>CM062811.1:841490864-842717114 GCA_031772625.1 Pinus tabuliformis
CCATAAAGCGACCTCATTTAGTCCAGTCCAATCAGAGCAATCGCCTCCATCAAAGACACTAATAGTGTCGGATGAAATGGAGTATAACATCATCGACGACATGAAGAAGACTAGGGCTAATATCACCCTGTACGAGTTGAGCAAATTGAAACACCAACAGAAGATCATGATGAAAGAGTTACACGCCGTACCTACTGCACCTCTAGCTACAGCTATAGCTTCCCATAATATAGGAAGACCCCCAATCAACGCGATCAATAAAATCGATCCAAATGACATTTCTTTGATTGGAGGGAGGTCTAGATCTCACACTCCTCCTTTCCTCCTCACTTATGAGATCTTTAACAGAAACGTGCATAACTGCTTGGTTGATTCTAGTGCTTCAACCAATATTCTACCCAAGTCAATATGTGCCAAACTTAATGTTCAACCGCAAAAATCCGCAGTGCGCATAGTTCAACTTGATCGATCACAAGTCGAAGTGATAGGCGAACTTAATCAAGTGAACATAAGACTGTCGTCCAACCCCAAGGTATGCCAGGTCATCGATATTCTAGTTGCTGACATCCCCGAATTTTATGGTCTAATTCTTAGCAGGGATTGGTCCGAGAAGCTCCACGGATACTTTTCGACTGACTGGTCACACATGTGGTTACCCTTCAACGGGAAGCCAAATCAAATAAAGGTTGAACGAGAACTGCACCAAAAGTACATAGTGACGGATTTGGAGGGAGAGAACGAAGCCATAGCATACAACAGCAGCATCATAGGCAACTACTCGGTAGACTCTTTCCTTGGAAATTTCAATGCTCACATATCACCATATTTAGAAAATTCAGTCGTGTCCCAAGTAGAAAACTTTTCTCAGACTAATGATTCAAAATGTGTTAGTTTCTGAGATAACCCTGTAAATACTTCTTTATTTTTGAAATTATATTTTGATGGCTCTAAGTCCAATGAGGGAGCGGGAGCAGGATGCGTCTTGATTAGCCCGGATGGAAATAAGACCATGCTCACATCCAGGCTGGAGTTCGATTGCACGAACAACACAGCGGAATACGAAGCCTTGGTGCAAGGCCTATACAAAGCAATCGGCTGCAACGTCAAATATCTTCAAGTCTTTGGAGATTCCGAGATCGTCGTCAAACAGGTACGTAACACCATACACTGCTTGTCTAGTCATTTAAAGCACTATCAATCTTTAGTGCAAGATCTCACTGCGCATTTTACAACATTCAATATTTCATCAATCCCAAGACTTCACAATGCAAGCGCAGACCTGCTAGCAAACGTAGCCTCCAGACTCATCCCCTCCGAAGAATTTAGTCCAGATAGGTTTTCCATAGAATTAATTTTGAAACCGTCTACCCTGACAACATCACCAACTGGAGAGTATTCAACGACGACCCAGACATCGTAAGTTTCCTTACCTCTGAAGGATCCTACTCAAACCAGATAATCGACGAGGACTATCATGACCACCAAATACAACAAAATGGCACTGATAATGCTATACCCAAATCAGTGGTCAAATTAGAAGATTTGTATGACTTAAAAAGTCGGTTCAAAAGGTCACCTAACGCCAAACTTTACAGTTCAACTCTGAACTACGAATTAGTGAACATAGGAACCGAAGAGAAACCCCAAAACGTCAATCTAGGCCAAGGCCTGGCTCCTGAAGAAAAGTCAGCATACATCCATCTTCTACGACAGTACAAAAACGTCTTTGCCTGGAACTACGATGAGCTGAAAACTTATAACACTTCTATCATTCAGCACACTATCCCTATGATTGACAACGAGAAACCCGTCCAACAGAAGCTCAGGAAAATCCACCCCAACCTGGAAAATCAGATAAAAACTGAGCTGAATAAGTTGTTGAGAGCCAGAATAATTTTCCCGGTCAGACATTCCAAATGGGTATCCAATATGGTACCTGTTAGGAAGAAAAACGGAGATATTAGAATCTGCATCGACTTCCGGAATGTCAACAAAACCTGTCAGAAAGACAATTTTCCCCTCCCACCTATGGAGCAAATATTACAGGCTGTAGCAGGCTCGGAATTGATGTCTTTCCTAGATGGATTTTCAGGATATAATCAAGTGCTGGTACACCCAGACGATCAGCTAAAAACCACCTTCCGAACTAAATGGGGTACCTACGCGTATCAGAAGATGTCGTTCGGTCTGATCAACGCCGGCGCTACTTTTCAAAGAGCTATGGACATTGCGTTCAAAGGGTTAGTCAATAAATCAGTAGTGATTTACCTCGATGATATAACTGTGTACTCCAAGAACCAAAGCGACCATCTCAAAGATTTGAAGCAAATCTTTCAAAGATGTTTAAGGTATGGAATCTCGCTTAACCCGAAGAAATCTTTTTTCGCGTTGAGTGAAGGAAAATTGCTAGGGTTCATAGTGTCCAAATCGGGCATTCACATTGAACCTAACAGAATCAAAGAAATTGCCGAGATATCCATGCCCCATAACAAAAAGACCATGCAATCTTTCCTAGGACAGATCAATTTTGTGAAAAGATTTGTCCCAGATTTTTCACGTATTATTTCTCCTTTACAAAAAATGATAAAAAAGAATTCAAACTTTAAATGGGGTCTAGACGAGCACAAAGCGTTTAACTTAATCAAACAAGCCATCATCAACGCTCCATCCCTAGCAACCCCAAATTTTTCAGAACCATTCATCTTATACACGT
Source organism: Pinus tabuliformis (assembly GCA_031772625.1). Lineage (NCBI taxonomy): Eukaryota > Viridiplantae > Streptophyta > Pinopsida > Pinales > Pinaceae > Pinus > Pinus tabuliformis. The sequence continues at coordinate 841,493,578 of CM062811.1, forward strand.
TTGCCTCAGAAAATTCTTATGCTGCGATCTTGACCCAGGCAAACCAAGAAAAGGCAGAAGCCCCAATCGCATTCTTTAGCTCAAACTTACAAGGTGCTGAGCTGAAATATTCGGACGTAGAGAAACATGCGTATGCCATTTTCAAAGCGGTCAAATATTTTAGACCCTTCTTGCTAAAGGCCCATACCAAGGTCATAGTACCATTCCCAGCGGTAAGAAACCTCCTGATTCAGAAAGACGTGGGTGAAAAGAGAGCGAATTGGATCACCACCTTGCAAGAATACGACCTCGAAATCAAGCCGGCACACATCGTAAGAGGCCAAGGCTTCTGCAAGATGTTAGCCGGAGCATCGCAAATCCCCGAAGAATCGCCTGAAGAGGTACACACGTATGAGGTAAGCCTAAACTGTTGAAAAGTGTGCAACAAGAAATTCTTGTTGAGATTGCAACAAGATGATGGAGCTTAGTGAAAAGAGTCGCCTTCACTAAGTGGGCCCGTAGGCTATTTTTGGCGCAAGTCTATTTTAGACTATGTCTATTTTTAGACATATGGATCATGTCTATGTTTATGGATGATTGATCAAGTTGGGAAAAATAGATGGACTTCTATTTTTGATGAAAGTGTGAGTGATCACAGTGTGAGTGATCAAAGTCTATTTTTAGACTGGCTGTCAAAAATAGAAAAGTCAAATATTATTATCTCACAATAATATTTGGACTATAAACTTGATCTTATTCTCTTGGAGCACTTCAGTTTGAGCTACAGAGGTGGCACATGCAGCTGTCAGAAGGAAATACGCTTTTCTTATGAGTCAGTTGAGTTGTTGCATGCATGACTTCAGTTAGAACTCAAGTGAGTTGAGTTTAGTGGACTGGAGGTACAGTTGATGGAGTTGTGTTCAGTTTGACTTAGTTAAACTAGTTGTAGTTAGTCTAACTGCAGATAGACTAATGATGAGTTGTTAAACTAATTATTAACTCATAATACAACTAAAGAATACATCAGTTAACTCAGTTGCATGTCAGTGCATGTTCAGTTCAACAGGGACAAGTGGTAGAGAATCAGATTGCTATCAGTTGTGACTATAGTTGTGCATCAAATCTTGCACAATCAAGGGATTGAGTATGCCAATGAGTTTGCTCACGTATTTGGCCCACATTTTAGCCTTTTCTCACGTCCACAAAGAGTGAGTGACTATTTTGCAGGTGAAAAACGAGTTTGGGAAGCTATTCTCATCAGTTCTTGAGCAGGTATTGAGCAGTGGAGGCAGGCAAGCAGCGGGGGAGATTTGGAGATCAAATCTGAGCTGTATTGTGTGTAACAGGTAGAGATACTTGTGAGAAGTATTATGCTGTGTAATGTTACATGACTCAATCAATATAATATACAGATAGTGTGGGGTTTTTAGCGAGATGCTTTCCCCGGGATACATACTGTGTTTATGAGTTTGATTGATGCTTCTATGTGTGCCTATGAATGTTTCTGCTTCTGTAAATTGATGATCAACGTAGAGGAGATTATGTATTATACATGTTCCGCTTATAATTGTATGATCAGGATAATCTCTGTGAATATGTGTTAAATTATTGAAAATTTCTACATGGTATCGAAGCAGCTTGATTTGTAGAAGAGATTTTTACAGGATATCAAGCGAGGATTGATCATCAGATCCACTATTCAGGAAGTGTTTACATTCTATTTCTCTAGGCAGAGCCTGTAATCGGGCCAGGTAGCCTCTAGATTCATCCTTCCTTTGGAAGGTGAAATATCTGGTGAAAGCCCATACAGTCAATCTCTGTACGAGAAATATTTTGTACTCACGAATTCTAGATCGGAAACGGTTGAGTTTTTGTGCTGGTGGAATTCGAATTTAATTCCAAAGCAAGAGTAAAACTCAGAAACATTCAGTTTGAGAATGGAGATAGTATGCCCCAGTATCTCACGAGGTTCACTCAGTGTCAAGATGAGATGGGAAGTGTGGGGGTTACTGTTGATGATGAGGATGGTGAGTCTAGGACACCTTGACCTTCCTAAGAGTTGGCATAGCTACCAGGACTCGGTGAATGGAAGGGAGAAACTGCCAAATTGGGAACGACCATGGTCGGATTTGATGCAGGAGGAGATTAGATGGAGCACCAGAGATGGTTCTTCATCCATGCAGGATGAGGAGAACTATGCCTTAGCGAGTAAGGCGAGGAAGGGGAAGGGGAAGGTTTCTCTTTCCGAATCCAGTTCTTCCAATGATGGGAAGAAGGTTGACAAGGTGAAGGTGAGATGCTTTCGTTGTCATGATTTGGGTCATTATGCTACTAATTGCCCAAAGAAGAAGTCCAAGAAGGGATCCGGGGAAGGATCTGAAGGTGAGGCAGCCTCACTTGCTTCACAGTTTGAGTTGGACTTCACACTCTTCGCATGCATCGTTTCATCCATGGTGGGAAGTGGTTGGTTTCTTGACAGTGGAGCTTCTTTCCACATGACCGGTGACAAAAGTTTGTTCAGTACTTTGGAGGAGAAAGATCTCCAGATACTCATAGGGATGGGTAATGATGAGAAGTATAGTGTCTCAGGTGTAGGCACAGTTATTTTTCAGAGGGAGCATGGAGCTCGCCTTACCTTGACCGATGTCAAGTATGTACCAGGACTGAAGAGAAACTTGGTGTCGATCGCGATGTTGGAAGACAGAGGATATGATGTGGTCTTTAGTAAGGGAAAGGTTTTCCTTAGACACATCATCGCTAGACAGGTGAAGCAGATTGGTTCACGGGTCAAGAACCTATATGCTCTTGAGGTTCAAGATGCATGCAAAGCCTTGAGCAGCAAGGCAACTGATGGAGACTTGGTGGTTGAGAGGGAGCGTATATTACCTCTCAACATGCAGAGCCAGAAGAAGTCTCAGACGATTGTGGAGGAGCCACGATTGGTGCAGCAGCTTCAGGAGATTGTGGAGGAGCCACAACAGGGGAAGGTGAGAGGAGATTGAGTAGAGACATCTACTCATCCAGAGACCTCCAGTAGGGGGGAACTTCAAGCCAGGTGGGCTGAGGGATCGCATGCAGCCATACCTCCAGGTAGGAGGTGGGGTGATGCGGATTGATCATCCCAAGGAGGAGGGGCAGGATCCTTCAGTTACCCAACCTCTTGGATGAGACCTTGCTACGGGAGCCCCAGATGTGTAGTAGCAGGAACTGACTGATTGGGTAGAGACAGATGCGGATGGAGCAGCAGAGAGAGCGACAGTGCAGGGAATCCCAGGACAGTGCATAGCTAGCAGGCTGTAGCAATGCGAGAGGCACAAGTGTTTTGCACAGTGCTAGGTGGCACAGAGAGGTGTGCAATGGTGCGAGAGGCATGGAGATGTTGCAGTAGCGCAGATGTCAGAGAGGGAGCACTTGTCAGCAGCAGGTAGAGCTTCAGCATCAGAGGATATTTCTATCCCAACAGGGAGGTCAGTTGGGAGGTGCAGTGCGGATGCAATGCTGGGAGATAGAACCAGCAGCAGCACAGATGCAGTCAGAGATCAAAGTGACAGAGGCTAGAGCAGTCAGATACTGAAGAGCACAGAGATGCAGAGTTTCAGTCGACAGAGGCAATAGCAGTCAGAGACTTTGATGACAGAGCAAGTCAACCAGCCAGATGTGTTGCATGGAGAACATTCCAGAGTTACAGGATCGGGTTTGAGAGGAAGCCTTTCTTGTTGAGAGGGAGTGTTGAAAAGTGTGCAACAAGAGATTCTTGTTGAGATTGCAACAAGATGATGGAGCTTAGTGAAAAGAGTCGCCTTCACTAAGTGGGCCCGCAGGCTATTTTTGGCGCAAGTCTATTTTTAGACTATGTCTATTTTTAGACATATGGATCATGTCTATGTTTATGGATGATTGATCAAGTTGGGAAAAATAGATGGACTTCTATTTTTGATGAAAGTGTGAGTAATCACAGTGTGAGTGATCAAAGTCTATTTTTAGACTGGCTGTCAAAAATAGAAAAGTCAAATATTATTATCTCACAATAATATTTGGACTATAAACTTGATCTTATTCTCTTGGAGCACTTCAGTTTGAGCTACAGAGGTGGCACATGCAGCTGTCAGAAGGAAATACGCTTTTCTTATGAGTCAGTTGAGTTGTTGCATGCATGACTTCAGTTAGAACTCAAGTGAGTTGAGTTTAGTGGACTGGAGGTACAGTTGATGGAGTTGTGTTCAGTTTGACTTAGTTAAACTAGTTGTAGTTAGTCTAACTACAGATAGACTAATGATGAGTTGTTAAACTAATTATTAACTCATAATACAACTAAAGAATACATCAGTTAACTCAGTTGCATGTGAGTGCATGTTCAGTTCAACAGGGACAAGTGGTAGAGAATCAGATTGCTATCAGTTGTGACTATAGTTGTGCATCAAATCTTGCACAATCAAGGGATTGAGTATGCCAATGAGTTTTCTCACGTATTTGGCCCACATTTTAGCCTTGCTCATGTCCACAAAGAGTGAGTGACTATTTTGCAGGTGAAAAACGAGTTTGGGAAGCTATTCTCATCAGTTCTTGAGCAGGTATTGAGCAGTGGAGGCAGGCAAGCAGCGGGGGAGATTTGGAGATCAAATCTGAGATGTATTGTGTGTAACAGGTGGAGATACTTGTGAGAAGTATTATGCTGTGTAATGTTACATGACTCAATCAATATAATATACAGATATTGTGGGGTTTTTAGCGAGATGCTTTCCCTGGGATACATACTATGTTTATGAGTTTGATTGATGCTTCTATATGTGCCTCTGAATGTTTCTGCTTCTGTAAATTGATGATCAACGTAGAGGAGATTATGTATTATACATGTTCCGCTTATAATTGTATGATCAGGATAATCTCTGTGAATATGTGTTAAATTATTCAAAATTTCTACATAAACGACGCAGAATCATTTTATGCTGACATCATTTATTTCCTGAAAAACGGATATGCTCCATTTCACCTGGATCACATCAAAAAGAGAGCCCTGAGGTTGAAAGCTAAACAATATCAGCTCGTAGATGATGTCTTGTTTAAAAGAAACTATGATTCTGTGCTTCTTAGATGTCTTGAGAAAACTGAAGCCGAAAAGGTTTTGCAGGAACTCCACGATGGACCAGCAGGTGGACACTATGCTGGAGAAGCCACCGCACACAAAATCTTACGTGCAGGATACTACTAGCCCACGCTGTTCAAAGACTCGTACAATCACGTAAGAAAATGCCAAGTCTGCCAAACGGCTGCAGGGAAACAAAAGAAGTCATCCATGCCACTGCAGCCGGTTAACATCGAACAGTCGTTCAGCCAATGGGGCCTGGACATAATAGGTGAGATCGTTCCTCACTGCAACTCACTATTTTACTAAATGGGTAGAGGCAGTTCCTCTCAAGACAGCTAATTCTGAAAACATTGTTGAATTCATAGATCAGTTCATCATTACTAGGTTTGGATTGCCAACGGCCTTAATATTTGATAACGCTTCATATTTTTCTGGAAATACCATGACTTAGTTCGCACTCAAAAGAGGGTTCAAACTAAAGTATTCTGCCAACTACTATCCGCAAGGTAATGGGTTGGCTGAATCAACGAACAAGAACCTAATCAGGATCATCAAAAAGACAGTCGACCAAAACCAAAAGAATTGGCACAAAACGCTGGTAAACGCCTTATGGGCAGACAGAATTACCAAGAAAGCCTCTATCAGGACTTCTCCCTTTAATTTGGTTTACGGGAGAGAAGCAGTTCTTCCTACTCACTTACTCATTCCCTCCTTGTCCTTAGTGCAATACATTGATGAAGTACCTACTTCTCCCTTACAACTAAGGCAAATGGAAATAATCAAGTTAGAAGAACGACGAGAGCAGGCCAAGAAAACCCATGCTCACCACCAAGCGCTGATAAAATCCTCTTTTGATTCGAACATAATGACCAGAAAAAACTTTCAGATGGGTGATTTAGTTTTGAAGTGGGATAAGGCTCACGAAGAAAAGGGCAAACATACGAAATTCTAGAAGCTATGGCTTGGTCCTTTTCAAATCGTAGAAGTCATAGACCCATTGACTTTTGTGTTGCAGGACTTGACAGGCAGGAGAGATTCTCTGTCTGTAAACGGACAAATCCTCAAAATATATTTCCCATAGAAGGTCATCCTTCTGTTTTTGTAGGATAATTTTAATTTTTTTATTTTATTTTTTTTTAACGTTAGTTTTCCATTTTTTTTTCATAAATAGGGTTGGTTGTGAACGATCATAAATAGTATTCATGAAGAAACATACCATTTCTCTATCAGATTTTGATTTCACTTGTATAAATAGCAAAACTTTTCGAAAAATCTGACTTTTATTATTGACAGGTAGAGTTAACTTTAGCCTGAATGTGATGTTAGTTTCAACTTTACAAAGAAATCTGGGATGAAAGTAACTTTTGGCAAAAAATTGTTTTATGCCAATGCAATGAAAAGTATCATCGATAGCAAAATAAGTATTCTCTGCAAAACTGTTGTTCTTAAACTCTATTATTGTCGTCCAGAGCTTTCTTAAGGAAAAACAATGACTTCCTCCCTGCTAAGGAGAATCGCAGCATCCAGAGAAACAATCCAAGAAAACACTATATCTCAAAGAATAAGAGGTCTCATCGCGAGCCGGCTTATCATGATCACAGATATTATAACTTGCTGACTTTGCCACTACTGTCGATCAAAACAGGGCAACGACTCAAGATTGTTGCAATCGAAAGACAAGGGGTCTCATCACGAGCCAGCTTGTTCAGCAAAAGTGTAAATCAAGTGGATGACTGTGTCATAATTTGGCCACCAAACCAAGACATTGTCCTTTAGAGAATAAAAAATTAAAAAAGAAAGAAAAAGTGCCAAAAGGATTTTTCTCTGGAATGTTGTAAATAACCTCAAGCAGGAAAAAGGATCATTGCTGGATAACATGGTAGCCCTGTCGAGGCTATGGACGCTTGCGGGCAGCAGAGGCTCTACCTACGACAAAGGAGCGTACTTTACAAAGCCAGTACGCAGAGAAGACCTTATTTTGTCTTTGAAAAGACTGAGTAATGACTAGGTATGAATACAAGAAATAACCCAGAGGAAACAAACAATCAGAATGAAATAAGAAGTTGTGACGAAGCATCATTGACAGGATAAAAGGTAATACTCTATCTGTCCATAACAAAATTTAGGCATAAGAAAACTTTTCTGTTTTGGAAGTGCAAATGCAATAGAACAAGCAGAGATAACTGGTTCTTCACAGTGAATCGCCATTGTTGTGGTCACCAACAACCCCCCTTCTTCACTTGACATTAGCAATAACGTCAAGCAAAGAGGGGACCCTGAACAAAAATCCCAAAAAATATTTTTCTAAAGTTTTTGTATTTCTCTCCCTAAGGCTTAAATCGCATCCCAAAGAAAGGCCGAAGCATTGCTCGAGCGCGAAAAGCAAGACTGCGAAGGAGCGATGCGAAGTTCATCGCGTCGCATACATCACACGTGCCCCTTTAAAAGAAGACCTTCGAGAAATGCCGATCGCCGATATGCGATATCGCAAATCGCAAGCATCGCGCTATACGGCATAACCATTAAACAAAATTTGCGATATCTGCGATTTGCGATCTGCGATGGCAGCGATTTGCGATCTGCGATCTGAAAAGACTTATCACACGATAAACCCAGGATTAAGTGCGCGCCTTGAAGAAATTTAATGACCGCATGCTTGAGTATCTAGGAATGATTGCATTACATTTATCGAAGAGTCAAGTCATGATGAATGTCAGGGTTATGCATTCATTAGAGATTAATACTTTCACGTCAAATCTTTTCATTTCCCTTCTTCTTTGCGTAGACTGCAAGACACGCAACTAATATAAGTTTATATGCAGGAAACATCTGAGGGAAAGAGGAAAGCGCCAATCAGATAGTAAAGAGAGAATGCCTCCGCAAACGGATGCCGCATGCAGCAGAACCGCGGATTCCAGACTATCAGCCAACCGGCACTGATGAAATTAGAGTATTCAGGACTCAGAGTCAAAGGCGCACAAAAGCAGTGTGTTCAGAAAAGATCCTGAAGCTCAAACTTGGTAAAGCAGAGAAAGAAGCGCATGAGAAGGAAGACGCTTCAGGAAAACCTGGAATAAAGAATGGAAACAATTCTTAAAATAGGGGGATGTCCATACAGCACGACTCCTAACCCACTCAGTCATTCGCACGACTGGAAACCAAAAACAACAACAGCAAAATCAGTTCGAGAAGAACCTGGGTTATGCTAAGTATACACGTGGCGAATACACCCATCTACAGAAAGGTTTTCGAAAATATTTTCGGGTCTGCCGGAAGGAAGTGCCAGCTCCTGTTATTTCCACTTTTATCTCCAGAGCGAAAGAAGAAAGCGGCCAGCCGACTCTTCCCAGGAAAACGTTGCACTGTTGACAGCACTAAAGAGAATATACAGAAACGGTCAAAAATTAGATTTTAAGTTTAGAAATAAAGTTGCTTTTAGTAAAAGGGCGGTCATTTGAAGCCGATTCCCTAATTTCATGTAATTAAGATTGATTAGTTAGTAGTATTTAACCCTTCTCATGGTTTTTGGAGAAGGGTCCGGAAATCTGTCAAAAAACTTATCCTCAGAACATGCACTTCTGCACCCTCAGAGGAGGTTTTTGATGAATAGATGGATCAAGATTTATTTATGTTTGCATTTTAATATTTGTTACTGATGTTGCACTTCTGTACTCTTAGCAGATGTTAGAACAAGTAGAAATAAATCATTATTACTTGAAGTTTATTGGCGAAGTTAGTCATAAATGGTACTTTTATCTCTTGACTAGATTCTGCTAGTATCCCTAAAGTGATATGTAGTTGAGTTCTTTATATGTTATTGTATGAATGTCTGCATTACCATTTGGCACTTCTGTACGGTGGGATCATTTAATCATGCTTAACATATAGAAGACTGATTATGCGATATGATGTTCACAACTATTTTGCCTAACTTCTTATGCAGAATGGTTTATCTTTATTGGTTTATATTCTGATATCAGTTGAATGATCTTTATTACCAGCTGCTGTTAGAAATCTTTCTAGATCGCATAAACAAAAGAAAAACACCCCGGGTTAGCATAGATCAGATGTATTTCTCTTCATTAGATTACATTAACATAGAGTTAGTTTAGCAGTTAGAATCGAGACTAGTTTAGAAAAATCTGTAGATTAATATCATCAGACTCTACGCACACACACACACCCATCACATTGGGAAACTGGTCCCATTACCCCCAGTCGGACCCGCTACTCCAAACGGGCAAGGAGCCGCCAACCAGGTTCCGGACCGGGTGGGTATCCCCCTTGTTGTTGACCCGACTTCGGGCCCCTCAACAAGACTCCATGACTTTGGTAGTAGAACCCATTAAGAATAAGCAATAACTGGTGGATATGCCCAGAAATAAGGTGAATTGGATCGCGTTAGATAGTAACTACGACCGAGTGTAATCCAATGACATTATTTGTGGCGTGTAATGACGTGACACCATTACATGCCATTGCTGAAATATTATTTATTATTTGTGAGCGGTTGTTGGTCAAATTACATGTCTCCCTCTAATAAATTAATGACTATCTGGTTTTTTTACCTAAATGAGATTTTAATACAGATAAAAATATTTAATTAAGTTTGGAAACATATATTTTAATTAAATTAATTAATAAAATAAAATTCAATTATAGGTTCTTTATTTCTAATAATTTATATGTGATTAAGAAAAAAAAGAAAAGTTTTAAAAAAATATATAAATATTAATATGAATAGAGTATGTATGTAAGTTTATATATGGACTACCATATTATTGTAAAATTAAGAAGTAATTCAATTATGTATATGTATATTGGCTACATTAGAGCCCTAGGGGCTACAGAGCCTTCGTGGCTAGATAGCCTCCGTGGCTACAATGCCCTAGTGGTAACAAAGGAGCCTCAGTGCTAACATTTTCAAAAGCTAGGTGGTCGAGAGAGACATACTTTACTCACACGAGAAGTTTATCTTTCTCATAGGTCTCACCATACCTCGAGCTAAGCATAAATATGTCATTGTGTTATTCAGCCTGACAGAAGCAATGATCATTGCGGTATGACAGTCAAACCCAAGATGATGTGACCCTTACTTAGAGCAAATTTCTTTATCACCACTAGAAATCACATTTTTTCAGCTAGAAAGGGTTATGGCGTGGTTTTATGGTTCTGATCTTCAGATTTTGCCAATTTGGTGGCGGATCTGAGTTGCGGAACCATAGATTGTGGTTGATGGGTTGTAGATTGACGAGATGAGAGGCATATTAGGTGGATTGGTGGCAGACCAGACCTATCTGTGACATTTCAAAATGTTATTGTATGTTGTGATATTGTTTCTTTTTTAGCTTGTAATTTTTCACTTGGTTAGAATCGACTAAAGATCGTGGGATTTGGATTCTCATTAGTCCGAAATGAACAATTTCATAGAATCTTATCTCAATGAGACTAACAAAATTGACGGGACCAATTATACCAATTGGAAATTCAAGCTACAAACATTGCTTGAGGGATCGAGCATTTGGTCGATCGTTAGCAGCGATGAGTAGAAGCCGACCATTTCACTAGGTGGTATGATAATTCTAATACGGAATTGGGATAAAAGGGATAATAAGGCGAAAGTGTTATTGAAGATGTTTGTGAAAGACAATATTATCCCACATATTAGAGACTGTAAATTGTTGAGTGGGATATGGATTACACTCAAGAACCTTTACGGGATACCGAACATGAATCACATCTTGCCACTCAAAGGCAAGTTGTTTTCCATGAGGATGGAGGAGAATCAATATTTGTTGGATTCATTGCACGGGTCAAGGACCTAAAGGACAATTTGGCTAACATGAGGGAGAAGGTGTATAAATCCGATGTTATCACAATTACATTGAACAGGATGATGGATGAATACCATATTTTGCGAGAATCATGGGGTATTTCAAGAGTTCACAGTACCTCGCACTCTGCATCACAATGGAGTTGTAGAACACAAGAACACAACCCTTGTGGACTGTGCACGAAATATGCTTGAAGGTAAGGGTCTATCTAACGGTTTTTGGGTTGAATCCATTAACATTGCAGTATACTTGAAAAATAGAAGTCCAACTAAATGTCTCAATTTTAAAACTCCTTTTGAAGCACTTTATGAGTATAAGCCTACAATGAATCATTTAAAGGTTTTTTGGTCAAAATACTTTTCCCATATTCCCAAGGATGATAGGAAAAAGTTAGATCCTAAGTCCACAAAATGCATCTTTGTAGGATATTGCACTGAGTTTAAAGCTTATAAATTTTTTAATCCATTGACTAATAAAGTATTTGTGAGTCGAGATGTTCTGTTTCATGAGCAGACTGAGGAAGGAAATAAGGGGAATAGCCTTGAATAATGTCACATTCCATTGTTGATGGAATAAAGCGTTGAGGGCATGCAGCAGCAGCAACAACAACAACATAAGGAGAGAGGGGAAGAAGCAGGTGATTTAATAAGTATGTCGAGCCCACTAAGGTTTGAAGGAGACAGATTTGAGGTGCATCCCTTACTGAGAAGATCAGGTAGGTAGACTCAACTACCAGCTAGATTGAAAGACTATGCTTTAATGTCAAACACTTTAGATGTTATAGAACCCACAAATTACAAAGAATCTAGTCAATCTCATGAGACGAAGGCTACAGGGAATGAGGAATTTGAATCTATAATCAGAAATAATACTTGGGAACTAGTTGAATTTCCTGAACGAAAAACACCCATAGGTTGAGAATGGCTTTACAAACCTAAATTTACTACAAATGGGAGTATAGAAAAGTTTAATGCAAAACTGGTAGCAAAGGGTTATTCACAAAAAGAGGGAATTGACTATGAAGAATCCTTTTCTCCTATATTAGAATGTTAATTTTTGTAGCTACAAAACATCAGTTGAAGCTACACTAGTTAGATGTTAATTCTACATTTTTAAATGGTTATTTAAAGGAATAGGTTTATTTAATGCAGCCTAAAGGGTTTGTTAAAAAATGGCACGAGAATTTAGTTTGTAGATTGAAAAAGGCCCTTTTAGGTTTAAAACAGGCACCCTGGTCTTGGTATGAGGAGATTGAGTCATTTTTCTTACAACATGGTTTTCTTAGGAGTAAGAATGATCCAAATATATATCCCATGTATGATGAACACGGGAAGATAATTTTTATTTCCTTGTATATGGATGAGATGATTATAAAAGGTAATGCAGATGCATTAATCAAAGAAATCAAAGTGTAGATGTCACTGGTTTTTGAGATGAAAGACCTAGGAAGTTTACATTACTGTCTAGGTCTAGAAGTGTGGAGAGACTCTCGAGAGAATTTCCTTACTCAAGGAAAGTATGTTAGAGGACAACTCAAAAAGTTCAGAATGGAATAGTGTAAGATAACATTAGTACCTTTGCAGCAGAACTTGAAATTGTGCAAAGATGATGGATTTAAGGGGGTGGATGTTACTTTGTATAGGCAACTAATTGTTAATCTGATATATCTTAGTACAACTAGACAAGACTTAGCAAACTATGTTAGTGTGTTGAGCCAGTTTATGTCTAAACCTCCTGAAATTCATTGGGTAGCAGAAAAATGTGTGCCAAGGTATCTTCATGGTACTTGTGATTATGGTATTTTATACACTAATAGATTTGACGTTACTTTCGCAGGTTTTTCAAACTTTGATTGGGCAGGTAACCTAGATGATTAATGATCTATCATGGGTTATGCATTCAATATTATATCTAGGGTAATAGCATGGAGCAAAAAAAATAGATATATGTTTCTTTATCTTTAGCTGAAGCCGAGTATGACGTAGTATGAACAACGACATGTGAAGCTATCTAGTTGAGGAGGCTTCTCCATGATGGAGGAGAAGAGGAAAAAGAAGAAACCATCATCAATTGTATAACCAAAGTTCCATTAAGCTACCAAACAATCCAATGTTTCATAAGAACATGAAATATTTATTGAAGACGGTAAAACATGTGACAATATGGCTAATATTTTCACAAAGCCTCTTGGGAAAGTGAAGTTTGAATTCTTTAGCAGGGTGTTAGGACTTCAAGATAATACTTTCTCCATTAAGGGGGAGAGTTGAAAATAGTTAACATTATATTGTATTAATGGAGAGATGGTTACATGATTATAATGTAACTCCTTAAGTTAGGATTAGTTCCTAGGTTGTAGGAGTTTGTTCTCACCTCCCTATTCTTTTGAGATGCATTTGTTGTCTCATCTTTGATTAATTAAATATGAGAGCATATGCTCTAGTTTGTGCAGTCTTGAGGTGTAGCTTTCTCACCTCTGAGCTACTCGTTAATTTAATTCATTTCTTTTCTTTCCAGTTTTTCTAACAGGTAATCTCTACCAAATCATTTGGATTTGGTTGAGACGTAACTAAATTCCATTAAATGGTGTTCCATAAAGTCGCTCATGTTAATATTCCTTACCATCATCAATAAATGGATTAGTAGTAATGTTCTAACACTACAAGAGATATAGGGCAGCCTACAATAATAGACATTATGAGATGTATTGCACTTTCTCAAAGATATTCAATGGTGCAGGAGCAAATGAATCAACTACTGGAAATATGGTTGAGTCCGTAGGTGATATGTTAATATAGTTCAGTCTGTAGATAATATGTTAATATGGTTGAGTCCATAGATAATATGTTAAATTCCATTAGGAAGTTGAGTTATTGGGAAGAAAAAGAAAGTTAGGCACATCTAGCACTATGTTGGGTCCCTATAATACTAGTGATTACCCCATTACTATTATAGTTATACCCCTTATTTATATTTTTGTGCCCCTATTACCCCCATGTTGTTATTTCTGTGCCCCATAGAATCCCCCTATTGTTATTTTTGTGGCTTTATATTATTATTTTTAGGTCGGCTCGGTTATATTGTGACTCCTTAGACTCCTATATATAGAAAGGAGGTTTTGTCATTTGTATCATCCAAGAATTGTTCATTTATGTAATGTAAAGGAGGTTTCCCCCTCAAAGAGGCTGAATTCTAAGGCGTTGATCTATCTTTTCTATCTTTTCTTGAGCTGGTTTCATAACATTTGGTATCAGAGCTTTGGATTCTAGGGTTTCGCTGCTCCAAACAGGTCGTCATGGAATTTTCGCTATAACGTTTTTTCTGTGACGTTTCAGAAGTCGCAAAAAAAACCCATTTGAGAAGAAATCGCGCTGAACCTTGGGTCCGAATTTCAGAGCTTTTAGCGCGATATTCGAGGAGATGTGATCTGAGGAAGTTGGTCTTTTTGCAGACTCCTGAATTACTTTCAAAACAGGTGACCTAGGGAAAATCGTCATAACTTTCGCTCTGGGGATCGGATTGAAATCTCATAAGATGTTACAAAAAGAGGACAGACTATAGTTTCTTGTATGGATGTTTCAGATCCAAAGGTTGAAACAGTGACTCGTGGCACGTCGTACAAGTACGCCCTACTGAATTAGTCTAAAAGAAAGTCACTGTGGGAGATTTCACATAACTCTTCCTTGGAGAATCCAATTTGGGTCAGACTTGTAGCATTGGAAAGAAGACACAGAAGGCTAATACAGGTTGCAATTTCAGAACTGGATGATCTGAAGTTACAGAGATACATCAGAGTCAATATCAGGCTTATACAAAGTGAAAAAAGGTGTGTATTTTTTTTAAATTTTTGCCTAAGCTTGGTTTCAAAATTTATTTTGAAGGAATTCAAAGGGCATAGTAGAGCATTATTATCGGTAACTGATGCCCCGAAAGAAAATGCAAACACCTAGTAAGGAACCTGAAAGCTCTAGCATGACTCATGAAGAAGAGGAAGAAATGCTACATGATATATCAAAATTACAAGAACAAGTGCAACACATGTCACGCTCACAAAAGCTAACAGATGTAAGATAAATGGCATGGAATATAAGATAAAGGGCATGGAAGCTAAGATGGATGATTCGAAGACAGAACTGAAGAGAGACATGGCAGATTTGAAGACAGACTTGAAGACAGACATGGACGAACTGAAGGTAAATATGAATAAGTTGCTACAAGAAATGGGCACTAAGGGTGAAAGGGTACTAAAGGAAATTCATGAGGAGAATAAAAGAAATGCTAATCATGATTCCATAGACGGTAATGTTGGATCGAAGACTCACCATATTCCAAAAATCTATATGAGGAAGTTTGATGGCAAGGATCCTGCCACATGGATATTACAGATGGAGCAATTCTTCGATCTCAATAATGTGCAAAACACACAAAAGGTACGTATGGCAACTTTATATTTGGAACCAAATCAATTTGTATGGTATCAATGGCTTTGCTCTCGTAAAAAATTTATCACTTGGGCAATTTTTACGGAAAAATTTGTAGTACATTATGAGGATACAAAAAGCAACACCTTTTTTAGCCAATGGATAAGTCTCAAACAAAAGGGTTCAATAATGGAGCACATTGAGGAGTTCCAAAAATTGAACATAAGGGAAAAAGATATTCCAGAGGAGCATAGGATTGATGTGTTCATAGGGTCTTTAAAGGATAATATCCAACATGATGTTCGCCTTTGGGAACCTGATTCATTAGAGAAGGCATTCAGGTTAGCAAGAAAAATGGAAAGCAAAATTATGGCAACGAGGAAGCATATCACTCACAACTATAAAGACAGAAGTGTTGTTGCCCCTAGTCTTCCACAACCTATAAGGTTGACACCACAACAATTGGAAGAAAAAAGATCAAAAGGGCTTTGTTACAGTTGTGACAGCAAATACACTAAAGGCCATAAGTGTGCTGAGAAGAAATTATTCTACATAGATTGTGAAGAGGAAGAAGAAAGGGAGCAAGAAAGGTCAAAAGAAGAGGATATACTCCAGGAAAAAAGCCTAGATGAAGAACAAATAAATCCAACCATATCTTGTAATGCATTAGCAGGAATTACCACTCCTCAAACCATCAAGATAGAAGGACAAATCAAGAAGAGAAAGGTAATAGTGTTGATTGATTCAGGAAGCACACACAATTTTATTCATTGCAGGGTAGCAAAAGAATTGAATTGCTTCCTATATCCAGCACCAGAGTGTCAAGTGATGATTGCAAATGGAGGAACAATAAATTGATCTGGAAAGTTCCATAATATCAAGCTATCCATGGGAGAATATATATTGACTAGCCCAATGCTTTCCATTCCAATGGGAGGTGCTGATGTTGTACTAGGAGTCCAATGGCTACAATCCTTGGGTACAATAGCTTTTAATTTTCAAGAACTTTTCATCAGATTTTCTATAGAAGGAAAGGAAGTTGAATTAATGGGTATTGCAGGGAAACCAGGAAAGATAATCAGCTCTAATGGTATGACAAAGCTTCTAAAAAAGGAGCAAAGAGGTGTAATGGACAATTATGTTCGCTAGATGTTTCCACATTGGAATCATCTATTTCTCCAGATCTCCAAAAAGTCCTGGACAATCATTCCAAGGTATTTGAGACTCCCAAAGGTCTCCCACCTATGCGTGATCATGATCATGCTATTCATCTGATTCCAGGAAGTGTTCCTCCAAACATCAGGCCGTATAGATATCCCTATGTCCAAAAAAGTGAAATTGAACGTATGGTTGCAGAAATGTTAGAGGCGGGTATAATTCAACCAAGCCAGAGTTCTTTCTCTGCTCCAGTAGTATTGGTGCACAAGAAGGATGGATCATGGCACATGTGTCCGGATTACAGGGAGCTCAACAAGCTCACTATTAAAGATAAGTTTCCCATTCCTGTCATTTATGAATTACTGGATGAATTGCATGGATCAATTTACTTCACCAAGTTGGATCTCCGTTCGGGATATCATCAAATCAGAATGAAGATTGAAGACATTCCGAAAACGGCATTTAGAACTCATGAGGGTCATTATGAAATTTTGGTCATGCCTTTTGGCCTTACCGATGCACCTTCAACATTTCAAGGTTTGATGAATTCAATTTTCAAACCATTCCTTAGAAAATTTGTGTTAGTATTTTTTGATGATATACTAATCTACAACAAGTCTTGGAAGGATCATGTTGAACATGTTGACAAGGTGCTACAACTATTGGAGGAGAAACAATTATTTGCAAAAAGATCCAAATGTTTCTTTGGAGTCCAGGAGGTGGAATATTGGGTCATATTGTATCTCATGAAGGAGTTAAGGTAGACCCTAGCAAAATTAAAGCCATTAAGGAATGGAAAATCCCCACATCCATAAAGCATCTGCGAGGATTTCTTGGGTTGAGAGGGTATTATCGAAAATTTGTTAAGAATTATGGGAGAATAGCAGCACCTCTAACAACATTATTGAAGAAAGATGCATTTTCATGGACTCTGGAAGCAACAAAGGCCTTTGAACATCTTAAAGAGGCAATGTGCCAAGCACCAGTCTTAGCTACACCGGACTTCACAAAAACGTTTATTATGGAATGTGATGCTTCAGGAAATGGAATTGGTGTTGTTCTAATGCAAGATGAAAGACCCATTGCTTTTGAAAGTCGTCCAATCAAGGGAAAGTTTTTAAGAAAAGCTATCTATGAGAAGGAAATATTGGCAATACTCCATGCACTTAAGAAATGGCGACCCTACCTAATGGGAAGACACTTCAAGGTAAAAACGGATCATGATAGCCTTAAATACTTTTTAGAACAAAGATTATCCTCTGAAGAGCAACAAAAGTGGGTCACTAAGATGTTGGGTTATGACTTTGAAATCATCTACAAAAAAGGGAAGCAAAATGTGGCAGTAGAACCCATTAAGAATAAGCAATAACTGGTGGATATGCCCAGAAATAAGGTGAACTGGATCGCATTAGATAGTAACTACGACCGAGTGTAATCCAATGACATTATTAGTGGCATGTAATGACGTGACACCATTACACGCCATTGCTGGAATATTATTTATTATTTGTGAGCGGTTGTTGGTCAAATTACATGTCTCCCTCTAATAAATCAATGACTATCTGGTTTTTTTACCTAAATGAGATTTTAATACAGATAAAAATATTTAATTAAGTTTGGAAACTTATATTTTAATTAAATTAATTAATAAAATAAAACTCAATTATAAGTTTTTTATTTCTAATAATTTATATGTGATTAAGAAAAAAAAGAAAAGTTTTAGAAAAATATATAAATATTAATATGAATAGAGTATGTATGTAAGTTTATATATGGACTACCATATTATTGTAAAATTAAGAAGTAATTCAATTATGTATATGTATAATGAGTTGACACAACTAGAACACACACATTTATGAAAGAAAACATAATAATAAAGGCACGATCACATATGTGATGCATCGTCAATAGGTAAAACATGAATAAATTGTACAAATAATGTTGTTTTGCATATCTCTATGATACACATATATAAAAAGTTTCTAAGTGACTCAATTTCACTAACAAGATTTATTAAATTTGAAGATTGTTGAATTTAATTTATGGGCGAATTTATTTGATGAGATTAGCAAATCTCAAGTGGATCACTAACATGATAATTTTATGGAACTAGTCTAAATTTCTATTAAAAAAATTCATGTTCGAGGATATTGAATTTTATCATGTATATAGACAAAAGTTTATACACTAGTAAATAAAGGATAATTTATTAAATTTAAAGTTTGCTGAATTTATTTGATGGGTGAACTTGAATTTAATTTATGAGTGAATTTATTTGATGAGGTTAGCAAATCTCAAACGATAGATGACTAATTTGGAAAATTATTCTCCATCAACAAATATGAGAAAAATGGCACCCAAGAGAGAGACGCATGTTGAACGATGATTGAGTTAGGGATAACCCAAATCCCTCTGCAATTAAACTAACTTCAGACGAGTGCAAAGTGGCACAAAGAGCACAACCATAACCCACATACATGGGGATCGATGGAGTAACATCACGGAAGACTCCTATAGCCTTGAACTAGAAAGAAATTCACTGGAGGGAGGATTTAAATTCTCACATTCTTTGTATTTATTAAAACCATTTAATTAGGGTAAAGTTGAAAATAATTAGTATTATATTGTATTAATGGAGAAATGGCTACATGGTTGTAACATAACTCCTTAAGTTAGTATTAGTTCCTAGGTTGTAGGAGTTTGTTCTCACCTCCCTATTCTTTGGAGATGTATTTATTGTATAACCTTTTGTTATAGATATTTTTGGGTCCTGCAACTCCAAGTGACAAATATCCATAATTCAAGGGATTCTTAGTCCCTAAAGATGTTGTTTCAACCCCTAAAGGAGAAAGGTTAAAGGATTACAGCTCCTCCAAAGAAAGTCCTTCTGAAAAACCACTCAAAACAGGTCAATTCTGGATAAGAGCACTTGCTCCATGCTTCACCTGCGCTTAAGAGAAGGTGATACACTAGGTACCTGCGTTTAATAGTAGGTAGCCTTTGTAAAGGGTGCGCTGGGCGAGAAAGTGACAAATGGCAGTGTTGTTTGCAAGGTGGAAAGTCATGGAATCTTCCATTTCTCTCTCCTGTGACACTTGCTACTCAGAATTCGACCTTGGATGAGTCATAGAAGCTCATTCACCAAGTGGAAGCATGGACTATCAGTTGGAGAATACTAATCACAAATAAGGAAGCTGACTCATTACCTTGACAAATGCCTATAAATGGATCCCCTTCCATGAGATCCGGAGGTTGGAATTTTGGTTTATTACAAGGAAGTGCTGATAGTTTCTTGAGGAGATCTTTGAGCTTGTTGGGTGATTGCTTTTGTATGAGGTTTTAAGAGAACTCTTTCATGTCAAGAGGATGATGCTGGGTTGGAGCAGCTGCTTGTAACTCTCTTGACTTATTTGATCAATAAAGCTATTCTTGTTCCTTCCATTTACTTCTGCATCATGTGTTTATGCTTATACATGTGAATGGCTAATCTATACTGACCCTAGATTGCTTATATGATAGATATTTATTCTTGCATAGTATCTGGTTGCTTTGATTTCATAGATATTCCTAAAAGTTGGGCATAGAAGCGAACAAGAACTGAACGACTACAAGAAGGAGGAAGATTCAAGCGAGGAGATCAAACGGAAGATACAGGTTGGCCCCCTCTCTCTTCTTCTATCTATTCATATAAAAGGAAATCAAGTTAGACTTTATTGTGTTTTTGTTTCTAAGGTACTACCATTCCTTAGTGGGATAGAGTAGATCCGTGTGGACACTAATCCCTATAACAAAAATGGCGACTCCACTAGGGAGAACTTGCTTATAGTTTGTTTGTCTATTTGTCATTGTTTATCTTATAAACACATAGACGGAGTCTGAAGATTAGCCAGCAGCTTTCGAACTGCACTTGTTTTACGAGTGCATAGTAGATCAAAGCTACTTCAGTCGATCTCCGGGATGTTTATGAGTTGAACAATCGATCTACAAACTCTCTATTTTGTTCTCCTAATGGTAGCTTAGAACCTTCATTTCAGATCCCCTTTATTTATCAAGCTTACTGATCTTTTACATGGCTTAAAATACAAAACTAAACTGAAATTTGTAACACGGAGCCAGTCAAAAGTCTCGTCACAGGCCCAACGTAGGTTCTTAATTGACCACCTGCTCTTAAGCGCAGTTCCCAAAGGGACTGCCTGCTCTTAAGCGCAGGTAGCCTGTGTAACAGGTGCGCTGGACTGTTTGGAGCCTTTTGCCACTGTTTTTGGCCCCCAGTTTCACTTCCTTCAGTTTTATTCTCTATTTTTACAGCCTTGGATCAGTGTCCCTCTGTTCAGAAAAATCTTTCCTTGCATAAATTCCAACCCCAAATGTGCAAAGGACTGTTAGTATTTTTCATTGTATTTTTGTCATTTTCAGTCTCTCTTTCGCAAAAGGTAGTTTAATCAAGCTGTCGATTTATGTTTGAAAATTGTCGCTTTCAGCCATAGGTAGCCAAACACCTTTTTAAAGTGTTGATTATATGCTCTAGTTTTGCTTTTGATTCGAATTGGTTCATTTTAAAA
The DNA here is from genome assembly GCA_031772625.1 of Pinus tabuliformis. NCBI lineage: Eukaryota > Viridiplantae > Streptophyta > Pinopsida > Pinales > Pinaceae > Pinus > Pinus tabuliformis. The sequence continues at coordinate 841,514,618 of CM062811.1, forward strand.
GAGTCGCAAAGCTTTTTCTCCCGTCGAAAAGAAAAATTGTTGAGTGTTTTCTACCCTCTCTCTTCTTTGAAAAAGGAAATTTATAAATCGCTTTCGCTTTTGAAATAATTCGAATTTGCACATTTAGCTTTCTTTTGCATATACACTAAGAAAGTTGGAAAAGAAATACATGCATTGTACATTTGCATTTTAGACAGTTTGTGTGGTTTGATTTAGGAAGAAGTGCATTGTAAAGTGTGCTCTATGCTCTTTGAGAAAATAATTCGATTCTCTTTCCCTTAGTAGCTAGGATTTTCATAATCTGAAAAGAAGATAAGATTTGCTTATCATCTTTAGATTGCATTTATGAATTACATCCATCATCACGTGGTGAACCTTAAAAGGCAAACTTCATAAGAAAGATCAACTTTAAAATAAACTGAATGAACCTAACAATGCTTTGGAACTTAACGCAACATCTAGAGGTCTAGGATAGAGATGTGTTCCAACGTCTTTAAACCTGGTAATTGTCGAGGAGCGGTTGGGTGATTCCTCCATGGTGAATCGATAGCTACCAATACAGACTTGAGCTCCCACGTACCGTCACGTATATATTGGGAGACCACTATAGGATTAAAGCTTTTATCCATAGGAAGCTGTGTCTGCCGCCTTATCGATCGCAATGCACCGAACACAGCATTCGGGAAGATTGACTGTCGTACCGTAAAACATATTCTGCACTTTTGTGATTGATCTGGTACACCCTCTACCTAGATCTCCAGAGCAGCTCCTTTTGGCCTTTTTCAGACTCTATAACGGAAAAAGTCCATCCGAGCATTTGTCACTTCGGGCTCATTAAAACATCGAAGGCGACTCAAGTCATCTTTTGTTTTTTCTCGACTCTTTAAAACTGAAAAAACAAAGTTGTGTCCAAGCGTCATAAAATTTATTCAGATTGGAAATATACTTCCCCTTTTATTTTTAGTTGATCGAGTAATCCGCAATCGTGGAAGAAAGTCAATTGAACCCCCGTCGTTTGCAGAGACTAGCGAGTCAATCGTCTTTGTCCCCAGAATCGAAACCGCTGTGGGCGAAACGAACTCGTTTAACCGGATCTAAATCTCCTGGTAAAGTTAGGACTATTGTTCCAACCACCTCTGAGATTCCGGTTACTCCAAACATTTCTGGTATCCCTGCCTCTACAGAAGAAGTTCTACAGTTATCGAAGGACAGTATCACTGATCCTAGTTTGAGGGTAAACACGTGTGTTACTGAACCAATTTCATCTGTAACCGGTTCAGATAGTGTTGTTCCCAGAACATCTATCGATGTAGATACCATACCTTCTTCGACACCAGAAATCTTTTTACGGACCTGACGGTCTGCCTCTTCCACTTGGTTTGATTGCTATCGAAGAGATAGTAGAGGATCTTCCATCTAGTACTCCATCGCAATTTGGAGTTGGGATCACTCATATCCATCTTCTTCGGAAGTTAGCCTACCGCAATCGGAAGCTCCTGTAGAATCGCTAGGTAATCTTTTGGATAGACTTGAAATGTCTGAACAACCGTCGACATCTAGAACTATATCATCCGATATAGTGACAGCAGAACTTCCTGCGGTTACCCCAACGATGTTCGCCGGCATACCATCTATTCCTACTAGCTCTCACTCGCTAGAGGAAGCTCCGCAAGGTGCTCTTTCGACAGTATGGTCTGTTCCTGTTTGTTTACCCGGTATAGCACCAGGAAACTCTTATGTTGGATCTCAACAAATTGATTTTTCAAGAAGTCAATTTGGGCAATCCGCTCCTCAAGGACAAATTATTCCTTTGAGTACCGAACTACCACCGTATGGGGGGCAATATGCGTTTTCGTTAACTCCTACAGGAGGGCCACCATAGGGGAGTTCGCAACAAAGTATAGGTTACGCTGGAATTACATCTAGCGGTTGGGGACCAACCCTACCCCAGAGACCAAATGTTGTATACTCCATGCAACAGTGTTTACCTATGTCGAATATTCCAACCACACCAGCTATTGTAACAGTGTCGCAAGTGCAAACGCTACCTATTGTATGTCAACCCCAAGTATCTCAGGTTGTAATGCAAGAACCGTTTAACCCTGCGACTCAACCTCAATCACCAACTGGTGGAATGACACAGGCTCAAACGGGTATTATTACCCCTCACCTTGGTCAAACGGTTAGTATCGGGCAGCAGCATGTGGCGTCACAACCATGGCTGGTGCAATACCAACAACCGCAATTCCAACAAGTATACCAAGGATCTGAGCACCTAATCTTTGCAAACAGTGGGCAACCGTATATTCAAAACGATCAAAACCAACCATTCTATGGTGGTTACGCTCATCAACCCTATCAGAGTTATCAACATCAAATGCATTATGTTGGTATGCAAAGACCAATGGCTCAGGCGATTCCGTCATATCCTGGGTATGCTTCACCTAACCTAAATCAACAGTTACCATTCGTGGCAACTTTAGAGTTACCTGATCTAAACCGTTTAACAAACGATCCAATCGCTTACACCCCTTGGTGGCCTGCGATTCCGAATAAACTTCCATCAAATATTCCTAAATTTAATGGAAATCCAGGTGAAGATCCATCGAATCATGTGATGACATTCCATCTGTGGTGTTCGTCGAATACCTTGAATGATGATTCAATCAGGCTTCGCCTTTTTCAGAGGACTCTGACTGGTCCGGCAGCAAAATGGTATATTGAATTTCCAAGAGCTTCCTTTGACAACTTCAGGAATCAGTACCCTTGCAACGACTTTCTTAACCCATTTTCAATTGCCTATCAGGTATGAAACAGGAACAAAACTACTTACCAATTTCAAGCAAACGACAGCTACTCACATATCTAATCATATTCATGAGTGGCATCGTCATCGCAGGATGGTAAAAACGTACGTTCCTGATCAGCTTCTAGCTGAATGGTTTATTAAGTCTTTATTACCTTTTATAACGGAAGATGTTGCAAAAGGGGGAGTGGTCACGGAAGAGCAAGTCATTGCTCGTGCACAATATTTGGACTTGATTTATACTCAGTCCGGCATGCTCTACGACAAAATACCTGACGCGCCTAGACCAGAATTTTCTGGTCCTCCGCCGCCTAAATCAAATAATGACTCTCATGCTGGCGACGGCGTGATTGGCACCGCAGACACGAAATCAACAAAGGCCCAATCGAAGAAGGCCCGTAAGAATTCAAGTCAAAATGCAGATGAACTTCTTGCCTCGGAAGTAAATGCCGTCTCGTCAGACAAAGACAAAGAAACCAAGCAGCCAGAGGGCAAGAAGAAAAACAAGGGGAAGAACAAGAAAGGAGGATCGCCATCCCCTGAAAAATCTTCCGCAAACTGACCTAGGAAAGGGAAACTACCATTTCCTTGCATGATATGCGAGGAGGACCATTTGACAAAAAATTGTCCGCACAAAACCGAAGTTAATAAACTCTTTAAAGGGTCGAAAACTTCTGTGGTGCTAACTGATCCGTTTCCCAACCCAGGAGCAAATCTGGTTGCCAATGAAAATGCTTCCCCATCTCAAGTGTTAATGTTGTCGATCTCAAAACATCAGAACAATGCTTTGATATCCACAAGGAACAAAGATTATGGGAATCCACAGATGTCGAACAACAAGGAAAGTGATCAACCTAGTAGTTCGACAACAACTTCGAAAGAAGTTGTGCCACCCGTAATTCCGGAACTGACGATAAAACCGCCTAAGGGAGTAGTACACAAATCGACATTCAATCCTCGTGCAAGAGCTGCACAACACTATAATATAGTGGAGGACTTGGCCCAATCGCCATCGGCAATGTCGACCCTTGAAGTACTTCAAAATTGCCCATCCCAAAGGCAGGCCTTATTATCAGCTATCGGTGGGGTTGACCCAAAGGATTCCAATCTGGTATCTTTCAATCACGAAGGATACGATCCGCAGTTGCCAGCTCAACTAGCTTTCCTTATTCAAGTGAAAGCCCTCAACAAAAATGTTCATAGAACAATCATTGATGAGGGAGCATCGACATGTATTATGTCGATGAGTTGCTGGAAAACTTTGGGATCTCCAACTTTGTCAAGATCATCGACAACGCTAAAAGCATTTGATGGACGAACATATACCCCATACGGTATTCTAAGTAACTTGAAAGTCGAACTAGGGGGAAAAACAGTAGAAATAGATGTTGAAGTTATCGACGGAAACCTTGATTACAACATTCTACTGGGAAGGCCGTGGATATACGCCATGGCCGCAGTTGTGTCGACCTATTTTAGGAAGATTGTGTTTCCTCATCAGGGAAGTGTTACAATCATCGACCAACACACTTTCCTTCCAAATGGCTCTCAAGTTACGGGAAGCATTCCGTTGATCCATGGGAGCAGTCATTCGCTCCGAAATATCGGAGTAGGCCTACTAAAAGACCCGGTGTTGATGGGTACTTTCGCACTTCCGCCTCCAATGGGTCTGGCAGAAGTAGCATCTGTAGGAACCTGCAATATGATTTATTCTATCCCAAAGTCTTCAGAAAACGATAATGACATGGATCATACGATGGTTTTGCCTCCAAGCCCTATAGAGATATTATAGCAATCAATGTTTCTAGCTTGGAAGGCTAACCCAAATCAACGCTCATCGAGCGTTTGGATAGATAGGTCTGGAGAATACGGTACCTCTTTAGATCCTTGGTCGAAAGTGTATTACACTGACGAAGGGATCCTTCAATCGATGGCAATTAAAGAGGGACCAAGGAAAGATTTCCACCATCGTTCCCTTCTTACAGAAGAAAATCCAGACGACCTACATCATCCATTAGTTTTTGATTTTATGTCAAACACTGTAAACACGGTGGATTCCGAGCGAAACTTATCCAACATTGAGGAAACAATAGCCATTAATATCTCAACCAAAGCAAATGTGGTAGAGAATATTTATGTTGGCAAAGGTTGTTCTCCTTTAGAGCTGGAAATATACAATGCTCTTTTCCGCGAATTTCGAGATGTCTTCGCCTGGTCGTATGATGAAATGCCAGGCATTGACTCAAGTATAGTTGAACATGAGATAAATATGTATCCGGATGTTAAACCAGTATGACAACGGCCTCAGCAGGTGCATCCCAAGAAAGCCACTGCCATTAAGTCTGAAGTTGAGAATCTCCTTCACGCTGGTTTCATTTTTCCGGTTCCCCTCACCGATTGGGTTTCGAACATTGTTCCTGTTATGAAAAAACAAGGAACCATAAGAGTGTGCGTCGATTACAGGGATGTAAACCAAGCTTGTCCGAAGGACAACTACCCTACACCTTTCATCGACCAGATAATTGATGAATGCACCGGTTGTGAAATCTTTTCATTTATGGACGGATTCTCCGGGTATAATCAAATAATCATCCGCCCACAAGACCAGTCAAAGACTGCGTTCATTTTTCCGTGGGGCACATTCGCGTATCGAAAATTACCCTTTCGTTTGAAAAACGCGGGGGCGACTTTTCAAAGGGCAATGAATTACGCCCTCCATGACATCAAAAATATCGTTCAACCATATCTCGATGACCTTCCAGCTCATTCGCGAAAGCGGACTCAACATCCGTAGCATTTAAGAGCAATATTTCTACGTTGTCGACACTGCAAAATATGACTCAATCCACACAAGTGTGTGTTCTGCGTCAGTTCTGGTTGTTTACTCGGCTTTGTAGTCTCGAAGGATGGGATTCGTCTCGACCCATGTAAGGTTCAGGCAATCATAAATTTGCATGCGCCTTCAAACGTGCTTCAGATACAGAAACTACAAGGGAAAGCAAACTTTCTGAGGAGGTTCATTCCAAATTACGCCGAACTTGCTAAAGGTTATACACGTCTATTGAAAAAGGAGGTGCCCTTTGAATGGGATCAGGATGCGCAAGCTTCCTTTGATGCTTTGAAAGAAGCGCTCATCAAAGCATCATTAATGTACGCACTGGACTATCAAAAACACTTTAACCTGTATCTAGCTGCAGCAGATACAACCATAGCCATGGTTTTAGTTCAAGAAGATGAAGGAAATGAACATCCTGTATATTATTTGAGTAAAAACTTGAATGATACAGAAAGTAAATATTCTTATGTTGAAAAGCTTGCTTTAGTAGCAGTTCAGGCGATAAAGAGGTTCCGACATTACGTCCTCTTTCGAAAAACTACCATCTTGTCAGATTGCAACCCCATGACTTACATACTGTCGCGACAGTTACTGGGGGGCAAGTATTCAAAATGGATAGCGATTCTACAAGAGTTTGATCTGGAATTTGTGAGATCCAAATCAAAGAGAGCACTTGTTTTCGCAGAATTATTATGCGATCTCCCATCGTCGTCCAACGATAATACATCAGAAGATAAAATCGTGGATGAATCTTTGTTTCTGATATCCTCAAGCAATCCTTCGTACGGAGATATAATAATCTATCTCCAAACCCAGAAATATAGGCAAAACACCTCGAAATCTGAACAAAAACGTATACGATACCAATCAAAAGACTACATGATAGTCGGCGATACGCTTTACCGACGTGGCATCGATACGGTTCTAAGGAGGCGCCTCACTCATGAGGAAGCTGAAAAAGTCCTGAATGATTGCCATTCAGGTGCATGTGGTGGACATCAATCAGGTTATGCTACGGCGCAGAAAATTTTACAAATAGGATGCTACTGGCCAACGATGTTTAAAGATTGCATAACATCGGTCAAAAGTTGCCATAACTATCAAATTTTCGATAGCAAAACCAGAAAACCACCCAAATTTATGCAGCAGATAGTTGCTGTGGGGCCATTCGCCAAATGGGGCATCGATTTCATGCAATGTAACCCCACCTCGACCGGGGGCAGGGGTATATAATAGTCGCAGTCGATTATTTTACCAAATGGGCCGAGGCGATGCCTACATTAAACAACACTGGTGAAACAACTGCCCTTTTCTTTTTCAATCATGTAGTCGCCCGTTTCAGCGTACCACGAGCCATAGTTACAGATCATGGATCGCATTTCCGCAATCACATGATGATTGAATTAGCTGCCAAATTAGGGTTGTCGCACGACAGATCTTCTCCATATTATCCGCAAGCCAATGGACAAGTTGAAGCAATCAACAAGGTCCTGAAGTGTATGTTGCAAAGGATGATTGGAACTCACAAAAGAAGTTGGCATTTAATCCTGTATTCGGCCTTGTGGGCATACCGAACGTCTGTAAGAAACGCAACCGGGTTCACACCTTTGTAGCTGGTGTATGGCCTAGAAACAGTTCTACCGATTCAATGTGAAATCTCGTCCCTCAAACTCGCAATCGATCTCCTCCCCGAAACTTCAAAAGAAGAAGATCGTTTCTTGGAATTAATCCAATTGGATGAAACCCGTCGTGACGCCACATTGGCTAACGAAGAACATAAGAAACAAGTCAAAGCGCAGTTCGACAAAAATGTCAAACCTCGTGTCTTCTCAAAAGGAGACTTGGCCTTGTTGTATGATCAAGCGTCCGATAAATTGGGAACATGAAAGTTCGAATCCTTATGGATGGGCCCGTATATTGTTAAACATGTGTTAGCAAAAGGTGCCTACGAGTTGATGGATTATGATGGGATTTCGCTGGCGCAACCCCGCAACGGGTTGTACCTTAAGCGTTATTATGCCTAATAGTAACCTGTCAGCTTTTGTTTTATTTTTGTTCTCACCAAAAGTTTTGGTTTTGGTTAAGTAATCCACTCTTACGTTTGTTACAGATGTCAAATCCATTGGAATCATGGGTTGGATACGCTGATGGAGCAAGTTGTAGTTCGCAGAACCTAGCATCTGCAGCATGGGCCATTTTTGATCCAAGCGGTGAATTAGTGAGTTACAGAGGGGTATGCATTGGTCGATCAACGAATAACATCACTGAATATAGCGCGTTGATGGAACTTCTCTCTGATGCCATAGCACATGGCATACGTGGACTAACTGTCAGACTAGACTCACAACTCGTCATACTACAGCTCACTAGTATATACTCCATTCGGAACCCAGCTATTTATCGCATGTTCCTAAGAGTTAAGATTTTGGAAAGGCATTTTGAGTTTATTCAATATCAGCGTATTTCCAGAAACTTAAATACATTAACAGATTCATTGGCAAATTATGTATTAGACAGACATCTACAACATTTGTAAAAGAAGCATCTCATCATGATTTGCACATGGAATAATAACACTTAGCCGAAATAAAACTTCAAAAATCAAAATATATACATCTGTTTATGGTTTACATATATAATGTTCTGTAACCAAGACAAAATTGGTCAAAAGACCCAAAATTCAAAACGCTAGGGGGCACCCTAGTCTAATGGTGCTCATGATAACAAGTCACTGCTTGCGCAATCATGCGCAAAAACCTAGTCCATCGACGAGGTACACCCGTAGTATGTCACTGTAACATCAACGGGAGTTCATCAGTCCTCACATCTGGGATGCCAAGGGTGAGGCCCTCGATCTGATCCTGCAAAGCTACAAGAGTCTCGGCCACGTTGAGGTCGCGAAGAATAGCTCTCCCAATGGCCTCTCCTCCCGGGGCGGCAGTTGAAGCTCTCGGACGTTCTACTGGCCAAACAAGACCAATATCTGCAAAAGCACACAAATTTTGAATAAGTCTTGATAGAATAAAGCACAAGAACATTATGAAAGAAACACATAAATAGGAAATGGTCAAAGAAGATTACCAATGGCACCCCACTGTTCACCGGCCGGCAATGTTAAGTCTGGGTCTCCCCGGAAATCCATACCCGCATATGGATACTCGGAATAGAAGATCTCCTGAAAATCAAACCACCTGAAGAAGGTGTCAGAGAAGGATATCTGGGATTGACCAGTATGCCTAGACATGTGATCAACCCATCTCTGCATCCGTGGCTCGGTCGGCGGAGGTAAGCTGAGATCAATGTACTGCGGCTGCATCAGGGGTACCCTCTCGAAGGAAAAAGCAACCAAAATGGAACCATATCCAAAGTTCTTCAACCGTCCACTTTTCACCTTCGACAGATGTTCTTTAATCATAGCGAATACTGCATCGCACCAGTTGAAAACTTTCGGCTCAAGGCACTCCAGGGCACACTGCATATAAGAGCGGTTGGCCGCATGAACTGACGCACTACCAGCCATCCTACCAATGGTAAACAAATAAGTCCTCAGAGGCCTGCTAGTGACATCTCGGATATGGATCTTTCCGTCTTTACCCGGCTGAGATCCCTCTCTGCAGTACTGGCGAACATAATCTCTCACAGAGTCACCCCCACGGGAAGGACCTCATAAAGAGATAGGGGCACCTCGCCTCGATAAGCCGGTCAAGAAGTAGATGTCTTCCACGGTCAGAGGGATAGTTTTGCCTCTAATCTGGAATACCTGGTCAGTAGGATCCCAGGCGTCAAGCAAATACTGTAACAGGTTAATCTGCTGCCTCATACTCGAGATACGGAAAAACTTCAGTAAGCCACAGTTTCGCAGAGCAGTCATGGTAGCCAGATCTTGTAAGGCAATCAGATCTTCTTCTTCATGCTCACGTTCTCGCCATGTGATAGTCATTTTTCTCTAAGCAATCTCTGAAAGCCAACAAGAGAGGAGTAAGATTTCATTTTGGGAAGAAACAGGCAAAATTTCTCATGGAAAAACTGTGCAAAAGTTTCTCTTGTGCGCCCAGCGCACCTAGCCAGTATACTGGGTGCGTTTAAGAGCACCCAGCTAGTGTGAGGAATGCCTTCCAACGCACCTTTCGATACTGAGAGGGTGCGTTGGGAGGCTAGGGCGTTTTTGAAACCCCTGGGGCTCATAACACCAAGGAAACTAGCACAGAATGAAGAAAAAGAAGGATGAAATGAAAGAGCTAGGGATTAGCTCCTACCTGGTCCAGACGACACCGAAAATCGTCCGCAGGATCTCCCAGAATCAGCTGGTGAAAATTGGGGGGGAAAGCACCTCCAAAGCTCCAACAGTCAAAAGTTCAAATGAAAATGGTAAAATGAAAGGTAAGAGAACACTTTTAATCTACTTGTATGTATTTCGAGTAAAATATTAGTGTCTTAGTTCATTTTCCAAATATATTTTCATGTCTAACTAATCTGATGAAGCTATGCAGTATGATCTTTTGAATAGAACGAGGTTACTTTATGGTAATATCAAAAAAAAAAAAATTGACCATTGTATCGAGCAGTTTTATCGTGGACTTCATGCTCATTAAAAAATAAACCTAAGCATTGTGAGCAAGCTTTCCCCTAGAGTTCAAGCTCATCCAGAAAAAATGAACCGACCTCCAGTCAATGACCATCGTGAATATAATTTTCAGCCTCTTAAAGCCTTGGATGTGTTTTGCGCCACCACCTCCACTTTTGCATTGGCCGATCGTTCACATCCATTTGATTGTTTACCCATTTTGAGGAACAACTACGAAGAGTGATCACTTAGCCATCCTTGTAATTCCAAGCCTTACCTGGAATAAGTTGCTACCCATTTCATCACTCGTTCCTCAAAAGACGAGTTCCCTTTAAGCTCTTTTCAAAGGACTCACTAAACATGAAAAGATAGCCGAGCTATTAGCCTCTCCAGCTCGTTAAATGACCGGAAGTGCTATCTCTCCTTTAGAATTTAATCTTTTTTGGATTTGAGAGATTATTACACAAAAAGATTGAGCGCTTGTTTTGTTCGGCTCGTTAAAAGGATAAAAAATCCATCCCTTCTGTATTGTTTTATAATTTTTCGGACTTAAGGGATTATATGACGAAAAAGGAACACTGGAGTTTACTTTACGTACCTTTTCAGACTCTCTAAAAATTAAAAGGACCGAGTTGTCTTTGTCATTAGACTCGTTAAAAAGCTTAATAGCGACAAACTTGTCCGTGGCAGGCAAGAACGAGTTTCACTATCGCTAAGCTCGGAAAAAACGAAGCGATGGGTTCGCCCGAAGGGTGGATTATAGAACAAGCATATGTTATCCTCCTCAAGCTTGACAAAAATAAAGAGGTACTAGTCAGCAATGACTGGGGAAAAATTGGGAAGGCAACTTGAAGAAACTTTGTTGGTAGCAAGTCACTCTTGAACATGACACATTCGTTTCGCATCCATGTCGGGTTGGGTTGTTTCATTCACCGGTCTCATCACCATGGTCTCCTCACGCCATCCATATCTGGGGTAATGCTACCAATCCATCATTTCAGTGTCGTTACATGTTCAAGAGGAGTCATTTAGAGAGCTCAACCTGTTCCACCCACCACAATACACTTATGCTCCATTCATTCATGACCGCCATCCTGAACTTCATATCGTCAGTCAGTTTTCACCTCCATAAAATCATTAGCTCCTTTTCGTGTCACTGATGTGGGATTCATTAAGGCCCTCCTGTGATGGATCGCTTCTTGTCGACATTAGCTCATTATCCAAGAAGTCGATCTAGGAATACCCCCCTCAGTACTTTGAAGCTTGCATGCCTCAATGGCAAGTTTCTCACTTTCGGCGACAGGTTTTCATCATTGGCCTTCGACGGGAAGATTTTCCGTGGTGTTCGACGCCAAGTCATTTATTGACACCGCGTAGATTGTACTGCAGTACCTTGAGGGTCATCATCATTATCAGTGATTCCTCTCGCGCTTGTTAACAACTTTCATTATTGGCTGGTAATCAAGCGATGTCTTTCCATGTTCGACTCCAGTTCATTTTCACATGGATCGACTTGTACTTTGAGTGAAGATCGGAAGAGATTGAAGACCCCGGATCTAGTTTCAGCCATCCAGGCTGCGATATATTCAGGATAATAAAAACATCAGATGTACAGCATTATGGCACAGATAATCATCCCATCAGGGTGATGGCTCTTCCAGAATCATCAGTCTATTCTCAGACAGTTATCTGTCCTATGTACATGAGTATGATTTTATAACGCTGAGCATGGGAATGCCCGCCTCAGCTAGATCATGAAAAATGTTATGAAGATAATGTATTGGGTTGTGTCTTATTACAGGTCTCCTCTTGGCTAGTAAAGAACTCTGAATCCTCATTATAAAGAATATCACCCGACATTTTTTGAAAAAGAAGAAGAAAGAAAAATATCGACCTCATGCTTTAGGGGGCAATCTGTTATAGATATTTTTGGGTCCTGTGACTCCAAGCGACAAATATCCATAATTCAAGGGATTCTTAGTCCCTAAAGATGTTGTTTCAACCCCTAAAGGAGAAAGGTTAAAGGATTACAGCTCCTCCAAAGAAAGTCCTTCTGAAAAACCACTCAAAACAGGTCAATTATGGATAAGAGCACTTTCTCCATGCTTCACCTGCGCTTAAGAGCAGGTGATACACTAGGTACCTACGTTTAAGAGCAGGTAGCCTTTGTACAGGGTGCGCTGGGCGAGAAAGTGACAAGTGGCAGTGTTGTTTTGCAAGGTGGAAAGTCATGGAATCTTCCATTTCTCTCTCCTGTGACACTTGCTACTCACAATTCGACCTTGGATGAGTCATAGAAGCTCATTCACCAAGTGGAAGCATGGAATATCAGTTGGAGGACACTAATCACAAATAAGGAAGCTGACTCATTACCTTGACAAATGCCTATAAATGGATCCCCTTCCATGAGATCTGGAGGTTGGAATTTTGGTTTATTGCAAGGAAGTGCTGATAGTTTCTTGAGGAGATCTTTGAGCTTGTTGGGTGATTGCTTTTGTATGAGGTTTTAAGAGAACTCTTTCATGTCAAGAGGATGATGCTGGGTTGGAGCAGCTGCTTGTAACTCTCTTGAATTATTTGATCAATAAAGCTATTCTTGTTCCTTCCATTTACTTGTGCATTATGTGTTTATGCTTATACATGTGAATGGCTAATCTATACCGACCCTAGATTGCTTATATGATAGATCTTTGTTCTTGCATAGTATCTGGTTGCTTTGATTTCACAGATATTCCTAAAAGCTGGGCATAGAAGCAGACAAGAACCGAACGGCTACAAGAAGGAGGAAGATTCAAGCGAGGAGATCAAACGGAAGATACAGGTTGGCCCCCTCTCTCTTCTTCTATCTATTCATATAAAAGGAAATCAAGTTAGACTTTATTGTGTTTTTTTTTCTAAGGTACTACCATTCCTTATTGGGATAGAGTAGATCCGTGTGGACACTAATCCCTATAACACCTTTGATTAATTGAATGTTATAATATATGCTCCATTTTGTGCAGTCTCCACGTGAAGCTTGCTCACCTCTCAGTTGTTGTTCCATTTAATTCATTTTTGTATTTCCAGTTTTTCTAACATGGTATCAAAGCTTAGATTTGGTGAGCCTGATTTACTTGCAGAGCCTTATTGGCTACATTAGAGCCCTAGGGGCTACAGAGCCTTCGTGGCTACATAGCCTCCGTGGCTACAATGCCCTAGTGGTAATAAAGGAGCCTCAGTGCTAACATTTTCAAAAGCTAGGTGGTCGGGAGAGACATACTTTACTCACACGAGAAGTTTATCTTTCTCATAGGTCTCACCATACCTCGAGCTGAGCATAAATATATCATTGCGTTATTCAGCCTGACAGAAGCAATGATCATTGCGGTATGACGGTCAAACCCACGATGATGTGACCCTTACTTAGAGCGAATTTCTTTATCACCACTAGAAATCACATTTTTTCAGCTAGAAAGGGTGATGGCGTGGTTTTATGGTTCTGATCTTCAGATTTTGCCAATTTGGTGGCGGATCTGAGTTGCAGACCCAGAGATTGTGGTTGATTGGTTGTAGATTGACGAGATCAGAGGCATATTAGGTGGATTGGTGGCAGATCAGACCTATCTGTGACGTTTCAAATGTTATTGTATGTTGTGATATTGTTTTTTTTTTAGCTTGTAATTTTTCACTTGGTTAGAATCGACTAAAGATCGTGGGATTTGGATTCTGATTAGTCTGAAATGAACAATTTCATAGAATCTTATCTCAATGAGACTAACAAAATAGACGGGACCAATTATACCAATTGGAAATTCAAGCTACAAACATTGCTTGAGGGATCGAGCGTTTGGTCGATCGTTAGCAGCGATGAGTAGAAGCCGACCATTTCACTAGGTGGTATGATAATGCTAATACAGAATTGGGATAAAAGGGATACAAAGGTGAAAGTGTTATTGAAGATGTTTGTGAAAGACAATATTATCCCACATATTAGAGACTGTAAATCGTTGAGTGGGATATGGATTACACTCAAGAACCTTTACGGGATACCGAACATGAATCACATCTTGCCACTCAAAGGCAAGTTGTTTTCCATGACGATGGAGGAGAATCAATCTTTGTTGGATTCATTGCACGGGTCAAGGACCTAAAGGACAATTTTGCTAACATCAGGGAGAAGGTGTATAAATCCGATGTTATCACAATTACATTGAACAGGATGATGGATGAATACCATATTTTGCAGGAATCATGGGGTATTTCAAGAGTTCACAGTACCTTGCACTCTGCATCAGAATGTAGTTGCAGAACACAAGAACACAACCCTTGTGGACTGTGCACGAAATATGCTTGAAGGTAAGGGTCTACCTAACGGTTTTTGGGTTGAATCCATTAACATTGCAGTATACTTGAAAAATAGAAGTCCAACTAAATGTCTCAATTTTAAAACTCCTTTTGAAGCGCTTTATGAATATAAGCCTACAATGAATCATTTAAAGGTTTTTTGGTCAAAATACTTTGCCCATATTCCCATGGATGATAGGAAAAAGTTAGATCCTAAGTCCACAAAATGCATCTTTGTCGGATACTGCACTGAGTTTAAAGATTATAAATTTTTTAATCCATTGACTAATAAAGTATTTGTGAGTCGAGATGTTCTGTTTCATGAGCAGACTGAGGAAGGAAATAAGGGGAATAGCCTTGAATAATGGCACATTCCATTGTTGATGGAATAAAGCGTTGAGGGCATGCAACAGCAACAACAACAAAAACATAAGGAGAGAGGGGAAGAAGTAGGTGATTTAATAAGTATGTCGAGCCCACTAAGGTTTGGAGCAGACAGATTTGAGGTGCATCCCTTACTGAGAAGATCAGGTAGGTAGACTCAACTACCAGCTAGATTGAAAGACTATGCTTTAATGTCAAACACTTCCTGTAGATTCTACTGTGTATCCTGTAGGATTACCTTTCCCTTGGAGGAGGTTGATCTAGTCATAGGCCTTCTCACATAGGTGATGGGAGACTTAGGGGAAGGCATTTTCTCCTTCTATTTAGGGGAGTCTTCAATCACAATAGGAATTTTGGTCGTGATTGGGGTTTCCCCTATCCTATTCTTGTGCTTTTCCTTGTCATAAAATATAAGGGGGTCTCCCTTAGTCTTTTGCCTTTTTGCTTGATGGGGGTGCTAAGAGCAGTGAGGGTAGTTGCTGCTTCTCTCTCAGTGGGTTCTAGAGATACCCTAGGTGAATATTCTTTGTTTCTTGTCCCCTCTTTTCCATTGCCTTCTTCACCTGTTTCATTCCTTACTTCTTCCTCTTTTAGATCTTGAACATATTTATTTGTTTCCTCCTTAACATCCTCTGTTAGGCCCCTATACTACTAGTGCAACCACTTATTATTATTAGTACAACCCCCTTATTATATTGTTGTACCCATGTAGTCCCCATATTTTTACTATTGTGCCCAATAGAAGCTCACTATTGTTATTATTGTGCCCTTACATTATTATTATTATGTCAGCTCTGATTATATTATGACCCCTTAGACTCCTATATATAGAAAGGACATCTTTTCATCTGCATCATCTAAGAATTGTTCATTTGTGTAATGTAAAGGAGGTTTCCCCCTCGAAGAGGCTGAATTCTAAGGCGTTGATCTATATTTTCTATATTTTTGTGAGTTGGTACCATAAGATTTGGTATCAAAGCTTTGGATTCTAGGGTTTCACTGCTCCAAACAGGTCATCGTGGCATTTTTGCTACAACTTTTTTCTGTGACGTTTCAGATGTTGAAAAAGAACTCATTTGGATTGAAATCGTTCTGAACCTTGGGTCTGGATTTCAAAGTTGTTCGTGCTATATTTTCCAAGATATGATCTGAGGAAGTTAGACTTTTTGCAGACTCCCAAATTACATTCCAAACAGGTGACCTGGGGAAAATAGTCATAACTTTTGTTTTGAGCATCAGATTGAAATTTCGTAAGAAGTTACAAAGTGAGGATAAGCTTTAGTTTATTGTGTATATTTTTCAGATCCCAAGGTTAAAACACTGACACATGGCACTTCATACAAGTTCGCTCTTCTGAAAAGGTATATAATCAGGTCATCTTGGGAGATTCAGCATAACTCTTCCTTGGAGAATCTAAATTAGATTAGACTGGTGGCATTGGAAAGAGGACGTAGAGGGCTACTGCAGATCGAAATTTTAGAACTTAAAGATCCGAAAGTACATAGTTACAGTCGTTTCAAGATAGAGCTCCTAAAATCAAGAAAAAGCGAGATGAGGAAGTTTGATGGAAAGGATCTGGTAAATTGGATACTACAGATGGAGAAATATTTTGATCTAAATGGTGTACCAATATTACAAAAGGTATGTATTGCATCTTCATATTTAGAACAAGATCAATTTTTATGGTATAAAGGGCTTTGTTCTCATAAACAGCTTGTTACATGGTCAATTTTCATGGAGGAAATTATAGCACATTATGAGAATACAAAGAGCAACACCCTCTTTAGAGAAACACCACAACAATTGGAAGAAAAAAGAGAAAAATGGCTTTGTTACAATGTGGAAAGCAAAATTATGGCAACAAGGAATTCTACCCCTCACAAATATAAATATGGAAGTGTTTTTTCTTGAAGGCTCCCACAACCTACAAGGGTTACACCACAACATTGGAAGAAAAAAAAAGAAAAAGCACTTTGTTATAATTGCGATAGAAAATGAAATAAAGGTCATAAGTGTGCTAAGAATACATTATTTTACATAGAGTATGAAGAGGAGGAAGGAAAGGATCAAGAAACATCAAAATAAGAGGATATACACCAAGACCCAACCCCAGAGAAAGAAGAAATGAATCCGACCATATGTTGTAAAGCATTGGCAAGAATTACCACTCCTCAAACTCTCAAGATAGAAGGACATATCAAGAAGAAAAAGGTTCAAGAAGTGAAAGATCACATCAATAAAGAATAAATGAATCCAACCATATCTTGTAATGCATTGGCCAGAATTACCACTCCTCAAACTATCCAGATAGAAGGACATATCAAGAAAAAAATGTTCAAGAAGTGAAAGATCACATTGAGAATCAAGAAATGAATCCAACCATATCTTGTAAAGCATTGGAAGAAATTACCACTCCTCAAACTCTCAAGATATAAGGACATATCAAAAAGAAAAAGGTTCAAGCAGTGAAAGATCACATCGAGCATCAACAACAAGTTCTCCAACTTTTAAAGGATAACACCAGTTTGGTGCAAAATCGAATGAAACAATAGGTAGATCAACATTGTAGTGAAAAATGTTTTGATGTAGGTGATTGGGTATTTTTACTGCTACATCTCAAGCAAGCTATTTATGAGAAGGAAAAGTTGGCAATACTACATGCACTTAAGAAATGGCGACCTTACAAATGGATCATGATAGTCTTAAATACTTTTTAGAACAACTAATATATTTAGAAGAACAGAAAAAATGTGTCCCAAATATGTTGGGTTATGACTTTGAAATCATCTATAGAAAATGGAAACAAAATTTTGTTGCATATGCACTCTCAAGAAAGGATGAGGATGTCGAAGCTTTGTTTTGTGCTATTTCTATTATCCAACCAGATTGGATAAACGAAGCAAGGGATGAATGGAAGAAGGAAGAAGAAGTATGACTACTCATTCAAAAGTTGTAGAAGATCGCAATTCAAACAATGTTGCTAGAGCTTGAAGAGGAAGGAAAAAACATATTGGAACCTGGAGCAGTCACAGTAACAAGAACCCGACAGTTACGAAATCAATCAATTTCAGAGTACCTCATTAAGTGGAAGCACTTACCACTGAAGATTCCACATGGGAGGACAAGAATTTTATACAGAAGCATCAAGAACTACTCAAGCATTGAGGACAACAGTTTTTGAAGGAGAGGGGCATGTTAGTCCCCTATACTACTACTGTAACCCCTTATTGTTATTAGTACACCCCCCTTATTATATTGTTGTACCCACGTAGCCCCCATATTGTTATTATTGTGCCCTTAGTCAACTTTGATTATATTATGACCCCTTAGACTCCTATATATAGAAAGGAGGTCTTTTCATTTGCATCATCTAAGAATTGTTCATTTGTGTAATGTAAAGGTGGTTGCCCCCTCAAAGAGGCTGAATTCTAAGGTGTTGATCTATCTTTTCTATCTTTTTGTGAGCTGGTACCATAACATCCTCCTCTATTTCATCATCATCCTCCTTCTCTTTCTCCTCTTCTTCTTCATCTTCCTCATTTTATTCTGCTTCATCTCCTTCTTCATCCATTTCATCTTCATCTCCTTCTATTTCTTCCTCTTCCTACTTTACTTCATCTTCCTCTGCTTCAATCTCTTCCTCTTCCTCTTCACTGATAGTAGGACTAACATCATATGTGAGAGCTTTGATGTCATCCTCTGTCGACATGTCTCTGAAGACTAACCATGTTATAGGAATTTTGAGGTTTTGGAGGGCATCTTCTCTAAGGATCCTAATTAACCCATGGTGAGTTAAATGTTGGGAATTGGCCTCCTGCACTTTGATGCCTGAGTCTATTAGTGATTGTAGTGTAGGTTTTAACCCTGCACAAAAATTACATGCATACTAGTTCTAAAACAAAGAAAATAAAGAATGCGAGAGCATAACACATAAAACACATATGCACAGAGATTTTCCCCTGGATCCCAAAACCGGGACTACCAGCTTGATTTTTCATTATGTTCCTTTCAATTTTATAATACATATTTATACATGCCGAAGCATCCAATACAATGGATCGAAATCCATTGTGTCCAATACCATGGAACGAAAAACCATCGCGTCCAAAAAACATGTGCGAAAATCATGCACAAAACCATAGGTGGGTCCGCCCAACCTAACATAGGGTCGAAAACCAAAATTTTCCAAGGCGCTGCCCGAGACCCCATAAAGTGGGGTTACGGGTGCCCTTCAAACCCCCTATTAACTACATGGAAAGAATATAACACAAACCAACAATGTCCCACTTGTTGGTTTCTTTCCATAGGGGGCCACAGGAGAGCTTAGTCATTTTTCTAGCCCTGAGATGCCCATTGCTTCTCTACACCAAGAGAACTTCTCAGAGCTCACAGATTTTGTCAATGCATCTACAGTATTCTTCAAAGTGTCCACCTTTACCAGCAACACCTTTCTGTCTTCTATCATATCCCTCACAAAGTGATACTGAACATCAATGTGCTTTGTCTTTGAATGATAAGCGGGGTTCTTTGCAAAGAAAATTGCACTTTGGCTGTCACAGTATATTCTTATAGCTCCCTGTACTAACCCCATACTTGAACACAATCTCTGCAACCAAACTTCTTCCTTGCTTGCATGAGTTGCTGCCATGTATTCTACCTCTGTAGTTAATAGTGCCACTACAGATTGTTTCTTACTCATCCAACTGACTGCACCTCCAAATAGGTTAAACACATACCCACTTGTAGATCTTATCTGATCCAGGTCTCTAACCCAGTCTGCATCAAAAAATCCATGAATATCCAACACTCTGTCCCATCTTGGTATTCCTTGATAGCACAAACCATAATCACTAGTGCCACCCAAATACCTGAAAACTCACTTCACTGTTGTCTAGTGCTCCTTCCCAGGTTTTGACATAAACCTACTCAATACTCCCACTGCATGTGCAATGTCTGGTCTAGTACAGACCATTGCATACATCAGGCTACCCACTGCACTTGCATATGGAACACGGGAGATGTCCTCTTCCTCTTCTTGTGTCTTGGGACACTGTTCAGCAGATAACTTCACACCTATAGGAATAGGAACCTTCACCAATTTACTATCCTGCATATTAAACCTCTACAATATTGTCTCAACATACTTCCTCTGGTTTAACCAAAGCTTCCTCTTTGCCCGATCTCTTTTAATTTCCATGCCCAAAATATAGTTTGCAGCACCAAGATCTTTCATGTCAAATTTGGAAGACAATTGGGTCTTCAAATCCTGGATAATTTCTTTGTCATTTCCAACCAGCAACATATCATCCACATACAAGACCAGATAAATAACACGGTCACCAATTAATTTAAAGTACACACAATGATCTGCTTTGCTTCTGGTGAAGCCAAGTCCCCATATAAATGTATCAAATTTCTGATACCAGATCCTTGGTGACTGTTTTAACCCATACAGAGACTTCTTTAACTTGCATACCAGTTCTTTCTTACCCTTCACCACAAAGCCTTCAGGTTGCTTCATGTAGATTTCCTCTTCCAAATCCCCATGAAGAAATGTTTTCTTCACATCCATCTGTTCTACCTCAAAATGAAAAGAAGTAGCAACAGATAAAAGTAATTTAATAGAAGTTACCTTGGCAACAGGAGAAAAAATATCACGAAAATCAATTCCCGACACCTGGGAATAACCTTTTGCTACCAATCGAGATTTTTATTTCTCCACCTTTCCTTCTGCATTTGTCTTCTTCTTGAACACCCATTTTCTACCAATGGGTTTCCTTCTAGCCAGCCACTCCACCAGATCCCAAGCTTCATTTTTATGCAAAGATTCCATTTCATCAACCTTGGCCGCTTTCCAGAGTTTTCCATCCTCTTAATCCACTACTTCCTTCACAGTTCTGGGATCATCATTAGTAACAGACAAAGCAAAATTTGAACAGAAAGCAGATGGACTATACCTTTCTGGCTGCCTTCTTTCTCGACCTGATCTTCTCACAGCCAGAGTTTGTGGCTCTTCATCTTCTGATTCCTCCTCTGTTGTAGAGTCTGATTCTTCCTCCTTCGGCTCAAACTCTATCTTCTCAGGTTCCTTTGGTTGGATTTCATGTTTGATAACATCTTTTACCTCTTTGAACACCACGTCTCGGCTGTACATAGCCTTCTCTGTGACTGGATTCGAAAGCTTATAACCCTTTAAAACATCTTTATACCCAATAAAGATGCACTTTTCAGATTTACTATCCAACTTGGTTCATTTATCCTTTGGAACATGTACATATGCATCACATCCAAAGGCCCTCAGATGTGAAAGAGAGGGTTTCTTACCAGTCCATACTTCTTGTGGAGTCTTACCCTCCAACGCTGATGAAGGTGACCTATTGACCAGGTAACATGTAGTATCCACCGCCTCTGCCTAGAATTCATGTCCTAACCCGGCACCGCTGAGCATGCTTCTTGCCCTTTCCATCAACGTCTCGTTCATTCTTTCTGCGACTCCACTTTGCTGAGGTGTATAGGGAGTAGTCTTCTGCCGTGCTATACCACACTTCTTACAGAATTCTTCAAATTCCTTGTTTCAAAATTCTCCACCATTATCTGCCCATAGCACCTTTATCTTCTTCTCTGCCTAATTTTCCACTAGAGCCTTAAATTCTTTAAACCTGTTAAAGACTTCAGATTTCTTCTTAAGGAAATATATCCATGTATTCCTTGAGAAGTCATCTATAAATGATACATAGTACATAGACTTACCCAGTGATGGAACCATCACAGGTCCAAACACGTCACTGTGCACAAGCTCTAATATATGTTTCGTCCTCTTACCACCAGAGGGGAAACTCACCCGATTCTGCTTCCCATATACACAATTTTCACAGAAATCAAAATCTAGAGAGCTATTATTCATACCTTCTACCATACCTTTACCATGAAGTATTCGAGGGCCCTTCTCTCCAATATGCCCAAGCCTTTGATGCCACAACATGGTCTTCTCTTCAGAGACCACTAGATTTTCTACTCCATTTTCAGGAACCATAGAAGTATTGCACCCATCAACAATAGTGCTACCTTGCAGCTTGTACAGAGTTCCAATTCGAACTCCCCGCATCAATATCAGTGCTCCTCGAACCATCTTGCAGATATCTTTCTCGAACACTGTCTTTACACCTGCATCATCCAACTTGCTTACAGAAATCAGATTTCTAGCTAATGCAGGAATATGCAGAACACCCGGAAGTGTTCTAACCCTTCCACCTTGAAAATTCAACTTTACTAT
The DNA here is from genome assembly GCA_031772625.1 of Pinus tabuliformis. Classification (NCBI taxonomy): domain Eukaryota; kingdom Viridiplantae; phylum Streptophyta; class Pinopsida; order Pinales; family Pinaceae; genus Pinus; species Pinus tabuliformis. The sequence goes on from CM062811.1 coordinate 841,536,804, forward strand.
TCCACGACCAATGATTCTAGCCTTCCTATCATCTCCTCAGAAGACATCACCACCATCGTATTTCCGATACTCGCAGAACCACTCTCTATGGGTAGTGAAGTGTAAGGATGCACCTGAGTCAATCAGCCATGCCTCATGATCTACATGTGTACTTGAAGAAGCCAAGTACACATCCCCACATTCATCTGAGGTGGTTTTTGCCTCTACAGAAGAAGCATCATCAGATCCCTTTCCTTTATCAGGAGCTTTAGATTTACAATCCCTTCTAAAGTGCCCTTCCTTTCTGCATTTCCAGCACACCACCTTTGTAGGTTTTCCCGGAGATTTAGATCTCCCTCTAGATTTAGATCTCCCACTCAATGACTTATTTTTGTTTATGTTCAGGGACCGTCCTCGTACAGACAAGGCATCACCATTCTGGCTCTCCATATTTTTTTGTCTCATCTCCTCCGTCAGCAAGGCTGAGACTATTTTATCAAACTGCAAAGTAGTTGCATTGCTACCTATTGCAATAACCAGACTATCCCATGAATTTGGTAGAGAACACAACAAACTGATGCACTTATCTTAATCTGAAATTTTATCTCAACAGATGATAACTGACTTACCACAATATTAAACGCATTCAGATGCTCTGTCACCGAGTCTCCATATTTCATCCTTAGGTTATACATCTTTTTCCACAGGAACAGTTTATTCACCAGGGACTTAGATTGGTACAAAGTCCCTAACTTGTCCTACAGAGCCTTCGCCGTAGCTTCACCTGATAAATTTAGCAATACTGAATCTGAGACACACAATCGTATTTTGCTCTTTGCCTTTCGATCCAACTTCTTCCATTCTTCATCGGTCACTCCCATTGGTTTAGTACCTGGATCTACCGCGATCCACTGACCTTTATCCACCAACAGATCCTCCATCTTGAGTTTCCACAAATCAAAACTTTGACCATTGAACTTCTCAATCTCTATCTTTCCAGTGCTCGCCATCTTCTTTCACCACCAGAATCAATCTCACAGATCTCCCACTGAACAGGGTCTACTACAAGCCCGAGCAAGAAAACCCCTCAGCAACAAAAGCATCCCCTTGAAGCCAAAACAGCTCTGGTACCAAATGTAGGTTTTAACCCTGTACAGAAATTACCTGCATACGAATTCTTAAACAATGAAAATAAAGAATGCGAAAGCATAACACATAAAACACATATGCACAGAGATCTTCCCCTGGATCCCAAAACCGGGACTACCAGCTTGATTTTTCATTATGTTCCTTTCAATGTTACAATACATATTTATGCATGCCGAAGCATCCAATACCATGGACCGAAATCCATCGCGTCCAATACCATGGACTGAAAAACCATCGTGTCCAGAAAACATGTGCGAAAATCATGCACAAAACCATAGGTGGGTCCGCCCAACCTAATATAGGGTCCAAAACCAAAATTTTCCGGGGCGCTACCCCGGACCCCATAAAGTGGGGTTATGGGTGCCCTTCAAACCCCCTATTAACTACATGGAAAGAATATAACACAACCCAACATATAGCAGGAAGTATGGTATGTTGATCCTTTGGTGAGGGGGTGTTTCTGCTCCAAATCTCAATTCTTCAAGAAGCCTAAAAAGATAGCCATACACCACACTATACCTATCCTCACATGAAATGTATTTGATTAGTTGGTAGCTTACCTCATTCTGGGTATATGGCATACCTTCCCTCCTTACTCCATTTTTGTCCTCAGTGGGTTCCTCACTTTCTAAAAAGAATTTCCTTTTGGTAGCCTAGATATCTCCTTTGTCTTCTTTCCTCCATGGTATTCCTAGGGGAAGTGTGGTGAGTTTGCTGATGAGCTAAGGGGTGAGTTCTGTGGAGAGGCCTCTTACCAACAATGGCATGGATTATGGTTAGTGGAATGAGGGAGAGAGAAAAATCTTGGGCCACCTCATCATCATACCCTCTAAATGTTTTGAAAAACACCATCCAATTATGTCTTGTGAAGATTTCAAGCACCTGGGGGTGTTGTTGGATTCTCACAGTGTTAATGGGCTACCTCTTATTAAACCCTCCTATCATCTTGGTTGGTGAAGTTTGAGGAGATGAAAGGGTTGAGACAATTTTCAAATGCAGAACCAAAACTGAAATGACTGTGTATGTAATTCCCCTACATAGCTGCTAAATTCACTTAGACTTAGGGGAATTTTGGTTCAATTACTTGTAAAGAGGGATGTAATTACATAGCTTACCTCTTCATAGTGTTTTCAGTGGCCAACTACCGCATTTTCCCCTCTGAAACTCCTCTCAGCCAATCTTGTAGATAGTCTCTGTGTATTGTGTAGGAATTCCTGTGCATGATCCTATAGGAATTATTGTGCAACCTTGTAGGAATTCCTGTGCAGTCAAACGATCGAGTTTTTCTTTTAGTAGGTTGACTGGGCATGAGAGCGACCTATGAGAGCGAGCTTTGAGGAAGTGAATGCATGAATGCATGGATGATGATTATTTCCGCTTGTTTATTTGAGGTGAGGTGGTGTGCTGGTAGCAAAGGTACGTTTCCATTTTTGGACCGTTGATCCCTATTACAACCTCATCACTCCCCACTCCTCATAATTAGCTCCCATATTATGCATCCGTAGCTTTAACTACTTTTGTCCTTCTCCTTCTCTATTTTTGAGTTGACTGATGCCACATGTGAGAGAACATCATCTTTTTTCTTGTTGACTAAGAGAATGTGGCCAGGTTAACTGGGCACCTTTTCACTTATAAGCCAACTTACTCATAAATTTTACATTTTTTTTTTACTACATGATGCATATGAGAGAGCAAGCGGGATACCTACCTGTGGTGCCAATACCTTGTTGCAGTTGTTGAAGACTGGAGGTGCTTGCTTTGTGTGTGACTGCATGTTATTATTCTTCCCTTATTGTTGCTTTCTAATGGTTCCTTTTGTTTTTGGAGGTACCTGTTGTTGAAGATGGTGCCGGTGTTGCTATTTTGGATCTTCTTCTACTCTTGGATGATCATGCCGGAGGCTTGCTGTTGTTATAATTCGTATTCTGTGGAATAGGATGCTACATGATTTCCTACAGGATGTCTTGTAGCTTCTTCTCCCTCAGAACTCTTAATCATACACCTTTCTGAGATGGTGACATGGATGTAGAGAAAGACTAGGAGTGTGCAGAACAAGGAATACTTAGGTGATGCTCTCTATTCCTCCTTATTTCCCTTCTTTTCGAATTTTTCTTTACTTTTTCAAATCGATTATGTTTTTAAGGGTGAGTGCAGGGGTGATGATGGCATAAAAGGTATGGTGATCGAATGATGAAGGGAGTGCATTTTATTGGCATATAAATTCATTTATTTTCCTTAGGACTACCTCATGTAGGATTTCCAAGTCACTCTAATTCCTACAGGATCATCCTGTAGGTTTACATGGGATCTTGTAGAAAACACACTCCCATTGTAGTAAAGTAAATGAGTGGAAAGAAATGTAAGAAATGGTGGAGGAAACAATGGTAATAAGTAGCAAATAAAAATGTGAGTGACAGGGGTCTCTTTGTGATCCTCCTCTGCTATTGGACTATCTTCCTTGCTGACCTGCAAATGGAAATTTCATGATTTTTTTTTTTAAAACAACTATGCTACCTTTGAGAGGTTTTCACCCTAGTTGTTTACCCTGTGCGCCTCAAGAGAGGTTTTCACCTAGGGATCTTCCTTTATTTTTTATTATTTTTTTTTACACCATTGGGCTGCCCCAAGAAGTTTTCAACCCAATGGTGAGACTCAAGCACCTCATGGAGGTTTTCACCTGAGTCCTTATTTTTCTTTTTTTCTTTCCTTGGTGATTTGATGAGGGAGGATTTGAAGCTCACTCCACTATCATCATTTCTTTATTGATATCATCAATGAACTCTTGTTTTGATAAAGGTCTCTTGTAGATTTTCAATCGATGTCCATTAACAAGTAAAGCGATGGCCTCTTCATCTATAGTTCTAATCTGCACTGAACCATTATCTTGGAATCTTTCTACAACATAAGGTCCTAGCCATCTTGTCCTTAACCTTGCCTTGAAGTCTTTATACCTGGAATCATATAACAACGCCCAATTTCCTTACGGAAATTGCTTCTCCTTGATAATTCAAGATATTCCTCTGAAGTTGAACTACCTCTGTATGTAGGAGGGCCTGCATTCTAAATTCATCCAAACAATTCAACTAGAACAATCTCTCTTTTTGTGCACTACTTAGATATAAATCTAGTTGGGTTTCCATCCTTAATGTGTTATACTCAAATTCAATAGACAACAAGTCCCTTTTCCCATAGACAGCCTCATAAGGTGTGAATCTAGTGGTGGTCTTCCATGTGGTATTATATGGCCAGGTGGCATCAACTAGTCTATCTATACAATCCTTCCTGTTGTTTCTTACCACTTTGGTCAAGATGCCCTCTAGCACTTTGTTGGTTACTTCCACTTGCCAATTAGCTTGTGGATGATATGGAGTGGAGGTTCTATGCTTGACCTTGTGCTGGCTGAGCAAGTCTTCAATCATGTTTGAGGTAAATTGGCTACCTTGGTCTGTGACCATCTCTGTAGGGTATCCAAATTTGTAGAATACATCCTCCCTTAGGAACTCAGCCACCTTCTCCTCTTTTCTTGCCTTAATTTCCTTGGTTTCAGCCCACTTAGTCAAATCGTCAATGCACATAATGATGTACTTTTTTTCTTGGAAGGAGGGTCAATAGGCCTAATGATGTTCACGCCCCACTTGTCAAATGGCTTGAAAGTCACTTGAGGCTACAGAGGCATTTCATCTCTTGGAGTAGGCCTTCCCATCCTTTAGCACCGATCACACTGACTAGTATATCTTTTCACATCTTGATGAAGAGTGGGCCAATAATAGCATGTTTGTAACAATTTGAATGTTGTCCAATTTGCTGCAAAGTGACCTCCTCAAGGCCCATCATGACAGGTCAGAGGGATGTCAAAGACTTCCTCCTCCCTAACACACCTTCTCAAGATTTGATCCAGGTCACGTTTGAAGTGATTGCCCCCAATCCAAGTGAAGGATGCGCTCTTCCTTACTATCTTTCTCTTTTCTTTGGAGGACAAGTTTGAAGGGAACTATGTTGATACCAAATAGTTTTCTATATCAGCAAACCATGGAGAGAGAACTGAAATAAAAAATAAGTGCTCGTCTGGTACCTCATCATCAACAATTACTTCTTCGCCTGCACACAAATTTACTCTAGACAAAATGTTTGTAACAACATTTTCCTTACCAGGCTTATCAACAATAGTCACATCAAACTGCTGTAATAAAGGTAACCATCTTATAATCCAAGCATTCACATATTGTTTGTTCATTAAATTTTTGATTGCAGCATGGTTAGTATGCACACATGTTTTATAGTCTATAATATAATGCTTGAATTTGTTCAATGAATGCACAATGGTCAGGAGTTGCATTTCGGTCACTGTATAATTTAGTTGAGCCTTTGATAGATTCTTACTAATAAAATAGATAACATAAGGCAATTTTTCATCTATCTAACCTTAGAGGGATGCTTCTATGGCTTTGTGTGAGGCATCAACATGAATATGAAAGGGGAGGGCCCAATTTGGGCCTTGGAGAATTGGTGCAGAGTTTAACCTGTCGTTTAGGATGTCCAAGGCCTCTTGATAGCTTTTTGACTAGATAAACTCAGACTCCTTGGCCAACAAACCAAATAAAGGAGAGGCCAACTTGTTGAAGTCTTTTATGAACCCTCATTAGTATCCAGCTAAGCCTAGGAAACTTCTAACATCTCTCTTCTTTTGAGGAGGTGGGACCATTTGGATGATAGCTATTTCGTTTGGGTCCACCTGCAGTCCTTGCTGAGATATTGAATGACCTAGCATGATCCCTGCAGTCATCAAGAAATCACATTTTTTGGTACCAAGAGTGGGTTCATTTCAATGCATTTTTGTAGTACTTTGACTAGGTTAGACAAAGCTTCTTGAAAATCACAACCATAAGCTGTAAAATTATCCATATAAATTTCCACTGCATCATGGACTAATTCGGCGAAAATACTCAGGACTGCTCCATCCAAAGTGGCGGGAGCATTGCATAGGCCAAAAGGAAGGACCCTATAGGCAAAATTACCCCAAGGACAAGTGAAGGTAGTTTTATCGTGGTCTTTTGAGCTGATCTGAATTTGGTTGTACCCATTGAATCCATATAGGGGAGAGAAAAACCTTTTCCCTACCAGGCCATCTAGCACTTGTTCAATGAAGGGTAGAGGGAAATGGTCCTTCTTTGTGGCTTTGTTCAACTCCCTGTAATCAACCCAAATTATCCACTTACCATTTTTCTTTCGAACTAACACCAAAGGAGAGACCCACTCACTGCTGGAGATAGGGTAAATGAATCCTTCATCTAGCAGTTTTTGCAATTCTTCTTTGACTATATCTTTAAGAGTTGGATTCATCCTCTTTTGGGGTTGGAGGACCGGCTTGCAACCTGCTTTGATGTATATGTGGTGAGTACACAGTGAGGGGTGTACACCCTAAATTTATTTGTAACTCCAAGCGAAGGCTTCTATATTTTCCTTTAGCATGTTTCATAACTTCTATTCTTGGAGAGTAGAAAGAAATGGATTGATTTTCAAGGTTGTCTTTGGGCAAAATTCTATGGTTTTGACATAGAGTGGGTTGGAATCAGCCAAGAATAAGTCAATTGGATGATTGTTCTGGGTTTACCTTACTACATCTTCTAAGGGAAATGAACTGGGAGTTGGACTTTGGAGTAGGTATTCAATCAATTCATCCTCATCCTGTTGTACTCCTCCCATGGTTGTTTCTAAAGTATAAAGCTAGGTGGAATAAAATTCATATTCTTCTTCCTCTTCCAAACAACAGCTAATGTAAGCTAATGGGTAGATCATACTTTAGAGCAGGTTGAGCAGGAGGGTATAGGACTAACTGCTTGGACATATGCCCATTCTTGATGGTCATATTCCCAACTCTACAGCTAATGTAAGCATCGACATTGGTCAACCATGGTATCCCAAGGATGAGAGGGTAACTAGTAAGCTTATCCTTAGGCTAGAGAAGTAGGAAATATGTAGGGTACTCCCAAGAGTCAATGAAGACCATCACATCCTCCAATCCCCTTTAGGGGTTACTGTGGAGCGATCCACAAGTTGTAGAACTCTTGTGGTCTTCCTCAATGAACCTTGGAGGTTGAGCTCGAGCATGGTCTCCTTTGTCGTCACATTAATGGAAGCCCCAAGGTTGATCAAAGTGTGTGGGAAAATGGTGCCATTGATGTGCACATCTACTACAGGGCTTCCAGGGTCCAAATATTCTGGACAGATTACCTACCCCAACATTAAGTGGGACAATTGCCCAATGACATTAATGGTAGGGGCATTCCTTCTTCGCCTCCCTAGATGCTTGAAGAACTTCTCCTTAATAAAGTTATTGTAAATAGGAACATATTTTATCGCTTGGAGAAGTGGAATCTTTACACATAGATTTTTCACTTCTCCCAGAATTTCAGTCTCTTTCGGGGTAGGCTGGAGTGGTTGGGCTAATCTCTCAGGAAAGGGCGGATTCACTTTAAGATTGCTTCCCTATCTTTCTTCCTCAACTTCCCTAGGTGGAGGTGGATGTTGGTTATCTGGGAGAACTCTCCCAGATTGCAGGTTAATCTCTTGGATTTCCACAACATAAGCTGGATATGATGTCTCTCCACTGTATACATGTTGAGCATGCTTGTTTTTCAGGTTCGGATTTGGCTCGGCAGACATATGGGCTTGCTTGGTTGGAGTAGAGTGTAGAAGCTGTGGTTGGATAGGTGGTGGAGGAAATAGAGCTAGAGTATTGCTATATTGGGGTCTCCACCCTTGGGGTGGTGCATTCCATTGAGGTTGTGGTAGAGCATAAGCTTGAAATGACTGGCTGGCTAGCTAGGAGTGATATTGAGATGGAAAGGACCAAGGAGGATGTGTAGACTAGGAAGGATGAGTAGGGGGTCCCCAAGAAGGCATGGTTGTGGTTTGGTTGGGGTTGTAATATGCATGGGATGACCCTTGCATGCCTTGCTAGTATGGTCTAGTCCCATGAGGTCTCCTTTGATTTATGTAGTAGAGCTGCTTAGTGACCCCTTTAGCTCCTTGATATATAACTTTCAGTCTAGGCAAAGAACGACACTTGCCTATGGAGTGGTTTTCTTCCTAGACTAAGCAAATTTCAATAGAAGTTAATGGACATTCATTCCTAGGATGCCTCTTGGTGCATCTAGGACAAAAAATGGCCAAGCCTCTCCCTACTTGCTCCTCCTTCCTCTTAATGTGCATGGTGTCCATTTCCAAGGCAAGGATTTGCAACATCTCACTTTTGAAATTTTCCAGCATGTTTCCAATTTCACCCTTGATGGATCAGTTAGAAGATGATGTACTAACCATAGGTTGACTACCCCTACCCTTTTTCCTGGCTGCCCTAGAATAGTTTCTAAAGACAACCTTGATATCCTCACAGGGTAATTGGTAGATATCTCCTCCTACTAACAAATTTATGGTATCTAGAAGATCTTCCCTTACTCCCCTAAGCATGACCAGCTTTAGTGACTCAAGGTCAAGTGTGTAACTTTCCCTTTTGTAACTAAGATGGAATCTTTCTTCATAATCCTGTAGCAATTCATCATTACCTATGGTCATCCTGAAAATTTCCTCTTTAGTATCCTTTGACCGATAGTAGTTCCGATATTTGTTGTTAAAGGCTTACTACATTTGAGCCCAAGTTGTGATGCTATATCCAAGTAAACCCATGAACTAGCACAATGCTGCATCATTGAGGGTAGATGGAAATAGTTTTAACTTCTGCTCATCATCTGTATAGTCATAGGTTCGACATCTAACAACAAACTCAAATAGGAAAGTGTCAAGGTCCTCTGTGGTCAGGCCATGGAAATGAGGTAGGGTAGAGGGGCTTATATTTTTCATATTAGTGTCCCCATTGGTTTCCCTGATGGGGAAGGCACCCTCAACTCTCTCTCTATTCCCTCTGTCATTTCTGTTTCAGCCATTGGTTGAGTAGGAATGGTTTCTTCTTCTTCTTCTTCCCATGTAGGTTCTTCAAATATTTCAGCTTGCTCACCTAAGGGTTCCTCTAGTTCACTGCCATCAAAGAAGAGGGAAGGTTGGTTGTTTGATGCAGTGGGGGTATTTGGCGAAAATTTCCCTAAGTTGTCCCTATTCCTACTAGGCATGGAAGGAAATGTTTTTGGTTTGGTTTTGTATTTTTTTAAACATGGAAAGTACTTTGCAGAATTGAAATTACTGATTGAATGAAAATTACTGACGGAATGAGAAATCTATTTACTGAATTGAAATCTTTCTTGCAAAATGGAAAGGAAAGTAGAAAATGCAAAATGGAAGAAAGGAAACAACTACATAACTTTTGCAGAATTAAACTAATGGCATAATTTTTAAGACAAGAAGTAGAAGAAAAGAAAGTAGTAATCGCATTTTACGCAGACACCTCCCCGGTAATGACGCCAAAAAGTCATGAGCACTAGTATTGCAGCAAGGATGCTACAACTCCTAGGCTACCAGCTTTACATTATCAACCCAGGGTTTATACAAACTTGGAGGTGGCAGTGTTGTATACACAAGTAAAAGTGATGGTTCTTCCTGCTGTTACTCTTCAGCTGGCGAGAGACCACTGGGGTTTCAAGCTAGACTTCTATGGAGTTAGAAGAAGCTTGATTCTTTGTTGGAAGAAAGCTAAATTTACTCTAAGAGAGAGCTACTCTACTGCAATAATGGAGAAGGTCGACATGTAATGCTAAAGCACACCATTTCCTAATTAACTGTGAACAAATTATGCTTAGCTGAAATACTGAATCAACATGAACCAAATGCTACTATCTAAGTTATAGAAGTAAGAAGCATCAAACATCACTAATGTGCAAGTAAATAGACTGAACTAAATCAATTTTTTCTTTTTTGTCTTTTTATGCAAAATCAAGTTTGCAAACTAATTGCTTCTGTTGATGTGGTAGGTAAATTAAGGATGTTTCAGGATGGCTGGAAGGGTTATGGGATGGTTGGATGGTGTGGATGACCCTTGGGAGGCTTTTGGTGAATTCCTAGAAGATTTGCATCAATTTGGCCTCAAAACGAGGCTAGTTCATGAAAACGTACACGATGTACTAGAAACCTATAGGATCCCCTGTAATCCTACAGGATATAGCTGAGAGAAAAATGCGAGGTGTTGAAGGTGATGGAAAGCCTGGGAAAGGTGTGTGATGGGTGGAATGGAGTGGGAGAAGGTATAAGATCGCTCATAACTCAACATCAAAGATAGTAGATGGTTCGATTCACTCAATGTGCTTGGAAGAATTTCTATGAAAAATGGTGAAAACTAGTGAAGGTGATGGTGAAAACAAAGAATGGCTAGGGTGGATGGAGTGGAAGGTGGCTGGTGGCTATGAAGTCTTAGTCTCCTCCTGAAGCACATACTCTACATAAAACATGTATATTTTCCAAAAAGCTATGCAAACATGAAACATTTTCATAAACTAGAAAAGCAGAATTAATGAATTAAGTGCCTACACTATGCATGAGAAAAGTTGTTGAAAGGAATGAAAGCATGGATGAGATCTACTGTAGAAATGAAGATGAAAAACATGACAATGGAATCCTACTTGCAAAACTAACCAAATACTAATTTAAAGACAACAAACTCCAAAGCTCATAACAGAACTAGAAATATGTGTTTTTGGGGCTCCTTAAATGTCCCTTCCTCATGTCATGATCCCAGAGATAGGAAGTGAGGCCAAGACACCTACTGACAACCTTATGGTAATCGTTTTATCCCTGCTAACCTGTTATTGAAGTAAGGAAAAAATGGAAGAAAACTAATAAACAACGAATCTAATCTAGATTACTTGTAATGGAAATGCATCTAAAAAGAAAATTAACATTGAAGCTATGAAACTATGCTAAACATACATATACAAGAAAGAGGAGCCTTGGCTGCTAGGTTTGGGCCCTAACCCAAGAGCTTCAACCCTCTTAGTTAACTCAATGCTTTCTCAAAAAAAAACTCATTCTTATTACCAAAACAACAAGTTACATTAGTAGAACTTTCACAAGTCTCCAACTTGAAAATAGCTTAGAGTTTTACAATAAAAATCTAAGTCCTAATGAGGCTATGGGCCACTATACTTATACAACTAAAGTCCCCGATGAATTCCTTAAAATAAAGGAGGCTCGACTCTTGAACTCGAGATAAACTAGCTCTTTGTCTCTCACTTGCTCAACTGCCTTCTAATCCTCATGGCTTGGCTGCTTGCACTCGAAGCTCATGTGATGGATGGAGGAATATTTGAATGTGGGATAAGTAAATGAGGAGGATTTTCCTCCTACAATCCTTCTCCCTTGTCCCATTCGATTTTTAACATTAGTATTTTTAACATTAGGATTTTTAACATTCAATGCATATTAGTCCACGAGGCATAATATCCAACTCTAACTCATCTCATAAACAAAATATAATTAAAAACATGTAATAAGTTGTGAGAAAAGTTGGTTTGACTAAGCTAGGAGGTGAATTAAGGCCCATATAATTACCCAATAATGAGGCTGATGAGTGTCCATAGTGTTCAGAGAGTCATACAAATTCTTAATATATTTATCCCAATTTTCTAAGGGGATATAATGATTTTTTTTTGTTTTACGAACAAGCACATTCCACCAAAACTTTATGGGTGCAAATTTAGAAAGGTGGAGAAGATGGTCTTGCCTCTTATTAATGTATTACCTCTTCTTCCTCTTGATGGGATCTTTGTATATACTTATATTAAAAAGAAAACAAAATAAACTTTAAAAATAAAATTTTAAAGTTTTAAAGCTTTTTTAATTAAAACATAAAGGGTTATTTGTGATATATATATATATATATATATATATATATATATATATATATATATATATATATATATATACTTTTTTAAGTTGATTTAATTATATTACCTCATAAAAATATACAAACCAATACATTATTAATCTATCTACTCAACATATTTTATATTTTATGATAGATGGTCTTAATCTACCAATAGGGAACCATATGTTTTTTACCACAAGCCTATAGAATAATTTTTCCAAAACATTAAGAATCTTAAAAGTGACAACATCACTAGAATATCTTAATCATGTTACAAAAAATTGAACATTAGACAACTAGGAATGAGAAGAGGGAGATCTTTCACAGGTCTTGAAGGGGCTGAGTTCGTGCTAATTTATGGAATATGGCACATAATTTGTGCCATATGGGTGACCATTCTCTCCATAAAAAACTATTGGTTTCTTTGTTAAGATTTCACATGTGCAAGAATTGCAATGACATTGTACCTTTCACTCTCCTACCCATTTTCATTTGCTAATAGAGAGGAAAATATTGGTAGTATTTTTTTCCTTCCCCTCGTGAGTCCACTGTCACAACACCATGATCATGAACCCATTTTCCTATACCCTCTTTGAGCTCTAGGTCAAATAAGATATTATGCAATTCACTGTGTATTTGGTGTGGTACCACTACTTGAAAGGACTCAACAACACCTTGGGCTTGCTATTGGACAAGGTTACGAACATGGGGACCAACAAGTTCCTTGTTCCTCAACCCATTGGGGGAAATTATAATTTTTTTAAAAATAAATTGGAAGTAAAATAAAATAGGAAAAAATACATAAATGAAATATAAACTTCCATCTCATTATTAATCATTAAGCCTTATTATTTAGTAGTGTGGTTCTTCACTAGCCCTTTACACTAGTGTATGGATGCTCATCTTCACTAGCCATCCCTAGTGCTACTATATATTTGAAGGTAGTGCTAACATATACTCTAGAAATTGTTAAATTGATAGGGTAACCAAATTCCTTGTTTAGTTATAGTGGATGCCCTCTACAAAAACTACACATGAAAATTCCCAACAATTTCCTGCAAGACCAAAACATAAAGAATATATTAGCTATACCATAAAAGAATATTGTGTATAAAGAAGACCACCCATGAGCTAGAAATCCTTCTCCTTTACCTAAAGGATGTATCTAGTGATATCTACCATCATTTACCTGAAGGTTGTATTTAGTTATATTTTGTTCTGAAATTACAATTATTCTCAGATCTTACATAGAGCATTGGCATTGATTGTTCACAAGAGTTACCACTCCCTTTATCATCCAATCAATCAATAGACCTTCGCATGTGCTCCTACTTCTTGTACTTGAATGGCCCACTCTTCAGTCAAAGGCTTTTGTGCTTCTCCATCTTTGTATTCATGTGGAATGTGACGAGGCTACCCTCTTTATTTATTTTTTCCCACACCCTTGCTAGTAGGAAAACCATTGAGTCAACCACATTCCTTGCGCCTCACTCCCATTGGAGAAAAATATAAGTCCTTCTTTCTCACCCCATTGGGGAGAAATTGTATATTTTTTAAAATGAAATGAAACTAAAATAAAAAAGGAAAAACTACATAAATGAAATGTACAAGTATGTTTTTTTGTAAGCTTATATGGTATTACCTCACAAAATAGAAATTTCTAGTACATCATTCATCTATCCACTCTCAACAATTTTACAGAATCTGACCATTGGGAAACCAGATAGTTTTGACCATCTCCCTGTAGAGTAAAATTTAATAATTGCAACATAACTAGAATTTCTATTGATAATTATAACACAAAAGACTATCAACAATCATAAGTTGGCCATCACTTGTTATTAGAGGCACCATACAACATAAAGCTAAGAAATCTAATGGAAATAAAACTGCATGCATCTCCATGTATAGGGGTGGCCACCCCACCCCCACCATCTAATGTAATTCATTCTTGAAGGTGGGGGGCTCCACTTGCTCCACATAGACTCCTCTAAACACATTCTATCAAAAATTTATTTATTTTTTAAAATAACTCTAAATTAAAAAATTAGAAGTAATATAAATGTTTTTATCATTTCATTCTTTTCACACTCATATACATTTTACAAAAAACACAAGAGATTTTCTAATAAAATCTATTTTAATGCATTGCCAATAATAATGCAATACAATAATGTATTCTAAACATTAAACTTTTACAAAATAAATTAATAATATGTTTTACCTATTAAACTTCTATAAAATAAGCTATATTTAATAAAATAAACTGTAAATCTTCATACTATTGTATCTTATTTTTATTGTTGCAAACTTTTGTCATGGCAATTGCTACAATTCTTCATATTACTGGGATCATGGGAGAAGATGTAATATTACACGTCCCTTCTGGTTCATTTTCAAGGTCTCTTAACAATCTAATGTATCCTTGTTCTCCCTAGTCTTCTCCCCAAGAGTTCTTGAGTCTCCAAAACTTAATTCCCTTATTTCTTCCCGTAGTTGGGATGCCATATCCAACCAATAAAGCTCCATGATCAATTTCAGAGTCACATGAACCAGTAAATATTCCCTGCTTAACAAACAAAATTTGGTTAACTACACTTAGCTAAATTATTTATATCTTATTTATTAATTCTCAACAACAATGTAAAATGTAAAAAATGGTAACCACTTACTCCCATATAAGACTGAAAGTCCAGACTTGCGGCAATGGGTACAGATATAGGTTGTTGAGTTACTGCCGCTTTGAGAACTGCTTCATCGTTATCGTCGATTGGTTCCCAGCCATTGATTTCCAATCTATATCAAAACAAAACAACACAATGATTTGATTGTTTATCAAATTATAATAATGTTATTATTATAAATATTATTATTTCATGATATCTAACTTTATTATTATTATAAATATTAATATTTAACAATATCTAACTATCTTGATGCACAAATCCATCTTAGTATTAATCATTAAACCTTGTTATTGTACCTCTGCGAATCGGCATTCCGGCCCGTTAACACCAGTGTAGGGATACCGATCTTCACTAATCAACCCTCCGGTGTCTATTATATATTGGAAGATATCTTCCTCTGACCTTCCGGAATCGCAATCATATTTTTGGGGATTACAATCAAGCCATTGCTGTGCTTTTGTGCTTCTCCATCTTTGTATTCATGTGGAATGTGACCAGGCTACCCTCTTTATTTATTTTTTCCCACACCCTTGCTAGTGGGAAAACCATTGAGTCAACCACATTCCTTGCGCCTCACTCCCATTGGAGAAAAATATAAGTCCTTCTTTCTCACCCCATTGGGGAGAAATTGTATATTTTTTAAAATGAAATGAAACTAAAATAAAAAAGGAAAAACTACATAAATGAAATGTACAAGTATGTTTTTTTGTAAGCTTATATGGTATTACCTCACAAAATAGAAATTTCTAGTACATCATTCATCTATCCACTCTCAACAATTTTACAGTAGAATCTGCCCATTGGGAAACCAGATAGTTTTGACCATCTCCCTGTAGAGTAAAATTTAATAATTGCAACATAACTAGAATTTCTACTGATAATTATAACACAAAAGACTATCAACGATCATAAGTTGGCCATCACTTGTTATTAGAGGCAACATACAACATAAAGCTAAGAAATCTACTGGAAATAAAACTGCATGCATCTCCATGTATAGGGGTGGCCACCCCACCCCCACCATCTAATGTAATTCATTCTTGAAGGTGGGGGGCTCCACTTGCTCCACATAGTCTCCTCTAAACACATTCTATCAAAAATTTATTTATTTTTTAAAATAACTCTAAATTAAAAAATTAGAAGTAATATAAATGTTTTTATCATTTCATTCTTTTCACACTCATATACATTTTACAAAAAACACAAGAGATTTTCTAATAAAATCTATTTTAATGCATTGCCAATAATAATGCAATACAATAATGTATTCTAAACATTAAACTTTTACAAAATAAATTAATAATATGTTTTACCTATTAAACTTCTATAAAATAAGCTATATTTAACAAAATAAACTGTAAATCTTCATACTATTGTATCTTATTTTTATTGTTGCAAACATTTGTCATGGCAATTGCTACAATTCTTCATATTACTGGGATCATGGGAGAAGATGTAATATTACACATCCCTTCTGGTTCATTTTCAAGGTCTCTTAACAATCTAATGTATCCTTGTTCTCCCTAGTCTTCTCCCCAAGAGTTCTTGAGTCTCCAAAACTTAATTCCCTTATTTCTTCCCGTAGTTGGGATGCCATATCCAACCAATAAAGCTCCATGATCAATTTCAGAGTCACATGAACCAGTAAATATTCCCTGGTTAACAAACAAAATTTGGTTAACTACACTTAGCTAAATTATTTATATCTTATTTATTAATTCTCAACAACAATGTAAAATGTAAAAAATGGTAACCACTTACCCCATATAAGACTGAAAGTCCAGACTTGCGGCAATGGGTACAGATATAGGTTGTTGAGTTACTGCCGCTTTGAGAACTGCTTCATCGTTATCGTCGATTGGTTCCGAACCATTGATTTCCAATCTATATCAAAACAAAACAACACAATGATTTGATTGTTTATCAAATTATAATAATGTTATTATTATAAATATTATTATTTCATGATATCTAACTTTATTATTATTATAAATATTAATATTTAACAATATCTAACTATCTTGATGCACAAATCTATCTTAGTATTAATCATTAAACCTTGTTATTGTACCTCTGCGAATCGGCATTCCGGCCCCTTAACACCAGTGTAGGGATACCGATCTTCACTGATCAACCCTCCGGTGTCTATTATATATTGGAAGATATCTTCCTCTGACCTTCCGGAATCGCAATCATATCTTTGGGGATTGCAATCAAGCCCTTGCTGTGCTTTTGTGCTTCTCCATCTTTGTATTCATGTGGAATGTGACCAGGCTACCCTCTTTATTTATTTTTTCCCACACCCTTGCTAGTGGGAAAACCATTGAGTCAACCACATTCCTTGGGCCTCACTCCCATTGGAGAAAAATATAAGTCCTTCTCTCACCCCATTGGGGAGAAATTGTGTATTTTTTAAAATGAAATGAAACTAAAATAAAAAAGGAAAAACTACATAAATGAAATGTACAAGTATGTCTTTTTGTAAGCTTATATGGTATTACCTCACAAAATAGAAATTTCTAGTACATCATTCATCTATCCACTCTCAACAATTTTACAGTAGAATCTGCCCATTGGGAAACCAGATAGTTTTGACCATCTCCCTGTAGAGTGAAATTTAATAATTGCAACATAACTAGAATTTCTTCTATAATTATAACACAAAAGACTATCAACCATCATAAGTTGGCCATCACTTGTTATTAGAGGCACCATACAACATAAAGCTAAGAAATCTACTGGAAATAAAACTGCATGCATCTCCATGTATAGGGGTGGCCACCCCACCCCCACCATCTAATGTAATTCATTCTTGAAGGTGGGGGGCTCCACTTGCTCCACATAGTCTCCTCTAAACACATTCTATCAAAAATTTATTTATTTTTTAAAATAACTCTAAATTAAAAAATTAGAAGTAATATAAATGTTTTTATCATTTCATTCTTTTCACACTCATATACATTTTACAAAAAACACAAGAGATTTATTAATAAAATCTATTTTAATGCATTGCCAATAATAATGCAATACAATAATGTATTCTAAATATTAAACTTTTACAAAATAAATTAATAATATGTTTTACCTATTAAACTTCTATAAAATAAGATATATTTAATAAAATAAACTGTAAATCTTCATACTATTGTATCTTATTTTTATTGTTGCAAACTTTTGTCATGGCAATTGCTACAATTCTTCATATTACTGGGATCATGGGAGAAGATGTAATATTACACATCCCTTCTGGTTCATTTTCAAGGTCTCTTAACAATCTAATGTATCCTTGTTCTCCCCAGTGTTCTCCCCAAGAGTTCTTGAGTCTCCAAAACTTAATTCCCTTATTTCTTCCCCTACTTGGGATGCCATATCCAACCAATAAAGCTCCATGATCAATTTCTGTCACATAGACCAGTAAATATTCCCTGCTTAACAAACAAAATTTGATTAACTACACTTAGCTAAATTATTTATATCTTTTTAATTAATTCTCAACAACAATGTAAAATGTAAAAAATGGTAACCACTTACCCCATATAAGACTGAAAGTCCAGACTTGCGGCAATGGGTACAAATATAGGTTGTTGAGTTACTGCCGCTTTGAGAACTGCTTCATCGTTATCGTCGATTGGTTCCCAGCCATTAATAGCTACGGTTGGATTTCCAATCTATATCAAAACAAAACAACACGACGATTTGATTGTTTATCAAATTATAATAATGTTATTATTATAAATATTATTATTTCATGATATCTAACTTTATTATTATTATAAATATTAATATTTAACAATATCTAACTATCTTGATGCACAAATCCATCTTAGTATTAGTCATTAAACCTTGTTATTGTACCTCTGCCAATCGGCATTCCGGCCCCTTAACATCAGTGTAGGGATACCGATCTTCACTGATCAACCCTCCGGTGTCTATTATATATTGGAAGATATCTTCCTCTGACCCTCCCGAATCGCAATCATATCTTTGGGGATTGCAATCAAGCGATTGCTGGGCTTTTGTGCTTCTCCATCTTTGTATTCATGTGGAATGTGACCAGGCTACCCTCTTTATTTATTTTTTCCCACACCTTTGCTAGTGGGAAAATCATTGAGTCAACCACATTCCTTGCGCCTCACTCCCATTGGAGAAAAATATAAGTCCTTCTTTCTCACCCCATTGGGGAGAAATTGTATATTTTTTAAAATGAAATGAAACTAAAATAAAAAAGGAAAAACTACATAAATGAAATGTACAAGTATGTTTTTTTGTAAGCTTATATGGTATTACCTCACAAAATAGAAATTTCTTGTACATCATTCATCTATCCACTCTCAACAATTTTACAGTAGAATCTGCCCATTGGGAAACCAGATAGTTTTGACCATCTCCCTGTAGAGTAAAATTTAATAATTGCAACATAACTAGAATTTCTACTGATAATTATAACACAAAAGACTATCAACGATCATAAGTTGGCCATCACTTGTTATTAGAGGCAACATACAACATAAAGCTAAGAAATCTACTGGAAATAAAACTGCATGCATCTCCATGTATAGGGGTGGCCACCCCACCCCCACCATCTAATGTAATTCATTCTTGAAGGTGGGGGGCTCCACTTGCTCCACATAGTCTCCTCTAAACACATTCTATCAAAAATTTATTTATTTTTTAAAATAACTCTAAATTAAAAAATTAGAAGTAATATAAATGTTTTTATCATTTCATTCTTTTCACACTCATATACATTTTACAAAAAACACAAGAGATTTTCTAATAAAATCTATTTTAATGCATTGCCAATAATAATGCAATACAATAATGTATTCTAAACATTAAACTTTTACAAAATAAATTAATAATATGTTTTACCTATTAAACTTTTATAAAATAAGCTATATTTAACAAAATAAACTGTAAATCTTCATACTATTGTATCTTATTTTTAATGTTGCAAACATTTGTCATGGCAATTGCTACAATTCTTCATATTACTGGGATCATGGGAGAAGATGTAATATTACACATCCCTTCTGGTTCATTTTCAAGGTCTCTTAACAATCTAATGTATCCTTGTTCTCCCTAGTCTTCTCCCCAAGAGTTCTTGAGTCTCCAAAACTTAATTCCCTTATTTCTTCCCGTAGTTGGGATGCCATATCCAACCAATAAAGCTCCATGATCAATTTCAGAGTCACATGAACCAGTAAATATTCCCTGGTTAACAAACAAAATTTGGTTAACTACACTTAGCTAAATTATTTATATCTTATTTATTAATTCTCAACAACAATGTAAAATGTAAAAAATGGTAACCACTTACCCCCATATAAGACTGAAAGTCCAGACTTGCGGCAATGGGTACAGATATAGGTTGTTGAGTTACTGCCGCTTTGAGAACTGCTTCATCGTTATCGTCGATTGGTTCCGAGCCATTGATTTCCAATCTATATCAAAACAAAACAACACAATGATTTGATTGTTTATCAAATTATAATAATGTTATTATTATAAATATTATTATTTCATGATATCTAACTTTATTATTATTATAAATATTAATATTTAACAATATCTAACTATCTTGATGCACAAATCTATCTTAGTATTAATCATTAAACCTTGTTATTGTACCTCTGCGAATCGGCATTCAGGCCCCTTAACACCAGTGTAGGGATACCGATCTTCACTGATCAACCCTCCGGTGTCTATTATATATTGGAAGATATCTTCCTCTGACCTTCCGGAATCGCAATCATATCTTTGGGGATTGCAATCAAGCCATTGCTGTGCTTTTGTGCTTCTCCATCTTTGTATTCATGTGGAATGTGACCAGGCTACCCTCTTTATTTATTTTTTCCCACACCCTTGCTAGTGGGAAAACCATTGAGTCAACCACATTCCTTGGGCCTCACTCCCATTGGAGAAAAATATAAGTCCTTTCTCACCCCATTGGGGAGAAATTGTGTATTTTTTAAAATGAAATGAAACTAAAATAAAAAAGGAAAAACTACATAAATGAAATGTACAAGTATGTCTTTTTGTAAGCTTATATGGTATTACCTCACAAAATAGAAATTTCTAGTACATCATTCATCTATCCACTCTCAACAATTTTACAGTAGAATCTGCCCATTGGGAAACCAGATAGTTTTGACCATCTCCCTGTAGAGTAAAATTTAATAATTGCAACATAACTAGAATTTCTTCTATAATTATAACACAAAAGACTATCAACCATCATAAGTTGGCCATCACTTGTTATTAGAGGCACCATACAACATAAAGCTAAGAAATCTATTGGAAATAAAACTGCATGCATCTCCATGTATAGGGGTGGCCACCCCACCCCCACCATCTAATGTAATTCATTCTTGAAGGTGGGGGGCTCCACTTGCTCCACATAGTCTCCTCTAAACACATTCTATCAAAAATTTATTTATTTTTTAAAATAACTCTAAATTAAAAAATTAGAAGTAATATAAATGTTTTTATCATTTCATTCTTTTCACACTCATATACATTTTACAAAAAACACAAGAGATTTATTAATAAAATCTATTTTAATGCATTGCCAATAATAATGCAATACAATAATGTATTCTAAATATTAAACTTTTACAAAATAAATTAATAATATGTTTTACCTATTAAACTTCTATAAAATAAGATATATTTAATAAAATAAACTGTAAATCTTCATACTATTGTATCTTATTTTTATTGTTGCAAACTTTTGTCATGGCAATTGCTACAATTCTTCATATTACTGGGATCATGGGAGAAGATGTAATATTACACATCCCTTCTGGTTCATTTTCAAGGTCTCTTAACAATCTAATGTATCCTTGTTCTCCCCAGTGTTCTCCCCAAGAGTTCTTGAGTTCCAAAACTTAATTCCCTTATTTCTTCCCCTACTTGGGATGCCATATCCAACCAATAAAGCTCCATGATCAATTTCTGTCACATAGACCAGTAAATATTCCCTGCTTAACAAACAAAATTTGATTAACTACACTTAGCTAAATTATTTATATCTTTTTAATTAATTCTCAACAACAATGTAAAATGTAAAAAATGGTAACCACTTACCCCATATAAGACTGAAAGTCCAGACTTGCGGCAATGGGTACAAATATAGGTTGTTGAGTTACTGCCGCTTTGAGAACTGCTTCATCGTTATCGTCGATTGGTTCCCAGCCATTAATAGCTACGGTTGGATTTCCAATCTATATCAAAACAAAACAACACGAACGATTTGATTGTTTATCAAATTATAATAATGTTATTATTATAAATATTATTATTTCATGATATCTACGTTTATTATTATTATAAATATTAATATTTAACAATATCTAACTATCTTGATGCACAAATCCATCTTAGTATTAGTCATTAAACCTTGTTATTGTACCTCTGCCAATCGGCATTCCGGCCCCTTAACATCAGTGTAGGGATACCGATCTTCACTGATCAACCCTCCGGTGTCTATTATATATTGGAAGATATCTTCCTCTGACCCTCCCGAATCGCAATCATATCTTTGGGGATTGCAATCAAGCGATTGCTGGGCTTTTGTGCTTCTCCATCTTTGTATTCATGTGGAATGTGACCAGGCTACCCTCTTTATTTATTTTTTCCCACACCTTTGCTAGTGGGAAAATCATTGAGTCAACCACATTCCTTGCGCCTCACTCCCATTGGAGAAAAATATAAGTCCTTCTTTCTCACCCCATTGGGGAGAAATTGTATATTTTTTAAAATGAAATGAAACTAAAATAAAAAAGGAAAAACTACATAAATGAAATGTACAAGTATGTTTTTTTGTAAGCTTATATGGTATTACCTCACAAAATAGAAATTTCTTGTACATCATTCATCTATCCACTCTCAACAATTTTACAGTAGAATCTGCCCATTGGGAAACTAGATAGTTTTGACCATCTCCCTGTAGAGTAAAATTTAATAATTGCAACATAACTAGAATTTCTACTGATAATTATAACACAAAAGACTATCAACGATCATAAGTTGGCCATCACTTGTTATTAGAGGCAACATACAACATAAAGCTAAGAAATCTAATGGAAATAAAACTGCATGCATCTCCATGTATAGGGGTGGCCACCCCACCCCCACCATCTAATGTAATTCATTCTTGAAGGTGGGGGGCTCCACTTGCTCCACATAGTCTCCTCTAAACACATTCTATCAAAAATTTATTTATTTTTGAAAATAACTCTAAATTAAAAAATTAGAAGTAATATAAATGTTTTTATCATTTCATTCTTTTCACACTCATATACATTTTACAAAAAACACAAGAGATTTTCTAATAAAATCTATTTTAATGCATTGCCAATAATAATGCAATACAATAATGTATTCTAAACATTAAACTTTTACAAAATAAATTAATAATATGTTTTACCTATTAAACTTTTATAAAATAAGCTATATTTAACAAAATAAACTGTAAATCTTCATACTATTGTATCTTATTTTTAATGTTGCAAACATTTGTCATGGCAATTGCTACAATTCTTCATATTACTGGGATCATGGGAGAAGATGTAATATTACACATCCCTTCTGGTTCATTTTCAAGGTCTCTTAACAATCTAATGTATCCTTGTTCTCCCTAGTCTTCTCCCCAAGAGTTCTTGAGTCTCCAAAACTTAATTCCCTTATTTCTTCCCGTAGTTGGGATGCCATATCCAACCAATAAAGCTCCATGATCAATTTCAGAGTCACATGAACCAGTAAATATTCCCTGGTTAACAAACAAAATTTGGTTAACTACACTTAGCTAAATTATTTATATCTTATTTATTAATTCTCAACAACAATGTAAAATGTAAAAAATGGTAACCACTTACCCCATATAAGACTGAATGTCCAGACTTGCGGCAATGGGTACAGATATAGGTTGTTGAGTTACTGCCGCTTTGAGAACTGCTTCATCGTTATCGTCGATTGGTTCCGAGCCATTGATTTCCAATCTATATCAAAACAAAACAACACAATGATTTGATTGTTTATCAAATTATAATAATGTTATTATTATAAATATTATTATTTCATGATATCTAACTTTATTATTATTATAAATATTAATATTTAACAATATCTAACTATCTTGATGCACAAATCTATCTTAGTATTAATCATTAAACCTTGTTATTGTACCTCTGCGAATCGGCATTCCGGCCCCTTAACACCAGTGTAGGGATACCGATCTTCACTGATCAACCCTCCGGTGTCTATTATATATTGGAAGATATCTTCCTCTGACCTTCCGGAATCGCAATCATATCTTTGGGGATTGCAATCAAGCCATTGCTGTGCTTTTGTGCTTCTCCATCTTTGTATTCATGTGGAATGTGACCAGGCTACCCTCTTTATTTATTTTTTCCCACACCCTTGCTAGTGGGAAAACCATTGAGTCAACCACATTCCTTGGGCCTCACTCCCATTGGAGAAAAATATAAGTCCTTTCTCACCCCATTGGGGAGAAATTGTGTATTTTTTAAAATGAAATGAAACTAAAATAAAAAAGGAAAAACTACATAAATGAAATGTACAAGTATGTCTTTTTGTAAGCTTATATGGTATTACCTCACAAAATAGAAATTTCTAGTACATCATTCATCTATCCACTCTCAACAATTTTACAGTAGAATCTGCCCATTGGGAAACCAGATAGTTTTGACCATCTCCCTGTAGAGTAAAATTTAATAATTGCAACATAACTAGAATTTCTTCTATAATTATAACACAAAAGACTATCAACCATCATAAGTTGGCCATCACTTGTTATTAGAGGCACCATACAACATAAAGCTAAGAAATCTACTGGAAATAAAACTGCATGCATCTCCATGTATAGGGGTGGCCACCCCACCCCCACCATCTAATGTAATTCATTCTTGAAGGTGGGGGGCTCCACTTGCTCCACATAGTCTCCTCTAAACACATTCTATCAAAAATTTATTTATTTTTTAAAATAACTCTAAATTAAAAATTAGAAGTAATATAAATGTTTTTATCATTTCATTCTTTTCACACTCATATACATTTTACAAAAAACACAAGAGATTTATTAATAAAATCTATTTTAATGCATTGCCAATAATAATGCAATACAATAATGTATTCTAAATATTAAACTTTTACAAAATAAATTAATAATATGTTTTACCTATTAAACTTCTATAAAATAAGATATATTTAATAAAATAAACTGTAAATCTTCATACTATTGTATCTTATTTTTATTGTTGCAAACTTTTGTCATGGCAATTGCTACAATTCTTCATATTACTGGGATCATGGGAGAAGATGTAATATTACACATCCCTTCTGGTTCATTTTCAAGGTCTCTTAACAATCTAATGTATCCTTGTTCTCCCCAGTGTTCTCCCCAAGAGTTCTTGAGTCTCCAAAACTTAATTCCCTTATTTCTTCCGCTAGTTGGGATGCCATATCCAACCAATAAAGCTCCATGATCAATTTCTGTGTCACATAGACCAGTAAATATTCCCTGCTTAACAAACAAAATTTGATTAACTACACTTAGCTAAATTATTTATATCTTTTTTATTAATTCTCAACAACAATGTAAAATGTAAAAAATGGTAACCACTTACCCCATATAAGACTGAAAGTCCAGACTTGCGGCAATGGGTACAGATATAGGTTGTTGAGTTACTGCCGCTTTGAGAACTGCTTCATCGTTATCGTCGATTGGTTGCCAGCCATTAATAGCTGCTGCTGGATTTCCAATCTATATCAAAACAAAACAACACAATGATTTGATTGTTTATCAAATTATAATAATGTTATTATTATAAATATTATTATTTCATGATATCTACGTTTATTATTATTATAAATATTAATATTTAACAATATCTAACTATCTTGATGCACAAATCCATCTTAGTATTAGTCATTAAACCTTGTTATTGTACCTCTGCCAATCGGCATTCCGGCCCCTTAACATCAGTGTAGGGATACCGATCTTCACTGATCAACCCTCCGGTGTCTATTATATATTGGAAGATATCTTCCTCTGACCCTCCGGAATCGCAATCATATCTTTGGGGATTGCAATCAAGCGATTGCTGGGCTTTTGTGCTTCTCCATCTTTGTATTCATGTGGAATGTGACCAGGCTACCCTCTTTATTTATTTTTTCCCACACCTTTGCTAGTGGGAAAATCATTGAGTCAACCACATTCCTTGCACCTCACTCCCATTGGAGAAAAATATAAGTCCTTCTTTCTCACCCCATTGGGGAGAAATTGTATATTTTTTAAAATGAAATGAAACTAAAATAAAAAAGGAAAAACTACATAAATGAAATGTACAAGTATGTTTTTTTGTAAGCTTATATGGTATTACCTCACAAAATAGAAATTTCTAGTACATCATTCATCTATCCACTCTCAACAATTTTACAGTAGAATCTGCCCATTGGGAAACCAGATAGTTTTGACCATCTCCCTGTAGAGTAAAATTTAATAATTGCAACATAACTAGAATTTCTACTGATAATTATAACACAAAAGACTATCAACGATCATAAGTTGGCCATCACTTGTTATTAGAGGCAACATACAACATAAAGCTAAGAAATCTACTGGAAATAAAACTGCATGCATCTCCATGTATAGGGGTGGCCACCCCACCCCCACCATCTAATGTAATTCATTCTTGAAGGTGGGGGGCTCCACTTGCTCCACATAGTCTCCTCTAAACACATTCTATCAAAAATTTATTTATTTTTGAAAATAACTCTAAATTAAAAAATTAGAAGTAATATAAATGTTTTTATCATTTCATTCTTTTCACACTCATATACATTTTACAAAAAAGACAAGAGATTTTCTAATAAAATCTATTTTAATGCATTGCTAATAATAATGCAATACAATAATGTATTCTAAACATTAAACTTTTACAAAATAAATTAATAATATGTTTTACCTATTAAACTTCTATAAAATAAGCTATATTTAACAAAATAAACTGTAAATCTTCATACTATTGTATCTTATTTTTATTGTTGCAAACATTTGTCATGGCAATTGCTACAATTCTTCATATTACTGGGATCATGGGAGAAGATGTAATATTACACATCCCTTCTGGTTCATTTTCAAGGTCTCTTAACAATCTAATGTATCCTTGTTCTCCCTAGTCTTCTCCCCAAGAGTTCTTGAGTCTCCAAAACTTAATTCCCTTATTTCTTCGCGTAGTTGGGATGCCATATCCAACCAATAAAGCTCCATGATCAATTTCAGAGTCACATGAACCAGTAAATATTCCCTGGTTAACAAACAAGATTTGGTTAACTACACTTAGCTAAATTATTTATATCTTATTTATTAATTCTCAACAACAATGTAAAATGTAAAAAATGGTACCCACTTACCCCCATATAAGACTGAAAGTCCAGACTTGCGGCAATGGGTACAGATATAGGTTGTTGAGTTACTGCCGCTTTGAGAACTGCTTCATCGTTATCGTCGATTGGTTCCGAGCCATTGATTTCCAATCTATATCAAAACAAAACAACACAATGATTTGATTGTTTATCAAATTATAATAATGTTATTATTATAAATATTATTATTTCATGATATCTAACTTTATTATTATTATAAATATTAATATTTAACAATATCTAACTATCTTGATGCACAAATCTATCTTAGTATTAATCATTAAACCTTGTTATTGTACCTCTGCGAATCGGCATTCCGGCCCTTAACACCAGTGTAGGGATACCGATCTTCACTGATCAACCCTCCGGTGTCTATTATATATTGGAAGATATCTTCCTCTGACCTTCCGGAATCGCAATCATATCTTTGGGGATTGCAATCAAGCCATTGCTGTGCTTTTGTGCTTCTCCATCTTTGTATTCATGTGGAATGTGACCAGGCTACCCTCTTTATTTATTTTTTCCCACACCCTTGCTAGTGGGAAAACCATTGAGTCAACCACATTCCTTGGGCCTCACTCCCATTGGAGAAAAATATAAGTCCTTCTTTCTCACCCCATTGGGGAGAAATTGTATATTTTTTAAAATGAAATGAAACTAAAATAAAAAAGGAAAAACTACATAAATGAAATGTACAAGTATGTCTTTTGTAAGCTTATATGGTATTACCTCACAAAATAGAAATTTCTAGTACATCATTCATCTATCCACTCTCAACAATTTTACAGTAGAATCTGCCCATTGGGAAACCAGATAGTTTTGACCATCTCCCTGTAGAGTAAAATTTAATAATTGCAACATAACTAGAATTTCTTCTATAATTATAACACAAAAGACTATCAACCATCATAAGTTGGCCATCACTTGTTATTAGAGGCACCATACAACATAAAGCTAAGAAATCTACTGGAAATAAAACTGCATGCATCTCCATGTATAGGGGTGGCCACCCCACCCCCACCATCTAATGTAATTCATTCTTGAAGGTGGGGGGCTCCACTTGCTCCACATAGTCTCCTCTAAACACATTCTATCAAAAATTTATTTATTTTTTAAAATAACTCTAAATTAAAAAATTAGAAGTAATATAAATGTTTTTATCATTTCATTCTTTTCACACTCATATACATTTTACAAAAAACACAAGAGATTTATTAATAAAATCTATTTTAATGCATTGCCAATAATAATGCAATACAATAATGTATTCTAAATATTAAACTTTTACAAAATAAATTAATAATATGTTTTACCTATTAAACTTCTATAAAATAAGATATATTTAATAAAATAAACTGTAAATCTTCATACTATTGTATCTTATTTTTATTGTTGCAAACTTTTGTCATGGCAATTGCTACAATTCTTTATATTACTGGGATCATGGGAGAAGATGTAATATTACACATCGCTTCTGGTTCATTTTCAAGGTCTCT
Source organism: Pinus tabuliformis (assembly GCA_031772625.1). Lineage (NCBI taxonomy): Eukaryota > Viridiplantae > Streptophyta > Pinopsida > Pinales > Pinaceae > Pinus > Pinus tabuliformis. The sequence continues at coordinate 841,565,372 of CM062811.1, forward strand.
TAACAATCTAATGTATCCTTGTTCTCCCCAGTGTTCTCCCCAAGAGTTCTTGAGTCTCCAAAACTTAATTCCCTTATTTCTTCCCCTACTTGGGATGCCATATCCAACCAATAAAGCTCCATGATCAATTTCTGTCACATAGACCAGTAAATATTCCCTGCTTAACAAACAAAATTTGATTAACTACACTTAGCTAAATTATTTATATCTTTTTAATTAATTCTCAACAACAATGTAAAATGTAAAAAATGGTAACCACTTACCCCATATAAGACTGAAAGTCCAGACTTGCGGCAATGGGTACAAATATAGGTTGTTGAGTTACTGCCGCTTTGAGAACTGCTTCATCGTTATCGTCGATTGGTTCCCAAATATAGGTTGTTGAGTTACTGCCGCTTTGAGAACTGCTTCATCGTTATCGTCGATTGGTTCCCAGCCATTAATAGCTACTGCTGGATTTCCAATCTATATCAAAACAAAACAACACAACGATTTGATTGTTTATCAAATTATAATAATGTTATTATTATAAATATTATTATTTCATGATATCTACGTTTATTATTATTATAAATATTAATATTTAACAATATCTAACTATCTTGATGCACAAATCCATCTTAGTATTAGTCATTAAACCTTGTTATTGTACCTCTGCCAATCGGCATTCCGGCCCCTTAACATCAGTGTAGGGATACCGATCTTCACTGATCAACCCTCCGGTGTCTATTATATATTGGAAGATATCTTCCTCTGACCCTCCGGAATCGCAATCATATCTTTGGGGATTGCAATCAAGCGATTGCTGGGCTTTTGTGCTTCTCCATCTTTATATTCATGTGGAATGTGACCAGGCTACCCTCTTTATTTATTTTTTCCCACACCTTTGCTAGTGGGAAAATCATTGAGTCAACCACATTCCTTGCGCCTCACTCCCATTGGAGAAAAATATAAGTCCTTCTTTCTCACCCCATTGGGGAGAAATTGTATATTTTTTAAAATGAAATGAAACAAAAATAAGAAAGGAAAAACTACATAAATGAAATGTACACGTATGTCTTTTTGTAAGCTTATATGGTATTACCTCACAAAATAGAAATTTCTAGTACATCATTCATCTATCCACTCTCAACAATTTTACAATAGAATCTGCCCATTGGGAAACCAGATAGTTTTGACCATCTCCCTGTAGAGTAAAATTTAATAATTGCAACATAACTAGAATTTCTTCTGATAATTATAACACAAAAGACTATCAACGATCATAAGTTGGCCATCACATGTTATTAGAGGCACCATACAACATAAAGCTAAGAAATCTACTGGAAATAAAACTGCATGCATCTCCATGTATAGGGGTGGCCACCCCACCCCCACCATCTAATGTAATTCATTCTTGAAGGTGGGGGGCTCCACTTGCTCCACATAGTGTCCTCTAAACACATTCTATCAAAAATTTATTTATTTTTGAAAATAACTCTAAATTAAAAAATTAGAAGTAATATAAATGTTTTTATCATTTCATTCTTTTCACACTCATATACATTTTACAAAAAAGACAAGAGATTTTCTAATAAAATCTATTTTAATGCATTGCCAATAATAATGCAATACAATAATGTATTCTAAACATTAAACTTTTACAAAATAAATTAATAATATGTTTTACCTATTAAACTTCTATAAAATAAGCTATATTTAATAAAATAAACTGTAAATCTTCATACTATTGTATCTTATTTTTCTTGTTGCAAACTTTTGTCATGGCAATTGCTACAATTCTTCATATTACTGGGATCATGGGAGCAGATGTAATATTACACATCCCTTCTGGTTCATTTTCAAGGTCTCTTAACAATCTAATATATCCTTGTTCTCCCCAGTGTTCTCCCCAAGAATTCTTGAGTCTCCAAAACTTAATTCCCTTATTTCTTCCTGTAGTTGGGATGCCATATCCAACCAATAAAGCTCCATGATCAATTTCTGTGTTACATGGACCAGTAAATATTCCCTGATTAACAAACAAAATTTGGTTAACTACACTTAGCTAAATTATTTATATCTTTTTTATTAATTCTCAAAAACAATGTAAAATGTTAAAAATGGTAACCACTTACCTCCGTATAATGCTGAAAGTCCACACTTGCGGCAATTGGTACAGATATAGGTTGATGAGTTACTGCCTCTTTGAGAACTGCTTCATCGTTATCGTCGATATTTCGCCAGCCATTAATAGCTGCTGCTGGATTTCCAATCTATATCAAAACAAAACAACACAAGCTGCTGGATTTCCAATCTATATCAAAACAAAACAACACAATGATTTGATTGTTTATCCAATTATAATAATGTTATTATTATAAATATTATTATTTCATGATATCTAACATTATTATTATTATAAATATTAATATTTAACAATATCTAACTATCTTGATGCACAAATCCATCTTAGTATTAATCATTAAAACTTGTTATTGTACCTCTGCGAATCGGCATGGCCCTTTGAAACCCTGATAGGGATACCGATATTCAGTGATCAACCCTCCGGTCTGTATTATATATTCGAAGATAGCGTCAGCGTGCCCTCCGATATCGCAATCATAGCCCGAGGGATTGCAATCTAGGGATTGCTGCACTGATAGGCTAAGCAAATTGCCTGTTCTGAGAAAGTGGATGCCCTCTACAGCGGCTGCAGTGTAAAATGCCCAACAAGCACCTGCAAGGCCAAAAAAAAACAGTATGCACGAGACACCAGGGAAAAAATGCCCAACAACTACCATTCGAAATTGAAATTATTTCTCTCATAATACATACCGCAGTCGCCTTGATCCTTCACAGGCGATACCGCTCCCCTACGCCTCCAATCAAAAGACGCTGGCAACCTGTTCAAGTTCTGGGACGTGAATGATACATTCTTCAGTCCCCTTCTCTTGAGTTTCTCCATCCCTTGCATGTTCATCGGTTTAAAGTACATTGCTCTGAATTCTTCGTGACTCAGATCCGCAAATTTATTCAATCCAAGTCTGTACGTAAGATTCTTTTTATTCACAGAGTCTATGTATTTCACATTGCTCTTAAATATTTCGAATCGTTCATCAGATGCATTTCTCGGGTGCGTTGCCGAGGCCGCCAGTTATGATAAAGGAGTCGCAGACTTTCTTCAGACTCGAGGTCTTTGTCTGTAAATCCAGGAGACTTGCGGGTTGCATTCACTGATAAAGCCCACAAGGCTGCCAGCACCAGAAACAGAAACAGAAACAGAACCGCCCTTGCCATTACTAAACAACAATAATTCACACAAGTACGCCCACAAATAATGTGAATTGGTGGAGATAAACTGGAAGAGGATCTCGTTATATAGTAACTACGACCGAGTGAAATCCAATGACATCATTAGTGGCGTGAAATATTATTGGTTCAAATTACATATCTCCATCTAATAAGTCAATGATTATGTTGGGATTTTTGTTCTAAATAAGATTTTAATAGAGATAAAAATATTTAATTAAATTTGGAATCTTACATTTTAATCAAATTAATTAATTTAATAAAAGTCAACTATAACTTTTACCAATAATAACATTTATTTAAGTTTAGAATCTTATATCCTAATCAAATTTAAGTTTAGAATCTTATATCCTAATCAAATTAATTAATGAAATAAAAATCAATTATAAGTTCTTTTATTTTTAATAATTTAAATTTGATGAAAAAAATTGAAAAACATAAAAATGTTTTAGAAAATTATATAAATATTCACATGAATAGAATAGGCATGTAAGCTTATATAGGGAACATAACATTATTGTAAAATTAAGAAATATTATTTGTTACATATCTCCATCTAATAAGTCAATGACTATGTTGGGATTCTTTTTCTAAATGAGATTTTAATACAGATAAAAATATTTAATTAAGTTTGGAATCCTACAATTTAATCAAATTAATTAATGTAACAAAAGCCAACTACAACTTTTACCAATAATAACATTTAATTAAGTTTAGAATCTTATATCCTAATCAAATTAATTAATGAAGTAAAAATCAATTATAAGTTGTTTTATTTTTGATAATTTATATTTGATGAAGAAAATTGAAAACATAAAAATGTTTTAGAAAATTATATAAATATTCACATGAATAGAATAGGCATGTAAGCTTATATAGGGAGCATAACATTATTGTAAAATTAATAAATATTATTTGTTACATATCTCCATCTAATAAGTCAATGACTATGTTGGGATTCTTTTTCTAAATGAGATTTTAATACAGATAAAAATATTTAATTAAGTTTGGAATCTTACATTTTAATCAAATTAATTAATGTAACAAAAGCCAACTACAACTTTTACCAATAATAACATTTAATTAAGTTTAGAATCTTATATCCTAATCAAATTAATTAATGAAGTAAAAATCAATTATAAGTTGTTTTATTTTTAATAATTTATATTTGATGAAGAAAATTGAAAAACATAAAAATGTTTTAGAAAATTATATAAATATTCACATGAATAGAATAGGCATGTAAGCTTATATAGGGAGCATAACATTATTGTAAAATTAAGAAATATTATTTGTTACATATCTCCATCTAATAAGTCAATGACTATGTTGGGATTCTTTTTCTAAATGAGATTTTAATACAGATAAAAATATTTAATTAAGTTTGGAATCTTACATTTTAATCAAATTAATTAATGTAACAAAAGCCAACTACAACTTTTACCAATAATAACATTTAATTAAGTTTAGAATCTTATATCCTAATCAAATTAATTAATGAAGTAAAAATCAATTATAAGTTGTTTTATTTTTAATAATTTATATTTGGTGAAGAAAATTGAAAAACATAAAAATGTTTTAGAAAATTATATAAATATTCACATGAATAGAATAGGCATGTAAGCTTATATAGGGAGCATAACATTATTGTAAAATTAATAAATATTATTTGTTACATATCTCCATCTAATAAGTCAATGACTATGTTGGGATTCTTTTTCTAAATGAGATTTTAATATAGATAAAAATATTTAATTAAGTTTGGAATCTTACATTTTAATCAAATTAATTAATGTAACAAAAGTCAACTACAACTTTTACCAATAATAACATTTAATTAAGTTTAGAATCTTATATCCTAATCAAATTAATTAATGAAGTAAAAATCAATTATAAGTTGTTTTATTTTTAATAATTTATATTTGATGAAGAAAATTGAAAAACATAAAAATGTTTTAGAAAATTATATAAATATTCACATGAATAGAATAGGCATGTAAGCTTATATAGGGAGCATAACATTATTGTAAAATTAATAAATATTATTTGTTACATATCTCCATCTAATAAGTCAATGACTATGTTGGGATTCTTTTTCTAAATGAGATTTTAATACAGATAAAAATATTTAATTAAGTTTGGAATCTTACATTTTAATCAAATTAATTAATGTAACAAAAGTCAACTACAACTTTTACCAATAATAACATTTAATTAAGTTTAGAATCTTATATCCTAATCAAATTAATTAATGAAGTAAAAATCAATTATAAGTTGTTTTATTTTTAATAATTTATATTTGATGAAGAAAATTGAAAAACATAAAAATGTTTTAGAAAAATATATAAATATTCACATGAATAGAATAAACATGTAAGCTTATATAGGAACATAACATTATTGTAAAATTAAGAAATATTATTTATTTGTTACATATCTCCATCTAATAAGTCAATGACTACTTTAGGATTTCCAGATTCTTCTTATTCACAGAATCGATATATTTCACATCTTCTTTAAATATTAAGAATCGGTGGGCATGCCGCTTATCATAAAGGAGTGGCAAACTTTCTTCAGACTCCATGACTTTGTCTGTGAATCTAGCAGTAGAACCCATTAAGAATAAGCAATAACTGGTCGATATGCACAGAAATAAGGTGAATTGGATCTCGTTAGATAGTAACTACGACCGAGTGTAATCCAATGACATTATTAGTGGCGCGTAATGACGTGACACCATTACACGGCATTGCTGAGCGGTTGTTGGTCAAATTACATATCTCCTGACTATCTGGTTTTTTTTCCTAAATGAGATTTTAATACAGATAAAAAATATTAATTAAGTTTGGAGATAAAAATATTTAATTAAGTTTGGAATTTTATATTTTAATTAAATTAATTAATGAAATAAAATTTAATTATAAGTTTTTTATTTTTAATGATTTATATGTGATTAAGGAAAAAAAGAAAAGTTTTAGAAAAATATATAAATATTAATATGAATAGAGTATATATGTAAGTTTATATATGGACCATGATATTATTGTAAAATTAAGAAGTAATTCAATTATGTATATGTATAATGAGTTGACACAACTAGAACACACACATTTATGAAAAAAAACATAATAATAAAGGCACAATCACATATGTGTTGCATGGTCAATAGGTAAAACATGAATAAATTGTACAAATAATGTTGTTTTGCGATATCTCTATGATACACATATATAAAAAGTTTCTAAGTGACTCAATTTCACTAACAAGATTTATTAAATTTGAAGATTGTGGGAGAGAGAGCACAACCATATCCCACATACATGGGGATCGATGGAGTAACCTCGGGGAAGACTCCTATAGCCTTGAACTAGAAAGAAATTCACTAGAGGGAGGATTTAAATTCTCACATTCTTTGTATTTATTAAAACCATTTAATTAGGGTAAAGTTGAAAATAATTAATATTATATTGTATTAATGGAGAAATGGCTACATGGTTGTAACGTAACTCCTTAAGTTAGGATTAGTTCCTAGGTTGTAGGAGTTTGTTCTCACCTCCCTATTCTTTGGAGATGTATTTATTGTATAACCTTTGATTAATTGAATGTGATAGTATATGCTCCATTTTGTGCAGTCTCCACGTGAAGCTTGCTCACCTCTGAGTTGTTGTTCCATTTAATTCATTTTTTTATTTCCAGTTTTTCTAACATGGTATCAGAGCTCAGATCTCGTGAGCCTGATTTACTTGCAGAGCCTTATTGGCTACATTAGAGCCCTAGTGGCTACATAGCCTTCGTGGCTACAATGCCCTAGTGGCAACAAAGGAGCCTTAGTGCTGACATTTTGAAAAGCTAGGTGGTCGGGAGAGACATACCTTACTCACACGAGAAGTTTATCTTTCTCATAGGCCTCACCATGCCTCGAGCTAAGCATAAAGATGTCATTGCATTATTCTGCCTAATAGAAGTAATGATCATCGCGGTATGAGGGTCAAACCCACGATGATGTGACCCTTACTTAGAGCGAATTTCTTCATCACCACTAGAAATCACATTTTTCAGCTAGAAAGGGTGATGGCGTGGTTTTATGGTTCTCATCTCCAGATTTTTCCAATTTGGTGGTGGAGCTTAGTTGCGGACCTAGAGATTTTGGTTGATTGGTTGTAGATTGACAAGATCAGAGGCATATTAGGTGGATTGCTCGCAGATCAAACCTATCTGTGACATTTCAAAGGTTATCATATGTTGTGATATTGTTTTTTTTAGCTTGTAATTTTTCACTTGGTTAGAATCGACTAAAGATCGGGGGATTTGGATTACGATTAGTCCGAAATGAACAATTTCATAGAATCTTATCTCAGTGAGACTAACAAAATCGACGGGACCAATTATACCAATTGGAAATTCAAGCTACAAACATTTCTTGAGGGATCAAGCGCTTGGTCGATCGTTAGCAGCGATGAGTAGAAGCCGACCATTTCACCAGGTGGTATGACAATGCTAATACAGAATTGGGATAAAAGGGATAATAAGGCGAAAGTGTTATTGAAGATGTCTGTGAAAGACAATATTATCCCACATATTAGAGACTGTAAATCATTGAGTGGGATATGGACTACACTCAAGAACCTTTACGGGATACCGAACATGAATCACATCTTGTCGCTCAAAGGCAAGTTGTTTTCCATGAGGATGGAGGAGAATCAATCTTTGTTGGATTCATTGCACGGGTCAAGGACCTGAAGGACAATTTGGTTGACATCGGGGAGAAGGTGTATAAATCCGATGTTATCACAATTACATTGAACAGGATGATGAATGAATACCATATTTTTATCACAGGCTTGTCTACAAGGGAGAAATCCCCTGCATTTGAAGAGCTAATAGGAATCCTAATACAAGAAGAAGAGCGACGGCAAAATTTGAGACCACAAAGTGTAGATCTTTCTATGATGGCGAAGAATAAGCCATACAAAGGGAAACAACCACAGGGATAGAAAGGCAGTGGCGTTTTTTAGAATAGACCATTTAGAAGTATGTCTCCAAGTAAAAATGGTAACAAATGAGACATTAAATGCTTTTGCTGAGGGAAGACCGGTCATTTAGCTAAGTTTTTATTTAAGATGAGGCTAGAAATAAAAAGAGAAAGCACACAGGGAACTTTTCTAATGAAGGTCACAGTCATGATCTTCGATTATTTGTAGTTGATTATGCTCTTTCAGCTCTTGAGGAGGATGAGGCCAAAATATTGTTCGTAGATTTAGGCGCGTCATCGCATATGACAGGTAATAGGAATTGGTTCGAAAATTTTAAAGAAAATACTTCTAGAGCTCACATATATTTAGGTGATGACAGAGGTTATCACATCAAGGGGTACGGTGATGTTCTGGTGATTTTGCCTCATGGTAATATTAGGTATATTAAAAAATTTATGTATGTACTTGGGATCAAGAATAACCCAATTTTTGTTTCTATGATGGAAGATCAGGACCTCCAACTCAAATTCTTCAGATCATACTATGTCATAAAGGTCAGCAAGAAGGAACTAGTTGCATGAGGACTGCATGTGGGAGGCCTGTATAAGTTGAATGTCAAGAGCATGCCACACCAAGCTCTAGCTTCAACATGATTGACAATCGAGAGTCTTTGGCATCAAAGTTTCGAGCATCTTAACCTACAAGATCTCATGCTGCTACAAAGAAAAGGTATGGTTGATGGACTAACTATTTTTCAGAATTTTCATTTAGATTGTGATGGATGTGCATTAGGGAAAATGCATAGAGAAGAATTTCCTTTCAATGTTGAGAGGAAGAAAAGAGATATTTTGGAGCTTGTTCATATAAATATATGCAGACCTATGCATACTAGGTCGGTAGGTGGTGTATATTATTTTCTACTCTTTACTAATGATTGCACTAGATTCTCTTCGGTATATTTTATTAGAACGATGAGTGAGACATTTCAATTCTTTAAAGAATTTAAGAATATGGTGGAGAAGCAGACAGGGAAATTCATTAAGATTCTCCGCTCTGATCAAAGGGGAGAATACAAATTGGGAGAGTTCATGAAATTTTGCGGGAATCATGGGATATTTCAAGAGTTCACAGTACCTCACACTCTGCATCAGAATGGAGTTGCAGAACTCAAGAACACAACCCTTGTGGAGTGTGCATGAAGTATGCTTGAAGGTAAGGGTCTATCTAACGGTTTTTGGGCTGAATCCATTAACACTGCAGTATACTTGAAAAATAGGAGTCCAACTAAATGTCTCAATTTTAAAACTCCTTTTGAAGCACTTTATGAATATAAGCCTATAGTGAATCATTTAAAGGTTTTTGGGTCAAAATCCTTTGCCCATATTCCCAAGGATGATAGGAAAAAGTTAGATCCTAAGGCCACGAAATGCATCTTTGTAGGATACTGCACTGAGTTTAAAGCTTATAAATTTTTTAATCCTTTGACTAATAAAGTATTTGTGAGTCGAGATGTTCTGTTTCATGAGCAGACTGAGGAAGGAAATAAGGGGAATAGCCTTGAAGAGTGGCACATTCCATTGTTGATGGAAGAAAGCGGTGAGGGCATGCAGCAGCAACAACAACAACAACAACATAAGGAGAGAGGGGAAGAAGCAGGTGATGTAATAAGTATGTCGAGCCCGCTAAGGTTTGAAGCAGACAGATTTGAGGTGCATCCCTTACCGAGAAGATCAGGTAGGTAGACTCAACTACCAGCTAGATTGAAAGACTATGCTTTAATGTCAAACACTTTAGATGTTATAGAACCCACAAATTACAAAGAATCTAGTCAATCTCATGAGTGGAGGGCTACAGGGAATGAGGAATTTGAATCTATTATCAGAAATAATACTTGGGAACTAGTTGAATTTCCTGAACGAAAAACACCCATAGGTTGAGAATGGCTTTACAAACCTAAATTTACTGCAAATGGGAGTATAGAAAAGTTTAATGCCAAACTGGTAGCAAAGGGTTATTCACAAAAAGAGGGAATTGACTATGAAGAAGCCTTTTCTCCTATAGTCGAACTGAATACTATTAGAATGTTAATTTTTGTAGCTACAAAACATCAGTGGAAGCTACACTAGTTAGATGTTAATTCTACATTTTTAAATGGTTATTTAAAGGAAGAGGTTTATTTAATGCAGCCTAAAGGGTTTGTTAAACAACGACATGAGAATTTACTTTGTAGATTGAAAAAGGCCCTTTTAGGTTTAAAACAGGCACCCGGGTCCCTGTATGAGGAGATTGACTCATTTTTCTTACAACATGGTTTTCTTAGGAGTAAAAATGATCCAAATATATATCCCATGTATGATGAACACGGGAAGATAATTTTTATTTCCTTGTATATGGATGAGATGATTATAAAAGGTAATGGAGATGCATTAATCAAAGAAATCAAAGTGTAGATGTCACTGGGTTTTGAGATGAAAGACCTCAGAAGTTTACATTGCTGTCTAGGTCTAGAAGTGTGGAGAGACTCTCGGGAGAATTTCCTTACTCAAGGGAAGTATGTTAGAGGACAACTCAAAAAGTTCAGAATGGAACAGTGTAAGATAACATTAGTACCTTTGCAGCAGAACCTGAAATTGTGCAAAGACGATGGCTTTAAGGGGGTGGATGCTACTTTGTATAGGCAACTAATTGGTAATCTGATATATCTTAGTACAACTAGACAAGACTTAGAAAATTATGTTAGTGTGCTAAGCCAGTTTATGTCTAAACCTCCTAAAATTCATTGGGTAGAAGAAAAACGTGTACAAAGATATCTTCATGGTACTTGTGATTATGGTATTTTATACACTAATAGATCTGATGTTACTTTCGCAGGTTTTTCAAACTCTGATTGGGCAGGTAACCTAGATGATCGATGATCTATCACGGGTTATGCATTCAATATTAGATCTGGGGTAATAGCATGGAGCAAAAAAAACAGATATATGTTTCTTTATCTTCAGCTGAAGCTGAGTACGAAGCAGTATGCGCAACGACATGTGAAGCTATCTAGTTGAGGAGGCTTCTCCATGATGCAGGAGAAGAGAAAAAAGAAGCAACTGTCATCAATTGTATAACCAGAGTTCCATTAAGCTACCAAACAATCGAGTGTTTCATAAGAACACGAAATATTTATTGAAGACTGTAAAACATGTGACAATATGGCTAATATTTTTACAAAGCCTCTTGGGAAAGTGAAGTTTGAATTCTTTAGTGGGGTGTTAGGACTTCAAGATAATACTTTCTCCATTAAGGGGGAGAGTTGAAAATAGTTAACATTATATTGTATTAATGGAGAAATGGTTACATGGTTGTAATGTAACTCCTTAAGTTAGGATTAGTTCCTAGGTTGTAGGAGTTTTTTCTCACCTCCCTATTCTTTTGAGATGCATTTATTGTCTCATCTTTGATTAATTGAATATGAGAGCATATGCTCTAGTTTGTGCAGTCTTGAGGTGCAGCTTTCTCACCTCTGAGCTACTCGTTAATTTAATTCATTTCTTTTCTTTCCAGTTTTTTTAACAGGTAATCTCTACCAAATCATTTGGATTTGGTTGAGACGTAACTAAATTCCATTGAATGGTGTTCCATAAAGTTGCTTATGTTAATATTCCTTACCATCATCAATAAATGGATTAGTAGTATAGTTCTAACACTACAAAAGATATAGGGCAGCCTACAATAATAGACATTGTGAGATGTATTGCACTCTCTCAAAGAGATTCAATGGTGCAGGAGCCAATAAATCAACTACTCGAAATATGGTTGAGTCCATAGGTGATATGTTAATATGGTTCAGTCTGTAAATAATATGTTAATATGGTTGAGTCCATAGATAATATGTTAAATGCCATTAGGAAGTTGAGTGACTGGGAAGAAAAAGAAAGTTAGGCACATCTAGCACTATTGGATTAAAAAATATGAACCAACATAGAGGAAATTTGAGAAACTGCAAGGAGCACTAGAGTCTGAGGTTCCATGGACATGATGCTCACAATGGTGGAGACCAGATATTAGCCAAGGGGTAAAGGGAATCTAGAAATATTCAAATACCAGTGACGAACCATAAGGAATAAGGCTAGGGAGAAGTGGAACAAGAGCTGCAGTTTGAGGACACTAATGTCTAAAATATGGAAGAAGCTTTTAAAGCTCACCCTTCTATTTTCAAATAATCGAACTTGACTTTCATGAACGTTATATAAGTTTATTTGTCTATAGGAGTATTCTATAGTATATATGGAAAACATTTGTTTAGAATAGTTCGTAAAAAGTATTAGAATAGGATGGATTTTGTAGAGGTTCCATGTTTGATTATAATACAATGTTATTACTCTTTTTTTCTCAAATAAAAAACCATATTAAGAATTAATGTAACCAACTAACAATTAATCACAATAAATTTTTTCAAGACATTCTTTTAAAATTAAATTAAATTAAAGTATTCCAAGACATTCGTTTTAAATTAAATTAAATTAAATTCAATATTTTAAGTATAAAATTAGAATATACATTAAATTTCATTTTTAATCTTAAAATTAGACAGATGTCTTCACTTTCATTTTATTACTACATAATACATTTTCCCTAAACATATTAATGGACGTTTTAACAAAATACATATTGTCTATCTACTTTTGGAATAAAATAATAGAAAAAACAAAATAATGCAAAAATAGAATAACAACTTTCTTACACAATAATTTTGAATAAAAACACTTCCAAATGTTGATAAATGAGCCATTCCATTCAAATCTTGCTTAAAAAAAACCTTCCTACAATATAAAAGCTTATTTTTATAACTAATTATCCTCAGCGAATGAGTTATGCTCTCTAGAAACATGAAGAAGGATAAAACATCAAATCTCCTCTTAACATTTGGAAATTGATTTATCATAAATTCTGACATTAAGTTGTTACAATTCCAACTTTAAAACCAATTTTAGATAACAATGACCAAGTGGAAAAGGAATGTAAATCCAAAATCCCTATGGGATTAGGGGTTAAAGAGCATCCATTTACTTATTAAAGCTCTAGTAGGAAAAATGTTATGGATTTTCATAACAAATGAGGTCATATGGAAAAGTATTCTTATACAAAAATAAATCACTCTAAGAACCCTCTTTGGATAGATTATAAAGGAAAGGAAGAGTGGAAGGAAATGAGAGTAGCCTTTCTAGTCATAGGCTCTTATTTTCCATGGAGAGTGGGAGAGGGATCTCAAGTAAGAGTGGGAAAAATACAATAATGGGGTGTGGTAAAGGCATCTTCTTCCTTAACAAAATCATACAACATGTATAGGAATTGAGAAGTGCACATTAAATTTGATTGACAACCTAGATAATGCATTCTTACGGTTTTAAGGTTAGATAAAGGTAGTCAATATTCATCAAGATGGAAATTTGGGCAAAAGGTGAGGTCACTTTCTAGTAGAAATTGAGAAGCCACATATAAAATTGAACAATTCCATGAATGTATTTTTCACATCCCTCATTCGAATGACATTAGTCCTCGTATAATATGAGAAATAGGAGATTTTTCATTTATTTTCGTTTTTAATTCTCTTTCACTCTCAATATACATTATTGTTGTATTATTCCTCTTTCCTAACAAAAGATATTATTTAAACTATAGTAGAAATTTCAATCCATATTTTCAAATGTACATACATGAAATTCTTTTTTACTTAGCCTTTTAATTGCTTGTTGACATTTAAATTGTCATTTTGTCACTAAGATATTCGTGAGTTCGACCTTCATAAGATACATATGTTACAATAGTCATGTGTAAATGTTACAACGTGAAAGTCTTCACATATTCTTTGGTTAACCTATAATTAATCAATGTGATTTTTGTCACATAATATTCTAGATTATTCCATATATGTGAAAGTTTTCTAATGGTTATAACTTTATCATTGGATTTGGTAATGTGTTCATAGTGTCATAATTTATATTTCAACCTTATATATTTATATTGTAATTACAATGGAAGGTTCTAGAGACTCCATTTATCTGTTGTTGGAGAATACCTTGTCCTTGGTTCATCTAGACTATACAAATGTCCAATGGTTCAATCCGATAATGGAGGAAATTCTTTTCATGTAGAGCTGGTAACCACCTTTAGTGTTTCCACCCAGATTCATCATTTGTGCTTCTTGTTTGGAAGAGAGGCCTTCATTTCCTGGGGTTTCCTCTACTGAATGGTAAACTACAATTCTGGTTTTAGGGGTTAATATATTATCGAAAGCCATCACTCTATGGTCATTGTAGAACTATCGGTGGTTAACTTTTCTACTAGTAAGATAAAAAATCATGTTAATTACATTCATGGTGAATTTTTGCCTCTTCTGTAGTGTCCAATAGTGGTCACATTATGTTCTATTAATCAATATTCTTGACTGGTGCATGTTCTTTATCTTTATTCCCTTCTCATTTCACTAAAAATTTGGTACAAACCCTTACTAGGTTTTGAATCTCATTTATCAACTAAGCAAGTCATAGGATTATAGGTGGGTTCTCTCTTCATGCTAAGTCTTTGAGAGACACAGTCATAATTCCTTCAACTTTATTTTCATTCCCTTTCTTTCTTCCATTATTTTTCCTTATTTTTTATAGCATCTATTTTTTTGTGACTAGGGGGGCCTATATGGGATGCAATGGTATAGGGACTCTCTTTTTTCCACTGGTAAATGCTTAATTCATATGTTTCAAGTCTTACATTTTTTTTTCTAACACCCGAAAATATAAGACCTAATTGGTATGATGATTTTATACAGGTTCTCAGTGGGGCTAGTATGCATTCTAAAGTCAAGGTTTAATAATGTCAATTGTATCTTCCTTTACTCAATTATTTTGGGTTTAATTATTCATTTTGTTATCTTATTTCCAGGGTTTTCTCTCCCTTTGGAGGCCACAACATAGTATCTAGATAACACTATTGGCACTAATTCTCTTTTACTTGACTGTAATGTACGAGATTAGGGTTTGGGCCCTTTTTATTTTCTGTATTCATTCATTTAAAGTATGGCCTCACAATGGAGGTGTTATTATGTCACCATTAAAATTTTCCCTTTATGATTATACGACCATCCACCCTTTGTCAACTATATAACTTTAGAACCCCTTTTATTGTTGTGCATGTGTATTAGACCTTTGGTGAAAAGGTAATACTTTATTTTGTTGTGATATTGTATGAACATATTTTTTTTAATAGGAAATAACTTAAAGTATTCATGGTTTCTTAATACATACAATTAAAAAATTTCTATCTTGAGATTATTATCTCATCAAGTAAAATTCCATTCTTTTCCGATGTTCAGTGAATATAATGTTGAGTAGAAGTCTCATATTTACAATAGGTAATAGAGTACTAATTGCATCATGGAGTTGTTTTCCTTAAAAAATTTCCTTAGAGTAATGCATTCTTCTCACATCAGAATAAAGGGTTTTTATCCTAATTTCCTCATGAGAATTTTCAAAGAATTATTTTCTACTACTATCGCATCTCTGTTGTTTGCTTCCTGAATGTTTCATGGAAGGGATTTTATCAACATTTGTTTCTCTGTATTTGTACTTTGTACAAAATCATTCTTATGAGGATAATACATATGTTTTCTTTCATTTATCTATTTAAGTATGTACATGCAATTTTCTTACTAGCTTTCTTTTGATTTTTATTTTAGTTTATTGTATTAAGAGGATATTAATCTTTGAGACTATATGGAGCGATGAGTCTTTATCTATCTGAATAGTCAGGAACTAACCCCGATGTCCATTTTTTTTAAATACAATACCCAGTTGGGTCGGCATATTTTTTTTGTTAAATAATAACTAATTTTCTAACAATTTATTTTTTGTTACAATGACCTTCCAAGGCCTGAATCATACTATGATTCACCTTTGTTTAGATTTCCATTTTGGTAGCTTTCCTTATTCTCAAAGTAATTCCACATACATACTACAATCTTACCTTCCACATACCAATACACGTAAATTTACTTGCAATGTTAGTTCCGTGCATAATGTTCTAGCTTACATTTTCATTGGCACATATAACATTCTCATTTTTTATCTACAAACAAAGTCTAAAATTTAATTATAGAGAATATAAGTTAAGAAAAACCTATTTGTAATATTTTAGGGAATAAATAAATGGCTCTCACGATCCACCCAACCGTAAGGTAACTTGCTACTTAGCTACCCCGAGCCTCACCCCAAATTAGCTAGATAAATAGATAATTCAAATTAACAAAGAAGGTCTTCACTGCAACAATTTTCTCTCAACTTCCCACTAAAACAAGGGCTTCCACCAGTATTTCACTCCCACTGGTGTTGTTTGAAATCTTAATATTCTATTTTCCACAGTAATCACAATCAAGACCAAAGTTTGGGAATGTATCTTCCTCCCTTCTCTTCTAGTCCTAGAATATCAAATCTGTAGTTTTTCCTCCTATGGCAACATATGATATATGATTATTTATAGAGTCATTGGTACATTTCTTGCTATGATGGATGGTTATATATATGCTAATCACTTGAGATACAAGTGATTCCCTTTTATTTCGACAAGAACATTTTAAATGCTTCCAAGCTTTTGCATTGCATGTTTGTTTGATATATTAATTCACATATGTGTTAATCAAGGAAATATCGTATGATAATATTGATGGATGTTTGATAATGATGAAGCTGGTCTTCATAATGGATCTACTTTTGCTTACTTCATTCACATGTTTCACATGACAAGTGGAGATATTCCCTTGGTACAGTTCAACCCTTTTCCCTTGATGTAAAAGGGGGAGAGAATTGTTGTGTTTTCATCAAGTCCAAAGGGGATATTGTTGGCATTATGGCTCTCATGTTGTCCTTGATGGCAATAGTAATTGTTATTAATGTAGAAACCACATAGAGAAGTATGATAACTAGTCATTCTATAATCTCTTATATATATATATATATATATATATATATATATCTATACATATATACATATATACATATATACATATATACATATATACATATATACATATATATATATATACATATATATATATATATACATATATATATATATATATACATATATATATATATATATATATATATATATACATATATACATATATACAT
This sequence comes from Pinus tabuliformis, assembly GCA_031772625.1. Lineage (NCBI taxonomy): Eukaryota > Viridiplantae > Streptophyta > Pinopsida > Pinales > Pinaceae > Pinus > Pinus tabuliformis. The sequence continues at coordinate 841,582,803 of CM062811.1, forward strand.
ATATATATATATATACATATATATATATATACATATATATATATATATATATATATATATACATACATATATATATATATATATATATATATATATATATATATATATATATATATATATATATATATATATATATATATATATATATATATGTATGTATGTATCTTATCAATGGCAGAGTACATATTATGGGCCATGAGAGAAATGAAACAATGCATGACAGATATGGGAAGCTCATCACTTGACAACATGAGGAGACAGAGTTAAGGAAAATCCATTCAATGATAGATACGAGCCGCATATTAGATCCTTGAAGGACAAGAGTATCACTCAATGGGAATAGATGGGCTACCGTGTCGATACCAACAAATAAAAGGTTGGGAATATGGGCCAAGCATTCAAGTGTATCACATGGAATAGTGGGCTAAACATTCAATAAAAGAACACATCAAGTAGAGGAATGGGTCTCACTCAAAAAGTTGACTATGGAGGATTCATAAACATTTCTCTTCATTAGTTCAGGCTATGCGGAGTGGGCCTACTTGGAAGTGGGCTAGGCATTGATGTGCAATATAATAACATGGATTATTGCATGGTGTAGTACATCCCACCCAAAGGTTACACCTTGACAATTTATATAAACTGCATGTTCCATCACATTGGTCTGTGACTAGTGGGAACACATGGTAGAAACTATGATGGCATTCTAAAAAGTTGTGTATTATGTGTAGAAATGGGCTCCACCTAGAGGCTTTACCCTGACAGGGCTTATAAATTTTAAATATCACTCTATCGGGCTATGGTAAATGGGCTTGAAGAAAGAGTGGTTCCTTCCCGGAGGTTCCACCCTCAAATCCTTTATAAATGGATTTTCACCATCACGTTAGGGTTGGGAGAGCATGCTCACATGGAAAGAGTAGAACGTGGGGCCATCCATGTGAGTTATGAATCAAGAAATTTTATTAACTACCTTTGCAACATGTTGGGATATTGCAACAGGTTTATTTGGTTGTGGGCTCTGCCTAGAGGCTTAAATTCAGAAGTTTATATAATTCTCCTATCCACCAAGTTGGGTGGTTATAAGAGGGCTTATGCGTATAAGAGATATGTCAAGGCAAATCTCTCTGTGTGTGTGTGTGTATATATATATATATATATATATATATATATATATATATATATATATATATATATATATATATATATATATATATATATATATAAACATTTTCCTTGACATATCTCTTATACACATAAGGTCGCTTAACCACACACATACACAAAGATATATACTGAGTAGCCAAAGGGATGATGTCATGTAGGCCAGATCCTACAAAGATAAAAGAAGGTCGCGAAGGTCCTAAAACCAAAAGGGGTAAAAAAGAGAAGGCTTAAGGGAAAATCCACTATTACGAGAGTTATAGAAAAAGGTCTGAGTTTAATATTAAGGAATATTTTTAGCACCCATGTTTGTTAAGCCCACCACTATAATTTATATCTATGGATTGAAGGAAGTATCATTATATTAAGAAATCTGGGCACTGCTGGACTTTTTCTAATTAAAAGTTTTGTGTGGGGTTTTATTGATTTTCTGATATTTTACAATGGTATATGTTTGTGTGGTAAGTAGAAATCAATGGTTTTGATCCTAACTATTGATGGGATCAAATATCTTTAAAAGGAAGAATGATCATGATCTAAGTATGTGCAACTTTGAGGAGTCTTCTGTATTCTTGAGTAGATATGCATTAGTGAGTAATAAGTTTAGGTCAATGATCATATATGAAAATAATTAAGTAGCCAACAATGCTTATCTCTAAATGGGAAATGGAAGGCTGATATGTAATGATGACAAGGAAAAAAAATATCTGTGACATAAAATGATGATTTTTTTTATATTTGTTAATGCATTTGATGTGGAGAAGGGTTCCTTATGAATACTTGTTCATGTGGATTATAGATATTCATGTTATGAGTTTGTGAATTCGATACTATTTGTAAATGAAATTATTGATGGTTGATTTGATTGGAGGCATTGCTAATGTTATGCATCTTTTGAGTTGTTAGTTGTATATAAACAATGTTAAATCACTTTACAATATTAGATAGTTGAGGTTTAGAATGTTCATCATTATAGAGATACACTTTGTGTTCAGTGGCTTATGATTCAATGATTTGTGTTTGGAAAATTAGCATTCACATTATTTGTGATTCAATGATTATCATTGGCATTCAGTGGTTTGATATTCACTACGTATATTAACGTTTTGTTAATATACGTAGAACCATTAGTTTTCTTCTTTCTTAAGAATATTCGCTCTTGGGGCCTGTGATTTGTAGAATGGTAGTTGGGAGTGAATGTAATTTTATTCAATATTCTCATCTACGTTAAGTAGCTCCTTAATTTTATAGTCATTGTTTATATCATTGCTAAAGATAATATAGTTGTCACATTATTAATGCATCTAATTTAGCATTCACAGGGATAATATATTTGTGGTTTTATTAATGCATATGATTTTGCATTTACAAGAGTAAATAGCTAAGATTTTATAACTACAATGTATTTATTTAATGCATTTGAAATATGGAAAAAATAGACATGCTTTTATAATTATATGAATTTTTATAATAAGTCTGACATATAAACAACAATGGTAAGCTTGTTTTATATTATTTGTCTATGTTATTACATTATTTGCATATCTTATTGCATTATTTACATGTTATTGCATTGGTAATAATACAAAAAGTGATTATTTATCTTTATAAACATGGTTTTGTATTAAAATAAACAAGTACCTTGGTACTCATGGTTTTCTAACAAGAAGAGTAAATGTGTATTGACACAGTGATTTTCTGAATTTATATGCATGGTTTTCCATTTTCTTAAATGAAATAATGCTATGGTTTTGCAATAGTAGTTATGGTATTGCATATGTTAAATGCAATAATAGTTATGGTTCAATATTTAATAATGCATTTAAAAACAAAAAGTTATTTGTAATTATGATTTTGCTTTATGCATTTTCAAGATAGTGTTTTCATGCAAAGATTTATAATATGCAAAAGTCAAATGATAAATAATAGAGATTGAATCTTTGAGATCCAGAGATTTGGATTTTGTAGCATTTTGTTTTGAAGAAAATTCATAATATTTTGGGTTTCCATAATTTGATACTTAGAAGTAATCATGAAATTATATAATTTGTGGACCATAGTGTTTGTAGTGATGAAATGGTGATTTTTTAACAAATTGAGTGATAGTTTTTAAACTAATGTCTTGCGGCTATGGAGTGATGGTTTCTAACTAATAGTATTGAAATTGATGAGATCATTATATATATAAAGTGAAAAATAGAAAGATACATAGTTTTGCAATGGACAACTTGGTTTACTAATATATATTGCTAAATTGTTAGGGTTTGAAAATGGTGATGCATGATGTGAAAGAATGTTAATGCATTAAACAATCATGGGTGGAGGATATTTTTCTCTAATAATTGTTGTGTAATGTGTTTGAGAAACATGAAAACATGTATGATGTATGAGCCTCTCTTTAATAATGCTTGAATGCAATTCTATACTTGTTATGTAAAATATCAACAATGAACAAGGTATGGGCTTGGTTTAGGATTGAGCTCCCTTGCAAATTATTTAATAAGAAAAATGTTTGCTTGTTTTTTCCTTCTAGCTTTTCACAATAATATGGTATTAATTTTTATGCTTGTCTATTTTTATTATCCTAAATTATTGTCACCTTGCATAATTTTGATAGTTATCTCATTCATCATGTTTTTAATAAGACCTAATTAGTTCAATGATGCCAATGATGCAAAGTTGCATCAAAATGCACTATGTTAACAAGTTGCACTAATGATTATTTTGTTATGCAAACACTTATTCCATTTCTACATTTAATTGACTTAATTATTATGATTATATCATTTGACGATCAATTAAATAGTATGTCATAAGTTATTCATGGGATGATATATGATGATAAAACTTGTAAAAAAAAAAATTGTGTATTTTGTGTCTCGTATATTGAGTGGTGTTACATTATTATAACTTAATTTCTAATTAAAAATAAATTGAAGCTTAAATTTTCAATTTTCTCAAATATCTTTGGATTTTAGATTGCTAATTTATTAAAATGAGTGTCTGTGCATAATTTTTTCAATTTTCCTTTCCCTTTCTCTTTTGTAAGGGAAAGAAATTTGCCTCCTTCTCAAATGAAAAACAAGAGTTAGATTGTTGATAATGGACCCATAATTATCCTCATTTAAGAGTGTTTTTATCAAGATTTAAGTTGTTATTATAATGCTTATAAAGAATCAAAGGTCAACATGTTACTAGTGAGAATCATTTGGCCCAAGCACTAAAAATAACCCCAATTAACATAAATAAAATATATTTATTAAAAATTTATTTTATTGAAATTTATTTGATTTGATGACACCTATTTATGTGCTTTTTTAATTTAACAAAATTCAACCTTACTTCACATACGATGTTGAATTTACTTTTGTGAATATTTAATATCCATTATATATAAGGGGGTATTTCCTAATTTCTAAATCAAAATCCTACACAATGATCCAATAACATATCATTTTATTATTAAAAAAAAAGGTGAATATTTAATAACATATCGTTTTATTATTTATAAAAAAAATGACGAATATTTAGAAATATAAAAGAAGAGTAATCTTATAATGAAATTTTGTTTAATATTAATGAAAAATATTAAAACTTTTACTATTATAAATAAATATATGTTGATATGAAGCTTAAATCTAATAATAAATGAGAAGGACCAAATCTCTTGAGATACAAAACTCTTTTAGAGTGTAAAACTTATTTTGCAATTCTAGATACTTGATTCTTCTCTACACTTGATAGATTTAGGACTAACACACACACACATATCATGTGTCAACCCAATCTTGAGTGTGGAAGGAATTACACATCTTCTTAATTTGATTAAGACAAAATGATTTAATAATAATAAATTTCTGATTTTTATTATTTTAATATAGTTTATTCATAGTTGACATTGAAATATTGTATTTATGACTTACTATCCCCACATTAAAATGTTTCTTTTGTTATTAGCATATTTTTAAACACACATTCATATCACATAGGAAATTAGAAAGAATATATATATAATATGTTACATGTGAATTGTATATCTCTATATATAAAAGAAAGAAAAAATATAAGAATTATTTTAATTTTTAATTTTTAATTTTTTTCTTTATCTAAAATTGATATAAAATTATGTTAAGGCTTGAGGTATTTTATTTATAGTTTACATTAAAATATATATCCTTTTAAATAATTAACGCATATATATATATATATATATATATATATATATATATATATATATATATATATATATATATTAAATTCTACATGTCAATTTCTTCATAATGATTTTTGATAGTAAAGATCCATTTTAACCACACATCTATGAAGAACATAGAGGGATCAAATCTCTAGAAGTGCAAACCTCTTTTTTAAGTGCAAAACTTTAGTAAGGGTTTTCACCTCCAGATATTTACGCCGTAAGGTGTTCCCCTCTGAAATCAACTCCCCCAACTGCTGCCGTGTAATCATTTGCACCATTTGATCGGATGTTAGACTATTGGAAATTTTAAGGCCATTGGATTAGTAGTTAAGACAAAAAAACCCTAATTATTTTTTCTAGTTTCAGGATGGAGGATACAGAAGCAGTTGTGTCTTCTATATTTGATGAAAAAAGTTGCTTTGGCCGGAGGTTTCAACTCAGGTCAGAGATGGTCGAAATTTCTAGGAGGAACACACATTGTGGCGTTTACCAGGTAACAAAACTCAATCCTTACGGTTGTAACTTTCATCCTTTTGTTGACATTTTTACTCAGGATTTATTTGTGTTTTCTACTCGGTTTTCAGGAGTGGATAGTGTTCATCTCCATTTGTATGTGTATGATAGGTAATGTTCTTTTATTTTACACATACTTCTTTAAGTATTTACTTCAACATGTAGGATTGTTGCTAAGCCTACATTTACCCTTTTGCTGGTGGCTGTTTCAATACTAGGCTGATGCTCTTCATGTAGGGTTTGACTCGTTTTTTTTCCTAACTAGCATCTTTCTCCTACTGCACCATGTTTTCCAGCTTTAAACTCAATGGAACCCATTAAATTTGATGTCGTTTATTATGGGTTATATAAAATTCCTTCAAATCATTGCCCCTGGATCGATCACTTCTCATTTCCACCAGGAGCTTTTCGGGCCTCTGCAATGCATCTTGGAGGTAGGGTTTTTCTTTCTTGTGTCGGCTATTCACTTACAAAATAATCATTGCCCCAAGCTTTTCTTGTTAGGTTTAGATGTAACTCTTGTTAAATTTTATATGAATTTTCTAGGCTAAATCCTTGGATTCTTTGATGGTCACACATTTCAACTCAGGTCAGAGATGGTCAAAGGTTCTAGGAGGAACGCACATTGTGGCTTTTACCTAGGCAACAAAACTCAATCCTTACATTTGTAACTTTCATCTTTCTATTGAGATTTTTACAGAGGATTTATTTGCGTTTTCTACTAGGTTCCCAAGAGTAGACAATAGTTGTCTCCATTTGTATGATAGGTAATGTTCTTTTCATTTACATGTCCTTTTTTAAGGGTTTACTTCGACATGTAGGATTGTTTCTAACCCTACATTTTCCCTTTTACAGGTGGGTGTTTCAATACCAGACTGATGCTCTTCAAGTAGGGTTTGACTCGTTCGTTTTCCTAACTAGCGTCTTGCTCCTACTGCACCATGTTTTACAACTTTATTATCATTGGACTAAGCACTGCTTAATATATCCATCGTCCAATTGCAGATACCTCAAACAGTCCAAATTTCAAATGTTCTAATTAATCCTAAGCTCGCACTTATGGAGGATGACCGCCTGCAAAAAATTTCCTGTTATATTAGGGGGCGCTGCTATAGATCTTCAAAGGAAACCAAATTATCAGAAGCAGAGTATGAATGTGCCAGATTTTGACAGATCTTAGATGTGTGTGTCGAAAGGTTGGCCATTATTGTATATATCTTGATCTTTTTATAACGAGTATGGCCTAAATATATGTTTCAATGTGGTTAAAGAAAATTGTTCCCAGTTCACTGGGGTGAAGCTTTATTGGTGACAGTATAAGCTGAAAATCTTATTTCGGCATAGTTTCTTATTATCCTTGGACTAAGCGCTAATATCTCCATTCTCCAATTGCAGATACCTCAAATAGTTTAAATTTCAAATGTTTTGATTAATCCTGAGCAGGAACTTATGGAGGATGACTGCCTACAAAATTTTTCTGTTATATTCGGGGGCACTGCCATAGATCTTCAAAGGAAACCAGATAATCAGAAGTAAAGTATGAATGTGCCAAGTTTTGATAGATCTTAGATGTGTCTGTGTTGAAATGTTGGCCATTATTATATATATCTTGACCTTTTTATAACCAGTATGCCCTAAATATATGTTTCAATGTGGTTAAAGAAAATCATTCCCAGTTCAGTAGGGTGAAGCTTTGTTGGTGACAATATAAGCTGAAAATATTATTTGGGCACAGTTTCTTATTACCCTTGGACTAAGCACTGCTTAATGCTTGAGATCAATCAACTTTCTGTTGATTTTGTTGTTAGTTGCTTTTGACTATCAATGGATCAGTTTAATGGAGATCATTCAATTTTGTGTTGAATTTGATGTTGATTTATTTTGATTGTGTATCAACTTAATTTAAAGGAATGCAAACCAATATGTTTTACCAACATGAAAATTGTTAATGCAAGTGTAAATTTCCATGTGTTGTTGTAGTAAATAGTATAATGACCTCTTTACTAGGTTTTCAGGAGTGGACAGTAGTCGTCTCCATTTCTATGATAGGTAATGTTCTTTTATTTTACACATCCTTTTTTAATGATTTACTTCGACATGTAGGATTGTTGCTAACCCTACATTTACCCTTTTGCAGGTGGGTGTTCCAATTCCAGACTGATGCTCTTCACACAGGGTTTGACTCGTTCGGTTTCCTAACTGGCGTCTTGCTCCTGCTGCACCACGTTTTCCAACTTTATTATCCTTGGACTAAGTGTTGCTTAATATATCCATTCTCCAATTGTAGATACCTCAAACAGTCCATGACTCGTTTAGTTTCCTAACTGGCATCTTGCCCCTGCTGCACCATGTTTTCCAACTTTATTATCCTTGGAATATGCATTACTTAATATATCCATTCTCCAATTGCAGATACATGTTCTGATTAATCTTGAGCTGGCACTTATGGAGGATGACTGCCTGTAGAAAATTTCCTATTATATTAGGGGGCGTTGCCATAGATCTTCAAAGGAAACCAGATAATCAGAAGTAGAGTATGAATGTGCCAGATTTTGACAGATCTTAGATGTGTGTGTGTCGCAAGGTTGGCCATTATTATATATATCTTGATCTTTTTATAACGAGTATGGCCTAAATATATGTTTCAATGTGGTTAAATAAAATCATTCCCTATTCAGTGGGGTGAAGCTTTGTTGGTGACAATATAAGCTCAAAATCTTATTTTGGCATAGTTTCTTATTATTCATGGACTAAGCGCTACTTAGTATCTCCATTCTCCAATTGTAGATACCTCAAACAGTCCAAATTTCGAATGTTCTGATTAATCCTGAGCGGGAACTTATGGAGGATGATTGCCTGCAAAATTTTTCATGTTATATTAGGGGGCGCTACCATAGATCTTCAAAGGAAACCAGATAATCAGAAGCAGAGTATGAATGTGCTAGGTTTTGACAGATCTTAGATGTTTCTGTGTCGAAAGGTTGGCCATTATTGTATATATCTTGATCTTTTTATAACCAATATGCCCTAAATATATGTTTCAATGTGGTTAGAGAAAATCATTCCCAGTTCACTAGGGTGAAGCTTTGTTGGTGACAATATAAGCTGAAAATCTTATTTGGGCACAATTTCTTATTACCCTTGGACTAAGCATTGCTTAATACTTGATATCAATCAACTTTCTATTCATTTTGTTGTCAGTTGGTTTTGACTATCAATGAATCACTTTAATGGAGATCAATCAACTTTGTGTTGAATTTGATGTTGATTTCTTTTGATTATGTATATCAACTTCATTTAAAAGAATGCAAACCAATATGTTTTACCAGCATGAAAATTGTTAATGCAAGTGTACATTTCCATGTGTTGTTGTAGTAAATAATATAATGATCCCTTTGAAACATATTATGGTGTATTAAAGGTAGTCAACATTTTCATTTTTGTTTTCTTGAAGGATTTTAAATTTGGTTTTTATTATTGGGAAATATTAAATTTTAGTGTGAATAATGTTATGTGTTTATCAACTCGAGTAATCTATAGAATTTTAAATTTTATAATAATATTTTAAATAGATATGAAAATAAATTGGTTATTATAAGAAGTATTATAATTTTTTTTAATTATATTTAAGAGTTAAGATGCCAAATAATTCCCAAGTTGATATATATCTATATATCCTCTTTAATATCTAAAGATCTTTAACGACCAATTATATATGAATAGTTTATTTTAAATTAAAAACATTATTTTTAAAAGAGTTATGTCTAAACATTCAATGTTTTTGTTTTTATTTGCGTATAATTTCTTATGAGTTTTTTCCAAAATTTTGATAAAAACATTGTTTAAATGGCATATTTGAGTTATTAAAATTATGTAGCTAAGTGTCTCTAGCTTTTTAATGGCTTTGAATTCATTTACACATTTGAAAAATGCATTTCAAACAACAAAAGGATATTTATCTCACCAAAAAATGTATCCTCAAATTAAAACAAAAAAAAAACAAAAATATAAGACATTTAAACTTTGCCAAAAGTAAGTTTTTTTTGCCTTTCTTATTATGCTATTAAAAAAATGATGGATGAGCTTTTTGTTGACTAGAGGATGAGGGTCAAACCCTTGAGATTTCTTGTTTTGGAATTTTTTTGATAAAATCCTTGTACACCCGCTAGGAGTAGAAGCGAGGATTATCTTGAAAATTAAATCACTATTGATTCTATGTTATATTGTTTGCACAATAATTTGTTCATTGATGAAAGCATCAATGAGGTACATAAAATTACACAGATTATTCTATGTTATATTGTTTGCACAATAATTTGTTGATCGATGGAAGCATCAATGAGGTACTTAAAATTACAAATAACAATAACATTAAATCACAAAATAGAGAAAGCCTTAATTGGACTTTGCCCACTAAATTACTCTAGCAAATGGAACTTGGAAGTGTTGCTAAAATTCAGAGATTAGGGTTTAGTGGGAGGACAACTTCTGCATTAACAAAATGGTTGAGTGTCCAATTCCAAGTGAGCATTGAAGCGAATTCCAAGAAGTTACTGGCATCTTGTGCTTGGGTTGGCCCGCAAAGAATTCCAAGATTAATATTATTATGTCAATGTTGGATATTACATTGTTGTCAATATGGTGGACCAAGTGAGAATATTTCTTCGTTAATTACAATTGATTGATATTTGTCTTGTGTTTGGGATGGCCCATAAAGAATTCTAGGATGAAGATTAAATATCAATTTTGGATATTACATCATTGTGAGTATGGTTGACCTAGTGGGAATATTTCTGCATTAGTTATGATTGATTGATATTTGTTGGCAAGTAGTTGAAAATAGAATGAACCTTTAAGAGGAGTCAAATTTATATAGTCTATTGCTTTTAACTTTGAGAAGGGCTTAATTTATATTTGTTGTTTCATTTTTATAGCTATGAAAATTGTATAGATAGAAAAAAGGCAAGTTGCTTTTAACATTGAGAAAGACTTAATTTTATATTTATTGTTTTATTTTTATAGGGTGAAAGGCACTATGAAAAGTGGATGGACAAAAATAAGGTAATAGAAAAAAACAAGTTAATATAATTTAAAAAACACTTTTTGGGTAGAAAAATTGGATGGATAGAAAAAAAGGCAAGTTAACATAATTTAAAGAAAAACGTTTTGGGTGGAAAAATCTTAAATAGGTAATTTTTTCATGCTTCCAGATAGATTTGGAGAAGTAACAAGTTTAAGATTATCAAACAGTGTAAAGTTCTTATGTTAGTGACTAGCTTTATTAAATATCTATTTATTCTTGAACTACTCAACTATAAATCTTGATTTGCTACCTTTATGGTTAACCATGTTCCGAATGATTCTTTTAACTTTCAAGGTTTAATTTTTCCCAAAAGTTCTTGCGAGTGCAACTCACACCCTGACATTTCCTTCCACTTTCTCTCAAATATTTCTCAGAAGATTATCCCTCTAAGTACCCCGTAGTGAAAATGTTGAAGTTAACTGCAATTCCAAATCTCAACTATTCTCATTATCCCATCCACATGCACACAGAGGATACCAATTTTTATATTAGGACTATAATAAACTTTTTATATTAGGACTATAATAAAATTCATACATATGCAAGGAGAGATAACATAATACAACTTCATTCACGTGTATCTAATTTGCATATACATTTCCAAAAGTTAATTGATAACCATAAACTTCCTACTTAGGAAGAGATTCTAGTATGATTTCTTGTACCTTATAGCCATTGTATCTTAAAGACCCTAAAGCATTCTTTTAAATGCAGAAAAATAAAGAAAAGTAAGTTTAAGTACTTATCTCAGAAATTACAATCGAGTCCAAAAACCCGTTTAGGAAGACCACTCCTCCCTACTAATAAGAACAACTATTACATCTAGTTCTCCCTCCAATTTTGAGATAGTCAATACGACTATGACCACTCATGGTGAGTTCTGGGGCATCAAGACTCCATCCAACAAAGAACTCACAGATTTACATCCACACTAGATCTTTCCATTTGTTCAAAACTATCTTAGGAAAATGCTCCTCAGGCAGCATCCTACCTCATATACAGTGTTCTTCTCTCAATTCTCCTTCTTCTCTCCCATCATGTATTCTCCACTTTCTTCTCCAAAAAAACCAAAAAAGTAGCGCCCTCCTTCTCCACTAATTAATATAATTAGTATAATTACTAATAACATTATACAAATATAAATATTTAATGGTGTATTTAGTTGTAAGGATCTATTATTGGTTTATATTGTTTTTAGTTTTACAATAAAATTTCAGCATTGCAAATGTTAATTTCCAAAATATTCCAAAATTTAACACAGAGATCCATCTTAACTTAAGATTTGATGTGTCCTTCTAAGTTTGCAGGCTAGGAGCGTTGGTCTGGAAAGGAAGTTGACGCTAAGCCTTCAGGTTGTATTTCAAAAATCCCTTTCGTCATACTATACAATCTTGAGGAAGTTGTCAGGAATCATCATACATGACTATAAGCTGCCACAGCTACCACAGATTACATATTTTCTTTGTCTATCTATCTATGCTCTTTATTTCTTAACGATTGGTGGTTATGTTGGATTTATCTTTACTGGTCTTGGTTGGTTTCTTAAAAGACTGTAATGTTAGTTCTTACAAATTTCAATGTTACAAGTTATAATAACTGAGATTTTGTTCGGCAGAATGCTTTCCACCTTGCATTCTTTTTGTGGATATGGGTAAGGAATATGATCTTTCAGTAAAGAATAAATTCTTGTGTGTAGAGTCATTGGGTTTACTATAGTAATGATCATAACATTTTGCAGTCTTTTGTTTGTTGGTTGATGGTTTAGTGGTTGAGTGGTCGAGGCAGCACATCACAATGTTAATGACCCAAAGTCAAATTAGAATAATTACTAATAACATTATACAAATATAAACATTTAATGGTGTATTTAATCGTAAGGATTTATTATTGGTTTTGATTGTTTTTAGTTTTACAATAAAATTTCAGCATTTCAAATGTTAATTTCCAAAATATTCCAAAACTTAACACAAAGATCCATCTTAACTTCAGATTTGATGTGTCCTTCTAAGTTTGCAGGCTAGGAGGGTTGGTCTGGTAAGGAAGTTGAGGATAAGCCTTCAGGTTGTATTTCAAAAATCCCTTTCGTCATACTATACAATCTTGAGGAAGCTGTTAGGAATCATCATACATGACTATAAGCTGCCACAATGGCCACAGATTACATATTTTCTTTGTCTATCTATCTATGCTCTTTATTTCTTAACGGTTGATGGTTATGTTGGATTTATTTTTACTGGTCTTTGTTGGTTTCTTAAAAGACTCTAAGGTTAATTCATACAAATTTCAATGTTACAAGTTATAATAACCGAGATTTTGTTCTATAGAATGCTTTCCACCTTGCATTATTTTTGTGGATATGGGTAAGGAATATGCTCTTTCACTAAAGAATAAATTCTTGTGTGTAGATTCATTGGGTTTACTATAGTAATGATCATAACATTTTGCAGTCTTTTGTTTGTTGGCCAATGGTTTAGTGGTTGAGTGGTTGAGGCAGCGCATCACCATGTTAATGACCCAAAGTCAAACTTACATATCATAGCCCTAAATTATAAGTTGGTTGAATTTTATGAGATTTATATGCAATATTAATTCAATAATTAATAAAAAATAGTGTGAGGCACCCTAAATCAACTTCTATTTATACAGGGTTAGAATTTCATTTTTGGTACATCTTTGCATCTCATTTAGATTTTCCCATTCCCATGTCATGATTGTTCCTCAATTTATGCCTTATGGCATTTCCTTTGCAACATTTGGTGCAAATGCTAGTTTATCCCTCTTGGGGCTTGATACATCCAGGTTTAAGGTGGATCTAGACTAGTTTAATTTTATATCTAATGATTGAACACACACATCTCACTATACTAAATTGTAAAACACCTCTTAACACAACTAATTTCAAACAATGAATTAAAATCAAACTCTTTCTAAAAATACTTAATTCTAAAATAATTACAATTTACATCTTAAATTTATATTATATATGTTCTATGTTTTTATTTTTTATATTAATAGATGGATATTCAAATATTAATGCATTGCATCTCTAAATCTATATTTACATTTTCATATTTATAAAATAAAATTATAAAATTACCATATAAATTATTAAATAAAAAACAACATCATCATAAAATAAATAAGAAATCATATTGGAAAAAATAATACCTACCCACATATATTATTAGCATTTACAAAAATCATGTTAGTAGATATACAATTTATCTTTTCATTATGTAATTAATTGCATAGATTGTACATAAATTGTACCAACTCTATCATTATTGTCTTTATTGGAAATTCATTAACTTTTCATGTACTTGAAATATATTATTAGTTTCCTTTATGAATTGGTACTTAATGTTGTAAATTTACAAGTTCAATGTTTTTCAAAAATCAACGAAAATTTAAACAGTGAGATATATAATATTGATGCTAGGCACTTTGTAATTTCCACATATGCACAAAAAATATATATTATTAAGCTGGAGAAAACATCAAGTAAAATGAAAGACAGTAGAAACAAATTACCTGAGGCGAAATGATATTCAGGGTTGAAAGAAATGAAATATATATATATATCTATATATATATATATATATATATATATATATATATATATATATGAAATATATTATTAATTTGTACATGCTTTTATTGGAAATTCATTTACTTTCCATGTACTTGAATTTTTTTTTTTTTTTTCTTCTGAATTGGTACTTAATGTTGTAGATTTACAAGTTGAAAGTTTTTTAAAAATCAATGAAAATTTCCAAAAGATATACACAATTTTTTTTTTTATTAATTTAAAGAAAATATTAAGTAAAATGAAAGATAGTAGAAACAAATTATGTGAGGTGAAATGATATTCTAGAGTTGAAAAAAATGAATATATATATATATATATATATATATATATATATATATATATATATATATATATATATATATATATATATATATATATATATATATATATATTTGAAATCTATTATTAATTTGTAGAAGAAATCCAATAAACTAAAAGATGGTAGAAACAAATTATCTAGGGGTGAACTAAGATAAAAGAAAATGTAAGTTTTTGTAAAGTTGATAAATAGTGGGATTCAAGTATCTTTATTTCTATTTGGCAGAGGAATGTGAGTGATAACCATGATGATATCTCGATGGTTTTGTTTGTTTCTTTCCTCTTATGAGGAAGAACCCATGAAACAAATTAATCTTAAACCCCCATTGTATTTCACATCTTCGATCTTTTCATTTTTCTCAGAAATTTTGATGATCTAAAGAGTCATTGTATTGACATTCATATGCACATTTTATACATATATAATCTTTATTTATTTTTAGTGAGCTAATATATAAATGTTAAATGTTTATGTTTATGTTTACAAACATCTATGCCTAGAAATCTCCCTCGATACTAGGTTGTAGAGTGCCTCTAGGCACAATAATATTATTTATGTGTAGACTCACACATCTCACTTGTACTAAAATGTAAAAAGTATTTATAAACTAACTTATTTTTTTGAAATTTTAATTAGTTTGTCTCACTATATAAAGCTGAGATAAAATTAAGGTGGAAAGTGAAACAATTATTTCATTTTATTATAATTATTGCTATTTTTTATTTTCTAAATGTTATTTTATTATTTTTATATGTAATTTTGCTCGGCAACATCTTCTTCATACTAAAATATAAAAAATTAAGAAAAAAATAATTTAATAATTGAAATTTAATAATAACTTCATTTAACATTATTAGAAATTTAATTCAATGATAATAAGATACTATATATTGACTACTAGAAAGTAATAATATTAATTAACCATGAAAATATAATAATTACGGCAAATACTCATACTAATTATTAGTTAACAACAAAATATTGAAATGAAAAAATGTTAAATACTCTTCATTACACATGACACATCTTGAGAACAATAAAACTTCTAATTTATACAATAACACTTCTAATTTATTTAGCAAACAAATTATATATATATATAGACACACACACATTAGATATTGTAGGAAACTAATTCCCACATAGTCATAATAGTCAAAGGGTAAACTAATTACCATAGTTTTACTTTTGAAGAAACAATAATACTCAAAGTATAAGTCCATTTCTATAGTCTTGCTTTGACACCCACAAATAAAAATAATAAATCTCGAGATATATTATCATTTTTAGATTTTTATATAACTAAAAGTTTATTAAGTGATTATTTCAAGTAATTGTCTTTAACATTGTTGATATATAACTAAATCTACGTTAATATATTTTTCTTAAAAAATTTTACAATTTTTTTAGTAAACATTTTATTATTATTATTAAAATATATTACATGATATATGATAACTAACAAATATTAAATCATGTTTAGAGATCATTTTAATTGACTATTAGAGCGTTACAAAGTAAACAATGAGATTTAAGGTTCAAATTCCTTGTAAATCAAAACAACTAAAAAACAAAAAACAAAAAAAAAGATCTTAAATCAAAAATACATTTTAAACCATTGATATCATTTAAAATAAATCTGGAGGTAGGGCTTCTTGAGGCCATCAAAATAAATGTAGGAAGCTGGACACATCTACAGAAACTGGATTATGAGAAGCTACCCTTCAAATGTCGGAAATGTCACGTTTATGGTCATTTCACCAGAGGTTGTCCATCCAACAACGAGGCTATGCAGGGAAAGGAGGATGGATGGAATCAAGTCAAGCGTTCCAAACCTGCCAAGTCACAGAAGCCGAGAGGATCTAGTGGCAAAGGACCTCATCAGTCTTCTGCTGAACATATTCTGACTACTTCAGAAAATATGTTCCACCCTCTCAACTCACAACCAGAGAAAATCCAAGAGGTACAGATACAAAAGGAGATAGAAGCTACTCAGGAGATCGATAAACAAAAACCAGGCTCTCCAATCAAAGGTACATATTCAGCCTCCCTCAAAGGTACAAGCGTTGAAAACCCCAAAGGTAAGAACTTAGAAGATAATGAAGAAGAGCTGAACACGAATGAGTCAAAGGAGGAAGGAGAAATAGGAGAGTCCCAAGCCTCGGTAAGAAGATCTACGAGAGGTCGTAAAAAGGACAGGGAAAAAAGAGAGGAGGAGGTGTACAAGGAAAAATTACAAGGCAGCCAACCAACTCTAGAAAAATTGCTAGCCTCAAAGCCTAGGATGCCAAAAAGCCAGCCCCAAGGCTCCAAGAGAGCCCACCAGAAACATAAATAATGGTCATCTCCTGGAATTGTAGAGGTATGGGGAGTAAATTCAAGGAGGAAGCCATGAGAAGCCTGATAAGAACAGAAACTCCAGACATACTTCTCGTCCAGGAGACTAAGCTGGAAGACATAGTCTTCCTTCAAGCAAGCAAGAAACTTTGGTTTAAAAGTGAAGTAAGAGAAGTCTCTTCTAGGGGTGCCTTGGGAGGGATTGGCACTCTATGGAATGCTAATAAATTTTCAGTCATGAGTGAGGCTAGCAATACTCACTGGTTGCTGCTGAAAATGCAGAATTTGGACACTAAAGAAATACACTGCATCTTCAACCTATACTCTCCACTCAGTGCAGGGGAAAAAAGGCTTGTTGGGACTCGATAAGACATCAAGCACACTTAATGAACCTGGAAAATATTATTATTGCTGGAGACCTCAATCTCACCCTTCACTCATCTGAAAAAGGGGAGGTAGTGCAGTCCAAGATCTGGCAAGGGAATGGGTAGAGGATCTCATACAAGACTAGGACTTGCTGGATATCAAGCCTTCTTCGGTAAGTACTCTTGGACCAATAAAAGAATAGGCCCTGGTCATATTGCTGCCAGATTAGACAGATTTTTCATTCAAAGCTCCTACTTGTTGCTTGGCTTAGAGCCCAGAATGCACATCCTTGCTAGCAGTATTTCAGATCATAAACCCATAAAGCTAGATTTACTAGCCCATCTTGATCTGGGTCCTATTCCCTTTAGATTCAGTCCCCTTTGGGTCAAGGAGCCAGACTTCATGCAATTAGTCAAGGATTGTTGGAGTCAACCTGTTAAAGGATCTCCTTTCTATATCTGGGAAGAAAAGCTCAGAAGGGTAAAAGGAGCACTAAAAAGATGGGCCAAAAACTTGTCCAAACCTGATATAGAAAGAAAAAATATTAAAATCTCCCTTGCCACTCATCAAACGCATATGGAGAATGCTATAGTTAGAGAGGAACTTCTGGATCAAGAGGCTCATCTGCAATAGTGCTATCATAAGGCCTGTTTAGCTGAAGAGGAATACTGGAGATTAAAATCTCGAAATCTCTGGCTCAAAGCAGGGGACAGAAACACTACTTTTTTCCATAAACAAGCTAAGATCAGAAAAAGCTTCAACACTATCTCTGAGATTAAGGAGGACAACGACACATACAAGGAGTTTGCAGACATTAAGAAAGCAGCCTATGCCCATTTTCTAAATCTGTACAGTGAAGAAAAGGATCAGCAACAATCCCCAGATCTGTTAGACTCTATTCCTTCTGCAATTTCTCCTCGTATGAACAAAATTTTGGAGGTCAACGTCACTAAAGATGAAATTAAAAAATCCCTTTATGACATGGATCCAGATAAGTCCCCTATACCGGATGGCTTCTCTGCCAGGTTTCTCCAAGTCTGCTGGCCGATTGTTGAAAAGGTCCTGCTCAAAATGATTTGAAAGTCACAAAACACTCAGAAAATAGGCAGTAGCACAAATTATGTCTTCTTAGCCCTCATACCTAAGGAAAAAGGCGCCAGCAACTTCAGTAGATTCCGTCCGATTTCCTTATGCAATACTGGGTACAAACTAATCACAAAAGTAATAGCAAATAGACTGAAGCACATTCTTCCCAAAATAATTCCGGAGAATCAAGGAGGCTTCATCCAAGGGAGGCAGATCATGGACAACTTCACCCTAGTACAGGAGGCAATTCATTCTAGTCTTCTTCGAAAAGAACAAGGTATGGTGATTAAACTTGATTTAGTAAATGCCTTTGATCGAGTAAATCATAGTTTTCTTTTAAAAGTCATGAGCAGGTTTGGCTTTGGAACAAATTTCATTAACTAGATCCGGGCATGCATCTCGGAGCCATGGATTTCTCCCCTTGTAAACGGAAGAGCCACAGATTTTTTCAAAGGTTCGAGAGGGCTTAGGCAGGGGTGTCCCCTTTCCCCTCTGCTATTCCTCATCCAAGCCTCTGTTCTTAGCTTTCTGCTAGACCAAAAAATGCAAGATCAAGATATTAATGGACTGTGTATAGCAAGAGGGGTCAAGAACATTAATCACACCTTATTTGCAGATGACACTCTACTCTTGGGTGTTGCCTCTCTCTCCTCTACCTCAAAATTCAAAGCAGTTATGGAAGAATTCAGCAAGGGTTCAGGCAGCGTTGTAAACAAGAATAAATGCCACATCTTCAGCTGGAATACCCCTCCCAGATTGCTCTCTGCTATTTCTATATGCCTGGGGTTTGCAGCCTCCTCCTCTTGGACTTCTTTCAAATACTTGGGCCTTCCTGTTGTTCAAAAAAGACCTACAAGCAAAGACTGACCTCCTCAACTCGAAAAATTCCAGTCTAAGATCTAGGCCTGGGGTTTCACCTGCCTCAACTCTGCTGGAAAATCTATCCTTATCAAATCAGTGCTTTCTAGCCTCCCTCTCTTTCAATTTCCCGTGATGCTCCCTCCAGAAATCATATTAAAAAAAATGGAAGAGTTCATTCAGAGTTCTTCTGGAAGGGAGGAAAAAAGAACGAAAACAAGATACCCCTTATCAGTTGGGATTCCATTTTAAAGCCTCTGTCGGAGGGTGGGTTAAACTTCAAAAACTTTGGCCAGTAGAATGTGGCTATGGTAGCTAAGATCATCTGGAGGATCAGTGCGCCTAATCCTGGCTGGCCCCAATTGGCACTCTGGAAAAAATACTTCCGAGGTCCACGTTCTAGCTGCTTAGACAAGGTGATACGCTTGCCCAAATCGTCTTTCCTCAAGCTATACGCCAAATCTGCTCCACTAATCAAGGGTCACGCCCACTGGATCCCTGGAAACGGTAAAAAGATAAACATTTGGACTGATAAAATCATGCAAATGGATCCAATTGAAGACATAGCCCCCACTGGAGTGCTGCGAGATTGGATGGATCGAGAGGGGCTGAGTACACTGTGGGACATTTCTCTCTGGAACGACACTGATTGGGCAAGGTGGAAAAGAATTGAAGTGCCAGTCCAGCTGACCAATGAATGGGCCACACTGATTGATCTTTTACATGATCTCGCACCCACGGACAGGAGGAAAAATGATGCGAAAGGTTGGGGGCTGAAAGCCAGAGGCTATATTGTCTCCGTGGGATATGCTAAGTCGAATGAGAGACCACATGTTCCCCCCAATCCAGCACCTTGGCAGGGGGTCTAGCATTTCCATTCTTGGCCCAAAATCGATTTTTTTGCTTGCCTTCTCTGTCATGGCAGAATCCTAACATTCGACAGATTGCAGAAAAAAGGTTTCTACGGTCCCTCTATTTGCTCGCTTTGCAATGAAAATGATGAGACAACAACCCACTTAACTCTGGAATGCACCTTCTCCAAGAAGATTTGGTTCTCCCTTATTTACTCCTTGGATCCCAACTTTCTGCTCCCATGTTCCACCGCTGATCTCTTCTCTAATTGGGCAAACAAATATCCTGGTCCTCCTCCTAAAAACCTGATAATCAAAACATCATGGGCCATTCTTCCAAAAGTTTTCTACTGGCAGATATGGCTAGAATGCAACAGAAGAATTTTTAGAAACTCTAGACAACATCAAAAAGCCATAGAAGTCAAGATCAAATGTCAATTAAAGGAATGCCTGACTGATATAAAAGACAATTCTAGCCTCAGCCAGTAGGATATCGCTTCGGGTTCACTCCTTGACTTACAATTTCAAACAACAATCAGAATTGTCCCTCCTCTTAAAGATTGAAAACTAAGGAAAGCGGAAGCAGAATTTCAAGACTGGCTCAAATCGCATTCAAGGCATTCTCTCTTTTTTGATGGGGCAGCTAAGGGCAATCTGGGCAGAGCTGGTGCAGGAGGTGTTGTCATAAATTCAATTGGGGAAAAAATACACTCCTATGCTTGGGGGCTTGGACACTCAACCAGCATTCAAGCTGAGGCTTTGGCACTCCTGCAAGGCCTCAAGACCCTTAAGGAGCTAAACATAAAGGAAGCAACAGTTATGGACGACTCCCAAATCATTATAAACGCAATGGTCTCTAATACCCCAGCTTCAGATCTTAAGCTAGCTAGGCTAATATTCAGAATTAAGGGCTTGGAAAACGCTTTTCAGAAGTTGAGTTACTATCGTGTGCTGAGAACTCATAATAAAGAGGCAGACAATGAAGCCAACAAAGTTGCCCTCCTCTCAGTCGCGGTCAAGATGAAAGACGGAGAAGAATCATGGGAACCCATCCCATAAGCTGTTTATCGTCATGTTTTACTGCTTAATCTTAAATAAATTTGTTTGTATTTCCAAGTGGGGAAAAATTTCGGAAATAGAATCTATAGAAACCCAAGCAAGGAAGAAGACCTGAAGTTTCAACAGCATTCTCACTCTCAAGAGTGAGATGTGCCAGGATTTAGACATCTTCATTGTAAATAGATTTTTGGCATTGAGACCAAGATGAATATAATCACCCCATAACCATTTCTGTCAAAAAAAAAAAATGAGAATTTTGTATACATAATTATAAATATAAATATAATTTTTAAGATGAGTTAAAAAAAAAAGAAAGTAAACCTTAAAAACAAAAATTTCATATTTTTTAAAGTTTTCTTAATTAAAAAATAAAAAGTAATTTATCGTAAAAGCATAAATAAACAATTTTTTTTTTTGAAAAATTAATTGTTTATATATATATATATATATATATATATATATATATATATATATATATATATATATATATATATATATTTATTATATATTTATGTATACTAATAAATTAAAAAAAATATAACTTTTTTTTTTTAAACTTGATTCAATTATATTATCTCATAAAATCATATAGACTAATATATTATTCATCCATCCACTCTCAACATATTGTATCAATCTTCCCAAAAGGGAACCAATTGTTTTTTACCACAAGCCTATGGAATAATTTGTCCAAAACTTTAAGATTCTTAAAAGTTGTAACATCATTAGAGTATCTTAGTCACCTTATAAAACACTTCTTGAAAACATTAGATAGCTAGGAATGAGAAAATTGAACATGTGCCAAATATTTCACACTTATATTGGAGAATCTTTCACACATGATCTTGGAAAAGTTGACGTGGCGTTGATGCATCAGATATGCAGCTTAATTTGTGCCATATGTATGTCCATTCTCTCGATAAAAGACATTTGGTTTCTTTTCTCACATTTCACATGTCCAAGAATTTGAGAGACATTGTACCTTTCATGGTGCTGCCCATTTTCATTTGCTAATAGAGAAAAACAGATTCATAGTATTATTTTTTCCTTCCTCTAGTGTGACCACGGTCACGAACCCACTTTCCTATATCATCTTTAAGCTCTTGGTCAGTGAGAGAATCTACAATTCACTCTATATTTCGGGTGGTACCACTACTTGAAAGAACTCAATGACACCTTGGGCTTTCTCTTGGTCATGGTTACGACCATGGCAACCACAAGCTCCTTGTTCCTCACCCCATTGGGGGGAAAATTATAAATTTAGAAAAAAAATTGAAAGTAAAATAAAATAGGAAAAAATGCATAAATGAAATATACATATCCATCTCATTATTAATCATTAAGCCTTATTATTCACTTGTGTGATTTTTCACTTGTCCTCTACACTATTGATACTCATCTTTAGTAGCCATCCCTCCATCTTCTACTATATTTGAAGCCAGTGCCAACGTACTCTTCGATGCAACCATAGTTTGATGTATTGCAGTCTAGCAATTTCAAAGTAATAGTGTAACAAAATTGCTTGCTTTGATATAGGGGATGCCCTCTACAACAACTCTAACTAAAAATTCCAAACAATTCCTTGCAAGACCATAAATAAACAATATATTAGCTATAAGAGAAAAACATATTGTGTATCAAGAAGACCACCCAACAACTAAAAATACTACTCCTTTACCTAAAGAATGTATCTAGTTATATCTTGCATCATTTACCTAAAGGTTGTATTTAGTTATATGTTGTTTGAAAATTGAAACTATTTCTCTAATCATACATACGACATTGGCATTAATTCTTCACAAGATTTTCTTCTCCCTTTCTCCATTAATCAATCAATAGACCATGGCAAGTGGTTCGAGTTCTCATACTTGAATGATCCACTCCACACTTGCAGGCTCTTGTGCTTCTCCATCTTTGTATTCACGTGGAATGTGGTGAGATCATCCTCTTTATTTAATGTTAGCTCACACCCTTTGTCTTGGGAAAATTGCCCAAGTTGCCACATTCCTTGTTCCTCACCTTCATTGGAGAAAAATCATAAATCATTGTTTCTCACCCTATTAGGGAAAATTTGTAATTTTTTTAAAAATGAATTGAAACTAAAATAAAATAGGAAAAAATACAAAAAAAATATACATGTATTTATTTTTGTAAGGTTATATCATATTACCTCACGAAATCAAACTTTCCAGTACATTATTCACCCATCCACTGTCAAAAATGTTATAACAGATGGTCTGAATCTGCCAAATGGGAAACCAAATATTTTTTACCATTGGCATATAGAGTATTTTTTCCAAAAATACAAAAAAAATAATAATTGTAACATAACTAGAATGTCTACTACATAATTATAAAACAAAATACTATCAACAAATATAAGTTGCCCATGAGTTGCTATCAAAGGCACCATACAACATAAAACTAAGAAGCCCAGTGGAAATAAAGTTGCATGCATCTCCATGTATAGGAGTGGCCATCCCACTCCCACCATCTCATGTAATTCATTCTTCAGGGTGGGGGACTCAGCCTACTCAAAAAACCATGCAGTTTGTCTCCTCTAAACACATCCTATCACAAATTTATTTATTTTTGAAAATAACTCTAAATTTAAAATTTAGAACTAATATAAGGCTTTTTTATCATTCTTTTATTTTCACACTTCCATATACAACTTACAAAAAACAAAACAAATTTTCTAATAAAACCTATTTTAACACATTAGCAATAATAATGCAATACAATAATGTATTCTAAGCGTTAAACTTCTACAAAATAAATTAATAATATGTTTTACCTATTACACTTGTATAAAATAGGCTATGTTTAATAGAATAAACTATAAATCTTCACACTATTGTATCCTATCTTTTCTTTTCCACACTTTTGTCATGGAAATCAATACAATTATTCAGTGTTTTATTGGGAATAAGAGATATGTTGCAATATCACACAACCCTTATGGTGCTTGAGTGTCTCATAACATCCTAATGTATCCGGATTCTCCAGAGTCTTCTCCTAAAGAGTTCTTGACTCTCCAGAACTTACTTCCTTATTTTTTCCCCTAAATGGGTTGCCATATCCCACTAGTACACATCCATGGTTAGTTACTAATTCATGTCCATTCTCAGTTACCTTGCCACATGGACCAGTAAATATTTCCTAGTTAACAAACAATATTTAGTTAGTCACACATGCTAAATTATTTATATCTTATTTATTCTTTCTTAAAGGAAATGTAAACAATCATAACGAGTTACCTCCATATAAAACTCGAACTCCTAACTACTTGCTTCAAGGGCTACAACTATAGATTGTTTCGTTACATGGAATTTGAGAAGTGCTTCATTTCTGAATTTAAGCTTCTGTGATCCATATTGAATTAAAAAAGAAATCGGTAGAAATCACATAGGAGAATTTTTTCTGTTTCGAACCATCTAGTGTGGTTCATCATATGGGCAAGATGAAGACGCAGCTCATGGCACCGGATTAAATAGAAACCAATATAGAGACTGTTAGTTCATATAACAACTATAATAAACGATTATGTTATGAATAACATTGTTTAATTTATAACAATAATTATTAGGATCAAATTATATAAAACAAAATCTAGTAGTATGTTAAGGTTAGAAGTATATATAGAATAAAAAGACTCAAACATTCAATGTCAAACCTCAAATGAGGAGTGAAGTTAAAAAAAATATAACAAAAGGAGTTAAGATCTATTAATAAAATGGAGTCGAGACCCTATTAATAAATAAAAATAAATTATTGAAAAAATCATAAAATATAATAAATAAAATAGAGACTAAAATAATCAAAATAACGAATGAGGTTCAACCATAAAATAAAGGACCAAGGCCCTACAAATCAATCAAGGGCCAAGAAAAAACAATCAAATAAACAAATTCTAACATTAAAAAAAGAGCTAAGAAAGAACAAGATGATAAAATAATTAAAAGAGTTAAGAAATATCAAGATGATAAAAGCTAATTGGTGCAAAACCAATAAAAAAATATTAACCATAACCATTGAAAAACAAGTAAAAAAAAACTAGATAAATAAAATAGCAATACAAATGTCGAAAAGAAAGTTAAAAATGAATAGG
This sequence comes from Pinus tabuliformis, assembly GCA_031772625.1. Classification (NCBI taxonomy): domain Eukaryota; kingdom Viridiplantae; phylum Streptophyta; class Pinopsida; order Pinales; family Pinaceae; genus Pinus; species Pinus tabuliformis. The sequence goes on from CM062811.1 coordinate 841,608,334, forward strand.
AGGATAGAACTAGGACCCAACTTCTTCTAATATTCCAACCATTGTCTCTATTCAAATTAGTGGGCCTTTTTTCGATTACTAAGGCCTCCTTGAATTTTTGATGATGGAAATGACTAATCCTGGATCCTCAATGCACATGTGATGCTTATTTTTTTCGGCATGTTTTGCCAACGAAGAGGAGGTGGTTCTACCATGCCTCATGTCAGTTGTGTGCTCACGAATCCTTTGATTAATTAAGCGACAATCTCACCTATATAAGGAGTCCCATACGAGCAAGGTATAACATAAACATCTTCCATATTTTTAGGGTCCACCAAGTGTTTTATAGATCTATAGGAGCTTTTGATGGTATTTAGAGGCCTAAAGATTGAAGAAACCTTATGCTCCCTTAGGATCTTCACAATCTTTTGAGTGGTCCATTGGATAAAGGGAGATGAAAACCTGAAAATTGATCCTTGGGTTCAGTCTTAGCCTTAGGACCTTTTTTGGCCTTGAGGAAGGCCTTAGTATATTGGTGTCTATTGTACCCATTATTAGAGAAATCACTCAAGAGGTGCGCTTTATCATCATTAAGATGATTTTGATGAAAAAACTCTTAAGGCTCTAGGCACTAAAGAGTTGAGAACACCAAGCTTTTGAGCCCAAAAATGATGAGAATTACTATGACGATACTGCTCCGTGTGAGCTTTCTTCATAAAAATTGATGAGAAAAAGAACCATCGTCATTCCTTGAAAGAAGGACGTCAAGGAACGGCATATTACCATTGCCAAAATATTCCATGGTGAACATTATGGAACTAGACTCATTATTAAGATGAAGGAAAAAAACTCCAAGTATTCCTTACCATGGCAGCATATTACACAAGTGTCATCCACAAACCTCTTCCAAATTTTAGGGAGAAGAAGAGAAGAGGATAAGGCTTTATATTCAAAATCTCTCATGAATAGATTAGCCACCACACGTGTGACTGGGGACACCACTGTGACACCATAAGTTTGCTCATAGAATTCCCCATCAAAAGAGAATAAAGTAGAGTTGAGAGAGATATCAACTAATTTAGCCGTATGAGGATCCTTAATATGCTTGATGACTTCAATGGCCTCATTGATAGGGATATTAGTGTAGATGGAGACCACATCAAAACTCAGAATCTTTTCATTGGGATCAAGATTAATACCCTTTAACTCTTTTACAAATGATGTAGAGTCCTTGACAAAGGATTATGTACCACCAACAAGGAGCTTAAGCTTAGGTGCTAAATATTTAGCAAGAAGATAGGTCTTCCCTCCCATTGTGTTCACAACATGTCTAAGAGAATCCCCTTCCTTATGAATCTTTGGAAGCCCATAAATTCTGGTGTAAGATGACTGCTTTCATAAACTTAAAACTGAAATGCTTCATTCCTAGAAACTACAACTGAAATGCTTCATTGTTAGAAACTACAAGTCCAATTTCATCAATAACTATTAAATTTTCCATCTATATCAAAACCAAACAACATGGTGATTTAATTGTCTTACCAAAGATAATGTTATTTATAAATATTATTATTTAATAACATCTAAGTATCTTATTATTATAAATATATTATTTAATAATATCTAACTTTCTTCATGCACAAATCCATCTCAGTATTAATCATTAAGCCTTATTATTATACCTGTTGGAATAGGAACCGGCCCTTTACACCAGTGTAGGGATACCGATATTGAGTAATCAACCCTCGAGTGCCTATTATATATTGGAAGGTCGTGTTAATATCCCCTCGGGAATCGCAATCATAGCCTTCTTGATCGCATGTTGTGCTGATAGGCTAGGAAAATTACCTGATAGCGTGGATACCTTCTACAGCACCTGCAACTAGAAATTCCCAACAACCACCTGCAATACCAAAAAATAAACAATATCTTAGAAAATATCCGTGCTCCTTAGCTACAATTTACATACAAAAGCTCTTTTGAAATTGAAAATATTTCTCTCATCGCACACAGCGTAGTTGCTTTGATCATTAACAGAGGATACCGCTCGCGTACTCCTCCAATTAAAAGACCTTGGCAAGTTACCAAATTCCATGAACATAATTTATTACATTTGAAATTTGCTGCTGAATTTAATTTATGGGTGAATTTATAAGTTTGCTGGATTTATTTTATGGGAAAATTTATTTGATGGGATTCCCAAATCTCAAGGGGATCATGAACATGATAATTTCAAATAAAACACACAATCACATATGTGATGCATAGTCAATAGGTAAAACAAAAATAAATTTTACAAATAATGTTGTTTTTCTATGTCCCCATGATAGACATATAAAAGTTTCAAAGTCCCCTAATTGCATTAACATAATTTATTAGATTTGAAGCTTGCTGAATTTAATTTATGGGTGAATTTATAAGTTTGCTGAATTTAATTTATGGGCGAATTTATTTGATGGGGTTCACAAATCTCAAGGGGATCACCAACATGATAATTTCAAATAAAACACACAATCACATATGTGATGTATGCTCAATAGGTAAAACACAAATAAATTTTACAAATAATGTTGTTTTGCTATGTCCCCCTCATAGACATATATAAAAGTTTCAAAGTCACCCAATTCAAGGAACATAATATATTAGATTTGAAGTTTGCTGAATTTAATTTATGGGTGAATTTATAATTTTGCTGAATTTAATTTATGGGCGAATTTATTTGATGGGGTTCACAAATCTCAAGGCATTCAGGAATATGATAATTTCATGAAATTAGTTTAAAATTCTATTTAAATCTCCTTAAGGTTGGAGGATATTGAATTTTATCATGTGTATAGACATATAAATTCCAAAGTTGATACACTAATTTATTAAATTTGAAGTTTGCTGAATTTGATTTATAAGAATTTATTTGATGAGGTTTACAAATCTCAAGCAAAACACAAACATGATAATTTCTTATAATTAATCTAAAATTCTATTGAAATTTATTTTATGTTCCATAATATTCAATTTTGTGTATGTATAGACATATAAATTTCAAAGTTAAGACACTAGTAAATAAAAAACCCATTTTGGAATAATTACTAATAGATCTCACCAAAATTCCACAATGTATTTACATTCACTCTGATTGATTTGGAAAATTATTCTCTCATCATCAAATATGAGAGGAATGGCAATGAAGGGAGAGAAGTACGGTGAAGGATAATTGAATCAAGGGTAACCCAAATCCCTCATCATTTAAACTTCAGCATACTTGTTCATTCAGAGGGCGAAACAGTGGCACAACTATATTATTCCACATACATGGGGTAAACTTCAGCATACATGTTAATTAAGAGAGCGGAACAGTGGCATGACTATATTATTCCACATACATGGGGATCGATGGAGGAGTAACATCACTTTGAAGGTAGTCACAACTGGAACAAACTTGGAGCAACATGGAGCAAGTAGAAAACTTGTTAGCTGAAATATGGCGGATGGCTTGAAGAGTCCGAGTCCCATAGCCTTGAACTGTCTCAAGCAATTCATTGCAGGGAGGATTTAAATTCTCATATTCTTTGTACTTACTAAAACCATTTAATTAAGGTAATCTACATCATTGGTTCCACAGATTTCGTAGAGACATAATTAAATGTCATTGGGTGGTGATCCAGAGAATGGCTCGTTAATATTACTTGGCGTCGTTCTAACACTACAAGTGTTGAGCAGGGATATGATATAGGGCAGCCTACAATAATAGATATTCACATTCCACAGATTTCGTAGAGACATAATTAAATGCCATTGGGTGGTGATCCAGAGAATGGCTCGTTAATATTACTTGGCGTCGTTCTAACACTACAAGTGTTGAGCAGGGATATGATATAGGGCAGCCTACAATAATAGATATTCACAGATGTATTGCACTTTCTCGAAGAGCTTCAATGCCCGACAAGCGCAGGATCGGATGAATCAACGATTGCAAAGATTGTTAGAGTCCATAGATAATATGTTAAATGCCATGAGGTAGTTGAGTGACTGGGCATAAATAGAAAGGTTGGTTTTTAATTCTCTCTCCTTCTCAATATACATGATTGTTGTATTATTCTTCTTCTCTAACAAAAATAATGCTTTTTATTTTTTATTTTTAAGCTACACTAGAAATTTCTAGCTTTCTTTTCAAATATGCATACATGAATGTCATTTTTACTTAGCCTTTTTTTTCTTGTTGACATTTATATCCTCATTTTGTCACTAAGAGATTTGTGAGTGCAACCTTCATGTTGTTTGAGTGCGACCTTCATACGATACATATGTTACAACAGTCGTGTGTAAATGTTACAACCGGAAAGTCTTCACATGTTCTTTGGTTAACCTATAATTATTTAATGTGGTTTTTTTCACATTATATTCCAACTCTTATTGACTATTCCATATATGTTGAATTTTTCATATCGTTATAACTTTATGGTTTGGTTTGGTAATCAACTCCTAGTGTCATAATTTATATTTCAACCTTATAGATCTATTCTGCAATTACAATTAAAGGTTCTCGAGACTCAAGTTATTTGTCGTTCGATAATACCTGTCCTTGGTTCATCTAGAATGTACACATGTCCAATGGATCAATTCGACAATGGCGGCAATTCCTATCACGTAGTTGTGGTAACCAACTTGAGGGTTTCTACCAAGAGTCTTCATTTGAGCTTCTTGTTTGCACAAGAGGCCTTCGATTCTTAGGGTTTCCTCTACTGAATGGTAAACTACAATTCTGATTTCAAGGGTTAATAGTTTGTCGAAAGCCATCACACTATGGCTGCTCTAGAATTCTCAAGTACTATATTTTGAATGGGTAACATAAAAAAACCCATTAATTAGGCCGATAAGCATCCCTCCTATTGGAGTTGGGCACTTTAATCATTTTCTTAATTAATCTTTTTGATGAGATGGCCTAAATTGAAAGATACCAGTATATTCTCGTAGTTGTCACTAAATCAACGAATGAAATTCACAAAAGTAACTTTCTTACATATCTAAATCACATGTTTAAAGCATAATTAAATTAATTTTTTATAAAGAATGATTAAAAATTTACCATACCATTTGTTAATCACCATCTATTATGATTAACATGAAGTGGAAAGATTAAAAATGGTTGTGAAACGTAAGAATCACCATCACCATCCGTTTCAATTACCTTAGGAACACCAACAATTTCAATTCCACCTAGACATCACTCACCATTTCAATTCTCCTACACGAAACGTGGCCAGAGGATTTAAGACATTGATTTAGTGATCCAAAATTGATCGAAGACAAACAATAAGGTATTATAGACTCATGTGCATGGATGTGTCTATGTTACATTATGTAACAAATCAATAAGATTGTGAAATACACAGACACTGAAGTAGTTAGAGAAAACACAATATGAAAAACATATAAACACAACAAGTTTAATAAGGAGTTCACCCAATACTCCTCGGCTACGTCTCCTAGTCCAGCCTTCAGTGGTGGCCCTCTATTATGTTTTCAAAGAAATTTTTTTATAACAGTGAGTTCAATTTAAGTCTAACACAATAGATAGAAATCAACAAGATTGTACTTGGATTCCCCAAGACTTTGGAGTACATAGACTCTCTTTACTGATTATCAACCTACTATGGGTCACAACGATATGAGTCCAATCTGAGACTCAATACATGATAGGCATTTACAGAGGAGTTCGCTTGAACCTTTCAAGCCTTCTCTAGAGTATACAGACTCTCTGACTCTCTTTGTCTCTGTCTCGATGCTACCTTTTGCTTCTGTAGGTGAGCTTGATTTCTTCTCTCTGTTCTCTGCTCTCATCTTTCTGCTTCTGATGTAATTTCTCTTAAATTCCTTGCTTCTCTCTCTATGAGCTTCATGGCTTTAAAGCCAACTTGCTTTCTGACTTTTCGTTTCCGCTTCCCGGCTTTCTAGTTCCCCTGCCTCTATCCATTTGAATTCCTTTATTCTGCGTCATCATCACTATATAACACCTCAAAGGGAGGTGACCACCTATTTCGTAACGAACTGAATGTCAGTTCTCTTGGACATCTTTGAAACGATTGTTTCTACCGTTAACTCCAAGAATGCCTGCGAACACAACCTTCTGCCAACGCATCGTCCACGTCGGACTTCAAATCCTATATAACTCTATCTATTTACCTCGTTGAATCTAGTCATCCATTAGATTGCGTCACCACCATTGATCTGGAGCCTCCAGATCCTACAATCATCGTTCATATTGGGCGCGTAAGTAACATGACATTTACCTGTCTAAGGTGAGCGATTTTCTCTCTCTTCCACCAGATGTGTGGCACCCATTGTGTGGCATCGAAAGGGACTCGGTTGAAACTGCTTACCGCTCAAAACTCTTCCTATATTCTGCTAGTTTTTGTGGGCCCCACCTTTGATGGAATCGGCACGATATCCGTTGCATTTCATAACTTTTTGGGTCCAAGCACTCGGGGCCTTTCCTTCTTTGAGGGGTTTGCCTTACGATATGTGATTAGCGACCTGCCGCTAATCGCATTTTAGAAATTGCCCCCGTTTCTTGAAATTACCTCCTGTTCTGGTAATTCGTGACACTGCGCGTTACCGTGGGTCAACGGTCTTTGCACTTGACCGAGGGTCCTCGTTACTCCGCGCTGATCACAAATTGCAATTGTTACGAGGCTATCTCTGATAAGCTCGATCTTTATAAGACTTTGAAACTTTGGCATGAATTTTACAGAGCTCATGAAAACTTAGAGAGTGTTCTAGGATCCAATTCGGATCACGACCTTCCCACTGAAAAAGCTTTTGGACCACCAAAAGTTGGTTTTTAAGCATCAATCAAGTGAGGTACAAATTCCTCACTTGCCCAATTTCTATCCATTTCGCACTGCTTGGTTTTGAACCTTTGAGTCCAATCCTGAGGTACTCAACATCCCCTTTCTGCGTAATTCTCACCTTCCTATCCAGAACTATATCTTTATGCAATTCATTGAGATATTCAGGTAGCATATCATCAGTAGAAGGAAATTAACTCTACTCTTCGGGATATTCAATCAATGAAGGTTCAAATAGTCTTTAGCTTTCTGCATTAACTATCGAATAGATGTGCATGTAAGCTGGAAAATCAAGGCGAAAATCATTCTCACCAATTTTCTCAAGTATCTTGAAAGGTCCATACCTTATTGGCTTCAACTTCGTACTTTCACCTTTCATTCTTTCTTTGCTGATATACAACCAGACTTGATCACCAACTTTGAAACTATGCTCAATCCGATGCTTATCATGCCTTTCCTTGTACTTGGCTTGGCTCTTTTCCAGCTCTTCCTGTACTACCTGGTGAATCTCTTGGATTTGTTCAATGAACTTGGTTGCCTTGTCCACATCACTGTGTCCATCAACTGCTACGTCTTTACCCAAGACAAAATCCAAGGGAGACCTTGGTGTGAAACGAAAACAGCTCTTGAAAGGAGATCTATGTGTAGAAGAATGTTTAGCACGGTTGTAAGCATGTTGTACATAACATAAATGTTCATCCCAAAGCTTAGGATGCTTGCTGCAATAGCCTCTGAGCAACTGGATCATTGTCCTATTGACCACTTCTGTTTGGCCATCTATTTGTGGATGAAAGGTTGTGCTCTTCTTCAGTTTGGTGTCCATCAATTCCCACAAACTCGACCAAAACTTCCCAACAAATCGGGAATCTCGATCAGATACAATGGAAGTGGGTAATCCAAAATGAACCCCTACATGCTGAAAGAACAAATTTTCTATTTGTTCAGCGATAATTTGTTTATTACAAGGTATTAAAATACACATTTTGCTGAACCTATCCACAATAACTTATAAATAGTCATGGCCTTTTCTAGATTTAGGCAGTCCCCCAACAAAGTCCATGGAAACACTTTCCCAAGGATGAGAAGGAACTTGTAGTGGAGTGTACAAGCCTAGTTTTCTATTGCTATGCTTTTTTTAGCACACATAGTACACCCTTCTCACATATCTAGAAATTGTCTCATTCATTTTTGGCCAATAACAAAATCTTTGCAGTTGTGCAACTATCTTACTTACACCAAAGTGACCTGATATTAGAGAAGTGTGTGCTTCTCGAATTACCTTTACTCTTTCAGTTTGTGGAATGCATAACTTTCCAAAATGATACAAGAGTTTGTCCTTAACATGATAATCCAATTCTTCTACTTGTTTGCCATGACTTAAAGTTGCATATACATCTTTAAAATCTATATCTTGAGCATGATGTTCAATGTAGCTTTTCATTCAATATTCAATTATGCTTAAGTATAGTAGATGCATTTATGATTGGTCTATTCAACGTATCTGCAACTTTATTGTGTATGCCCTTTTTATATCTTATGACAAGATGAAACTGTTGTAGAAAACCCATTCACCTATAGTTTCTTGATTGCTGCAACTTAGTTTGGGAGTGTAAATATTGAAGTGGTTGATGATCAATATGTATAGCTTTCTGATTTCCCATTAAATAATGTTTCCACTTTTTTACACTCTGTACTAATGCATACAATTCCTTATCATATGTGGGATAATTAACTACTGCAGAATTAAATGTCTCAGAATGACAACATATGGGTTTACCGTGTTGCATCAACACTGCTCCCATGGCATAGTTACTGGCATCTGTTTCGATCTCAAATGGTCTTTGAAGATCAGGCAGTGCTAGTACTAGTGTTGTACTAATATTTTATTTTAAGGCATCGAAGGCTTTCTGCTGTTTACCTCCCCACTGAAACACCTTGTTCAATCTAGTTAAAGCATGTAAGGGAGCTACAATCAAGGAAACGTTAGCAATAAACTTTCTCCAATACCGTGCTGCTCCTAAGAGGCTTCTAACTTCTGTAGCAGATTTGGGTTTAGGCCAGTTTATGATGACTACAACCTTAGAGGGATCTATCTTCAATTCACCACTGCCTACAATATATCCCAAATAATTCTAATATGTTTTGCCAAATTCACATTTTAAGAGCTTAACATAGAAATTTTCTCTTTTTAAAACATCTAGAGTTTGCTTGACATGATTCAAATGTTATTCCCATCTTTTACTAAATATAAGAATGTCATTTAAATATACAATGAAAAAATCATCAATAAAAGGCTTGAGTAAATCATTCATTACTCTCATGAAAGTAGCAGGAACATTAGTTAAGCCAAAAGCCATAACTAACCACTCATACAATCCCTGCTTTGTTTTGAAATCAGTCTTCCATGCATCTTGCTCTGCAACTCTAACCTGATGGTAGCCTCTATGCAAGTCCAACTTGGAAAAGTAAACAACTTTTTTCAACTGATCTAATAGATCATCTACGCGAGGAAGGGGATAATGATTTTTGATCATTATCTTATTTAGTGCTCAGTAATCAATGCACATTCTCCATGAGCCATCTTTCTTTCTCACCAAGACAATTGGAGACCCACATGGTGATGTGCTAGGTCTTATGAACCATTTTTTGAGCAGACCTTGTACCTGCTTCTTGATTTTTGCATTCTCTAAAGTGGACAACCTGTACATTCCAATGTTAGGCAATGGATCATCTTGCTAAAAATTAATATCATGTACTATTTCCTTTTGGGGTGGTAGACGTTTAGGTTCTTGAAATAGTATATCATATTCTGAAACAACTTTTTCTAAATTAGCTTGCTGTTCAGCATTGCAACCCTCAAATATACTAGTTTTATAAGGTTTCTTTTCCTTTACAACCATCAGTAAAAATTGTTTGCATGAATTTACAATTCTTTTCATCTGCTGTGAGTTTATGAGAGTATAATTATTCTGTAGTTTATGAGCTCTTACAATATATTTGATTCCATCTTTAACGAGTTGATACTTGTTTCAGCTCTATAGAAAATAACTTTCCTATCATACAAGTAAGGACTTCCTAAAACAATTCCAAATATATCCAAAGGAACTATATCTAACTCAACCTCATCCATAAACGCTGACACAAAAGAAAAATTAAGTTTACATTGTCTAGTCACTTGTAGCTTTACTTTATCACATAACCAACCTAATGGATATGGCTTCTTGTGAGGTGTGTTTAGTAATCCCAACTTCTTTACAATTGCTTTAGAAATTAAATTTACTTGTGAGCCACTATCAAACAAAGTATCAATCTTTTGATGCTTGAAAATAACTTGAATATGAAAAAGCTCATGTCTTTTCCTCTCATTTTCTTCATTATCAATGGATTGTGCATAATTACTAGTAGATGCTTCAAAAAAATTTTACCTTTTATACCTATCGCTGTGATTGTTGTTTCATCTTCTGAGCTTGACCCCAAATCATTTTGAATAGTTGCAGCAGTTCCCTTCCTTTTTCCATCGAACTTCTTGGGTCTCAGCTATGGATGCAGAATCCAGCAGTGTTCATCATCATGTCCATCCTTCTTGCAGTGAGTGCACGAAGGCTTGGTCTTTTGTACAACATTTGTTTCCTCTCTTTCCATTTCCGCTTTTTCTTTTCCTTGTTTTTTCTTGCAGTGGGTTTTGATGATCCCAAACTTCTGGGTTCGCATTCTTACCCTCTAGCCTCTAGATGTGTGGCGTGAATAGATACCTCATCTATGTTACTGGGATTAAACATGAGAATGGTGTGCTTTAAATAGCTATGTAGACCACCTATATACTTCAGTAGAGTTTCAGGTGAGTCTAAAGAAATTCTTAGAATCAAAGCTCTTTTTCTACTCTTGAGTGTAGCCTTGTACTCTTTGCACTTTTAATTGGCGAAGAGTTTGCCAGCTCATCATGGCTTGCTGCATATAACCTAGTGGATAAAATTTCTTTTTAATTATAGAAACAAAGTCACTCCAGACAAAAAGAATTTTACCATGCTTCTTCATGTCAGCTTGTTTCCTACCTTACCACCATACTAAGGCAGTGCCTCCAAGGTGTAGGCTGGCTAGCTAAATCTTACTTTTGTGTGAATCAATGCTCTGCACCCTGCAATACACATCAATTTGTCTAATCCAATTATCCATCTTCTCTACATTCAACTCTCCATCATATATTGGTAAATCGAATTTAACATCTAATTTAATCAAAGATGTTTTCTTTGTATTTTCAGGGCTATTAGGAGGTGTGGGCAACTTTTCTTCTTTCCATTTTCCTTTAGAATGGTCATGGAGGAGAGATTCTTCTGCTCCTTTATCCTGTTTGGAGTTTGATGAATCTTCATCTCTACCTTTCTTAAATTATCTATACATTTCCTCCACCGTGGCTCTCATGGTCATGAAACTATACATGAATTGGGAGTCTGATTCCAAGGGACTTTCTTTGGCCATTTTCCTCTTAGGGTAGACTCTTCCAATTTCTAGGTCAGCTTCAACCAATTCTCCTTCTCCTAATTTGAGTTTTGTCCTAGTTAGCATTCAACAACAAAATCCAACACAAGCTTGTCTAACCTTAACAAACTAGAGCTCTGATACCACTTGATATGAAATTGATAGAAGAAAAACAATAAGGTATTGTAGACTCATGTGCATGGATGTGCTAATGTTACTTTATGGAACAGATCGATAAGATTGCAAAATACATAGACACTGAAGCAGTTAGAGAAAACAAAATAGGCAAAACATATAAACATAACAAGTTTAATAAGGAGTTCACCCAATACTCCTAGGCTATGTCTCTTGGTCCAACCTTTAGTGGTGGCCTCTCTATTATATTTTCAAAGCAGAGTTTTTACAATAGTGAGCTCAATTTGAGACTCACTCAACAGATAAAAATCAGCAAGACTGTACTTGGATCCCCAAGTCTCTGGAGTACATAGACTCTCTTTACTGATTCTCGACCTCCTATGGGTCACAGTGATATGAGTCCAATCTGAGACTCAATACATGACAAGCATTTACAAAGGAGTTTGCTTGAACCTCTCAAGCCTTCTCTGTGGTACATAGACTCTCTCACTTTCTTTGTCTCTGTCTCGATGTTGCCTTTTGCTTCTATAGGTTAGCTTGATTTCTTCTCTCTGTTCTCTGCTCTTAGCTTTCCACTTCTAACGTACTTGCTCCTAACTTGCTTGCTTCTCTCTCTGTCAGCTTCGTGGCTTTAAAGCTAATTTTCTTTCTGACTGTTCGTTTCTGCTTCCCAGCTTTCTGGTTCCCTTGCCTTTTTCCATTTGAATTCCTCTGTTTTGCGTCATCATCGCTATATAACGCCTCACAGGGAGGTGGCCACCTATTTCGTAATGAACTGAGTGTTAGTTCTCTTGGATGTCTTTGAAATGACCATTTCTACTATTAACTCCAAGAATGCCAGCGAACATGACCTTCTCCCAATGCATCGTCCATGTCGGACTTCAAATCCTATATAACTTTGTTTGTTTAGCCCATCGAATACGATCATCCATCGGATTGCGCCTCTGCCATTGATCTGGAGCCTCTAGATCCTACGGTCATCATTCATATCGGGTGGGTAAGTAACATGACATTTACTCGTATGATGTGAGCGGCTTTCTCTCTCTTCTGCCGGATGCGTGGAACCCATTGTGTCGCATCGGGCAGGAGTCGGTTGAAACCGCTTATCACTCAAAACGCTTATGATATTCTACCGGTTTTTGTGGGCCCCGCTTCTGATGGAATTGATGCGATATCTATTGCATTTCATAACTTTTCAGGTCCATGCGCTTGGGGCTTTTCCTTCTTTGAGGGGTTTTCCTTACAATCTGCGATTATCGACTTGTCGCTAATCGCACATCAGAAACTAGCCCCGCTTCTTGAAATGACCTCTCGTTCTACTAATTCGTGATAACACGCATTACCATGGGCCGACGATATGCGCTCTTGACTGAGGGTCCTCATTGCTTTGTGCTAATCACAAATTGCAATTGTTACGAGGCTATCTCTGATAAGCTCGATCTTTAGAAGACTTTGAAACTTTGGCATGAATTTTACAAAGTTCATGAAAACTTAGAGTATTCTAGGATCCAATTCGAATCATTTAGTGTGGAAATCACTAACAATTTCAATTTCATATAGCCATCACTTACCATTTCAATTGGCCTCCTCCATGTAGATGTTCAATTGGCCTCCTCCATGCAGATGTTTCAATTGGCCTCCTCCATGCAAATAACCACACATTAGATGGAGTGACACATTAGATGAAGCTTCGCTCGAGGGATGTAACATCGTGTATGTCCCGAAAGTGTAAGATAGTGTATGTTCGGAAATATGCGTGTAATGAAAATTGATACAGTTGCAGAGATTTTACAAATGAATGAATGATCCCCTTAAAGACATGGGAAGAACTCTTGTTAAGGGGAAATACCATGAAGGCTGCCCGTTATGGATGAACTGTGTAACCCGAAGTGGAGTCAAGCTCTCACTCTTACATTAATCATTGCCTGTTTTTTCTCCTCGATTCATGTCGTGTCAATTTGGTGCTATCATTTATTTCGCAAAAAATCATGGATTGCCTTTTCCTGGTCCCTCTGTATCATTAGATGAATCCCAGTCCCCAGCACCCTCACCCTCGATTGAATCAATTGGTGGAATTCCTTATAATAGCAACTCTATCCATAAGGTGATTGAACCTAATATCGATGAATATTTTTCTTTTTTCTCATTGATAATAGTCAATAGTATTCTGAGAAATATTTTAGATGGGTCAACCAATTTTAATAATATTTTACGATACTTTTATAATTATTTTTAGTTAATTTAATTGGTTTTAAGAAATGGGAACATAATTGAATTGAATTTTGTTTTGTGGATGGATGCATGGCAAGCAATGCAGAAGGGGAGGCGTAATGTTCCAAAGGTGGAAATAGACCTCATACACACTTGGGAAACCATAAGGAAAGAAATTTTAGAAAGGGAACAGAAACCAGAGACGGGGGATTTCTGTGTTCCAACCGGCAACATCTACTGAAATGCTTGTGCCTTTCAGCAATAAAAATTTATTTCAAAAATATATATACACACATTGGTTCATTATATCTTAAATACATGGATTTCAGTCACTGTTAGTAGAGCTTATTTGATTTGAATTTTTCTGTGTTTTTGTCATCAGGAGTTACAGGGAATTGGAGAAGCGTTTTGAAGATCTTCGTATACCGAGAGGGGGAACCACCTCTGGTACACGATGGACCATGTGTAGCTATCTATATGAGAGAAGGCAGACTCATTCATGATTCAATCATGGCCATTGGATCGTCAATAAATTACAACCATTAGATCGCGAAAGTGGTTTCGCAATAGTGGAAGTGGTTTTCGGGTGAGCGAAAGGCCGTAAGTTGTATTGAATGGCAGTCGCCCGATCCCATTAAACATTCAACATGTAGCACGAGGTTGAATAGGGAAACAACTTTATCAGGTGGTTAATTCCCATGTTACTTGCTCACCAGAAGTAGATGTGGACCATCAGATCCACTATGCACAGATCGACGGTGGAGGATTGATGTGTCAGTTTAAATTTTTGAGCGAATGTTGACTGTTAGATCGGAGAAGGATTGGATGATGGAGATTAGCTGATCGGAGATCAGAGATATAGAATGACATCAGAAAGGCGATGGACCAAAAGACAGATCTACTGATAATTATGGTCACAGATGTATAAAATTTGAGATCCGGATAAAGCGTTCGGAGCGGGGTTTTCTTTGGTTTTCTGGTTTTTCTGTGTATTTTGGTAAAAAGGTATGGTCCTGGGTTTTTAAAGCCTAATGCATTTGAAGAATGCTTCCGATAAGATTTTGAGGGTGTAAACCATTGAACCATGACTGATAATTGTTAAAGTAAGGGATTATGGGTAAAGTAACAAAAGTTTGATTACATTAACATTAACATTAAGTCTGAGGGAGATTACATTAACATTGTTGCCCACAAATACCTGGTTTTAACGGTTCGTGGGAGCATCACTAGTTTAAATATAGTTTTATTGGTAATCCTAATATTTCAATGTCAATTGGTTATTGTTGACATTGTTGTGCATTAGGGAAACTTCTATTCATGTTTAGTGATGATATTTTCTGGAAATAAGGTTAATGTTGAATTTGTCATGGACTAGAACCATGAGCTAGAGACATATGTTTGTTAGGGATGTTGTTGATAAAGTAGTTGTTCCTAAAATTCTGGTTGTATTAAATATTTTTGTCTTGTCTTTGGCATATGTAGGGGCCTATGCATCTTAAGGAAATCCATTCTTATAATAATTTTTTTTTTTATATATAATTAGTGTTCGTTTGCAAATTTACATTGATAAATAAATTGGTTTTATCTTGAAACGTATTAATTTTGATTCATATATAATTTCTTTTATAAATTGTTTAAATGTTTTTTTATGAATTAAGATTTTAGACACATGAGTTTCCATTCATCTATTTATCGAGATACCGTAGTAGTATTGAATGTTAATAAATAAATATTTTAAAATTATATTTAAACTAATTTTATAGTTGATATTGTGGTTTTTCTTATTTTAAATAATTATTGCATATAAATATAATTATTTATATAATCCACATTTTCCATTCATCTATTTATATATAATAGTAGTATTGAATGTTAATATATATCATAGAAGTATTGAATGTTAACAAATAAATGTTTTAAACTTATTTTCAAACTAATTTTATAAATTATATGTAATTTTTCTGATTTTAAATAATTACACCATAATCCACATTCCAATAATATAGGGTATTTTAAAAAGATAGGCTATAATGAAAGCCCCTCAATAATATAATTATTTTTTTATTTCCAAGTATAAAAATTATGTAGGAGCATCTAGGCCTAGCCAGTAATGTGATGGTGTGGTCACATGTTGTGGCGAATGAAAGTTTTGAGGAACAAATGGTTATTTAATTTTATTAATTGCAAAGTATGTAAGTAGTTAATTGTTACCTAATTCTAAACAGAATTGATAATAAGTGGCAAGTGATCCTCCCTGTGTAGAGATCAAGGCAAGTAGTTAGAATGATTAGTTAGGGTAGGATTTGATTTCTAAATATATTGTGAATTCTTTCATTTGTGGAAGGAGATGGTTAGATAGAACATATATGTATTTTCCTTCTTTTCTGAAAGAGATAGAGAGATAAGATTAACGATGGAGTTGTAAGCCTATGGGTAGATTAGGAACAAAGGCCACTAGTTTGAAGAATTAGGCCAGAGAGAAAGGATTTAGGAGAGGATTGAGTGGAGGGAGAGAAAGAATAGTGTTTGGATTGTATTTGAAATAGAGGTCTTTTATTTGTGTAATCGGGCCAAGGCGAGACTCTGTAATTATTTTTACCAATGAATGAATGATATTTTGTTTGTGATCAACTATCGAGCATGTGAAAACCCTTGTTGGGCTTTTGTTTCCTTTGTATTCGGGTGAGTGTTTATTCCTTTGTTTTTTGTATGCTTCACATCTAAATCGCAGGATTAATAGAAGTTTGAGGTCTTTTTAAATATCATTGTTTTGGTGCCGATTTAATCCTAACCGTTAGATCACCCTTATCGGGTCGGCGAAACTTGTTTGTATAGTTTCAGTCGTGAGAGCGTAAATCCCATTTACACTAATATTTAGCTCAAAATACAGTCGGATCCAAAATCCAGACTTGAAATTTTATCACCGGAACCTATACCCTTATTGGGTCCATAAGAATCATCGGATTAGCACATTGAAGCGGAAGGAGCCTAGAAAGTGGACTTGTTATTATGCGATTCAATCATGGCCATTGGACTGTGAATAAATTACAATCGTTGGATCGCGAAAGTGGTTTCACAATAGTGGAAGTGGTTTTCGGGGGAGCGAAATGCCATAAGCTGTATTGAAGGGCAGTCGCCCGATCCATTAAATGTTTGACACGTAGCATGAGGTTGAATAGGGAAACCACTTTATCGGGTGGTTAATTCCTATGTTACTTGTCCGCCCGAAATAGATGTGGACCATCAGATCCACTACGCGCAGATCGACGGTGGAGGATTGACGTGTCAGTTTAAATGTTTGGAATGAATGTTGACCGTTAGATTGGAGAAGAATTGGATTGAAGAGATCAATCGATCGAAGATATATAATGATAGTGGAATGGAAATGGACCAAAAGACCAATCCGTCGATAATTATGGTCGTGGATGTATAAAATTTGAGATCCGGATAAAGTGTTCAGAGCGGGGTTTTCTTTGGTTTCCCCGTGTTTCTATGTATTTCGGTAAAAAGGTATGGTCCTATGTTTTTAAAGCCTAACGCATTTGAAGAACGCTTTCGATAAGATTTTAAGGGTGTAAACCATAGACCCACGACTGATAATTGTTAAAGTAAGGGATTATGGCTAAAGTAACAAAAGTTTGGTGAGGGTTAAGAGTTCCGATAGGGTGTTTGGGGTGTGGCAGCCATATGGTTGCATCAAAAAACCACTATTAACATCAACATTAATATCAACATTAAAACCTAAACTTTCTATTAATACCTAAACTTTAACATTTTTTGTTAAAATGTTATTAATTTTAATATTAGTTTTTAGGTTGATTAAGGTTTTAATAGTTGTTTTTAGGTTTTCCCATTACATTTTAATTTTATTTTAAGATTTATAATAATATTAAATTTTATGTTAAATTTTAAACATTATATTTCAAATTTAATATTATTACGTTTATATTAAAGTTTATGTAAAGTTTAATAATAGCATTAAAATTTATATGAGGTTTAACTTTAATGTATATTAGGTTTTATAGGTTTAATGTTTATATTGAACTAATCATTAATAATATCATTATGGTAATATTTTAATATTTAATTTTGTTATTGTTAATATTAATATTAATATTAATATCACTATCAATTATTATATCATATTAATATTAATTATTAAAACATTCTAGAATTAAAAAAAAAATTGGTATGTATTGGAATTTTATTAGTTGGTATTTGTCATTTTTTTTGAATTGGAATTTTTGAAATTATCAATTGTTAATCTTAAACGCCACTCTATTAAATAATATTAGTTTTACCACTATTTCTTTAAAAATTTATTTTTGTAATTAGAAAGTTTATTTGTATAATTAGGGTTGGATTGTAAATTTACATTAATTAATCATGTGGTTAACATGGTTTTAAAACCAATTTAAAAATTTAATAATAACATTAAAATTTATATTAATGGTTCAATGTCACATTGTGACAAAGATTGTCTCTATATGAAAATAAACCATGGTCCTACATCGCATTGTCACAAATATTGTCTCAATATGAAAATCAATCATGGCCAACCATGGTCCAACGTCACATTGTGACAAAGATTATGTGAATATGAAAATCCACCATGGTCAACGATGGACAACCATGTTTATTTTAGGGTTTATAACATTTATTCAAACGTCGCATTGCTACATAGATTGTATATAAAAATCAATCATGGTCAATTACGCTCAACCATGGTCAATATGAAAATCAACCATCGTCAATCATGGTCAGCCATGGTCCATCATCACATTGTGAGAGAACTGTCTCAACATGAAAAATCAACCATGGTCAACCATTGTCGACCATGGTCAACCATGTTTCAACGTTGCATTTTGACGAAGATTGTCGCAATGTGAAAATCAACCATGGTCAATCATTTTCAACTTTGTTCAACCATGGTCAATAATCATGTTCACATTGTGACGAAGATTGTCCCTTTGTCCAACATCACGTTGTGATAAAGATTGTCTCAATATGATAATCACCCATGGTCAATCATCATCAACCATGGCCATTCATGGTCAAACATGGTCTAACATCGCATTATAATAATTGTCTCAATATGAAAATCAGCCATGTCAACCATCTTCAATCATGGTCTACCATGGTCAAATGCTGCATTGTGACAAATATTGTCTCAAATGAAAATCAATAATGGTCAATTATCGTCAACCACGGTTAATATGAAAATCAACCATGGTCCAACATCCCATTGTCACAAAGATATCTCAATGTGAAAATCAACCATTCTTAATCATGGTCAATAATCATGGTCACATTGTGACGAAGATGGTCTCTTGGTCCAATGTCACATTATGAAAACCATGGTCATCCATGGTCAAACATGGTACAACGTCACATTGGGACAAAGATTGTCTCAATATGAAAATAAGTTGTGGTCATGCATGATCCAACATCACATTGTAACAAATATTTTCTCAATATGAAAATCAATCATGTTCAATCATGGTCCAACATCACATTAACAAAGATTGTGTCAATATGAAAATCAACCATTGTCAACGATAGTCAACCATGTTTATTTTAGGGTTTTTAATATTCATATTAGGGTTCATATACCTTGGGTTTATAATATTAAACCCTTGGGTTTAACATTATTCCCTTGGGTTATAATCCGTTGGGTTTTTAATATTAATCCATTGTATTTATTAATCCCTTAGGTTTAAAATAATAATCCTTTCGATTTATTAATCTAAGGGTCCATATTCCTATGGTATATTATTATTAATAGGGTTTATAATATTAATTCTAAGGTTCAATATAAATCCCTTGGGTTTACAGTCATGGTCAACCATGGTTGACCATGTTTCAATGTTACATTGTGACAAAAATTGTCTCAATATGAAATCAACTATGTTAAACCACTTTCAATCATCATCAACCATGGTCATTCATGGTGAAACATGGTCCAATGTCACATTATAACAAAGATTATGTCAATATGAAAATAAACCATGGTCAACCATGGTCAAATGTCAAATTGTGACAAAGTTTCTCTCAAAATCATGCTCAATCATGGTCAACCATGGTCAATCATATTCAATGATGGTCCAATGTCACATTGGCATAAATATTGTCTCAATATCAAATTCTCCATCATCAACCATTGCCAACCATGGTCTAACGTCCCCTGGGTTTATTAATCCGAGGGTCCATATTCCTAGGGTATAATATTATTTATAGGGTTTATAATATTAATCCTAATGTTTAATATAGATACCTTAGGTTTATAATCTATTTGTTTTATAATATAAATTCCTTGGGTTTATGATATTAATCCTAAGGTTTTATAATATTAATCCTAAGGTTTATAATATTAATCTTATGGTTTATATTCCTAGGGTTTAATATTAATCATTGGGTCTACTATTATTCCCTTCAATTTATAATACCCCATGTTTTTAATAGTAGCCCAATGCTTTTAGTAATCGCTTTGGTTTATAATATTGAACCTAGGATTTTAATATTAATCATAGGGTTTGTATTCCTAGGGTTTAATATTAAACCTATGGTTTATAACATTAATATTAGGGTTTAATGTTAATCTTTATAGTTTATAATCCCCTTCATTTATAATATTAATCCCTTAGGTTTATTAATATTAGGGTTTATGTTCCTAGGATTTAATATTAATCATAAGGTTTAATGTTATTCCCTTTTGTTTTTCATGTTAATTGCCCGAGTTTATTAATCAAATAGGTCTCTTTGTCCAACGCCACATTGTGACAATGATTGTATCAATATGAAAATAAGCAATGTTCAACCATCATCAACCATGGCAATTCATATCCATTGTCCAACATCACAAGATTTGAGAAATATTGTCTCAATATGAAAATCAACCATGGTCAACCATTTTAAAGCACATTTAGCAATGGTTGTATATGTGGTTTTATTAATGGTCTACCATGGTCCAACATCACATTACAACAAATATTGTCTCAATATGAAAATCAATCATGTTTAACCATGGTCCAACGTCGCATTGTGAGAAAGGATTTAATATTAATCCTTAGGTTTAACATTAATCCATGGTTGATTAATCCCTATTAATCCTAAGGTTTAATGTTATTCCCTTGAGTTTAAAATCCCTTGGGTTTTTAATATTAATCGCTTGGGTTTATTAATGAGATAGGTTTATAATGTTAATCTTAAGTTTTAGAATATTTAAATTCCTTGGGTTTATAATATTAATTCCTTATGTTTAATATTATTCCTACGCGTTTGTAATCCCATGGGTTTATTAGTCCTTTGCATTTATGATATCAATCCCTTGGGGTTACTAATCTAAGGTTTCATATTCCTATGGTATAATATTCATAAAGTTTATAATATTAATCCTAGGGTTTATTTTAAATTTCTTGGGCGTATAATACAAATTCCTCAGGTCTATGAATCCCTTGGTTTAGAATATTAATATGTCGGGCTTAATATTAATATCAATCTCTTGGATTTATTTTAAGTTTAAAATTAATATCTTGGATTTATAATTTGTAATATTATGGCTTATAATATTAATCACCTAAGTTTATAATACTAATCTGTTGGGTTTACTTATCCCTTGGGTTTATAATATAATTCTTATTAATTTATTAATATAAGGGTTCATATTCCTAGGGTATAATATTATTGATAGAGATTATAATATTAATCCTAGGGTTTAATATAGATCCCTTAGGTTTATTATTCCCTTAGGTTTATAATATTGATCATGGTAAACCATTTTCAATCATAGCCAACCATGGTCAACCATGCTCGAATGTCACATTGTAACAAGGATTGTCTCACCATGAAAATAAATGATGTTTATTTTAGTGTTTGTAATATTTATATTTTTGTTTACAAATGTTGGATTTATAATATTAGTCCCTTGGGTTTAATATGATTCCCTTGGGTTCATAATCCCTTGGGGTTTTACTATTAATCCATTGGGTTTATTATTCATTTGGTATTATAATATCAATCCTTTGGGTTTATTATTACCTCATGTTTATAATATCAATCATGGTCAACCATGGTTGAATGTCACATTGTCACAAGGATTGTCTCACCATGAATAAATCATTTCTATTTCAGTATTTGTAAATTTATATTTGGGTTTACAAATGTTGGGCTTATAATATTATTCCCTTGGGTTCATAATCCCTTGGGGTTTTAGTATTAATCCCTCGGGCTTAATATTATTCCCTTGGGTTCATAATCCCTTGGAATTTTAGTATTAATCCCTTGGTTTATTATTCATTTGGGTTTATATTGTAAATAAGTTGGGTTTATTATTCCCTTAGGTTTATAATATCAATCATGGTCAACCATTGTTAATCATAGCCAACCATGGTCAACCATGCTTGATTGTTGCGTTGTGACAAGGATTGTCTCACCATCAAAATAAACCATGTTTATTTTAGTGTTTGTAGTATATTTGGTTTATAATATTAGTCTCATGGTTTTAATATTATTCCCCTTGGTTCATAATCCCTTGGGGTTTTAGTATTAATCCCATAGTTTTATTATTCCTTTGGGTTTATAATATCAATCACTTGGGTTTATTATTCCTTTAGGTTTATAATATCAATCATGGTAAACCATAGTTGAATATCACATTGTGACAAGGACTGGATCTCACTGTCAAAATAAATCATGTTTATTTTAGTGTTTGTAGTATTTGTATTTGTGTTTATAATAATAGTCCCATGGTTGAATGTCGCATTTTGACAAAGATTGTATCACCATGAAAATAAGCCATGTTTATTTTAGTGTTTGTAATATTTATATTTGGGTTTACCATATTAGTCCCATGGTTGAATGTCCCATTTTGACAAATATTGTCTCACCATGAAAATGAATCATGTTTATTTTTGTCCTTGTAATATTTACATTTGGGTTTACGATTGTTGGGTCTATAATATTAGGCCCTTGGGTTTAATATTATTCCATTGGGTTCATAATCCCTTAGGGTTTTAGTATTAATCTGTTGGGTTTAATGTTAATTGGGGTTTTAATATCAACCCCTTGGGTTTATTATTCCAACAAGGTTTATAATATCAAACATGATCAACCGTGGTTGAATGTCACATTATGACAAGGATTGTCTCACCATGAAAATAAATCATGTTCGTTTTAGACATTGTAATATTTATATTTGGTTTTACGAATGTTGGGTTTATAACATTAGTCACCTAGGTTTAATATTATTCCCTTGGGTTCATAATCCTACCTCGAAATTTGTGCCCTTACTCCTGCCTCTCTTCCTTGATTTATGTGCCTTTCTCCTATTGTATGGGTTTTCCTTGGGATGCATGCCAATAAATGTTGCTGCCTAGATTTTCTTAAATGTCTTCTTGCTGCTCTCCTTCACTTCCTCACTGCTAAGAAATTTTCTCCTTTCTCTCTCTTCTCTTTCTCTCAAATGCTCATGAAAAGAATGAATTGATTTTTTTCTCTTCTTTTCTCCTTTAATCTCTAAATGACCTTTTGGGTTACCCTAAGATCTACTAGCTGAGTTTCATTTAGATTAGGGGTGAGAATAAATGTGCATTTAATTCTCACTTTCTATTTTTTAACTCACCCACTTAAATAAAGACCCATTTAACCTTTTATTTCCATAGTCACTTTTTCACTTTGTACTTCTTCATTGACTTTAATAAAGTCACCTTTAAATTAGAATGTAAATTTACCACTTATTAAATCACTTTTAAACTAAATTGGTTTTACCACCTATAAAGTCACTTTAGAAGAAAAGTACTAATAAATTTGGACACTTTTCCATAGGCCAAAGATCAAAGCCTTAGGGAACCACTTGTGCTCTGTTACCCAAATTTTAACACTCCCTCTTATCGAGGAAAGTGTTCCTCACCACTCCCATCTTATCTCTGAAGTAGACATGCTTTCCCTATGGTAAGGCTTTGCTGTAAATTTCCACTACCTGCTCATTTGTGGAAATGTACTCAAGCTTGACAACTCCCTTTTGGACATAGTCTCTAATGAAGTGATACTTGATCTCAATATGCTTTCACCTGTCATGAAAAATTAGATTCTCCATGAGTTTTATGCAACTCTGATTATCATAGTAAATTATTGAAGGTCTCAATGGGTGACCAAATAAACCAAACAACATCTTGCGAAGCCATATGGCCTTACAACTAGCCAAACTAGAAGCCATATACTCTGTCTTAGTTGAGCTCAATGGACCTGACTATTTCTTTCAGCTAATCCATGACACAACTATCGAACCCAACCCAAAACAACACCTGAAATTACTCTTTCTATCTGAAGCACAACCTACCCAATCTGAATCTGTGTACCCTTCCAGTCTCATTCCATCACCCTGTCTATAATCCAGACCAAAATCCACAGTCCCTTGTAAGTAATCAAGAATGTGTTTTGCAGCCAACCAGTGCACTCTCCTAGGCTCACACATGAACTGAATCATATTGTTAACTACAAAACATATATCTAGTCGAGTGCTGACCAAATACGTCAATTTACTAATCAACTATTTGTATAGAGTAGGATCTACCAACTCGGAATCAAAAGCATGAAGCTTCTTCTAGATAGTGATCGTAGGTGTAGACATGGGTTTGTAGTCCTCCATGTGAAATCTGCTAAGAATATCCACAATGTACTTCCCTTGTCCCAGGAAGAAATATCCCTCCTCCCGCCACACCTCCAATCCCAGAAAATAATGCATCAAGCCAATATCCTTCATCTCAAACTCTAAAGCAAGATCTCTCTTGAAGCCCTCAATGATTCTCTCTACATTAGTGATGATCAAGTCATCAACATACAACACCAGAATGAGAGGCACCTCACTCACCACAATGAAGTATAGGTTTAGAGCAGTGTCACTCTTTGTGAAACCCAACTGCTGCAAGTATGTATCAATCCTTGAGTACCGAGTTCTAGGAGCTTGCTTCAGGCCATAGAATGCCTTTTTCAATTTGCATACATGGGACTCCTTCCCATGCACCTCAAAGCCCTGCAGTTGCTCAATATAAACCTCCTTCTGAATGAAGCCTTTGAGGAATGCGGTCTTCACATCCATATGGTGGATCTTCCAACCCATATCTGTTGCAATCGATATAATGGAGTGAATAGATGTATACCAAGCTACGCTAGCAAAGGTCTCCTCATAGTCAACTCCCTCTACCTGTGAGAAGCCTCTCGCCACAAATCGAGCCTTGAAATTCTAAATGCTTCCATCTGCAGCATGCTTTATCTTGTAGAGCCATATGGAAGCAACAATTGATTTACCTTCAAGCCTTAAAACTACCTCCCAAACATCATCCTTCATAATAGAAGAATAATCCTCCATCATGGCCTCTCTCCATACTTGCTGTTTGGCTGCCTCCTCATAACTAGAAGACTTAGAGTCAACAATGCTTCTTACCAATGCCATGTAACTACATAACCACTCAGGTGGTTTACTTTTTCTAACCTGTATCTTTGGCCCAGCAACTGATGTGGCCTCGCGAAAGGTATCTTCAAGCCACCTGGGATTCCTCTCCCTTAACATACTTCTTCCACCGAAGTGAAAGAATCCTCATCATCATCAGAAGCCTGAAATCCTGAAGGCCTGCCAAATGACCCCATGCTTGAATATGTGTCTGTGGATGTTCAAGTACCATGCGAACTATCCATTAGTGGACTACCCTATGAACTGCTCTGCAAATTACCCTGCATTATGCTCAAAGAACCACCCATCTGACTCTGAGAGTCACTACTCACTGATGGACCTAACACTATAATCGATGTACCTCTTGATCCCTAACCACTAGATCCCTGTGACTGACTTAACTGCTCCTGAGGGTTTGGTGACTCTGGATACTCTAACTCTCATGACCTTCTGAAAGCTCTCCCCTCCACGAACTCCACATCTCGCTTGACAACCACTTTCCTCTATGCAAGAATATAAATCTGATAAGCTTTCAAGGTCTGGCTATAACCCACAAAGATGCCCTTGTTTGCAGTGGGCTCTAGCTTGGTCCTATTCTCCTTGGGAAATAGGAATATGTAAGGCACCTAAATATATGAAAGTGCCCAACATCAAGCTTCTTCCAAGAAAAAGCCTCCTCTGGAGTCATATTCCCTAAGGCATGATATGGACTCTTGTTCTACAAGTACACAATAGTGTTGTAGTCCTTTACCCACAAAAATAAAGGTAACCCCTGATCATGAAGCACTACTTTGGCAGCCCCTACAATGGATCTGTTCTTCCTCTCTGCAACACCATTTTGTTGGGGATTGTAAGGAACTGTGAACTCCCTCCTAATGCCTACCTCAACACAAAAATAAACAAACTCACCAATGGTATACTCGCCTTTATTGTCTGACCTGAGGACCTTCATCTTCCTACTTGTCTAGGTCTCCAGAAGGGCTTTGAACTCTTGAAACCGCTTGAAGATCTCACTCTTCATCTTCAAGAAATAAATCCAGGTATACCTGGAGTGGTCATCAATGAACAAAATAGAGTAATCATAGCCACTCATGGATACATGAGACATCCGACCACTCACATAGGTATGAATCAAGTCAAGGATCCCAGTCACTTTACTATCAATGCTGGGCAAAGGGGATCTGGAAAACATCCCCATAGCACATCCTTTGCATACATCAAGATGATCAAAACTGAAATCTGGCACACCAGTGGTGATCTCCCGCAATGTACTCAAGGCCCCATGATACATGTGCCCCATCTTGCAGTGCCAAATCTCACACAAATCTGAACTGCTAGATCTTCTATTGATCCTGTTTTGGGTGCTGCTACTCAATGCCATCAGGGGCTGGAATGAGAACTTGTACAACTTGGCATGGTGTACACCAATTACTCTAGCTGAAGAAGCTAGAGTTCCCCTAGGATATATAAGCACCTAGCCTCTCTTGAAAAACACATCATACCTTCAGTCCTCAAGTGCTCAGATGAATATCAGGTTCTTCTTCATTCCAAGCACATATAGAACATCTGACACTTGGAAGGGAGGTTTGGGTCCCCTATCAAATGTCAATGTCCCCAAATTGACTACTCTAGCCACGTTGTCATCACCAAGTACTACCTCAATATAAATGGTACCCTTGGAAAGCTCTGAGAAGTACACTTTGACTCGTGTCATGTGGGGGGAGGTGCCACTGTCAACATACCAAATGCTAGAAGATGCTCTGCTAGTAGTGGAGAGTGCACACTTCCTATGAACCCTGTATGGCAGGTGATCCTGCACTAGTGGCCTCACAAGCTATAAACAAAAACTTTTGCCCAAATCTCTCTAAGAATCTCTCTATCTCTGTAGAAGCTACCTTGGGTTTGTCTCTCCCTTTCC
This sequence comes from Pinus tabuliformis, assembly GCA_031772625.1. Lineage (NCBI taxonomy): Eukaryota > Viridiplantae > Streptophyta > Pinopsida > Pinales > Pinaceae > Pinus > Pinus tabuliformis. The sequence goes on from CM062811.1 coordinate 841,635,344, forward strand.
TTTTGTTCTTCTTCAGACACACAATAACATAGTGTGCCAACTTTTGACAATTCCAACATTTGACTTTGGAATAGTCCTTCTCCTTATTCTGTTACTTGCCTTTACCTTTTCCTTTGCCTCCACTATTGGAAGCTTTCTTCTTTGCTTTGCCCTTCTTACCTCTTGCTAAAAATTCCACATTGTCATCCTCCTACACCTATTTGGCTGCCCCAATATGGTTCTTTCTGATCTTATTTTGAATGCAATCATCCCATAGCCTCTCCCATCTAGGAAGGCTTTCCCATGCAACAATGCCATCCACAAAATTCTCCCAAGTCTTGGGAAGACAATTCAAAGCGATCCTCACCAACTCAGTGGGTGAAATGATCTCACCTAGGGCTACCAACGCATCTCTCACTGAAGTGATCTTTGTGAGGTATGTTGTAAAACTCTCAGTCTTAGCCATTTTAATGGCCTTCAGCTTATCCTTTAGGACCATTTTTCTATTTTCATTTGAGCTTTGGTAAAGACTGGTCAGGGGTGTCCACATCTCATGTGCGTAAGTCTTTCCTCTTACATGAGGAATGACATGATATTTGGCTCCTTCCACAGCAATATTTTTGCCTTAGCATTCTTTTTGTTAAACTGTGCCAACTATACAGGGTTAGCAGGTACTACTACTAGGTTTTGTTTGGTATTTACCATAATAACCTAGACTTCTACTTCCTCAAAGATGATTTGAATTCTTTCCTTACAGGCACTATAGTTGTTTTTCCCATCCAACCTGTCTTCAACTCTGAAACCTAAAGACATGTTTCATTGTCCTACCAAACTGAAATTTTCAAATATGTGGTAAAGGTTTAGGTTTTCTATGTAAAAATCATCTTGTTGTAATTTTCACTTTGTTGTCCCAAACTGCAATTTTCAGCGAACCAAGCTCTGATACCATGAAGAATTTCAACACCCACTTCAATTATAGTTTTCCTTATTATTCCATGCATTTAGTTTTAAATCCAAGCATGATAGAAATTCTAAAATCTGGAAATGACAATATTTTCTAAAAGCAAAAGTTTAGGGATTTCACAACTGCTGAAATTGTAGAAATAAAACATTAGTGAAATGATGATAGCCACATAGAAAATAACACAATGATTTTTGGTCAACGTGACCCTGGAAAATCCCCGTACAAATCTTGGGGAAAACTAGTTTGAGAGCTCTTCTTTATTTCTGAAAATTATTCTACAGAGAAATTGAAATACATAGAAAAATTCCAGCAACCACAAATTACAACTTATCTCAATTTCCATGTTTGAACTCTGCCTCGAAAATCATGCCAATCAGCATACTGTCAAAACATAAATTTTTCGAACAATAAAACAACATTAAATGTTGTATGATTTGCCTCAAAAATCATGCCTAGAACTTGTTGTATGGACAATACAGATTTTAATAGTACGATTACCTCAAAAATCGTCCTGAGAATCTTCATTGGAATTTGTGCCCTTGCTACTGTCACTCTTCCTCGATTTCTACGCCTTTCTACCATAGTACAGTTTTGCCTTGGGAGCGTGCCAATAAAATATGCTGCCTGGATTTGCTGAAATGTCTTCTTACTACTCTCCTTCACTTCCTCACTACTCAGAAACTTTCTCCTTTCTCTCTCTTCCCTTTCTCTTAAATGCACATGAAAATAATGAATTGATCTTTTTCTCTTCTCTTCTCCTTTTACTCTCTAAATGACCTTTTGGGTTACCCTAAGATCTAATGATTGAGATTCATTTAGATCTAGGGATGAGAAAAAATGTGAATTTAATTCTCACTTTCTATTTTTTAACTCACCCACTTAAATAAAGACCCAGTTAGCCTTTTATTTCCATAGTCACCTTTTCACTTTCTAATTCTCCATTGACTTTAATAATGTCACCATTAAATTAGAATGTAACTTTACCACTTATAAAGTCACTTTTAAATTAAACTGACTTTACCACTTATAAAGTAACTTTAGGATAAAATTACAAATAAATTTGGACACTTTTCCCTAGGCCAAAGATGAAATCCTTAGGGAACCACTTGTCCTCTGGTACCCAAATTTTAACAACACATGCCCAAACAATTCGCTAAAGAGATTCCTCAACCAAATAGTGTCAACGATGCCATACTAGCATTAATATATTTAGCCTCGGCGGTGCTCAAACCTATAGATTTCTTCTTCCTGCTCATCTAGGATATCGAAGCAAAACCTATTGAGAAGCAACATATTTATGTGCTCTTATGATATACCACACTGCTAGCTAGTGAGCATCAGAAAAACCATGGAGCCTAAAATTCACGACAGTGTCTCTCAGTCCATAGGTGATTGTGCCCCGAAGATATCTCAAGAGATTCTTGGCAACAATCCAATGTATGTGATGAGGCTCGACCATAAATTGACTCAATGTGTTCACTTCAAATCATATGTCCATATGAGAGTTCACCAAGAACATTAGGGCCCCCACGAGTTGACGATACTCAGAAAGAGTTCCCAAATCGGGCACAATAACAGTTCTACATAACTTCTTGAAGTTAAGTTCCATTGAAGTAGTCACAGACTTACAATCCACCATCCCAAATATTTCAAGTAGCTTCACATTGTGTTTTCCTTGGGAAAGAAAAATCTCACTTGGATTTTGCGAGACATCCAAGTCTAGGAAGTAGTGCACCCTGAACAGCCAGTCCTTCCTTTCTATTATGCAGCAAAATGAAGAGACACAACCTATAGAAGATCCGTTGTAATATCCTCTATTTTCTCTCATAGTTTCACCTATCTGTTTCTCACTCTAAGAATACACATACATACCACAATATCAATACAAAGCCCTCATACAAAGAGAGGGATTTCCTTCTAGGGAAAAAAACCCTAAACTAGACATAAATTCTATTGTCAGATCATCTGCCTAATGAACGTCCCAGATTGACTAGAAATTACTATATTTTTACAAGGAAATTTTACATTTGTTTTTAGCTTCGGGGGCACTGACCCCGAAACCCCCGTCGGGGGACCGCTGGCCCCCAGACCCCCTGGTGTGGAGGGGTGTACAATCTTCTTGGGGTATACATCCAGTTGAAACAAAGACCTCTGTATTAGGATGATAATCATCCTCCACACCCAACATCAATCCTAGGTCCTTCATCTCAAATTCAGAAGCTAACTCCCTATTGCATTTATAAGTAAGAGGGTTTGCAATTGTCAGAAAGAGATCGTCCACATAAAGTACCAAGATGAGAGGCGTATCATTTCAACCTTAAATTAAAGGTTCAGATCAAATTCACTTCTTGTAAAACCCAGCTTCATCAGATAACTATTGATCCTCTCGTACCAAGCTCGAGGAGCTTGCTTCAACCCATAGAGGGATTTCTTCAGCCTACATACATGTGTCTTTCGATCTTGAACTTTGAACCCCTCCGGTTGTTTTGCATAGATTTCCTCCTTAAGTGAACCATGCAAGAAGGCAGTCTTCACATCCATTTGATATAAATTCCATCCTTAAGATGCAGTAAGGGCAATGATTGAACATATGGTGGTATATCAAGCAACTAGTGCAAATATGTCATCGTAGTCCACGTGTTCCTTTTGAGAGTGGCCTCAAGAAACAAACCTAACCTCAAACTTTTTCGCACTTTCATAAGCTCCATGCTTGATCTTGTAGAGCCATTTCGAGGTGACAACATATTTGTCCTTGGGTCGAGAGACCACATCCCAGACATCATTCTTCATAATCGACTCATACTCTTTGTTCATGGAATCCTTCCAAACTTGGTGCTTCACAACTTCTTCAATTATGCAAGGCTCAGTTTGGACAATGGTGCTCATGGTAGCTAAGTACCCTTGTTACCTAGTTGGCTTCTTGCTTTCAGGAAATGTCCCCTTTGGTGCAATATGTCTCTCGGCATCTTCGAGAGTGTCCCTAAGCCGTGAGGGCCTCCCTTTTGAGGAGGAGTGTTCATGGTTAGGTGGATAAATGGGATCCTTTAGTCCTTTAGCATCATGCATCGGCTCATCTAGCGGTTCTCCCTACTTTCCTATATCTTCTTCTTTGTCCTTCGTTGGAATAGGAAGGTTCCTACTCTTCCCAAGGATGGTATCTTCATCCAAGGTGACATCATGACTTATTTCCACTTCTTTTTTACTAGGTATATAGATTCTATATGCCTTTGAAGTTTCACTGTAGCCCACAAATGTTCCTTTCTTCCCAAATGCATCCAATTTGCTTCTCTTTTCTTTCGGCACTTGAAAATATACGGGGTTACAAAAAATTCCAAAATGAGAAACATCAGGTTTCTTATCGGTGAAAATTTCTTCGGGAGCTTTGCCATCCAATGCTTGATGGGGGCATCTATTTTGAACATACATGGTGGTGTTGGCAGCTTCTCCCCATAGGAAATTCAGAAGTCCTTTATCATGAAGCATGGAATGAGTGGCTTCTATAATAGAATGATTCTTCCTTTAAACAACCCAATTTTGCTCAGGAGTATATGCGATATTAATCTCCCTCTTAATTCCAACTTCTTTACAATAGTCATTGAACTCATTTGATTCATATTCGATTCCATTATTGGTCCTCAATATTTTGATATTCTTCCCTATTTCACTTTCGACCAGAGCTTTGAACGAGCAGAACCATCTGAACACTTTGTCCTTCTTCAAGAAATAAATCTAAGTTTTGCAAGAAAATTCATCCAAAAAGATAGAATAATATAAATATCCTCCCAAATATGTCATGGGAAACATAACGGATAGATCAAAATGAACCAATTACAAAATGTCGGTAGTCTTGCTATCACTTGAGGGGAATGGTCCCCTTTAACTTTTTCCTTTGCCATATCCCTGACAAACACCTTCATGTTCTACTTTAAATTCAGGCATACCTGTCACCATCTTCCTTGCATCGGGTAGGGCTTTATAATGAAGATGAGAAAATCTTGGTGCCATAATTCAGATTGAAGAAATGCGTCACAAGACATAGCTCCCAATGGACTTCCTCAAACTTGATATAAGTTTTCAAACCTGAATCCAAGAGTAAATGCTTCTTTGAAATTTATTTTCCAAATACATACCTTTCCATAAATGAATGCCACCTTGAATCTTTTGTCCTCCATCTCCGAGATAGATACTAGGTTCTTCTTTAGATCGGGTACATATAGTACTTCTAGTAGATGATTGATGTTACCTTGATTCAATTGAAGAGTAACATTCCCAACTCCTTTCATGGTATAGGTGGCATTGTCTCCAAGAATGGTTTCCAAATTTGTATCATTTTCTATCAGATTTGAAAGAGCTTCCTTATACCCAGTGAAGTGCCTTGAGGCACCACTATCAATCAACCAATTTCCCAAGGTATCTAGAGGAGAGGCAGTAGGGAGGGCAGATATAAGATAAAAATCTTTTTGCTTGTTATCTACAACATTAGATTCATCATACTTGGAGTTTCTTGGTCTTTTGGGAGGTCGACCATTTCCATGTTGAGTAGTGGGAGCATTCCTTTCTCCTTTGTTGTTGAACCTATCATTTCTTTGATTGTTGTTTCCCTTGAAATTGTTACAGTTGTTGTTGTCACCATCCCGAGGTGTATCACTTTTATTAGGACACTCCCTAGAATAGTGGCCAAACTTGTTACAAATGAAGCATCTACCTTTTTTCCACCTTCGAATCCTGGTCTTCCTTGACATTACTTCTTTGAACCTACATTGTTCTTCTTTTTAACATGAGCGGAGAATGCAGTAGGATCATTCCTATTTGAAGGCATGTCTCTCTCTATCATCCTTATTTCTTCTTGAGTACATCTAGGTAACAATTCCTCAAAACCTTGAATCTAGTCATTGTTGAGGATAATAGTGTTGAACACATCCCATTCATGAGGGAGACCTCCAAGGGAAATGAGAGTGAGCTCCTTGTCATCTATAACTTCTCCAATTGATAGAAGATCATTTTTGATTTTGGTGATCCTCATGAAGTAGGATTGGATATCTTCTCCTCTTCCCTTCTTTATGTCCTTCAACTTGTTCTTGAGAAAGAGGACTTGGTTTACATTACTAGCTTTAAATAGCTAACCAACTACATCTCCTTAGATGTACCCAAATCAGAGATGTAAGCAACTAAATGCTTATGAATAAAATCCCAAATGATCTTCTTAGCTTTGACTTCACCTTTCTTGTACTTTTTCTTAGTGGCAATCAGTGCATTTGAGGGAGTTTCAGTAATCTTTCCTTGCACATAGTCCATAGAATCATGCTCTTCCAAAGTAAAGTGAAGAGAGATCTTCCATGCATGATAATTAGATTCATCATTGACCTTGTCATAAAATTTGAAGTAAGATGAGGAGGCCATTTAATCTTGTCCTTGTCCAAAAAATCTCAGTGATTTCTCATCTCACACTTGATTGGGCTTTGTGTTCACCTAAACTTTGATACCATGTTAATTTTAGATAACATTGGTGTGTTCTATGCTTTAGAGCAATTTACTTCAATTTTTCTTATAAGCCAAATATCAAATTAGAGGTTAGCAATCACATTAACATTGATAGTAAATGCAAATAGAACATAAACAATAAGTAGAAGACAAGCCAAGACAAGAGGACAATCTTTGGTGGATGCCAGGGAAAAACCCCAATATGGGGAAAACCCTTTGATCAAATCTTATTATTCTTCAGAAGTTCAGCACAGAGAGAGAGAGTACAATATACAAAATTTACTTACCCAATCACTATAAAATAATCCAGTTAAACTGCATTCGACAGGATGCCCTAACCAGAAAGTCAATGCTGGGCAAATCAGCAAAAAGTCTGCCCCAAATTAGCTCAGTCAAACCCAGTCAACACAACCTCAAAAGATAGTGCAAATTAGCCCAAAACAATCCTAAAAAGTCTAGTCAAACTCGGTCAACACATAGGCAAATCTATAGTTAGCAACTTTGTAGTCAATGCTACGATACCTCGATTTTTGTGTCAACAGATGTAGCCTAAGGAAATTAGATATCCTGTCTAGAAAATGCAATCAATGGAGTGAGTTTGACCCTCGGTCAGCGCTGCTACAGATGGCCCAAAAACAGTCCTAAATTTCCAGCTTGAAATTTTTGGTCAACACAAGTCAATTCATGAAGAAGAAGAGTTGCTCCTTTGTTGTATGAACCAATGAGGAGAGGAAAGAGAAAGACGTGTGTTGAGGCGTGTCTAAAATGAGGAAAATGCGTCTTCTATTTATACACAACACGGAGGGTGAAGAGACATGTCTGATGGGCTTCATAAGCCTACATTAGATTTTTGGCCAACCATGAAAATTTGTCCATAGAAGAAATAAATTCATAACTCCATTTCTACTTGTCAGAATGAGATGATATTTAAATTAGTCTTGCACTTCTTGGAAAGAGGAATCCAATAAAAATATTATCTCCATCATATGAGCTGTCCAACTCCAAGGTGAGTTTGGCCCTAGTTGCTAATTTTAACACGTTCTCATCTCCCAAACTCGACTGAAGTTGCACAATTATTTCTTTGCCTTAGGGCTATTATGAAAAAAATAAAATAGTGGTGGCAGTGGATAGCTTTTCAATTCTTAATGGCCCAATTTTCTAGGCAATCCAAGAGAAAAGGATATTGAAGTGTTCTTGATAACTTTCAGCCCTCTAGGATAATTTTATCATGCATAAGCCATAAGTGAAAAATATTATCCCTTATCTTCTTCAATTACAATGTTAAACAATGTTATAAGAACTAGACTATGTTGGATTAAACTAGTTGGTTTGACAGTTTTCAAGCAAAAACTGGTTTGAACTACTACTAGAGATTGGAAAAGACCAGTTCCATACCTAATCAACCTTTTTCCATTGAAATGGACGGTTTTATACATAGTTTTAAAACTAGGGTGGTCCGAATCAGATTTGGCCTTGTAGACAGAGCCAGACCCTTTCCCAGGTCGACTCAGTAGAAAAACTAGTCCGATGACTGGTTTGTTACCGAACAAGCCGCGTCGGGCACCAATTATTCCAATTCGGTAATAGACTGGCCGGTTTGGTTGAGCCGATCTTAAACTGATAGAACTAGTCCGCGAGGAAAAAATATGGAAACTCGGACTTCAACTAACTGAGCTCCTCTTTGACCGACTCGGGTGGTTTGGTAACTGACCAATTGGTTTGGTTGAGCTAGTCTTAAACCGACCGAACTAGTCCGCAGGGAAAAAAGGTGGCAACTCAAACTCAAGATCATATTTTTATTGTCTTTTTATTTTATTTTTAGTTAATGCCTCTACCCCTCTCCCATGCCTATAAAAGTGACCCAACCCCCTTCAACTCGGTTTGTTTGGTAATGGACCGACCAGTTTGGCCAAGCCCATCTTAAATAGGCTGAGCTAGTTCATCAGGAAAAAAGGTGGCAACTTGCACTTCAAACTCATATATATATATATATATATATATATATATATATATATATATTATTCTTGTTTTATTTAAATCTTAATGCCTTTACCCCTCTCCCAAGCCTATAAAGTGACCCAACAACCTCACATTTCTTGACAACTATCTCATTGCATTTTTGTGAGAATTTGTGAGGAGTTTCTGAAGATTTGGAGTTGGCCTTTGGAGCAGCACTGAGGAGAAGCCATGGGTTTCCCTATTTGACTCTTATTTAGAGTCTAATCTAGATTGCCTTGCCTTGTCTAGTAGTAGTGACTAGTGATGTTTTGTTGTAGGGGCCATTTAGAGCCTCCTTGGTTTTGTTCTTTTGTCTTGATCTCTATATATTACATGTATTGGACAGTGCACTCAGTGCCATTTTGATCAATGTGGAAAAATTCGAAGTCGGGATTAATTCAACAAGGGTCCAAAAGTTGAAAAACTCGTTAAAGTCAGGATTTTTTGAAAAGGTTGGCAAAAGGTTGGAAAAATTAAAAAAACACAAAATTATTCATTTTATTTTTTAATTTTTTTTAACATCTAGAGTATCCACAACATCGAATAAATGCATCTCCACATACAAATGTAAAGAAAGCTTATATATATATATATATATATATATATATATATATATATATATATATATATATATAGATATATATATATATATGAATTCTGGTGCTAGATCACATTTCAAAATAGTGAATATACTTCTGAATCTTGAGTCTTGCCTCAGTGTTAACTCTCAAGAGTCAAAATATCAACAAAAATTATGATAAATGTATATCATGGGTCATCTAAAAGTCATCAAGTAATCAGTCAATGAGATCCTCTTCCCCTTTTACAAGAATAAGGAATGGCTATGCCTTTTCCTCTAGAGGAAGAAGGCCCTACCCCTGGGGATACAAATGGACTCAATCGTCCTATAGAAGCTGATGGAAGAGGTGGCCTTTGTCCTATGCTGTTGCTACCCATCCTAGATGGTGTCACCTCCTCCTCATCATCCTAAGCCAACTCTACTTCCTAACCCTGATGTTGCTCCTCCTCCTCTACCTTTGGCTCTCCCTCCCCTACAACTGCTACATCCTCTAGATCCACGCCTAACCAATCCTGGATTGAGTCCATGATCGACCTCTAAGTCTCAAACCCTCCATGCAGCGGTGGTATCAATATTTCCGAATGAGATGGCTTCCATATCAGTAGGTGTTTGAAATTGTATCACCCACAATCGAAGATTGTAGTAGACATAAACGATGTCATTGAGGAGTTGGGACTCTAATCTGTATTAGGGTCATAGATTGTAAATTAGTACTTAGAAAATTTAAATATTAAAAATAATAAAATGAATTCAAAAAAATTAATTTGAATTTTTTTATTTTTTGTGCTTTTTGTTGTGTATTTTGTCAAATATACTCCAGTTGTGCTCACACCTAGAAGAACCACATGTTTGGCTAAGCACTCGAATGGCAAGATTTTGGAGATGGGGTACTTTGGAACCATAGCTTGTCCACCAAGCATCTACAAGTTAAAATAAAAATGAGAAACATAAAAAAAACATTGAAATTCTAAACATGAAAGTTTGAAACAAACTGAAGCTTACTTGGCATTTTGGTCGTCCTATTCTTAATAGCCATGGTAAAACCAAATGTGCCACCTCCCATCCTATAGACCTCCATTTCATTAGAATTATCTTCACGTTCTTGTTCAGATGACACCATCCTCTCGACACAAGTGAAGAATCCATCCATCACCTCGGCATCAAATCTGAAACCATAGGTGTAAGAAAATGTGGGGTTGAGGTAGATACTTGCAACATGAATGGGACAATGGAGGGTATTGTTCCATCACTCATCAGTCACTCTCCATATGACCTGTTGTTTCTCTAACCTCTTGTCTCCCTTATCTTCATAATAAGCATGAATGGCTTCTTTGGCCCTATCCATGCCCTCATACAAGTAGCCCATTATGGTCTTGTCTCCATCAACAAACCAAAGAAACCTTACCAAAGGTTATGAAATGGCACACACCTCCTTGACTCCCACCCAAAAGATTTGATCATATGAAACTAGTCTGCATATGCCCTCTCCCTCTAGTTTGCGGCTAATAGATAAAGCATGCCAATCCGCTGAAAGAAACATGCTCTTCACATCTCACATAGAATTCAACAGAGACTGAAGAGATATTAAAGTAGTGGAAAATTGTGTAATGGCAGGACGCACCAACTCTTGGTTTTTCATGTATTTTCTCATCACGCCAAGCAAAAATACATGATTATATATAAATTTTGTTATGCTCTTGGATCATTCCACAATATACCTCACAATAGGAATCTTACCTATATCCTCCAACATCAAGTCAATGCAATGAGCAGCACAAGGTGTCCAAAACAAGTTAGGATACCTCTCCATAAGTAACTTTCCAGCTGCAACATAATTTGCAATCTTGTCCATTATGACTTGGAGAAAATTTCTTGGGCCTACTTCCTGAATGAACATGTCCAACAACTCACATAATGTACGTGCATCTTTAATGTGTGCAGATGCATCAACATATTTCCTAAACATTGTCCCCTTGGGACAACTAACCAAGAAGTTAAGAAGGGTCCTACCCTTTTGGTCAATCCAACCATCTGAGATGATTGTGCATCTCGTTTATTCCCATGATGCCCTAAAATCCTCCAATCTAGAAGTGCAATTAGGCTTTTCATCTTGAATAAGAGGCCCTCTCAATTCTGTAAAGGTGGGGGATTTGTACCCCTGGCCAACAACAACAAAAACATCAAACATAGAATGGTAGAATGGGTTTGTCTTGACAATGTTGAAATGAACATCACTCCATAGAAGACACTTACTGACCAACATGTTAGCTTCTGCCTTTTCCTTTTTTTTTAATTGCTGATTTGATGCCAAGTTGTGCACTAGCTATGGTTCTAGGAACAAAAAAAGATGAGATAGATGAGGGGTTGGGACCTATGGGCGAGGAAGGTAATGTTGAAGAAGCACTACGGCTCTCAATTCCCCCAACTCTTAAGGCCTCCACAAGTTGGAATTTTAGTGCTGCCCTGTTGTATCTTCACTCGCCTTTATCCATCAATGATTGGATGGCCCATCGGATGATTTTTGGAGTTGTATTTGGGCAAAGGTCAACATTTTTCCCCAGAATTTGCCCCGAATGAAATTTTAATCTATTGATGCCCCATGACATATGCTTGCCACACAACTTGCATTCTATTGATCCCCCCAGATTCGTGTATAGTATCAAGTTCACCATATTCCCACATAGTGTCCAAAAGCCTTGTCATTTTGTTTAAACTTTGAACTTGAATTTAAACTTGGGCACAATGTTTTTTGAAACAAATTAAAAATTTCCCATCACATAAAAAGAAAACACAAATGCAATAGTTGATTTTAGATTTTAAATGCCTCTTCTCAGTCACTTTAAAACACTAAAATTCAGCAAACAAGGGTTTGAATTTTTCTCATTTTATTCTTGAAAATTGAAGTTTTGCTTCAATCTAGATTCTAAATAATGTTTTGATTTAAAATTCTAGACAAAAATAAGACATAAACAAACTAATAGAATTTTAGAGAAGTATAGAAAGATTTAAGAAATCATGTGTAAAAAAAACTAAGAGAGAAATTAAAATACATACCTGGCAGCAACAATTCGACACTTTGAATCTCCCACAATGAGCAGTGGAAAAAGCTCCAAATCTCCACCACAAAACTGGCAAATATTCTCCTCTAGGGCAAAGGTAAACCCCTATGAATCTCCACAATGCCTAATGGGAGAGAAAACAACAAAAAAAAGATCATTTTTGCCTTTGTGGCCTCTTTATCCGTGGACCAGGAAGGGAGGCTGACTTTTTGGGTTGACTCTCGATTAAATCGTTTAGTTCAAAAAATCGCATTTTTAGGATTAAATCGTGACTTTTTGAAGACTTTTTCCACACTGATTTTGATATAATAGATATATTCATGAGCATACTTTGATCATGTGTTGTCTTCTCTCTATATTTAATGCTTTGAGTTTGGAAACATGAATGAAAATCTTTAAAATATGTTTTTTCATAAAAAACAATATTTAATGTATTTTTTACAACGACCGAGTCATTGAAATCAACTAGGCTAAGTCAATATGAGTCGACCCTCAGTCGGTTCTGAATCCAAATTTTAAAACTATGGTTTTGTACAATGTGACTAAGGACCCTTGGAACATAATTTTTTTTTTAAAGAGAGCAATAATTTATGAGTGGGGCAACTTAATATTCAACCTTTCCGTCCTTACTAATGCAATGCAATTAATGGTAATGTTAAATATATCACTTTTACTTAAATTTTTAACATTACCATTAATTATTTTAGAATGTTTGAGAGTAGTTCCAACCTCGTTGTATTTCTTATAGAGAAAGTAGAATTTTAGATCCCACTCAAAATCCAACAAATTCAATAGTTTAATAGCTTTTAGGATATCAGGATGGGGGGGATTGCAATGTTTCCATTGGAGTTTGTCATGTATGAGGGCATGGAATTGACATTTAATCAAGAGCACCAAGCACTCTATGTGCCTCGATTTTGGTTGCATTAATTGCTGAACTCCTTTGTCACGATCCTAGTAGAAATGTACCCATCACACAAGCAAAATCTCGATTTGACATGTTAAGCTTTTTCTATATTATTTTAATGCTAAGAGGGTGATACAGATGATGAGGATCCAAATGAAGGCAATGATTTGATGATATGTAGGTATTTGTTGTAGCATGATCTTTTTTTGGACCAATGTTACATTTATTGTTATCAGCAATTTATCACCAAAGGTCCAAAATTTAAATTATTAGCAATATTCGAAATTATTAGGAAACTTAAAAAATACAAAAATATTCATTTTTTTTCAATTCTTTAACTTCTAAAACAACATCAACATCAACATCAAACAAATACATTGCTACATAAATATGAAAATAAAATTGATATATGAGAGGTATAAGATGTCAAGTGATACATCTGTTAAAATTGGAAACTAGGGCCAAACTCCATGTCAGTCATCTTATTTATGGTAGCTGATATTTTTCTTGGATCCCTCTCATCAAGAGGTGTAGGATTGATCTAAAGATCATCTGATTCCGATAAGTATTCATAGAGTCATGAATTTATTTGTGTTATAAGACAATTCATTAGGGTCATCGAGCAACCAAATAAACCCCACATGTGCTCAACGTTCTAGTATAAAAGGATATGACTTGAGATTCATTTCACACACACTTCTATCTTTATTTCTCTCCACTTGTCTTGGGTTTTAGTGGAAGAGAAATATAGGAGTGGAAGCCCTAGACGTTGGAGGAAAAGAGGCTACCTTAGTTGCAGCAAAGAAGGCAGACCATCGAAGCGACGGAAGGGTTCGATGTGTTGACCTAAAGGATCTCAAGGAAGAAGCCTAATGCTATCCTAAGGTAGCCCTAACTTAGTCCTAGAAGGTGGCCCTAATGTAGTCCTAGAAGGCAGCCCTAATTCTATCCTAAACATACATATGGTTCCCTAGCCACAGGCATATGGTGTCCTAGATGTAGGACTAATGTGGTTGAAAAGGACGACTATTTTAAGGCCCAAAACAAGGCATCGAGCTGCTAGAAGGAGGATGAGGGTAGGTCGAGTTCAAGAAGGGCTATTTGGGGTAGTGAAAAGGTGGGATATAGGTGACAGCATGGGACTGTGGTATTCCGCAGTCTTAACCACCTCAAAATAGGGACAACATGGAGAGTTTGAGGGTTCAGACAAGCCTTGAACATCAGCGTGCTAGGGGAGGTGTCTCATGAGAGTATACCGCAATTTTCTTGAGGGTTGTTTGAGGACTGTAGGTCTGCCTAGTTCCATATAACTAGATCAGTCACGAACAACAAGGTATGACAAGGCTATTGGACAACAGTAAGGTATGGCAATGGAATAGTGCAATAATGGCACAAATGGGATAGCATAATTGTTAGGGACAACAACTACAACAATATAACTAGGTAATAGTAAGCATAGAGCTGCATGGGATAGCTGCATAGTAAATGAGACAACAAAGGAATGCTAAGGAAAACATGGGACAACATGGCAATCATGGACATCATGGCAAGCATATCAAGATTTTACAACATGGCAAGCATAGCAAGCTTATACAACATGGCAAGAACAGAAAGCATTGATAGCATGACAAGCATGGACAACATGGAAATCATGGTGCTCCAAGAACATGAGACATGTTGTATGACAACATGGTTCAGCATACCACATGGGACAGCAGTGTAACAACATGATGCAGCTATGGCACATGGGACAACTATAGCAGCATGGTGCAACAATGGCACATGGGACAATGGTGACAACATCAGGTGCAACAGTATGATGTGTGTAACATAGTCATGAGGTCCAACTTAATGATGATGGGTGCAACATGGTGCAGCACAGTGAGGTGCAACATGATGACAAGGTGCAACACAATGATAGGTGAATGAGTCATCTTGAAGAATCAGTTGAAACAACATGTCTTCAACTGAGTTAAGCGATCTCATGTGTCATCCTCTTAGAGATGATCTATGCTCTTATTTAGATATGTCAAAGTGTTGACTTTTGTTGTAAATGTACTATCTCTCTCTCTCTCTCTGCTGAACTATTAAAGAACATATAAGAAGAATTGATCAAGGGTTTCCCGACATTAGGGTTTGTCCCTAGCTAGCACCACATCTTGTGTCCTCTTTTCTTGGCTTGTATTTTGCGATTTATGTTTATGTTCTATCTGCAGTTTGCTTTAATGCTGATGTGATTGCTAATCTGGAAAAGGTATTGAGCTAACTGTGAAAATTGAAATAAATTTCTCTAAGCATAGAACATACCAAAAAATAACATGGTATTAGAGCTAAGGTGAAGACAAAGCCCACGCAAGAGTGAAAGAGCAATCACCGAAGACAGTTGGGAAAGGACAAAAGGATCAATGGATTCCCCATCCCTCTTCAAATTCACCAAGGGTGAAGTCAAAGCAGACAACATTATCAGAATGACACAGTGAAGGCTTCTAATGGCCTATCTAAAGATCACTTCAATGGGAAGTCTAGATCTAAGGGTGGAAAGAAAGACAGATGCCTTATTTGTAATAAGTTAAACCATTATCCGAAGGAGTGTTCAAATTGTAGGGACATAACTCTTGATGAAGATAACAATCATTCTAGGGACATCTCCAATGATTGGAGGAATGCTAGTTAATGCAGGTCATCAAGGAAACGACCAACTCTTCAAAGAAAGCAAGGAACCCCAGGTATGAAGAATCAAATATTGTTTCTAACAAGATAAAGAAACGTTATGTTGTATTCACCCTCCCATTCAGATTATATGGGAATCTGGCTTCTTGATTGTAGTGCTTCAAGGCACTTCATCAGATAGAAGGGTGATCTATCTAATTTAGTAGAGATGGAAACAATCATGGGATTATAGGTGGAGTCGATGCCACCTATCCTGGAAAGGGCGTAGGGAATGTTACCCCTCAATTGAATGAGGGTAACTCGATTCATTTACGAGAATATCTTTATGTACCTGATCGCAAGAAGAACCTGGTGTCCATTTTGACATTGGAAGTCAAAGGTTTTGGGGTGGCATTCATCGATGGAAAGGTACGTGTTTGAAAATGAAATTTTCAAAAGATGCTTTTACTTATGGATTCAGGGCTAGTATTTTGTATCAAGTTGCAGGAAGTCCATTGGGGACCATGCCAGTTGACACATCTCGTCTACTTTATGGGTCCCTAACCGATATAAGTGAGACGGTGATAGGGATGACTAAATTCAAAAGGAACATGAAGATACATGTTTGAGATATACTAAAGGAAAATATTACAATGGGACCATTCCCCTCATGTAGCAGGTGTACACATTTGGAACAACTTGAGGGGTTTGAGATTCACGATCAGGAATTATCACGTATGGAGGTAGAAGAAAGGCCTCTATGGCTTGAAGCAAAACACTTGGGCATAGTATGAGAGGATTGATAGCTTTCTGATGAAGTTGAGATTCACCAAGGAGTGAAGCCAATCCAAACCATTGCTCGAAGGTTGTGGATGATAGACCTCTCATACTGGCACCTTTTGAGGATGAACTATTTCTGATAGGTGCAGACCTTTTCATTTGTAGAAGTAAGAGGGAGTTGGATTCCAAATTTTGAACGATGAACAACAAGCCCGCAAGCTTAAATTTTAGAATTTATGTGGTAGGGATACTAGACCTGATTTTGGAAATGCCTCTGAGTTTCACAAACTCATACTAGCATTGATGTTCTTGGTGAACTCCCATTTGGATACATGTTTTGCAGTTAGCATGATGAGCTCATATATGGTCGAGCCTGATTGGATTGATGCCAAGAATTTTCTGAGATATCTTTGGGGCACTATCTCTCATGGATTGAGATACACTAACAGAAATGTAAAGCTGCATGATTATTCGAGTGTTGACTGGGTAGGCAGTGTGGAGGATCGCAAGAGAACTTCTGAGTGCTTTTTCTCTTTGGATTCTACTTTGATATCATGGATGAGGAGGAAGTAGAAGTTGGTTGCTATAAGCATCATTGAGATTGAATACATAGCTACGAGTATGATCTCTTGTGAAGATGCTTGGTTGTGGAAGATCTTCAATGAGTTGTTTGTACACATGATGATACCACCGTGATCCTCTGTGTCAACCAGTGGGGGATTTGATTTTTGAGGAATCCTGTATTTTATGATTGCTCCAGCATATAGACATCAAATACTACCTTATCTGGGATATGGTACATCGATGGGCGAGGAGGCTCCATCACATTGACACTGATGTTCAGGTCGTAGACATTCTATCAAAGCCTTGGGGAAAGGTCAAATTTGTTTTCTCAAATGACTTGGAGTCGTTGAGAGACACTCTTATGAGGGTCCTACATGTTGCATGCATTGAGCTCAGGGAGCTCCGGGGGGCTTGGGGTACTTATTAGAGCAATAAGCGACCATAGGGTGTCTCACCCTCCCCTAATGGTGCGCTGTGTACAATGTGAATGGCTCAGCCTTCCCCTGTGATACCCCGTGGCGACTTAGGGACATGATGAGTGGTTCTCTTGTCGACACATCCTACCATGTAGTCTAGGACTCATGGGAAGTACCTCTTATCTGGCCAATGAGTAGGGAAACGGGGTTAGGGACCATAGTAGTACTATTGATGGATGCATCATTGTATCTATTGTACTCCCTATGAGAGGATGACCTCCATTGATTTCGGATCAATATAAGTGGTTTGAGACACTCTCTTGTGATATTGATCTGGGATCAATAAAATTGACTTTTGGTGAGTAAGAGTGATATGACTCACTCTCTTGGAACTGATATGGGATCAATAAGAGTGGTATGACACACTCTCTTCATATGGAGCTGAATTTGGGTTAGTAGAGAATGGTATGAGACATTCTTGATCAATTCTTATTCTTCATGGTTTAGTAGAGCAGAGCACAGCAGAGCAAAGTAGTGCAGGGCACTGATGACAGAGATAGTACAGTCGAACAGATGGATCAGTGGATGGAGTTCTCCTTAGTTCAGAGGGAGTGTTAAAATTGGCAACTATGGCCAAACTTCATGTGGGTCATCTTCTTTATGGCAGCTGATATTTTTCTTTGATTCCACTCATCGAGAGGTGTAGGATTGATATAAACATCATTCGATTCTGACAAGTATTCTTGGAGTTATGAATTTATTTGTGTTATAAGACAATTCGTTAAGGTCGGCCAACAACCAAACAAACTCCACATGTGCCCAACGTTTTAGTATAAAAGGAGATGACTTGAGAGTCATTTCACAGAAACTTCTATCTTGATTCTCTCCACTTGTCTTGGGTTTTAGTGGAAAAGAAATCTAGGAGTGGAAGCCCTAGACATTAGAGGAAAAGAGGTTGCTCTAGCTGTATCAAAGAAGGCAGGCCAACAAAGTGATGGAAGGGTTCTATGCATTGACCTAAAGGAGCTCAAAGAAGATGCCTAACACTATCCTAAGGTAGCCCTAACGCAATCTTAGAAGGCAGCCCTAACATTATCCTAAACATACCTATCATGCCCTAGTCGTAGGCATATGGTGCCCTAGGCGCATGACTAATGCAGTTGAAAACGAGGACTATTTTAAGGCCTAAAATAAGGCACCGAGCTACTGGAAGGAAGCTGAGGGTAGCCCGAGTTGAAGAAGGGTTGTTTGGGGCAGCGAAAAGGTGAGCTATAGGTGACAACATGGGATTGTGGTATACCGTAGTCCTAACCACCTCAAAATAGGGACAACGTGGAGAGTTTGAGGATTCAAACCAACCTTGAACAACAATGTTCTAGGGGAGGTGTATCATGAGAGTATACCATAGTTTTCTTGAGGGTTGTTTGAGGACTGTAGGGCTGCCTAGTGCCCTAACCAGGTCAGTCATGAACAACAAGGTATGACAAGGTTATTGGGATAGAAACAAGGTATGACAAGGCTATTGGACAACAACAAGGTATGGCAATGGCACAGTGAAATAATGGCAAAATTGTGATAGCATGACTATTAGCAACATCAACTACAACAATATAACTAGGCAGCAGCAAGCATGGAGCTACATGGGCCAAATGCATAGTAAATGAGATAGCAAAGGAATGCTAAGGCAAAAATGGGACAAAAACAAGCATGGACAACATGGAAAGCATAACAAGATTGGATAGCATGGCAAGCATAGAAATCATGGACAACATGGAAAGCATGGTGCTACAAGCACATAAGACATGTTGTATGACAACATGGTACAACATACCACATGGGTTAGCATTGTGGCAACATGATGCAGCTATGGCACATCAGACAACTGTGGCAGTATGGTGCAACAATGGTATATGGGGCAACAATGGTAACATCAACTGCAACAATATGATGTGTGCAACAGAGTCATGAGGTCCAACTTAGTGATGATGGGTGCAACATGGTTCAACATAGTGAGGTGCAACCTGATGACGAGGTGCAACACAATGATAGGTGAAGAAGTCACCTTGAAGAATCAGTTGAAGCAACATGTCTTGAACTGAGTTCAGTTATCTCATGTATCATCTTCTTAGAGATGATCTATTCTCTCATGTATCATCTTCTTAGAGTTAACCAAAACATCATTGAGTGCAAGCTATCTACGAACAAAAAAATATTAATAGAGAAGCTCTAAATGGCCTTTGAAATCCAAAGAAAATAATGCAACAACAAATAGCTACATAACATTGAAATCATTTCCTATATTGGGATCCTCCTCATCAAGATCACCCTTTGAGCATTAAAATAAGATAGAAAGAGATTAACATCCTAATCAATGATTTTTCTAGAGTGAAGTGTACATTTTTACTAGGGTTATGAATAATTGAGTAAAGTGTACATTAATACTTTTCATGAAGGAGGAGCTCTACAGTCAATGCCACCAACATTGAGGCATATAGAGGGCTTGGTGATGCTGATTAAATGTTAGTTCCATACCCTCATACGTCACAAAATGTAATAGAAACATTGCAATCTTGCTAATTCTTAAATCCTAAAAACTGTTAAGTTTACTGGATCTTGAGTGGGATCTGAAATTTTTCTTTCTCCATATGAAATCCAATGAGGTCAAAACGACTCTCAAACATCTTGAGTCAATCAATGGTAATGTTAAAAATTTAAGTAAAAGGATGAAAATGAAAGATGAAGGAAAATGTCACTTTAATATTAACATACTACTATGTTATATATCTCATGAGATTAATCATGGGAAATGAAAACAATATATTTCCCTTTGTTTGCTTGATGGAAACAGTCAGATTATCCTCACAACTCAATCCCCTAACTCACTTTTAAAAAGTAGGGTCAAAAGAAAAAAAAAATGTTAATAAGTTGATAATATTGTTAAGGTGGTTTTTGGTGAAAATAGCGCAATAATTTCGATATTATC
The DNA here is from genome assembly GCA_031772625.1 of Pinus tabuliformis. Taxonomy (NCBI): domain Eukaryota; kingdom Viridiplantae; phylum Streptophyta; class Pinopsida; order Pinales; family Pinaceae; genus Pinus; species Pinus tabuliformis. Next base: position 841,655,704 of record CM062811.1, read on the forward strand.
GCGATATGTGCAACATTGGTTTGGACTCTAGAGGCCATCTAGAACCTATTTATTGATGTATTTTTGGTTAAAAGATGGATTGCACTTTGTGTTTTTTGGTTATATGCACCATTACTAGCTATATATATATATATATATATATATATATATATATATATATATATATATATATATATATATATATATATATATATATATATATATATGATAAAATTTACATAGTTGTGTATAATGGTTTGGATCCACATGGATGCACATGAATATTTGTTTTTTTTCAAAATGTGTATTTATGTATTTTATGGTCAATTGGTTTTTTGGTTCATTTTTTTAAGGTTTTGGTTTATTTCACATTTGGGCTCTGCTCGTTCAATGAACAATCAAGTTCTAATGACATTGATGTTAAATCACTTAAGTTATTTGGCCTTACATCAAATCAGGAAGTCTAGATAGTTGGAAATTACAAACCATAAAAAATAGATGGTAGAAAATCAAATCCACGATATACATCACTATTGAATAACGAAGAACTTAATTTATATGTGTAATCTGAAGTAGTTGTATTGATACATACCATAAGTCTATTGCAAGGACATTGTAATCCATTAGCTCTCTAAAACCCTAGCTAGGGAAAACAAAAGTACTTCAACTCAACCAAGGAGCGCCAACATCCATTAGGCACTCAAACAAGTCCTCTAAGGCGAGACATATTTTTCTCCTCTTCTTCTTCACCAAATATTCCTCTAGGATTTAATCCCAAAACTCTTATTTCAATACTCCAAGAGATGAAATCCTAATTGTAGACTTTGAGATGCTATGAGATGATCAAGAAACCCTAGCAACTCCGTGAGGGAGAGGAACCATATATAAATGAAAATATAAGAGAGAGAGAATGATTAGTGTGCTCATCTTAGTCACATCTCTAACCTAAGTTGTAGGAAACACACCTCCTCATACTAGTCAAGTTTCTATATTGAAACATTGAAATGTGACTAAAATGTGTTTGAAACATTTTTCAGTCCATATCAAATGAATTTCATGTGTGGAAAATGTGTTTTGTGTAGATTGAGACACATTTCTAGAAAAAAATTGACTAACTTTGCCACAATTTGATTGGTTGGACCCATATTTTTGTTTTAATGCTTCATTAAAGGTTAATTATGAATCGATGAGACATTTAGAAGCATCTAAGACTAGAAAATTTTCTTTAAAATATGGTTTCACTTTCAATTTGCACCAGAAATACTAGTAATTAATGGTAATGTTAAACTATTTAAATTTGACGTTAATTGCTTTAGGATGTTTGAGAGTGGTTTAAACCTCATTAAACTTCACATGGAGAAAGTAGAATTTCATATCATTCAAAATTCAAGAGACTTAATAGTTTTCAGGATTTAAGGATTGGTGGGATTGCAACATTCTCATTAGATTCCATCATGTATAATGGGTATGAGATTGACATTTAATTAAGAGCACCAAGCCCTTTATGTACCTTGATGTTGGTGATATTGATCTTTTGAATCCTCTCTTGTGGCCTTGGAAAATGTGTACTCTTCACTAAAACCAAAATCATTGATTAGATATGTTAAGCTTTTTCTACCATATTTTAAATCTTGGATTAGGTAGTTTCATCAAAATCACGTGGTGTTGACTAATGTGCCTTGAGGATTGTTATGGATGCAAAGGGTGATAATATTGATCAAGATCCAAATATAGGAAATGGTGGAACATTGCTTGTCATTTATGTTTGTTGTTTAAATGTTTTTGCTTGTTTATTCGTCATGCTTTATTTTCAAGTTTCAATATATATATATATATATATATATATATATATATATATATATATATATATAGATATAGATATAGATATAGATATAGATATAGATATAGATATAGATATAGATATAGATATAGAGTGGGCCTAATGGTTAAGAACATATGTTTCCTCCAAAGCGGTCATAGGGTCAAATCTAGAGGGGGATAGACTATGTGCACCTTTGTAGACTTTAGCACAATCAAATTTCTGCATGGAGGTAGGTCCCTTATGCCACAAACAAAGGTGTCTCATACACCAATTTAGTGTTTGGTTGATTTTTTCTTTCTTTCTTTGTTTACACACACACACATATAATGAACACATGTATGCATCCACAATTTGAGCGCTCCACTCCAAGTGTACAGATCTCAAGCTCCAAGGTGATGTACTACACAAGGCATGTCCACGCTCCACCAAAAGTACATATGGATGTTTTGGCTTCCATCATTCCTCATAATCCATGTACTCCACTAGGCCCACTCCCTTGGCATGAACACCACCACAATCAAATTTCCCCAGGCCAACTTCAAGCCTCCATATAGGAAGTCAAGCTACCCCATGATGTCTAGCACTTGATGCCCTCCTTAAAAATGTAATGTGATCCTTCTCTTAAGGACAAATTTCTCCAAGCAAGCAACATCTCCATGTGGCCATCATGAAGGATGTCACTCAAGATATTAAGGGAACTCCAAAGCCATAAGGAAGAATGGCAAGCAATCACCTAACTAAGGTCAATCAATCACTAATTAAGCAATATCCAATGTGCAAATCCATCAAAATCCATCTCCCATGTGAAAATCAATCTCAAAGCATCCAAAGGCTAAACATACACCATGCATCCCAAATCTCATTCAGCACCCCTAAACACGGTGTAAATACTTTTGGAGTAACTTGAAAGCTGACAAATTTGTGTGGTGAACATTTTTCTTGAAATGGATTTAGGATTCAATGGATTGCAACTTGTGCCTAAAGATTCTGAGTATTGTTATATAAATACTCACAAACAAATTGGTAGGGGTTTGAAAAATGAAAAATGGGAAAATTAAACAAAAAATTGTCGACCAATAAAAGATGCATAAAGTATTTTTTTTCAAATAAATGAAAACATGAACTTAAATCATTATATAATTACATTGTGACATAAATATTAAAAGAAGGTATTCAATTATCATATATATGTTGTCCAATCACATACATCATACATTAACCATCAATAGTTGACTAGGGTTGAGTTAACATTCAAGAGTTTAAAATAAAATTAAAAATTAAACTATAACATGGATGCATTAATGACACTTGCCTCTTTTCTAGGGCCTACTCATGGAGGGTCTTTGAATTTCATGTCCAATGGAGCTACAAGTTGGTTGTTCCTACACTTGATTTTGTTGGTTGTGCATTGGTTGGTATTGAGATTGTTAGTATTTCTATAGTTGGTTTTACACTAGTTGGTCTTATGCTCGGTCATCCTCACTATCCAACCAGGCAAATGAATCCTCCTTAATAGGTCTCTCACCCTCTTCAACATTGAGTTAGAAGTGGGATGAATCACATCCAAATAAACAGCTTGTACATCAAGTGGGTTCTTCAACTACCCCACCTACAATCAAAGGATGTCGTAAATATACATCATATCATTTATGTGTTGATACTACCTCCTATTATGCTTTCATGAGCGTGTTTTTTCAAATAAACTTCAATTGTGTTGTCAATCCAAAGCACTAGAAAATTGACTTAGCACACAAATCACAAATTTTTGAAGATTTGATGTTTTTCCACCATATTTATCCCACCAAACATTTAAAAAAATATGAAAAAAGATAACAAGTAAATTAAATTTCTAAACAATATATTTTTATTGATAAAATCTAAATGTGAACTTTAAGGTTGAACAATCAGTCATACAATTTGAAAGATGAAGTCAAATTTCTTATCTAGCCACACAAATGTTCTTACTCGCATTTCTATATCATAGCCAAATAATCCTAGAGCTCTCTTGTAATTCTTTAACTCAAACTATATTGTTGCATGAGCCTATAGGTCTCACCATTTTCTACACACACTAAAGAACTTGGCCAACAATGCCAGTGGTGAAACTTGTAGCGAAATTTACTAGAGTAAAACAATGTGAACTTCTTTCTTAGTGAAGTGTGAAATTCTACATGTTGTTCCATATATCATCAATAAAATGCCATATAATGATGTGCTCGACCTTTCCCTCCTCACCTTTTTTAAACTAGAACAAGAAATTTTTCTAAAGAAAAAATTTGTTGTTGAAACGCGCAGTTAAGTATATCAAGATGAATGTTACAAGAAAAAATTTTCCATGACTCTAGAAAGAGGGGGGAAAAACCACCCTCCTCCCGAAAAAGAAGCGGGGGGCCGGGCGGAGATCCAAAATTAGACCTTCTAAGACTTGAGCCTATTGCTTCTTGAGAACTAGAGTAGATTCTTACAAATCAGTTGCACAAAATGGTACAAAAATAAAACAATTCTAATATTTCATCAAAACTGACCCCCACTAGAACCATGGGAGGCCAAAGAATGATGGGCACTAGATTTTGGAGATTAATTGCTTCGTTCTTTATATTTATTTTAATGGAGGGGATGATCATTGATTTCTTTTTAAAAAATTTGAACGTGAAGGAGAAGAACAACCATTTTCTACAGGGGTTTAAACACATTTCCCACCCTCAAAGTGTGTCTAAATAGAAATTTTAGGAGACAAGGTATAACTATGATTATTCACACCACCTATAACTTCTATAGACAACACATTTTATAATTTACATCAAAATAATTATTAAAATTTCAATGAGGTAGAAATTTTAATAAATAAAATTAGACAATTAGACTTAACTAAATTCTACAAGACTAGACATGATCTAGTATGACGTTATACATCCACTCTATACACTAGGATTTATGTAAAACCTTACCATCAAGCCCTACTCTAGCTTTGGGGTATGCTTGGGAGAAAAAATCCACTAATTATAGGGTGTTGAAAAACACATAATTAACATTGGAAAAAAACCCCTTAGAATGAAACTGTTTGGTAAAAATCTTAAGCTCCCTAGATGTTTTACATGACTTTATAAGCATACTAGAATCATGCCATGCAAGGATGTATAATTTGAGTTTACATGACTTTGATAATCTGTTGAATGATGATGATGAATTCTAGATGTTTGAATGCACGAACATGATGGAATGCTTTGGAAAATGTATTCTTCTATATGGTAGTTCACACTTGGTGGTCAACAATCCAGTTAGGTTGAAAGTTGAAACCGCTCTCAAACATCCCGAGTCATTTCATGAAATTTAGTTAAAAGGATGAAATATTTGTTATCAACATAAATTATGTAAAAAAAGCTAATAAATAATAATCATAATAATATAAATATAATAATAAATAATAAGTAAATTAACTAATGGTTAATTAGTTAATAATGAAAAGGCATGTCTTAGAGGCATTCTTTTTCGTGAATGGGTACTTACCTAGCTATATATACAAGACCTTCATTATCATTTTTAAATCATCCTACATCCATTCTTTATACAATATACAATTTACAATTATTGTCCTATGATGGATGTCTTTGTCAATGAAGTATTTTAAATATTTCCGCTATGTATATAACTAGTGGTCGTTACAATGTCACTTTTACTTTAAGAATCTAACACTACCATTGATTGCCAACATTGCTAGGGTTGAGATCTAAGAGGAAAAGGAGAAGGGAGGCATCCTTTTAAAGGCTTGGAGGGGTTGTTTTTGGAGGGAAATAGCCCATAGCTTCCCTGAAAACTAGTGTGGAAAAAGTTGGGAAAAAATCGGGATTAAATCCTAAAATACCAATTTTTGGAGCCAACTCATTAAATCGGCTGACTTTTTCACTCTTGAAAAATCAGGAATAAATTGTAATACTCTCTATTTTATTGGGGGCTGACCCAAAAATTCATCCCTCCTTTCTCAGAATGTGGATAAGACGCCGAAAAGGAGAAAAACACATCTTTGCTTGTTTTTTTTGCTCCCATTTGTCTCTGTGGAGAGAGTAGTTGTTTTCCATTTCCCAAGAGGAGGAGAATTGCTAGTTTTGTGGTGGGGATTTGGAGATTTTTCCACTGCTCAACGTGAGAGATCCAAAGTGTCAAATTGTTGCTGCCAGATATGTATTTTAATTTCTCTCTTGGTCTTTGTTACACAAATGGCTTCTTAAATCTTTCTATAATTCTATGAGTTTGTTTTTACCTTACTTTTGCCTAGAATTTTAAATCAAAACATTGGTTAGAATCTAGATTGAAGTAAAACTTCAACTTTTGAGCATCAAATGACAAAAATTCGAAACCTTGTTTAGTGAATCAGAGTGTGTTAAAGTGAGTGAGAAGATACAATTAAAATCTAAAATCAACAATTAAATTTGTGTTTTCTTATTATGTTATGGGATTTAGTTTTTATTTTTTTTGTGCCCAGGTTCAAATTCAAGTTCAAATTTTCAAACAAAATGCCAAGGCTTTTGCGCCCTATGTGGGAATATGGCGGACCTGATATTATACCCGAATATGGGGGGTCAATAGAATGTATTTGACTTGCAATTTGTGTGGAAAGCATATGTTAGGAGGTATCAACAAATTAAAATTCCATTTGGGACAAATTTCGTGGCAAAATGTAGACCTTTGCCCAAATCCATCTGCAGAAATCATCTGACAGGCCATTCAATCATTGATGGAAAAATATGAGGGCAAAGACATCAGGGCAACACTAAAAATCCAACTTGTAGGGGCCTCAAGTGTGGGGGAAGTGAGAGTGGTTTTTTAGCATCACCTTCCATGCCCATATGTCCCAACCCTCCATCTTTCTCAGCTTCTTTTGTTCCTAGAACCACACTTGGTGCACAACTTGGCATCAAATCAACACTTAAAAAAACGGAAAAGCCTTGATGTTATTGTTGTCATTGGCCCGGGGTACAAAGCCCCCACCTTTGTAGAATTGAGAGGGCCTCTTTTTCAAGATGAAAACACTGATTGCACTTTTATATTGGAGGAGTTTAGGCCATCATGGGAACACACTGGATGCACATTCATATCAGATCGTTGGATTGACCAAAAGGGTAGGATGTTTCTTAACTTCTTGGTTAGTTGTCCCAAAGGGACAATGTTTATGAAATTTGTTGATGCATCTGCACACATTAAAGATGCACGTTTATTATGTGACTTGTTGGACATCTTCTTTTTTATCTCTAAGGCAAGAGTCATGCCTTCTGTTTCAATTAACCAAAAGGAGGAAAATACAAATAATACAGACAACTAGAGGCTGAACCATTTAGCCTAAGGTTTTACTTCCAACCCAAAGGTTGAAGTTATCAGAGACCCATACAACAAAGAGAATAAAGGCCAAATATGAGTAGCCTACCTAGACCCACCAACATGCACACCGAATCATAACTGTTGAATATCCTCGCCTGATTCAACAGTGGAGGATCATATCGCAAGGACAAAAAGCTCAGAGAATTACCGCCTTTCCAACCTTGGCAACATGTAGAGTGGTGAGTGGAATCACTCATAACTCAAGAAAACGCTCCCGACTCTATGGGCGCGCGATATACAGTAAACCACCCCACGATTGGTATTGACACCACGGGTAGTAATGCCTTGCCCGGACCCACAAACAAGCACACTGTATCATAGCTATCGATTATCCTTGCCTGATCCAACGGTGAAGGATCATATTGCATGATTAAAAAGCTCAAAGAATTACCACCCGATGAGGGTGGTATTATCTCTCCTACCTTGGCCACATGTAGAGTGGTGAGTGGAATCGCTATCACCACAGAAAAACTACTCCTGACTTTAAGGGTGTGTGATATACCATAAACCACCCGTCGTCTAGTATTTACACAATAGGTAGTAGTTCAGAGGGTTTCATGTCGGATGAGAGAGCCGAGACTGTGGTCCTTGATTTCACCTCTGCATCTTATTTTCTTGATCCCCAGGAAGAAGGAACCTGTCTCACCACCCTTTATATTCACCATCCGAGCATCCGAGAACCACTGGCTACCAAGCCATTTCCATCTAAGACCCCTATGATCACTCTTTCCTGGGCTGAGAAAGCTGGCAGAGACCCGCATCCCTATTGCTAAAACACCACTAAAACACCACTTCATATAGGACCCATATCACCTAGACCCAATCTCTATGGCTGATGACCTACCTTATTTTGATAGAGCGATCAGTCCTCATCCGCCTGATTGAGACAATTCTCCCTCAAACTACCCTGCGACATCTCTTTCCATCTAAACTTGACATTGCATTCGGTGTAGAGAGCCCCTTTATTATCGACAATGTCCACCAATTTATTGGCCATCTTTTGCACATGAGAAAAGCTTACTATTCTCAAGCGCAGAAGGTGGAACTATATCCTTTGGAAGACCTGAAGCAGCCTCCATTATCTTGAGACCTTTTCTGGCGCCGATCCACAACAAATTCTCTTGATCGGATTAATGATTAGCTCAGAGTCAGCTTCAACGATGATGTTCTGAAGATTGTCTTGCTTAAGGATATCTAAACTTTGTTCTAGTGCTATTAGCTCCACCATATTATTTGTGGCCCTTCCCAGATGGAAATGAAAAATAATATGGATGCATCCATTTTCATCCCTTAATAGCCCACCATAACCAGCAATACCCGGATTTCCTTTTGAGGCTCCATCTATGTTGAATTTCATAAAAACTTGAGGGGGAGGATGCCAAAAGTCTTTTTCAGTGGTCATTTCCTTTACCTTCCCATCCATGCCTTGTGGAATAAGCCCCTACATACCCAACTGAAGAAGTATCTACAAATTAGCATCCGAAGGGGGATTATTTGGGTGAGTCTGCAATAAAGTTCCCACCGTCTCCTTGATCTGACTTAAGATCTGAGTCATGATGGTCTGTTAGGAACTTCTTTTATGTTTGAAGATTATGTTGTTCCTTTCCTTCCATACATTCCATATTATGAAGCTTGGAGTTAAAGCCCAAGCTTTGCTGAGTATTTGATAATCAGAAAAGTTTCCTCTCCAGTTATTAAGGGTATTGGTGATGCTCCCTCTATCCCTCTCTGTCATTTTGAAAATGAAGGCAAAAGCATCCCACAAGTTGGAGGTGAATATGCAGGAGTTGAGTAGGTGCTCAATCGTTTCCTCTTGAGATCACAAAGTTTCCATCTAGAAGGTCCTAGAACACCCCTCTTCCTAATTTTCTCCCAAGTAATAATTTTCTTATGATGAACCAACCACATGAAAAGTTTGGTTTTCATCCATCCTTGATGTCTCCATAGGTTTTTCCAAACCCTATCCGATTCATCAGAATCAAGCTCCAGGACTAAGCGCTTTGCCTCCTTAAGATTAAAGGTGCCTTCATTATTATTTCCCCATCTAAGTTGGTCATGATCCTCTAAAACCAATATTTCCTTTGGTCCAACATTTCTAGAAGTGCACTAGCTTTTATTGTCAAGGGGCTGTCATCCTTGAACTCCATATTCTTCTAGGTACGCCATTTTTCTTCACTGCTAGTCTGATCCCAAAAATCTTTTACCCTAAGTAGTCCTTTGGTGTCAGTATCATTCTTGAATTCCACAAAGTCCTCTCTTAGCAGTATAGGTTCTTGTTGCCATTTATCCTCCCAAAACAAAGCTAGATCTCCTGCTCTGATTTTCCAGAAACTATTCTTTTAAACTATTCTTCTATTCTCCCACACTTTATTCTAGATGTAGGAGCCTTTTATGATGCCAGACATCCTTATAAGGTTGCTTTTTTTCCAATTACTAGCGTATTTATCCTTCCAAATATGAGCCCATTGTGCCTCTGGATCTCTTACCCATCTCCACCATAGTTTAGCCCCTAAAACTTTGTTTAGCACTTCCAGGTCATCTAGACCAAGACCTCCATGGTTTTTAGGTTTGCAAATAGTATCCCAGGTTACCAAGTCCCATTTATTTTTATTCCCCCACTTACCACAAAGAAAGTCTCTTTGAATGATTCTAAATTGATGCAAGACTCATTTTGGAGCTAGAAGGGCTAAAATCATGAAGGTGGGGATGGATTGAAGAAAAACTTTTGTAACCACCAGTCGGCCTGCCAAGTGTTACCGGGAATAGTGTCTATACAAAACTTCTAATCCCACTAAGGGTGGTAGCAACCTTAGAAACAAATAGAGTAAAGCTATTCTTGTATTCCTTTATGACTAGATAGATAAGAGAAGAATGGAGGGACCAACCTCAATCTTGCGCTTGGTTCCTCTATTTGATTTTTCTCTCATCCAATAGATTCCTGCTACTTGCTCCCTTGCCAGCCCAGCTTCAAAGAGTACCTGTGGAATCACAGCAGCACAATACTATCCGAGAACAAAGATCCACTAGCATAAACAATATAAGATCAGATGTATATTGACCACATACAAACATATATCAGAAAATATGCAAGGACATGGAGGAAAACTTGAACAACTTTATTGATATCAAGAAAAGTACAGGGGAGGATTACAACCAATTTTTTTGACCTAGCGTCATCCTCTCAGCAAGAAGCCCTTCTTCACCTCATGAAAATCTTAGATCACTCAACACTATGATATTGCAGCAAGAAACCAACAACACTTCCTTACAAGATACAAAATTCCAGCCTCTGGATCTCTGGGATGAGGGATCCATATATAGATGTTTGAAAGGAGGATGAGTCGAAAATATGGCCTTACAACTAGCCAAACTAGCAGCCATATACTCTGCCTTAGATGAGCTCAATGCAGCTGACTAATTTTTTTAGCTAATCCATGACACAACTATCGAACCCAACCCAAAACAAAACCCAAAATTACTCTTTCTATCTGAAGCACAACCTACCCAATCTGAATCTGTGTGCCCTTCCAGTCTCATTCCATTACCCTGTCTATAATCCAGACCAAAATCCATAGCCCCTTGCAAGTAATGAAGAATGTGTTTTGCAGCCACCCAGTGCACTCTCCTGGGCTCACACATGAACTGAATCATATTGTTAACTACAAAACATATATCTAGTTGAGTGTTGACCAAATACATCAATTTACTAATCAAATATTTGTATAGAGTAGGATCCACCAACTCGAAATCAGAAGCGTGAAGCTTCTTCTAGATAGTGATCATAGGTGTAGACATGGGTTTGTAGTCCTCCATGTGAAATCTTCTAAGAATATCCACAATGTACTTCCCTTGTCCCAGGAAGAAATATCCCTCCTCCCGCCACACCTCCAATCCCAAAAAATAATGCATCAAGCCAATATCCTTCATCTCAAACTCTAAATCAAGATCTCTCTTGAATCCCTCAATGATTCTCTCTATATTAGTGATGATCAAGTCATCAACATACAACACCAGAATGAGAGGCTCCTCACTCACCACAATGAAGTATAGGTTTAGATCAGTGTCACTCTTTGTGAAACCTAACTGCTGCAAGTATGTATCAATCCTCGAGTACCAAGTTCTAGGAGCTTGCTTCAGGCCATAGAATGCCTTTTTCAATCTGCATACATGGGACTCCTTCCCATGCACCTCAAATCCCTGCGGTTGCTCAATATAAACCTCCTCCTGAATGAAGCCATTGAGAAATGTGGTCTTCACATCCATATGGTGGATCTTCCAACCCATATCTGCTGCAATTGATATAATGGAGTGAATAGATATATACCAAGCTACGCGAGCAAAGGTCTCCTCACAGTCAACTCCCTCTACCTATGAGAAGCCTCTTGCCACAAATCGAGCCTTGAAATTCTAAATGCTTCCATCTGCAGCATGCTTTATCTTGTAGAGCCATATGGAAGCAACAACTGATTTACCTTCAAGCCTTAAAACTACCTCCCAAACATCATCCTTCATAATAGAAGAATAATCCTCCATCATGGCCTCTCTCCATACTTGCTGTTTGGCTGCCTCCTCATAACTAGAAGACTCAGAGTTAACAATGCTTGTTACCAATGCCATGTAACTACATAACCACTTAGGTGGTTTATTGTTTCTAACCTGTATCTTTGGCCCAACAACTGATGTGGCCTCACGAAAGGTATCTTGAAGCCACTTGGGATTCCTCTTCCCTTAACATACTTCTTCCACCGAAGTGAAAGAATCCTCAGCATCATCAGAAGCCTGAACTCCTGAATGCCTGCCAAATGACCTCAAGCTTGAATATGTGTCTCTGGATGCTCAAGTACCATGCGAACTATCCATTAGTGGACTACCCTGTGAAATGCTCTGCAGACTACCCTGTATTATGCTCAAAGAACCACCCACCTGACTCTGAGAATCACTACTCACTGATCGACCTGACACTGTAATCGATGTACCTCCTGATCCCTGACCATTGGATCCCCGTGACTGACTCAACTGCTCCTGAGGGTTTGGTGACTCTGGATACTCTAACTCTCATGACCTTCTCAAATCTCTCTCATCCACGAACTTCACGTCTCACCTGACAACCACTTTCCTCTGCGCAGGAATATAAATTCGATAAGCTTTCGAGGTCTGGCTATAACCCACAAAGATTCCCTTGTCTGCAGTGGGCTCTAGCTTGGTCCTATTCTCCTTGGGACATAGGAATATGAAACGCACCCAAATATATGAAAGTGCCCAACATCAGGCTTCTTCCAAGAAAAAGCCTCCTCTGGAGTTATATTCCCTAAGGCATGATATGGACTCATGTTCTACAAGTACACAATAGTGTTGCAGTCTTCTACCCACAAAAATAAAGGTAACCCCTGATCATGAAGCATGACTTTGGCAGCCCTTACAATGGATCTGTTCTTCCTCTCTGCAACACCATTTTGTTGGGGGTTCTAAGGAATTGTGAACTCCCTCCTAATGCCTGCCTCAACACAAAAATAAAAAAACTCACCAATGGTGTACTCCCCTTCATTGTCTGACCTGAGGACCTTCATCTTCCCACTTGTCTAGGTCTCCACAAGGGCTTTGAACTCTTGAAACCGCTTGAAGATCTCACTCTTCATCTTCAAGAAATAAATCTAGGTATTCCTATAGTGGTCATCAATGAATAAAACGGAGTAATCATAGCCACTCATGGATACATGAGACATCTGACCACTCACATAGGTATGAATCAAGTCAAGGATCCCAGTCACTTTACTATCACTGCTGGGCAAAGGGGATCTGGCAAACAGCCCCATTCCACATCCTTTGCATACAGCAAGGTGATCAAAACTGAAATCTGGCACACCAATGGTGATCTCCCGCAATGTACTCAAGGCCCCATGATACATGTGCCCCATCTTGCAGTGCCAAATCTCACACAACTCTGAATTTCTAGATCTACTATCAATCCTGTTTCGGGTGCTGCTACTCAATGCCATCAGGGGCTGGAATGAGAACTTGTACACCTTGGCATGGCGCACACCAATTACTCTAGCTGAAGAAGCTGGAGTTCCCCTAGGATATATAAGCACCTACCCTCTCCTGAAAAACACATCATACCCTTAGTCCTCAAGTGCTCATATGAATATTAGGTTCTTCTTCATTCCAGGCACATATAGAACATCTGACACTTGAAAGGGAGGTTTGGGTCCCCTATAAAATGTCAATGTCCCCACATTGACTGCTCTAGCCATGTTATCGTTACCAAATACTACCTCAATATAAGTAGTATCCTCGGAAAGCTCTGAAAAGTACACTTTGACTCATGTCATGTGGGGGGAGGTGCCACTGTCAACATACCAAATGCTAGAAGATGCTCTGCTAGTAGTGGAGAGTGCACACTCCCTCTGAACCCTCTATGGCAGGTTATCCTGCACTAGTGGCCTCACAAGCTATGAATAAAAACTCTTGACCAAAGCTCTCTAAGAAGCTATCTATCTCTGTAGAAGCTACCTTGGATTTGTCTCTCCCTTTCTTGTTCTTCTTCTTCGGACACACAATAACATAGTGTGCCAACTTTTAACAATTCCAACATTTGACTTTGGAATAGTCCTTCTCCTTATTCTATTGCTTTCCTTTGCCTCCACTAGTGATCTCATTTTTAATGCAATCATCCCACAACCTATCCCATCCAGGAAGGCTTTCCCATGCAACAATGCCATCCACAAAATTCTCCCAAGTCTTGGGAAGACAATTCAAAGTGATCCTCACCAACTCAGTCGGTGAAATGATCTCACCTAGGGTTACCAACTCATCTCTCACTGAAGTGATCTTTGTGAGGTATGTTGTAACACTCTTAGTCTTAGCCATTTTAATGGCCTTCAATTTATCCTTTAGGACCATTTTTCTATTTTCATTTGAGCTTTGGTAAAGACTGGTCAGGGCTGTCCACATCTCATGTGCGTAAGTCTTTCCTCTTACATGAGGAATGACATGATCTTTGGCTCCTTCCACAACAATATTTTTTCCTTAGCATTCTTTTTGTTAAATGGTGCCAACTATACAGGGTTAGCAGGTACTACTACTAGGTTCTATTTGGTATTTACCATAATAACCCAGACTTCTACTTCCTCAAAGATGATTTGAATTCTTTCCTTCCATGCATTGTAGTTGTTTTTCCCATCCAACATGTCTTCAACTCTGAAACCTAAAGACATGCTTAATTGTCCTACCAAACTGAAATTTTCAAATCTGTGGTAAAGGTTTATGTTTTCTATGTAAAAATCAGCTTGTTGTAATTTTCACATTGTTGTCCCAAACTGCAATTTTCAGCAAACCAAGCTCTAATACCATGAAGAATTTCAACTCCCACTTTGATTATCAGTTTTCCTTATCACTCCATGCATTTAGTTTTAAATCCAAGCATGATAGAAATTCTAAAATCTGGAAATGACAATATTTTCTTAAAAAAACGTTTAGGGATTTCACAATTGCTGAAATTGTAGAAATAAAACATTAGTGAAATTATGATAGCCACACATAAAATAACACAGTGATTTTTGGTCAATATGGCCCTGGAAAATCCCCGTACAACTCTTGGGGAAAACTAGTTTGAGAGCTCTTCTTTATTTTTGAAAATGCTTTTACAGAGAAATTGAAATACATAGAAAAAAATCCAACAACCACAAATTACAACTTATCTCAATTTCCATGTTTGAACTCCGCATCGAAAATCATGCCAATCAGCATACTATCAAAACATAAATTTTTCCAACAATAAAACAACATTAAATGTTGTACGATTTTCCTAAAAAATCATGCATAGAACTTGTTGTACGGACAATACGGATTTTAATAGTATGATTACCTCGAAAATCGTTCCTAGAATCTGGCAGCATTGGAATTTGTGCCCTTGCTACTGTCACTCTTCCTCGATTTCTACGCCTTTCTCCCATAGTACGGTTTTGCCTTGGGAGCGTGCCAATAAAATATGCTGCCTGGATTTGCTGAAATGTCTTCTTACTACTCTCCTTCACTTCCTCACTGCTAAGAAACTTTCTCCTTTCTCTCTCTTCCCTTTCTCTTAAATGCACATGAAAATAATGAATTGATCTTTTTCTCTTCTCTTCTCCTTTTACACTCTAAATGACCTTTTGGGTTACCCTAAGATCTAATGGTTGAGATTCATTTAGATCTAGGGATGAGAAAAAATGTGCATTTAATTCTCACTTTCTATTTTTTAACTCACCCACTTAAATAAAGACCCAGTTAGCCTTCTATTTCCATAGTCACTTTTTCACTTTCTAATTCTTCATTGACTTTAATAAAGTCACCATTAAATTAGAATGTAACTTTACCACTTATAAAGTCACTTCTAAATTAAATTGACTTTACCACTTATAAAGTCACTTTAGGAGAAAAGTAGAAATAAATTTGGACACCTTTCCCTAGGCCAAAGATGAAAGCCTTAGGGAACCACTTGTCTTGTGGTACCCAAATTTTAACAACACATGCCCAAACAATTCGCTAAAGAGATTCCTCAACCAAATAGTGTCAGATGATGACATACTAGCATTAATATATTTAGCCTCGATGGTGCTCAAACCTATCGATTTCTGCTTCCAGCTCATCCAGGATATCAAAGCAAAACCTATTGAGAAGCAACATCTTTATGTGCTCTTACGATATACCACACTGCTAGCTCAGTGAGCATCAAAATAACCATGGAGCCTCAAATTCCCGATAGTGTCTCTTAGTCCATAGGTGATTGTGCCCCGAAGATATCTCAAGAGATTCTTGGTAGAAATCCAATGTATGTGATGAGGCTCGACCATAAATTGACTCAATGTGTTCACTGCAAATCATATGTCCAGATGAGAGTTCACCAAGAACATTAGGGCCCCCACGAGTTGACGATACTCAGAAAGAGTTCCCAAATCGGGCACAATAATAGTTCTGCATAACTTCTTTAAGTTAAGTTCCATTGGAGTAGTCACATACTTACAATCCACCATCCCAAATCTTTCAAGTAGCTTAACATTGTGTTTTCCTTGGGAAAGAAAAATCTCACTTGGCTTTTGCGAGACCTCCAAGTCTAGGAAGTAGTGCACCCTGAACAGCCAATCCTTCCTTTCTATTATCCAGAAAAATGAAGAGACACAACCTATAGAAGATCCACTGTAATATCCTCTATTTTCTCTCATAGTCTCACCTATCTGTTTCTCACTCTAAGAATACACATACATACCACAATATTAATACAAAGCCCTCATACAAAGAGAGGGATTGCCTTCTAGGGAAAAAAACCCTAAACTAGACATAAATTCTACTGTCAGATCATCTGCCTAATGAATGGCCCAGATTGACTAGAAATTACTATACTTTTACAAGGCAATTTTACATTTGTTCTTAGCTTCGGGGGAACTGGCCTCGAAACCCCCGCCGGGGGATCGCTGGCCCCTGGACCCCCTGGCGTGGAGGGGTGTACAGTCTTCCTGGGGTATACAGCCAATTGAAACAAAGACCTCTGTATTAGGATGATAATCATGCTCCACACCCAACATCAATCCTAGGTCCTCCATCTAAAATTCAGAAGCCAACTCCCTATTGCATTTATCAGTAAGAGGGTTTGCACTTGTTAGAAAGAGATCGTCCACCTAAAGTACCAAGATGAGAGGTCTATCATTTCAACCTTAAATTAAAGGTTTAGGTCAAATTCACTTCTTGTAAAACCCAGCTTCATCAGATAACTATTGATCCTCTCGTACCAAGCTCGGGGAGCTTGCTTCAACCCATAGAGGGCTTTCTTTAGCCTGCATACATGTGTCTTTCCATCTTGAACTTTGAACCCCTCTGGTTGTTCTGCATATATTTCCTCCTTAAGTGAACCATGCAAGAAGGCAGTCTTCACATCCATTTGATATAAATTCCATCCTTAGGAGGCAGCGAGGGCAATGATTGAACATATGGTGGTATATCAAGCAACTAGTGAAAATATGTCATTGTAGTCCACGTGTTCCTTTTGAGAGTGGCCTCAAGCAACAAACCTAACCTCAAATGTATTCTCACTTCCATAAGCTCGATGCTTGATCTTGTAGAGCCATTTCGAGGTGACAACATATTTTTCCTTGGGTCGAGAGACCACATCCCAGACATCATTCTTTATAATCGACTCATACTCTTCGTTCATGGCATCCTTCCAAACTTGGTGCTTCACAAGTTCTTCAATTGTGCAAGGCTTAGTTTGAACAATGGTGCTCATGGTAGCTAAGTACCCTTGTTACCTATTTGGCTTCTTTCTTTCAGGAAATGTCCTCCTTTGTGCAATATGTCTCTCGGCACCTTCGAGAGTGTCCCTAAGCCATGAGGGCCTCCCTTTTGAGGAGGAGTGATCATGGTTAGGTGGATAAATGGGATCCATTGGTCCTTTAGCATCATGCATTGGCTCATCTAACGGTTCTACCTACTTTCCTGTATCTTCTTCTTTGTCCTTCGTTGGAATAGGAAGGTTCCTACTCTTCCCAAGGATGGTATCTTCATCAAAGGTGACATCATGACACTTCCTTTTGACTAGGTACATAGATTCTATATGCCTTTGAAGTTTCACTGTAGACCACAAATGTTCCTTTCTTCCCAAATGCATCCAATTTGCTTCTCTTTTCTTTTGGCACTTGAAAATCTATGGGGTTACCAAAAATTCTAAAATGAGAAACATCAGGTTTCTTATTGGTGAAAATTTCTTTGGGAGCTTTGTCGTCCAATGCTTGATGGGGGCATCTATTTTGAACATACACGGTGGTGTTGGCAGCTTCTCCCCATAGGAAATTCAGAAGTCCTTTATCATGAAGCATGGAATGAGTGGCTTCTATAATAGAACGATTCTTCCTTTAAACAACCCCATTTTTCTCAGGAGTATATGCGATAGTAATCTCCCTCTTAATGCCAACTTCTTTACAATAGTTATTGAACTCATTTGATTCATATTCGGTTCCATTATTGGTCCTCAATATTTTGATATTCTTCCCTGTTTCACTTTCGACCAAAGCTTTGAAAGAGCAGAACCATGTGAACACTTCATCCTTCTTCAAGAAATAAATCTAAGTTTTGCAAGAAAATTCATCCACGAAGATAGAATAATATAAATATCCTCCCAAATATGTCACTGGAAACATACCAAATAGATCAGAATGAACCAATTACAAAATGTCGGTAGTCTTGCTATCACTTGAGGGGAATGGTCCCCTTTAACTTTTCCCTTTGCCACATACCTGACAAACACCTTCATGTTCTACTTTAAATTTAGGCATACCTGTCACCATCTTCCTTACATCAGGTAGGGCTTTATAATGAAGATGAGCAAATCTTGGTGCCATAATTCAGATTGAAGAAATGTGTCACAAGATATAGCTTCCAATGGACTTCCTCGAACTTGATATAAATTGTCAAACCTGAATCCAAGAGTAAATGCTTCTTCGAAATTTATTTTCCAAACACATACCTTTCCATCAATGAATGCCACCTTGAATCTTTTGTCCTCCATCTCTGAGACAGATACTAGGTTCTTCTTTAGATCGGGTAGATATAGTACTTCTTGTAGATGATTGATGTTACCTTAATTCAATTGAAGAGTAACATTCCCAACTCCTTTCATGGTATAGGTGGCATTGTATCCAAGAATGGTTTCCAAATTTGTATCATTTTCTATCATATTTGAAAGAGCTTCCTTATACCCAGTGAAGTGCCTTGAGGCACCACTACCAATCGACCAATTTCCCAAGGTATCTAGAGGAAAGGCAGTAGAGAGGGCAGATATAAGATAAAAATATTTTTTCTTGTTATCTACAACATTAGATTCATCATACTTGGAGTTTCTTGGTTTTTTGGGAGGTCGACCATTTCCATGTTGAGTAGTGGGAGCATTCCTTTTTCTTTTGTTGTTGAACCTGTAGTTTCTTTAATTGTTGTTTCCCTTGAAATTGTTACAGTTGTTGTTGTCATCATCCCGAGGTGTATCAATTTTATTAGGAAACTCCCTAGAATAGTGGCCAAACTTGTTACAAATGAAGCATCTACCTTTTTTCCACCTTCGAATCCCGGTCTTCCTTGACATTGCTTCTTTGAACCTACATTTTTCTACCTTTTAACATGAGCGGAGAATGCAGTAGGATCATTCCTATTTGAAGGAATGTCTCTCTCTATCATCCTTGTTTCTTCTTGAGTACATCTAGTTAACAATTCCTCAAAACCTTGAATCTAGTCATTGTTGAGGATAATAGTGTTGAACACATCCCATTCATGATGGAGATCTATAAGGGAAACGAGAGTGAGCTCCTTGTCATCTATAACTTCTCCAATTGATAGAAGATCATTTTTTATTTTGGTGATCCTCATGAAGTAGGATTAGATATCTTCTCCTCTTCCCTTCTTTATGCCCTTCAACTTGTTCTCGAGAAAGAGGACTTGGTTTGCATTACTAGCTTTAAATAGCTAACCAACTACATCTCCTTAGATGTGCCCAAATCAGAGATGTAAGCAATTAAATGCTTATGTATAAAATCCCAAATGATCTTCTTAACTTTGACTTCACCTTTCATGTATTTTTTCTTAGTGGCAATCGGTGCATTTGAGGGAGTTTCAATAATCTTTCCTTGCACATAGTCCATAGAATCATGCTCTTCCAAAGTAAAGTGAAGAGAGATCTTCCATGCATGATAATTAGATTCATCATTGACCTTGTCATAAAATTTGAAGTAATATGAGGAGGCCATTTAATCTTGTCCTTGTCCAAAAAATCTCAGTGATTTCTCGTCTCACACTTGATTGGGCTTTGTGTTCACCTAAACTTTGATACCATGTTAATTTTAGATAACAATGGTGTGTTCTATGCTTTAGAGAAATTTACTTCAATTTTTCTTATAAGCCCAATATCAATTTAGAGGTTAACAATCACATCAACATTGATAGTAAATGCAAATAGAACATAAACAATAAGCAAAAGACAAGCCAAGACAAGAGGACAATCTTTGGTGGATGCCAGGGAAAAACCCCAATATGGGGAAAACCCTTTGATCAAATCTTATTATTCTTCAGAAGTTCATCACAGAGAGAGAGAGTACAATATACAAAATTTACTTGCCCAATCACTATAAAATAATCCAGTCAAACTGCATTCGACAGGATGCCCTAACCAAAAAGTCAATGTTGGTCAAATCAACAAAAAGTCTACTCCAAATTAGCTCAGTGAAACCCAGTCAACTCGACCTCAAAAGATAGTGAAAATTAGCCCAAAACAATCCTAAAAAGTCTAGTCAAACCTGGTCAACACATAGTCAAATCTGCAGTTAGCGACTCTGTAGTCAATGCTGGTCAAATTGCTACGAATACCTCGATTTTTGTGTCAGGAGATGTAGCCTTAGGAAATTATATTTCCTGTCTAGAAAATGCAATCAAAGGAGTGAGTTTGACCCTCGGTCAGCGCTACTACAGATGGCCCAAAAATAGTCCTGAAATTCCGGCTTGAAATTTTTGGTCAACCCAAGTCAACGCATGAAGAAGAAGAGTTGCTCCTTTGTTGTACGAACCAACGAGGAGAGGAAAGAGAAAGATGTGTGTTGAGGTGTGTCTAAAATGAGGAAAATGCCTCTTCTATTTATACACAACATGGAGGGTGAAGAGACATGTCTGATGGGCTTCATAAGCCTACATTAGACTTTTGGCCAACAATGAAAATTTGTCCATAGAAGAATAAATTCATAACTCCATTTCTACTTGTCAGAATGAGATGATATTTAAATTAGTCTTGCACTTCTTGGAAAGAGGAATCCAATAAAAATATTATCTCCATCATATGAGTTGTCCAACTCCAAGGTGGAGTTTGGCCCTAGTTGCTAATTTTAACACGTTCTCATTTCCCAAACTTGAATGAAGTTGCACAATTATTTCTTTGCCTTAAGGCTGTTATGAAATAAATAAAACAGTGGTGGTAGTGGATAGTTTTTCAATTCTTAGTGCCCCAATTTTCTAGGCAATCCAAGAGAAAAAGATATTGAAGTGTTCTTGATAACTTTCATCCCTCTAGGATAATTTTATCATGCATAAGCCATAAATGAAAAATATTATCCCTTATCTTCTTCAATTACAATGTTAAACAATGTTATAAGAACTAGACTATGTTGGATTAAACTAGCTGGTTTGACAATTTTCAAGCAAAAATTGGTTTGAACTACTACTAGAGATTGGAAAAGACCAGTTCCATACCTAATCAACCTTTTTCCACTGAACTGGTCGGTTTTATACATAGTTTTAAAACCAGGGTCGTGTGAATTATATTTGGCCTAGTAGATAGAGCCAGACCCTTGCCTAGGCCAGCTCAGTATAAAAACTTGTCCGATGACTGGTTTGTTACCAAACAAGTCGCGCTGGGCACCGACTATTCCAGTTCGGTAATAGACTGAATGGTTTGGCTGAGCCGATCTTAAACTGATCGAACTAGTCTGCGGGGAAAAAATATGAAAACTCGGACTTCAACTGACTGAGATCCTCTTTGACTGACTCGGGCGGTTTGGTAACTGACCAATTGGTTTGGTTGAGCCAGTCTTAAACTGACTGAGCTAGTCCGCAGGGAAAAAAGGTGGAAACTCAAACTCAAGCTCATAGTTTTATTGTCTTTTTATTTTATTTTTATTTAATGCCTCTACCCCTCTACCATGCCTCTAAAAGTGATCCAACCCCCTTCAACTCAGTCTGTTTCATAATGGACCGACTAGTTTGGCCGAGCCCATCTTAAATTGGCCGAGCTAGTTCACGAGGAAAAAAGGTAGCAACTCGCACTTCAAACTCATATATATATATATATATATATATATATATATATATATATATATATATATATATATATATATATATATAATTCTTGTTTTATTTAAATCTTAATGCCTTTACCCCTCTCCCAAGCCTATAAAAGTGACCCAACAACCTCACATTTCCTGACAACTATCTCATTGCATTTGTGTGAGAATTTGTGAGGAGTTTGTGAAGATTTGGAGTTGGTTTTTGGAGCAGCATTGAGGAGCAGCCATGGGTTTCCTTGTTTAACTCTTATTTAGAGTCTAAGCTAGATTGTCTTGCCTTGTCTAGCAGTAGTGACTAGTGATGTTTTGTTGTAGAGGCCATTTAGAGCCTCCTTGGTTATGTGCTTTTGTCTTGATCTCTATATATTACATGTATTGGACAGTGCACTCAGTGCCATTTTCATCAATGTGGAAAAATTCGAAGTCAGGATTAATTCAGCAAGGGTCCAAAAGTTGAAAAACTCGTTAAAGTCGGGATTTTTTGAAAATGTCGGCAAAAAGTTGGAAAAACTAAAAAAACACAAAATTATTCATTTTATTTTATAATTTTTTTTAACATCTAGAGTATCCACAACATCGAATAAATTCATCTCCACATAAAAATGTAAAGAAAGCTAATATATAATATATCTATATGAATTCTAGTGCTACATCACATTTAAAATAGTGAATATACTTCTGAATCTTGAGTCTTGCCTCAGTCTTAACTCTCAAGAGTCAAAATATTAACGAAAATTATAATAAATGTATATCATGGGTCATCTAAAAGTCTTCAAGTAATCAGTCAATGAGATCCTCTTCCCCTTTTACAGGAATAGGGAATGGCTATGCCTTTTCCTCTAGAGGAAGAAGGCCCTACCCCTGGGAATACAAATGGACTCAATCGTCCTATAGAAGCTGATGGAAGAGGTGGCCTCTGTCCTATGTTGTTGCTACCCATCCTAGATGGTGTCACCTCCTCCTCGTCATCCTCAGCCAGCTCTGCCTCCTAACCCTAATGTTGCTCCTCGTCCTCTACCTCTAGCTCTCCCTCCCCTACAACTGCTACATCCTCTAGATCCACACCTAACCAATCCTGGATTGAGTCCATGATCGACCTCACAGTCTCAACCCTCTATGCAGTGGTGGTATCAATATTGCCGAATGAGATGGCTTCCATATAAGTAGGTGTTTGAAGTTGTCTCACCCACAATTGAAGATTGTAGTAGACATAGACAATGTCATTGAGGAGTTGGGACTCTAATCTGTATTAGGGTCATAGATTGTAAATTAGTACTTAGAAAATTTAAATATTAAAAATAATCAAATGAATTCAAAAAAAATTATTTTGAATTTTTTTATTTGTTGTGCTTTTCGCTGTGTATTTTGTCAAATATACTCCAGTTGTGCTCACACCTAGAGGAACCACATGTTTGGCTAAACACTCGAATGGCAAGATTTTGGAGATGGGGTACTTTGGAACCATAACTTGTCCACCAAGGATCTACAAGTTAAAATAAAAATGAGAAACATAAAAAAAAAACATTGAAATTCTAAACTTGAAAGTTTGAAACAAACTGAAGCTTACTTGGCATTTTGGTCGTCCTATTCTTAATAGCCATCGTAAAACCAAATGTGCCACCTCCCATCCTATAGACCTCCATTTCATTAGAAATATCTTCATGTTCTTGTTTAGATGACACCATCCTCTCGACACAAGTGAAGAATCCATCCATCACCTCGTCATCAAATCTGAAACCATAGGTGTAAGAAAATGTGGGGTTGAGGTCGATACTTGCAACATGAATGGGACAATGGAGGGTATTGTTCCATCGCTCATAAGTCACTCTCCATATGACCTGTTGTTTCTCTAACCTCTCGTCTCCCTTATCTTCATAATAAGCATGAATTGCTTCTTTGGCCCTATCCATGCCCTCATACAAGTAGCCCATTGCGGTCTTGTCTCCATCAACTGACCGAAGAACCCTTACCAACGGTTTTGAAATGGCACACACCTCCTCGACTCCCACCCAAAAGATCTGATCTTATGAAACTAGTCTACATATGCCCTCTCCCTCTGGTTTGCGGCTAATAGATAAAGCATTCCAATCCGTTGAAAGAAACATGCTCTCCACATCTCACATAGAATTCAACAGAGACTGAAGAGATGCTAAAGTAGCGGAAAATTGTGTAATGGCAGGACGCACCAACACTTTGTTTTTCATGTATTTTCTCATCAAGCTAAGAAAAAATACTTGATTATATATAAATTTTGTTATGCTCTTGGATCATTCCACAATATCCCTCACAATAGGAATCTTACCTATATCTTCCAACATCAAGTCAATGCAATGAGCAGCACAAGGTGTCCAAAACAAGTTAGGATACCTCTCCATAAGTAACTTGCCAGCTGCAACATAATTTGAAATCTTTTCCATTATGACTTGGAGAAAATTTCTTGGGCCTACTTCCTGAATGAATATGTCCAACAACTCACATAATGTACGTGCATCTTTAATGTGTGCAGATGCATCAACATATTTCCTAAACATTGTCCCCTTGGGACAACTAACCAAGAAGTTAAGAAGGGTCCTACCTGTTATAGACATTTTTGTGCCTAACAGCATGAAGCATGAAATGTCAATAATCTGAGGGATCCAAAGTCCCTAAACATGTTGTTCCTACCCCTAGAGGAATAAGGTCAGCAAACCACAGCACTGAAAATCAGTTCTCCACCTGAAAACACTCAAAAACAAGCTAATTCTGGATCATGTCAGCTGCTCCACTGAGCATCTGCGCTGAATGTCAACTGCTCCACTCTGTACCTGCGCTGAATGTCAAATCTAATGAAGGCTACCTTTGCTGGGTGAGTGTTATGAAACCAGCTCACAAAAAGATAGAAAAGAGAGATCCACGCCTTAGACTTCAGCCTCTTCGAGGGGGCAACCTCCTTTACAGTACATAAATGAACAATTCTTGGATGATACAAATGACAAAACCTCCTTTCTATATATAGGAGTCTAGGGAGTCACAATATAATCCAGCCGACCTAACAATAATAATATAAAGCCACAAAAATAACAATAGAGGGATTCTATGGGGCACAGAAATAACAATATGGGGGTAATAGGGGCACAACAATATAAATAAGGGGTATAACTACAATAGTAATGGGGTAATCACTAGTATTATAGCGACCCAACATGCCCCTCTCCTTCAAAAAAGGTTTGTCCTCAACGCTTGAGTAGTTCTGGATACTTCTGCATAAAATTCTCATCCTCCCATGTGGAATCTTCAGCCGATAAGTTCTTCCACTTGATAAGATACTCTGAAATTGATCGATTTCGTAGCTGTCGAGTTCTTGTTTCTGTGACTGCTTCCGGTTCCAATATAATTTTTCCTTCCTCGTCAAGTTCTGGAAATATTGTTTGAATTGGGATCTTGTCACCTATAACCTTCTTTAAACATGAAACATGGAAAACTGGGTGCAATCGAGAAGCTGCAGGAAGCTCCAATTTGTATGCCATAGTACCAATCTTTTGCAACACCTTGTACGGACCATAATACTTTGGTGATAATTTATTATCCTTCTTAGCTTGCTTTAGGGACATTTGCTTATATGGTTGTAGCCGTAGGAATACCCAATCACCTACATCAAAACTTCTTTCACTGCGATGTTGATCTGCCTGTTGTTTCATTCTATTTTGTGCCAACACTAGGTTATCCTTTAAGAGTTGGAGGACTTGTTTTTGATGTTCGATGTGATGTTCCACTGCCTGAACCTTAGAATTTTCTCTTAAATATGATGTGATGGATGGTGGTTGATACCCATAAAGTGCCATAAATGGGGTCATTTTTGTTGCTGTATGGAAGGAAGTGTTATACCACCATTCAGCCAGAGGCAACCATTTGACCCATTGTGTCTGTTTATCAGATACAAAGCAACGAAGATATCCTTCCAAACATTTGTTTACTATCTCAGTTTGCCCATCAGATTGAGGATGATAAGATGAGCTATGAGCTAACTGAGTACCAAGAAAATAAAATAATTCTGTCCAAAAATTTCCAGTGAAAATGGGATCTCTGTCACTTACAATAATCTTTGGGTTTCCATGTAGCTTTTGAATTGTTTCCATAAATGCAGTAGAAACTGTACTGGCTTTAAATGGATGTGATAATGCACAAAAGTGTGCATACTTGGTAAGTCTGTCAACTACCACCATGATGACACTCTTTCCCTCAGACTTGGGTAAACCTGTGATAAAATCCATTGAAACCTCCTCCCAACGTTGGCTTGGAATGGATAAAGGTTGTAATAGACCCGGTGTCTTAATTGTTTCAACTTTATTTTACTGGCAAACCAAACATTCCGCCACAAACTTTTGAATATCTGATTTAAGGCCATCCCAAAAAAATTCCTTCTTAACCCTGTGGTAAGTTTTTAAAAATCCTGAGTGCCCTCCTAAGGGAGAAGTGTGCAATTCCATAAGAATCTTTTGTTTTAGCTGGGAATTCTTACAGAGGTATAAGCGATCTTTGTACCATAACGAATCATTTTTCCAGCTAAATGTATCAGAAGTACTGGAATCTTGTTGTAACTTTCGAATAAGTGCCCACACTTCTTCGTCATTCTTCCATTCCTCCCTTGCTTCGTTTATCCAATCTGGTTGGATAATAGAAATGGCACAAAACAATGCTTCCACATCCTCATCCTTTCTTGAGAGTGCATCTGCCACCACATTTTGCTTCCCTTTTTTGTAGATGATTTCAAAGTCATAACCCAACATCTTTGTGACCCACTTTTGTTGCTCTTCAGAGGATAATCTTTGTTCTAAAAAGTATTTAAGGCTATCATGATCTGTTTTTACCTTGAAGTGTCTTCCCATTAGGTAGGGTCGCCATTTCTTAAGTGCATGGAGTATTGCCAACATTTCCTTCTCATAAATAGCTTTGCTTAAAAACTTTCCCTTGATTGGACGACTTTCAAAAGCAATGGGTCTTTCATCTTGCATTAGAACAGCACCAATTCCATTTCCTGAAGCATCACATTCCACAATAAAGGTTTTTGTGAAGTCCGGTGTAGCTAAGACCGGTGCTTGGCACATTGCCTCTTTAAGATGTTCAAAGGCCTTTGTTGCTTCCGGAGTCCATGAAAATGAATCTTTCTTCAATAATGTTGTTAGAGGTGCTGCTATTCTCCCATAATTCTTAACAAACTTGCGATAATACCCTGTCAACCCAAGAAATCCTCGCAGATGCTTTATGGATGTGGGGATTTTCCATTCCTTAATGGCTTTAATTTTGCTAGGGTCTACCTTAACTCCTTCATGAGATACAATATGACCCAAATATTCCACCTCCTGGACTCCAAAGAAACATTTGGATCTTTTTGCATATAATTGTTTCTCCTCCAATAGTTGTAGCACCCTGTCAACATGTTCAACATGATCCTTCCAAGACTTGCTGTAGATTAGTATATCATCAAAAAATACTAACACAAATTTTCTAAGGAATGGTTTGAAAATTGAATTCATCAAACCTTGAAATGTTGAAGGTGCATTGGTAAGGCCAAAAGGCATGACCAAAAATTCATAATGACCCTCATGAGTTCTAAATGCCGTTTTCGGAATGTCTTCAATCTTCATTCTGATTTGATGATATCCTGAACGAAGATCCAACTTGGTGAAGTAAATTGATCCATGCAATTCATCCAGTAATTCATCAATAACAGGAATGGGGAACTTATCTTTAATAGTGAGCTTGTTGAGCTCCCTATAATCCGGACACATGCGCCATGATCCATCCTTCTTGTGCACCAATACTACTGGAGCTGAGAAAGAACTTTGACTCGGTTGAATTATACCAGCCTCTAGCATTTCTGCAACCATACGTTCAATTTCACTTTTTTGGACATAGGGATATCTGTACGGCCTGATGTTTGGAGGAACACTTCCTGGAATCAGATGAATAGCATGATCATGATCACGCATAGGTGGGAGACCTTTGGGAGTCTCAAATACCTTGGAATGATTGTCCAGGACTTTTTGGAGATCTGGAGAAATAGATGATTCCAATGTGGAAACATCTAGTGAACATAATTGTGCAATTACACCTCTTTGCTCCTTTTTTAGAAGCTTTTTCATGCCATTAGAGCTGATTATCTTTCCTGGTTTCCCTGCAATACCCCTTAATTCAACTTCCTTTCCTTCCATAGAAAATTTCATGAAAAGTTCTTGAAAATTAAAAGCTATTGTACCCAAGGATTGTAGCCATTGGACTCCTAGTACAACATCAGCACCTCCCATTGGAATGGAAAGCATTGGGCTAGTCAATACATATTCTCCCATGGATAGCTTGATATTATGGCACTTTCCAGAACAATTTATTGTTCCTCCATTTGCAATCATCACTTGACACTCTGGTGCTGGATATAGGAAGCAATTCAATTCTTTTGCTACCTTACAATGAATAAAATTGTGGGTGCTTCCTGAATCAATCAACACTATTACCTTTTCTTCTTGATTTGTCCTTCTATCTTGATGGTTTGAGGAGTGGTAATTCCTGCCAATGCATTACAAGATATGGTCGGATTTATTTGTTCTTCATCTAGGCTTTGTTCCTGGAATATATCCTCTTCTTTTGACCTTTCTTGCTCCTTTTCTTCTTCCCCTTCACAATCTATGTAGAATAATTTCTTCTCAGCACACTTATGACCTTTTGTGTATTTGCTATCACAATTGTAACAAAGCCCTTTTGCTCTTTTTTCTTCCAATTGTTGTGGTGTCAACCTTGTAGGTTGTGGAAGACTATGGGCAACAACACTTCCGTCTTTATAGTTGTGAACGGTATGCTTCCTAGTTGCCATAATTTTGCTTTCCATTTTTCTTGCTAACCTGAATGCCTTCTCTAATGAATCAGGTTCCCAAAGGCGCACATCATGTTGGATATTATCCTTTAAAGAGCCTATGAACACATCAATCCTATGCTCCTCTGGAATATCTTTTACCCTTATGTTCAATTTTTGGAACTCATCAATGTGCTCCATTATTGAACCCTTTTGTTTGAGACTTATCAATTGGCTAAAAAAAGTGTTGCTTTTTGTATCCTCATAATGTGCTATCAATTCTTCCGTAAAAATTGCCCAAGTGATAAATTGTTTACGAGAACAAAGCCATTGATACCATACAAACTGATTTGGTTCCAAATATAAAGTTGCCATACGTACCTTTTGTGTGTTTTGCACATTATTGAGATCGAAGAATTGCTCCATCTGTAATATCCATGTGGCGGGATCCTTGCCATCAAACTTCCTCACATCGATTTTTGGAACATGGTGAGTCTTCGATCCAACATTAGAGTCTATGGAATCATGATTAACATTTCTTTTATTCTCATCATGAGTTTCCTTTACTACCTTTTCACCATTAGTGACCCTTTCTTGTAGCAACTTCTTCAATTCATCCATCTTATCCTCCATGCCATCAAATTTAGCGTCAATCTTAGCTTCCATGCCATCCATCTTAGCTTCCATTCCCTTTATCTTAGATTCCACGCCATTTACCTTAGATTCCACGCCACTTATCTTAGCTTCTGTTAGCTTTTGTGAGCGTGACATTTGTTGCACTTGTTCTTGTAATTTTGATATATCATGTAGAATTTCTTCCTCTTCTTCATGAGTCATGCTAGAGCTTTCAGGTTCCTTACTATGTGTTTGCATTTTCTTTCCTCGGGGCATCAGTTACCGATAATAAAGTTTTACTATGCCCTTTGAATTCCGTTAAACCAAGCTTACACAAAAATTAAAAAAAACTACACACCTTTTTTCACTTTATAGAAGCCTGATATTGAATCTGATGTATCTCTGTAATTTCGGATCCTCCAATTCTGAAATTTCTACCTATAGTATCCTTCTGCGTCCTCTTTCCAATGCCACAAGTCTGAGCCAAATTGGATTCTCCAAGGAAGAGTTATGTGAAATCTCCCACAGTGACTTGCTTTTAGACTGGTTCAGTAGAGCGAACTTCTACGACGTGCCACGAGTCACTGTTTCAACCTTTGAATCTGAAACACACGCACAAGAAACTACAGTCCGTCCTCTTTCTGTACCTTTTTACGAAATTTCAATCCAATCCTCAGAGAGAGAGTTATGACGATCGTCCCCAGGTCACCTGTTTTGAATGTAATTCAGGAGTCTGCAAAAAGACCAACTTCCTCAGGATATATCTCCGAAAATATCGCGATAAAAGCTCTGAAATTCGGACCCAAGGTTCAGCACCCATTCTTCTCAAATGGGTTTTTTTTGCGACTTCTGAAACATCACATAAAAAAAGTTATAGCGAAAATGCCACGATGACCTGTTTGGAGCAGCGAAACCCTAGAATCCAAAGCTCTGATACCAAATGTTATGAAACCAGCTCACAAAAAAGATAGAAAAGAGAGATCCACGCCTTAGAATTCAGCCTCTTCGAGGGGGCAACCTCCTTTACAGTACATAAATGAACAATTCTTGGATGATACAAATGACAAAACCTCCTTTCTATATATAGGAGTCTAGGGAGTCACAATATAATCCAGCCGGCCTAACAATAATAATATAAAGCCACAAAAATAACAATAGAGGGATTCTATGGGGCACAGAAATAACAATATGGGGGTAATAGGGGCACAAAAATATAAATAAGGGGTATAACTACAATAGTAATGGGGTAATCACTAGTATTATAGGGACCCAACAGCGAGATTGGCCAAGTGGCACAGTCATTCTGCAAGGTGTCAAATGCCCAGGAAGCTTCCAAAATGACACATGGATCAGGGAATTCGCCTTGTGATGAGTAACATGATCTAGATCTCCAAGTGGAAGCAAGAAACTCCAAGTGGACTCAAGAACTGAAGTATAACTAAAGTGGGAGAGGTCACTAGTCAGCTTCATGCCAGCCTCAAGCTGACTCATCCTTTCTCCAAAACTCCTATATATAGAGCTCTCTCATGAGGTCTAAGGAGGCTGGAATTTTGTGCAAGTAAGGAAGTGCTGTTGGTTTGAGTATAGAACTATTGGGTGATTTGCTTGAAGGAGGTGAAGAGGAGATTTCTTTCTGCTGGGAGGTGTTGCTGGATTGGGCCTATTATGGTTGTAACACTCTCAGAACTTTACTTCTTCCATTAATAAAGTATTTGAGGTTCTTCTATATGCATGTGTCTCAATGGTGAATTGATGCTTGTATATTTGATTTATTCTAATCCCTGAATCGATTATGGATGTATGCTTCTTGTAGTTTCCTTTTCTTGTGCTTTTACAGGATCTTTGTGTAGCTGGGCCGGTGAAAGAGCAAGAAGCTAGGAGCAAGCAGCAAAGAGGGAAGATTGGATCAACCATTAGCGGAAGATAACGGTTAGTGGATCCCCTTTCTCTTCTCTCTCTCATCTCATAAAGAAGTAATCTTGAATAGCTTTACATTCAGTTGTTGCTGAGGTACTATCACCCTTAGAGTGGGATATGGTCATTCCGTATTGGATACTTTTCCCAACAACAAATTGGCGACTCTGCTGGGGATCGTATCTTGTTGGTTGTTTGTGTTTTTGCTATTCATTTCATAAACAAAGGGAGTACCGAATCGAACTGTATTTGGATCTTTCAAATACAAAGTAGAGGGCAGCTACTCTAGCTCAGTTTCTGGGCAAGTTTATGATTTGAAGAGCTGATCCACAAGGACTCTAATAAGCTCTTAGTGATAGCTTTTCATCCTCCTTTTCATCCCTTAGTGTGTCCTTGACTGATAGCTTCTGATTTGAGCAAAAACTGTGAATTTTTTAGCAATCTGTGACCCGGAAACAAAGAGAAACGAAAGTTTCGTTCTTCAGTGCAGGCTATACACAGGCTGTCTGCATTTCAGCGCAGTTCCCAAAGGGGCTACCTGTGCTGAAGGTCAAACAGACAGTGTCCCACTTGCGCTGGACCAGTCTTGCCTTGTGCTACTGGGGTTTCCTGCTATTTCTTGCCCTGTTTTCACTCTTGTTTTGCTGTCTGTTACCAGTCAATGTGCCTATCTGAAACCAACTTTCCTTGTCACTATTCCACCTCGGTTGTATAAAGAAACTGTGTTTGTTCTTTGTGTATTTCTTGTGCATTTACAGTTTCCCATAACGAAAAGTGAACTAGTCTTGCTGTGGCCTCTTAGATCTAGACCTGTGATAAAGTGTCGTTTTGATCTTAAGAGTTAGTTTATTTGTTGTTCATAGCTGATTGAGCTTTTGCTTTCGTCATATGGTTTGAATTTATATATTTCTAGTGTTGAAACAAGTAAATCTTAAGGTGTCTTTTGATTTTGGACAGGCTTGTTTGCTTTCACTTGAAATTGAATTCGAAATTATACAACATCTTTCTTTTTGTATCGCATAAACATTAAGAAAGAGAAAAGAAATACCTGCATTTTTGCATTTTTCATATAAGTTGGTATGTTGATTTAGGGAAAAAGTGCATTAGCGAGTGCTCTTTGATCTGTGTGAAAAGATTTTGTCTCTCTTTTCCCTCAGTAGTTAAGATTTTCATAAGTCAAAAAGATTGAAAAAGCTTGCTTCTCATCTTAGACTGCATTTAGGAATTTGTATCAATACATCTCGTGGTGATCCATAAAGGCAAACTGCTAAACAAGATCAACCTTAAAATAAATTGAATTTACATAACAACGCATTGAAACATAACGCAAACACATAGAGGTCTAAGCTAGAGACGTGTTCCGGCGTCGTTAAACGTGATATCTTAGCGTTGAGTGGTTGGGTGATTCCTCCACGGTGAAGCGATAAGTATCAATACGGACTTGTGCTCCCACGTACCGTCGCGTATATATTGGGAGACCCCTATAGGATCAAAGCCTTTATCCATAGGAAACCGTGTCGGCCGCCCTACTGATCGCAATGCAGTGAACACAACATTCACGAAGATCGA
The DNA here is from genome assembly GCA_031772625.1 of Pinus tabuliformis. Classification (NCBI taxonomy): domain Eukaryota; kingdom Viridiplantae; phylum Streptophyta; class Pinopsida; order Pinales; family Pinaceae; genus Pinus; species Pinus tabuliformis. Next base: position 841,688,645 of record CM062811.1, read on the forward strand.
CCACTCGTACCGTAAAACGTATTCTGTGGTTTTGCGAAAGGTTTGGCACACCCTCTGCCTAGAACTCCATAGCAGTTTCTTTTGGCCTTTTTCAAACTCTATAACTGAAAAAGTCCATCCGAGCATTTGTCACTTCGGGCTCGTTAAAACATCGAAGGAGACTAGAGTCAACTTTAGCTTTTTCTCGACTCTTAAAAAGTGAAAAAGCAAGTTGCGTCTAAGAATCGTTATAAAATTTATTTTAAACGGAACATAATCACCTTCTATTCCCGCGTTGATCTTTAGGTTGAGAACATGGAACGCCCCAACCAAGGAATTCCACATGATGGAAATCCTAGTCCTTTCTCCTCTTGGGGAGAAGTTGGTGCGCCCCACATGGCCACATTGTCGCTTCCAGGACTGACATTTGGCTTGCCTATTTGGCTATTCTCAACCAATGTAGTTCAGAACACCATGGTTCCTGAACAGTCGAGTCAACAGTTAGATGAGTCTAGAGCTTCCCACTAGCCTTCTACTTCCTCTAACCCTTCCTCCAATCCTTCATCTTCGAAAGGTAGAGCTGGCAAAAGCCAAGCTCCCATGGAGAAGAAGGAAAAGAAGAAGAATAAGGAGCCTAAGGCGACTGGGGGCAAGCAAAAGACATCTAGCAAAAATCCACACACAGCACAGACCGGGCCTAAATCACCATGTGTCATATGTAAAGGAGACCACTTCCATAGAGATTGTCCCTGTATTCCCCGGATACTAAGGGACTGGTCCCCTCGGTTGCACAATTCGGGAGCATCAACCTCTGATAGCCAGGTTGAGTGCCTACCGTCAACCAGCGAAAGCGAAGGTTCAAGACAAAAGGGGGGAGCAAGATCCCCCTGTAGACTGTGTGAAGGCGATCATGCCATCCACCGTTGTCCCTTCTTAGACGAAGCGAAGAGAGTTTTGTAAGATCGTTTGGTTTCACCGTTGAGACTTCCTCCTGGATACAAAAAACTCGTGCCAAGTCCTTCGTTGGTTGAAAACACAGCTGGCCCGCTCAAGTGGTCAGCTGAAGCGTCAGTCATTGGAAATGAACCTACTGAATCCAGACCAGATGAAAGTCTAAAGGTCGATACGGCAGTTGACCCGGTTCTTCCTTCAGAGGCTTCATCCTCAAATGACACCGTCACTGAAGATTCATCTTCAAATGACACCCTCACTGAAGAGAATAAGGATGACACCATCCAGATTCTTTTCATCAACACAGATTCTGATGAGCATCAGGTCAATGCGCCCATTCCTTTATCGCAGGAAGGAACATCGTCAGGATCGTATCCGGCCGTGTATTCGGTCCCACCACCAAGCAACCTGGTTGTGTCCTTTGATTGGAACCAACTAGGCAGACCCTGGTTACCAGCCAGTATACCATTCAGAATCATAGTCCAAATTTATAGAATGGTGATGGCTGGAACCATTATTGATGAAGGGGCATCTGTGAGTATCCTTTCCTCTGTTGCTTGGAAAGCACTGGGTTCCTCGGCGCTTTTGCCTGAGATAAGAAATCTCTCGGGCTTTGAAAAAGGAACCAGTCGACCATTAGGGATCCTCCCCAATGTGCATGTTACATTGAAAGGGAAGATCGTTCAAATGAACGTGAAGGTCGTTCAAGGACCCTTGGATTATAACCTACTCCTTGGACGAGACTATATATATTGCATGGGAGCTATAGTCTCCTCACTCTTTAGAGTAATGTGTTTTCCACATGAAGGAAGGGTGGTCAAGCTCGTAGACCAACTTTCATTTCCAGGATCACGCATCGCAAATAGTCAAATACCAACCCTCAATGGTCTATTCACTCAAGAAATGTCTCCACCGCCAGTCCTCCTTCCCGATGAGTGCGAGTGATTCGGAAAGATGGGACTGGAACCCAGGGGGCATGCATCCTGGTCTGCTTCGGGCAGAGGAAACCCTGGGTATAAGGTAGAATTTCCGCGGAAGAATATGACTAGTCCGTACCCCGTCCGTGGATGGAAGAGGGGTTGTTCTAGAATAGGATTCTTTTGTTAAGGTCACGTGTTTGACAAAGGTCATTCACCATTGTCTACTATGGGAGACAGTGTCGGGGAAATGTTTTGTTTGATGGTGTTAACGAAACAATCTTTGGGTAACCAGAAAGAGGTAAGCCTCACCCTTTAAAAACAAGTGTTTTATCGGATAAGTAGGGGCAGCCTTGAAATTGTACTTTATACCTGGGGGCATGCAAACCTTTTGGAGTGTAAGCTAAGAGCGGTTATTTATCTATTTTTGGGATTAGCCATTTCCGAACTTGCATAAAGAAAGGATGAGTAGGAGCATAGCTTTGGTAAGGCGCAAGCTCTATAAAAAATGGGATCTTTCAGGAGACATTCTTATTTTATGACTGGTATTTCGAGCAGTTTTAGCATAAAGTTCATGCTCGTTAAAAAATAAATAAAAGCAGTGAGCAATGTTTCCCCCAGAGTTTAAGCTCATTTTTATCTAAAAAAAGGAACCTATTTCGGTAAATAACCATTGTGATCGTAAATTTATTAGCCATAAAAAGCTTTGGTCGTGTTTGCACCCGCCACCTCCACTCCATTTGGCCGATCGTTCACTCGATATGATTGTTTACCCATTTTGAGGAACAGCTGCGAAGAGTGATTTCACTTAGCCATCCTTGTGACACTGCCGTGATTGGAAAATTCCAACCTGTACCTGGAATCTGCTGCTATCCCTGTTTATCACTCGTTCCTCAAAAGACGAGTCTTCTTTGAGCTCTTTTCAATTGACTCGTAAAATATGAAAATTTTGCCGAGTTTTGGCCTTCCAGCTCGTTAAAAGGACCGGAAGAGCTATCCCTCCTCTAGATTTTAATCTTTTTGGACCTGAGGGATTATTGCACAAAAAGGTCGAGCGCTTGTTTTATTCGGCTCGTTAAAGTTATCGAAAATTCATCCCTTCTGTATTGTTTTATACTTTTTCGGACTTAAGGGATTAGATGACGAAAAAGGAATTTTGGAGTTAACTTTCTGTACCTTTTCAGACTCTCTAAAAATGAAAAGGACCGAGTTGTCTTTGTCGCTAGACTCGTTAAAATGATTAAATAGCGACAAACTTGTCTTTAGACGAGAACGAGTTTCCCTATCGCTAGGCTCGTTAAAACATAGCGATGGGCTTGCCCGAAGGGCAGGTTATAGAACAAGCATATGTTATCCTCCTCAAGCTTGACAAAAATAAAGAGGTACTGGTCAGAAATGACTGGGGAAAAATTGGGAGAACCTCAAAGCTTTAATGGTAGCAAGTCGCTCTTGAACATGACACTTTGTCCTCCGTATCACATCGGGTTGGGTTGTTTCATTCACCGGTCTCATCACCATGGTCCTCAGCAAACCATCCGTATTTGGGGTAATGCTACCGATCCATCACATCAGTGTCGTTATATGTTCAAGAGATGTTGTTCAGAAAGAGTCAACCGTGTCCCATCCACTGCCATACATTATCCTTCATCCACCCATGGTCGCCACCCTGAATCATATCTCACAGATTGTTTTCACCTCCACTAAAATCATTAGCTCCGTTCTGTGTCACTGATGTGGGATTCATTAAGGCCCTCCTTTGACAGATCGCTTCTTGTCGACTTCAGCTCATTATCCAGGAAGTTGATCTAGGGACAACCCCCCCAGTACTTTGAAGATTGCATGCCTCAATGGCAAGTTTCTCACTTCCGGCGACAGGTATAAATCAATGACCTTCGACCAGAAGATTTTGCGTGGTGTTCGACGCCAAGTCGTTTATTCACACCACGTGAATTGTACTGCAGTACCTTGAGGGTCATTTTCATTATTGGTGATTCCTCTCGCGCTTGTTAACGGTTTACATTATTGACCGGTAATCAAGCGATGTCTTTCCATGTTCGACTTCAGCGCAATTCTCACATGGATCGACTTGTACTTAGAGTGAAGATCGAACGAGTTTGAAGACCCCGGATCTAGTTTCATCCATCCGGGCTACGATATATATTCAGGAAATATAAAGACATTTGATATGTACATTATTGCAGCAGATGATCATCCTACTCAAAGGATGGTAATTTCAGCAGAGAATTATCAGTCTATCATCAGACAGTCGTCTGTTATATGTACCAAAATGAATTTATAAAGTTGAGCATGGGAATGCCCGCCTCAGCTAGATCATGAAAGAAGAATGAAAAATAATGTATTTTATTGTATTTTATTACAGGGCACCTCTCAGCGATTGAATGAACTTCGGATCCTCCTGATAAAGCATTTCACCCGATAAACGACCTCATACTTTAGGGGGCAACTGTTATAGACATTTTTGTGCCTAACAGCATGAAGCATGAAATGTCAATAATCTGAGGCATCCAAAGTCCCTAAACATGTTTTTCCTACCCCTAGAGGAACAAGGTCAGCAAACCACAGCACTGAAAATCAGTTCTCCACCTGAAAACACTCAAAAACAAGCTAATTATGGATCATGTCAGCTGCTCCACTGAGCATTTGCGCTGAATGTCAACTGCTCCACTCTGTACCTGCGCTGAATGTCAAATCTAATGAAGGCTACCTGCGCTGGGCGAGATTGGCCAAGTGGCACAGTCATTCTGCAAGGTGTCAAATGCCCAGGAAGCTTCCAAAATGACACTTGGATCAGGGAATTCGCCTTGTGATGAGTAAGAGGATCTAGATCTCCAAGTGGAAGCAAGAAACTCCAAGTGGACTCAAGAACTGAAGTATAACAAAAGTGGGAGAGGACACTAGTCAGCTTCATGCCAGCCTCAAGCTGACTCATCCTTTCTCCAAAACTCCTATATATAGAGCTCTCTCATGAGGTCTAAGGAGGCTGGAATTTTGTGCAAGTAAGGAAGTGCTGTTGGTTTGAGTATAGAACTATTGGGTGATTTGCTTGAAGGAGGTGTTGGCATTATGCTTCTGGTATGGCTATATGTTACAGATGTTGTACTTGATGGCAACTCCCATGACAAGGCTCTCCATTTATTTAAAAATTAAGAAGGACACAGGAAATCAGTTCAGAAGGTGCGTACTCGCAGGTACACCATGCAGGGACTGCGTCCAAAGACGCAGGCCAGCCGTTCAGGAGGTGCGTCCACCCAGTGCACACATTTCAAGGCAGAGAAAAGCACACATGGGGTTTCTTATGTTTTACTCTTGGTATTTAGCCGACGGTATTGGGTTATTATGGTGTCGGCTCGTGGTATTGTTCCATGATTTTAGGAGGAGCTTGCCTATATAAAGCAAAGGAGATCATTTGGTTTGAGCATGGTTTTGGTTGAATATCTTATGAGGGCGAGATCTGGTCTAGATCTAAACAAGGCGAATCTACTGATGGACCGAGATCTCTTCGGCGCATGTTCAGATCTGTAGATCTGACTGTCTGGGTTACTTCTGAAGTCTTGAAATCATCTATGCCCGGAGGGACGCAGGTCTAGTAAGGGTTCAGGTGCGTCGGGACGCAGGCGCAGAAGGGTTCAGGTGCACCGGGACGCAGGCGCAGAAAGGTTCAGGTGCGCCGGGACGCAGGCACAGAAGGGTTCAGGTGTGTCAGGACGCAGGCGCAGAAGGGTTCAGGTGCGCCGGGACGCAGGTAGCTCAATAGACTCAGAGCGAGGGACGCAGGTTAGCAGTTGAGCAGAGTGCGTCCGGGACTCAGGCGAGCAGTTGAGCAGGGTACGTCCGAGACTCAGGCTAGCAGTTGAGCAGGGTGAGTCCGGGACTCAGGCTAGCAGTTGAGCAGGGTGAGTCCGGGACTCAGGCTAACAGTTGAGCAGGGTTAGTCCGGGACTCAGGCTAGCAGTTGAGCAGGGTGCTTACTTCTCTTAAAATCTTTGTTTATCATTGTTGTGTTCTAGGTTTGGTCCTATTATTGTTGATCTGGTTACTACAGTTGATTGGGTAATTCTCTTACACTTGATGATCAATTGATGCTTATGGATCCAGTTTGAAAATTTATGAAAAGTGGTCCTTGTATGAAAAGAAGTAGGGGGTTGTAGCTCCCTTCCATGAGAGACTGGAAAACGAGAGAGAGTTGTAGCTCTCTGTAGGTTGCAGCCTGCGTACTGGTAAAGGACTGCACCAGTACAAAACCATTGTAAAAGGAGTTTCTAATTTGAAAGAAGATAGAGACATATTGCAGCAGGTGGTTTTCACCCACATTGGGTTTCCACCTTACATCTTGTGTTCTTTGGTGTTACTATCTATTTTCTTTTGTTCATACTCATTATTTTATGGTACTGACATGCAAAAATAATTCAAAGAACAAATAAAGAAGATTTATTAAAAGAATTATATAATACTGATTCACCCCCCCTCTCAGTATTATTTCCAACAATTGGTATCGGAGCAGGTCCTCCAGAGAAGATTGATCGCTTGAAGGTAGATCGTTCATCATGAGCAACTACGAAAGAGAAGCATCAATCAGGCCACCGGTTTTTGATGGGACAAACTTCAATTATTGGAAGGTAAGAGTTACTGCCTATCTTCAATCTCTTGGTACAGAAGTTTGGGACATCGTAGAAACGGGCTACGCTTTTCCTTCAGCTACTCCTACAGATGCAGCCGAGAAAAAGAAGTATGAAACAAATGCGAAAGCAGTCAGTACTCTATTAGGATGTATATCTCAATCAGAATTCATGAAGGTAATGCACTATAAATCCGCAAAAGAGATATGGGACAAAATTGTCACGAGCTATGAAGGAGATGCACAGGTAAAGCGTGCTAAACTTCAAACTCTCAGAATTGAGTATGAGACTCTCAAAATGTATAATGATGAAAGTGTGGCTAACTATTTTCTTCGGGTAGATGAGGTTGTTAACTGTATGAAAAATTTGGGTGAGGAAATTAAAGAGGCTATTGTGGTTGAAAAGGTTCTAAGATCATTGTCCCCCAAGTTTGAATCTAAAGTATCTGCAATAGAAGAAAAGGAAAATCTACGAATTCTTACTATGTCTCAGCTACATGGAATTCTAACTGCTTATGAAATGAGAAAGGGAGGTCCATCAGATAGAAGAGAAGCTGCTTTCAAGGCATCAGGCAAAGGAGATTATTATGAAACAAGCCATGTCCCAGAAGAAGAAGAGGAAGAAGAATCAAATTTTGTCAGAAATCTTCAAAGGGGTTCTGGAAGGTTCAGAGGTAAGTTACCTTTTAAATTCTTTGCTTGTGGAAGAGTAGGTCATTATGCTGCAAAATGTCCTTACAAGGATAAAGGAAAAGAACCTGCTAGATGGAACAAGAAACAGAATGCAAATAAGAAAATCTACTACACTCATGAAGATAGTGATGGGCTATCAAACAGTGATGAAGATGAACAAGGTAATGAATATAAGTTGTTAATGGCATTTGAAGATGATGATTATATGGATGTTGTAGATGTGGATAACCTTTATGATGAAATTACTAGACTCAAGAGATGTATAGAAGAAAAGAACATGATCATTGATACTCTACAATTTCAAATTGATAAAAAAGAAAAACATCTTGAAAAATTAGAAGGTGAAATTGTTGGTCTTAGAAACGAGATTGAGAAAACAAAAGCTATTAATCTCAAGTTTGTCAAAGGATCTGAAACTTTGGATGAGATTATCAGTGTGCAGCGGTCTCCACTAAACAAGACAGGTCTGGGCTATAATGGAGAAACTTCTCAAGCGTCCACTTCAAAAAGTTATCTTGATGCAGCAAGAAGAAATGAGCAAAAGCACAATGAAGATCATCAGGTAAAGCAGGGACAAATTACAAACAAAAACTATCAGGGGCAATCCATCTTAAGGGTGAACAAAAGCTACAACCAGCCACAGGTAAAATCTTCTCAATTTGGTTCAAGAATATATGACAATAGAAATTACAATCAATTGGCCGGAAGATTCGATAACCGTAGAAGTTTCTTCAATGGACAATGCTTTTCTTGCCATAACTTTGGTCACAAAGCAGCTCAATGTGTTGCATATAAAACGATCATGACTAGGGAAGCTCAAAAACAAAGAAGTATGACGGGGATTACAAAAAGGACCTATAACAACTTTTCGGTTCTTGAAAATGAAGTTGAATGTTCTATTTGCAATAACTTTGGTCATAAAGACTCTGAATCCAGGAGCAGGTTTCAGCAAAAAAAGGAACAAGCCTCAAACACCAAAACATGGAGAATAAAGGAACCTCAAACAGAAAGATGTGGGATAGCATTTTATGCAGAGGGACAGGAAAATCTATGGTACATTGATAGTGGATGTTCGAAGCATATGACAGGTGATAAAGAAAAACTTGAGTCTTATTCTACTCTAGAAAAGGGAAAGAAAGTCTCTTTTGGAAATGATACTCCTGCAACTATAAAAGGAAAAGGCATTGCTCAGTTAAAAGAAAAGGTCAAGGCTGGAAATGTTTTGTATGTTGATGGATTGAAGCATAATCTTCTAAGTGTCAGCCATATGTGTGATCAAAGAACCGAGGTTATATTCAGATCAAATGGATGTCTTGTTCGTGATCTTGATACAGGTAAAACAGTGATCAAAGGCAAAAGAACTCCAAATAATCTGTACATATTTGAAGAAGGACAACAAAAATGCTATCTGAGCAAGGATGATGAGCACTGGTTATGGCATCGGAGGTTGGGACATCTAAGCTTTTCACAAATAAGGAAAGCATGCAAATATCAGGCAGTTCGTGATCTTCCAGATATAAAAATTCTTGACAATACCATATGCAAATCATGTCAGTTTGGAAAACAAACCAGAACTAACTTTCCAGAGAAGGAAGGATCAGCTAGCATGCCTCTTGAGCTAGTTCATACAGATACATACGGTCCATTCAGGAAAAGAACACCTAGAGGAGAAGAATACTTGATATTATTCATTGACGATTTCTCCAGGTTTGTCTGGCTAGGACTTATGAAGCACAAAGATGAAGGATTCAAAAAATTCAAAGCCTTCAAAGCCTTGGTTGAAAATGAATCAGGTCACAAAATTAAGTGCCTCAGATCCGACAGAGGTGGGGAGTTTACCTCAAATGAATTTTTTGATTTCTGTGAAGAACATGGGATAAGAAGAGAATTCTCTACAGCTAGAACTCCTCAGCAAAATGGAGTTGTGGAAAGAATGAACAGAACAGTCCAACAAATGGCTCGTGCTATGCTTGATGAATCAGGAACTCCCGCAACTTTCTGGGGTGAAGCTGCACATGCTGCGGTTGTTATTCTCAACAAAACAAATGTCCGGGTGAAAAACACTAAAACTCCTCATGAGCTCTGGAGTGGTAAGACTCCTTCGGTAAAGCACTTCAAAATCTTTGGGAGCAAATGCTATATCAAGAATACTGATGAGCAGCTTGGCAAACTTGAACCTAGAGCAGATGAAGGCATTCTTCTTGGTTACTCTCCACATAGCAAAGCATACAAATGCTACAATAAAAGACTTGGCATAATTGTTGACAGCATTGATGTAGTGGTTGATGAGAAGGGATACATTCCTAGGCAAGTACATCATGAAGACATCGAAGAAGATGAAGGCTACCCTCAAAGATAGAATGATGAAGAAGAAGAATCCCAAGAAGAAACTCAAGAAGAACCAGAGGAGCAGACAAGAATAGAAGAAAAGACTCCATCCAGATATGTTCAGAAGAATCATCCAGAATCTCAGATTATGGGGCAGAAAGAAGCAGGTGTACAAACAAGAAGAACAGTTGCAGAAGCTTCAAGCTATCTGGCATTACTCTCCTCTACTGAACCACAAAGTGTGAAAGAGGCATGCAAAGATGAATGTTGGGTGAAAGCAATGGATGAAGAACTTGAGCAAATCGAAAAGAACAACACTTGGGAGCTGGTTCCTAGACCAAAGGATAAGAATGTTATCGGAACAAAATGGGTCTTCAAAAACAAATTGAATGAAAATGGAGAAGTAATTAGAAACAAGGCCAGACTTGTTTGTAAAGGGTATGCACAACAAGAAGGAATAGACTTTGAAGAAACCTTTGCTCCTGTTGCAAGACTTGAGGCCATCCGAATGTTCCTTGCTCTCTCAAGTTTTCAAAACTTCAAAGTATTTCAAATGGACGTGAAATCAGCATTTCTGAATGGAGAGTTGGAAGAAGAAGTGTACATTGAACAGCCAGATGGGTTCATTCTTGGAAATGATCCAAATCTTGTATGCAGATTAAAAAAGGCTCTCTATGGTCTCAAACAAGCTCCAAGGGCTTGGTACTACCGTTTGGACAAATATCTCCATCAACAAGGTTTTTCAAAAGGATCAGCAAATAGCAATCTTTATATAAAAGTTGAAAATGACAAATTGCTAATACTTGTTGTGTATGTAGATGACATTATTTTTGGGAGCAATGAAGAAGCGATGAGTCAAAGCTTTGCCTCGGTCATGCAGAAAGAATTTGAAATGTCTTTGCTAGGAGAACTGACATATTTCCTTGGTTTGCAAATCCAACAAAAAGAAGGAGGAATCTTTTTATCTCAAACCAAGTATCTCAAACAGATTTTGAAGAAATATGGTATGGAAGATGCAAAACCAGTATGTACACCCATGGTCACAGGATGTAGCCTCAGTGCAAATGATGAATCTACAGCAGTACATCAACCAACCTACAGATCTATGATTGGAAGTCTACTTTATTTGACAGGTACCCGACCGGACATCATGCATGCAGTTGGAATAGTTGGAAGATTTCAGGCAAATCCGAAGGAGACTCATCTTCAGGCAGTGAAGAGAATTTTCAAATATCTTCAAGGGACTCAAAATTATGGCTTATGGTATCCTAGAGATACAGATCTTACACTTCATGCTTATACAGATGTAGATTGGGCCGGAAGCGTGGATGACAGGAAAAGCACAAGTGGTGGTGCGTTCTTTATGGGTTCCAAACTGGTATCTTGGTTCAGCAAGAAACAGAGTTCGATTGCCTTGTCTACAGCTGAAGCGGAATATGTTGCTGCTGCATCTTGTTGCACTCAACTCCTTTGGATGATGCATACTTTGCAGGATTTTCAAATCACTTGTACACCACCTATCCCCATCTTATGTGATAACACAAGTGCAATCAGCATCTCAAAGAATCCGGTTATGCATTCAAAAACCAAGCACATACCAATCAAGTACCATTTTCTCCGGGAACAAGTACTTGAACAAAAGGTCAAGTTGGAGTATGTTCCTTCTAAGGAACAAGTTGCTGATATTCTCACCAAACCATTGCCCAGGGACACTTTTGAATACCTCAGGCAAAAGCTGGGGGTTGTTGATGCATCATCTTATTGTTGAACCTTTCTGATTGATGGTACAGGTTCAGGGGGAGCATATAATGCATTGTTGGCATTATGGAGGATGGTCAGAAGGAGATCTTGGAAATAGCTGCAATATGTCTCTATCTCTTTCGTGGTGGATTATGGTTCTTTGCTGCAGATCTGGTTCATTTTCAGGGGGAGCATGATCTTAGGGGGAGCATACCCCTTTGCCCTTGATGTCAAAGGGGGAGAATGAAGCTGAAGTTTGTGAGGTTGCCATCAAGTCCAAAGGGGGAGATTGTTGGCATTATTTTTCTGGTATGGCTATATGTTACAAATGTTGTACTTGATGGCAACTCCCATGACAAGGCTCTCCATTTATTGAAAAATTAAGAAGGACGCAGGAAATCAGTTCAGAAGGTGCGTACCCGCAAGTACACCATGCAGGGACCGCGTCCAAAGACGCAGGCCAGCCGTTCAGGAGGTGCGTCCACCCAGTGCACACATTTCAAGGCAGAGAAAAGCACACATGGGGTTTCTTATGTTTTACTCTTGGTATTTAGCCGACGGTATTGGGTTATTATGGTGTCGGCTCGTGGTATTGTTCCATGATTTTAGGAGGAGCTTGCCTATATAAAGCAAAGGAGATCATTTGGTTTGAGCATGGTTTTGGTTGAATATCTTATGAGGGCAAGATCTGGTCTAGATCTAAACAAGGCGAATCTACTGATGGACCGAGATCTCTTCGGCGCATGTTCAGATCTGTAGATCTGACTGTCTGGGTTACTTCTGAATTCTTGAAATCATCTATGCTTGGAGGGACGCAGGTGCAGTAAGGGTTCAGGTGCGTCGGGACGCAGGCGCAGAAGGGTTCAGGTCCGCCGGGACGCAGGCGCAGAAGGGTTCAGGTGCGCCGGGACGCAGGCGCAGAAGGGTTCAGGTGCGTCGGGACGCAGGTGCAGAAGGGTTCAGGTGCGCCGGGACGCAGGTAGCTCAATAGACTCAGAGCGAGGGACGCAGGTTAGCAGTTGAGCAGGATGCGTCCGGGACTCAGGCGAGCAGTTGAGCAGGGTGCGTCCGGGACTCAGGCTAGCAGTTGAGCAGGGTGAGTCCGGGACTCAGGCTAGCAGTTGAGCAGGGTGAGTCCGGGACTCAGGCTAGCAGTTGAGCAGGGTGAGTCCGGGACTCAGGCTAGCAGTTGAGCAGGGTGCTTACTTCTCTTAAAATCTTTGTTTATCATTGTTGTGTTCTGGGTTTGGTCCTATTATTGTTGATCTGGTTACTACAGTTGATTGGGTAATTCTCTTACACTTGATGATCAATTGATGCTTATGGATCCAGTTTGAAAATTTATGAAAAGTGGTCCTTGTATGAAAAGAAGTAGGGGGTTGTAGCTCCCTTCCAGGACAGACTGGAAAACGAGAGAGAGTTGTAGCTCTCTGCAGGTTGCAGCCTGCGTACTAGTAAAGGACTGCACCAGTACAAAACCATTGTAAAAGGAGTTTCTAATTTGAAAGAAGATAGAGACATATTGCAGCAGGTGGTTTTCACCCACATTGGGTTTCCACCTTACATCTTGTGTTCTTTGGTGTGACTATCTATTTTATTTTGTTCATACTCATTATTTTATGGTACTGACATGCAAAAATAATTCAAAGAACAAATAAAGAAGATTTATTAAAATAATTATATAATATTGATTCACCCCCCCTCTCAGTATTATTTCCAACAGGAGGTGAAGAGGAGATTTCTTTCTGCTGGGAGGTGTTGCTGGATTGGGCCTATTATGGTTGTAACACTCTCAGAACTTTACTTCTTCCATTAATAAAGTATTTGAGGTTCTTCTATATGCATGTGTCTCAATGGTGAATTGATGCTTGTATATTTGATTTATTCTAATCCCTGAATCGATTATGGATGTATGCTTCTTGTAGTTTCCTTTTCTTGTGCTTTTACAGGATCTTTGTGTAACTGGGCCGGTGAAAGAGCAAGAAGCTAGGAGCAAGCAGCAAAGAGGGAAGATTGGATCAACCATTAGCGGAAGATAACGGTTAGTGGATCCCCTTTCTCTTCTCTCTCTCATCTCATAAAAAAGTAATCTTGAATAGCTTTACATTCAGTTGTTTCTGAGGTACTGTCACCCTTAGAGTGGGATAGGGTCATTCCGTATTGGATACTTTTCCCAAAAACACTACCCTTTTGGGCAATCCAACCATCTGAGATGATTGTGCATCTAGTTTGTTCCCATGATGCCCTAAAATCCTCCAATCTAGAAGTGCAATTAGCCTTTTCATCTTGAATAAGAGGCCCTCTAAATTCTGTAAAGGTGGGGGCTTTATACCCCTGGCCAAGGACAACAACAACATCAAACATAGCATGGTAGAATGGGTTTGCCTTGGCAATGTTGAAATGAACATCACTCCATATAAGACACTTACTGACCAACATGTTAGCTTCTGCCTTTTCGTTTTTTTTTTTAATTGTTGATTTGATGCCAATTTGTGCACTAGCTATGGTTCTAGGAACAAAGAAAGATGAGATAGATGAGGGGTTGGGACGTATGGGTGAGGAAGGTAATGCTGAAGAAGCACTACTGCTCTCAATTCCCCCAACTCTTAAGGCCTCCACAAGTTGGAATTTTAGTGCTGCCCTTGTTGTCTTTTCATTCGTCTTTATCCATCAATGATTGAATGGCCCATCGGATGATTTTTGGAGTTGTATTTGGGAAAGGTCAACATTTTTCCCCAGAATTTGCCCTGAATGGAATTTTAATCTATTGATACCCCATGACATATGCTTTCCACACAACTTGCATTCTATTGATCCCCCCAGATTCGTGTATAGTATCAGGTTCACCATATTCCCACATAGCGTCCAAAAGCCTTGTCATTTTGTTTAAACTTTGAACTTGAATTTAAACTTGGGCACAATTTTTTTTGAAACAAATTAAAAATTTCCCATCACATAAAAAGCAAACACAAATGCAATAGTTGATTTTAGATTTTAAATGCTTCTTCTCAGTCACTTTAAAACACTAAAATTCAGCAAACAAGGGTTTACATTTTTCTCATTTTATTCTTGAAAGTTGAAGTTTTGCTTCAATCTAGATTCTAAACAATGTTTTGATTTAAAATTATAGACAAAAATAAGACATAAACAAACTAATAGAATTTTAGAGAAGTATAGAAAGATTTAAGAAATCATGTGTAAAAGAAACTAAGAGAGAAATTAAAATACATACCTGGCAGCAACAATTCGGCACTTTGAATCTCCCACAATGAGCAGTGGAAAAAGCTCCAAATCTCCACCAAAAAACTGAGAAATATTCTCCTCTAGGGCAAAGGTAAACCCCTATGAATCTCCACAATGCCGAATGGGAGAGAAAACAACAAAAAATAAGATCATTTTTGCCTTTGTGGCCTCTTTATCCATGGCCTAGGAAGGGAGGCTGAATTTTTGGGTTGACTCTCGATTAAATCGTTTAGTTCAAAAAATCATGTTTTTAGGATTAAATCGTGACTTTTTGAAGACTTTTTCCACACTGATTTTGATACAATAGATATATTCATGAGCATACTTTGATCATGTTTTGTCTTCTCTCTATATTTAATGCTTTGAGTTTGGAAACATGAATGAAAATCTTTAAAATATGTTTTTTTCATAAAAAAATAAATATTTAATGTATTTTTTACAATGACCGAGTCATTGAAATCAACTAGGCTATGTCAATATGAGTCGACCCTCAGCCGGTTCTGAATCCAAATTTTAAAACTATGGTTTTGTACAATGTGACTAAGGAACCTTGGAACATAATTTTTTTTTAAAGAGAGCAATAATTTATGAGTGGGGCAACTTAATATTCAACCTTTCGGTCCTTACTAATGCAATGCAATTAATGGTAATGTTAAATCTATCACTTTTACTTAAATTTTTAACATTACCATTAATTATTTTAGAATCTTTGAGAGTAGTTCCAACCTCGTTGTATTTCTTATAGAGAAAGTAGAATTTTAGATCCCACTCAAAATCCAACAAATTCAACAGTTTAATAGCTTTTAGGATATCAATATGGGGGGGATTGCAACGTTTCCATTGGAGTTTGTCATGTATGAGGGTATGGAAATGAAATTTAAGCAAGAGCACCAAGCACTCTATGTACCTCCATTTTGGTGGCATTGATTGTTGAACTCCTTTGTCACAACCCTAGTATAAATGTACCCATCACACTAGTAAAATCTCGATTTGACTTGTTAAGCTTTTTCTATCTTATTTTAATGCTAAGAGGGTGATACAGATGATGAGGATCCCAATGAAGGCAATGATTTGATGATATGTAGGTATTTGTTGTAGTAAGATTTTTTTTTGGACCAATGTTACATTTATTGTTATCAGCAATTTATCATCGGAGGTCTAAATTTTAAATTATTAGCAATATCGGAAATTATTAGGAAACTTAAAAAATACAAAAATATTCATTTTTTTCTCAATGCTTTAACTTCTAAAATAACATCAACATCAACATCAAACAAACGCATTGCTACATAAATATGAAAATAAAATCGATATATGAGAGGTATAAGATGTCAAGTGATACATCTGTTAAAATTGGAAACTAGGGCCAAACTCCATGTCAGTCATCTTATTTATGGTAGTTGATATTTTTCTTGGATCCCTCTCATCAAGAGGTGTAGAATTATTTAAAGATCATCTGATTCTGATAGGTATTCATAGAGTCATGAATTTATTTTTGTTATAAGACAATTCATTAGGGTCATCCAGCAACCAAATAAACCCCACATGTGCTCAATGTTTTAGTGTAAAAGGATATGACTTGAGAGTAATTTCACACACACTTCTATCTTGATTTCTCTCCACTTGTCTTGGGTTTTAGTGGAAGAGAAATATAGGAGTGGAAGTCCTAGACGTTGGAGGAAAAGGGGCTGCCTTAGCTGCAGCAAAGAAGGCGGACCATCGAAGCGATGGAAGGGTTCGATGCGTTGACCTAAAGGAGCTCAAGGAAGAAGCCTAATGCTATCCTAAGGTAGCCCGAACGTAGTCCTAGAAGGTAGCCCTAATGCAGTCCTAGAAGGTAGCCCTAATGCTATCCTAAACATACATATGGTTCCCTAGCCACAGGCATATGGTGCCCTAGATGTAGGACTAATGTGGTTGAAAAGGAGGAATATTTTACGGCCCAAAACAAGGCATCGAGCTGCTGGAAGGAGGCTGAGGGTAGGCCGAGTTCAAGAAGGGCTATTTAGGGTAGTGAAAAAGGTGGGATATAGGTGACAGCGTGGGACTGTGGTATTCTGCAGTCTTAACCACCTCAAAACAGGGACAACGTGGAGAGTTTGAGGGTTCAAACAAGCCTTGGACATCAGCATGCTAGGGGAGGTGTCTCATGAGAGTATACCGTAGTTTTCTTGAGGGTTGTTTGAGGACTGTAGGTCTGCCTAGTTCCTTACAACTAGATCAGTCACGAACAACAAGGTATGGCAAGGCTATTGAGACAACATCAAGGTATGTCAAGGCTATTGGACAACAGTACGGTATGGCAATGGAATAGGAAATAATGGCACAAATGGTATAGCATAAATTTTAGGGACAACAACTACAACAATATAACTAGGTAGCAGTAAGCATAGAGATGCATGGGATAGCTGCATAGTAAATGAGACAACAAAGGAATTCTAAGGAAAACATTGGACAACATGGCAATCATAGACATCATGACAAGCATATCAAGCTTTGACAACATGGAAAGCATAGCAAGCTTATACAGCATGGCAAGAATAGAAAGCATTGATAGCATGACAAGCATGGACAACATGGAAAGCGTGGTGCTCCAAGCACATGAGACATGTTGTATGACAACATGGTTTAGCATACCACATGGGACAGCAGTGTAACAACATGATGCAGCTATGGCACATGGGACAGCTGTAGCAGGATGGTGCAACAACGACACATGGGACAAAGGTGACAACATCAGGTGCAACGGTATGATGTGTGCAACATAGTCATGAGGTCCAACTTAATGATGATGGGTGCAACATGGTGCAGCACAGTGAGGTGCAACATGATGACAAGGTGCAACACAATGATAGGTGAATGAGTCATCTTGAAAAATCAGTTCAAACAGCATGTCTTCAACTGAGTTAAGCGATCTCATGTATCATCTTCTTAGAGATGATCTATGCTCTTATTTAGATATGTCAAAGTGTTGACTTTTGTTGTAAATGTACTATCTCTCTCTTTCTCTGCTAAACTATTAAAGAACATATAAGAAGAATTGATCAAGGGTTTCCCGACACTGGGGTTTGTCCGTGGCTAGCACCACATCTTGTGTCCTCTTGTCTTGGCTTGTCTTTTGCGATTTATGTTTATGTTCTATCTGCAGTTTACTTTAATGCTGATGTGATTGCTAATCTGGAAAAGATATTGAGCTAACTGTGAAAATTGAAATAAATTTCTCTAAGCATAGAACATACCAAAAAATAACATGGTATCAGAGCTGAGGTGAAGACAAAGCCCAAGCAAGAGTGAAGGAGCAATCACCGAAGACAATTCGGAAAGGACAAAAGGATCAATGGATTCCTCATCCCTCTTCAAATTCACCAAGGGTGAAGTCAAAGCAGACAACATTATCAGAATGGCACAGCGAAGGCTTATAATGGCCTACCTAAATATCACTTCAATGGGAAGTATGGATCTAAGGGTGGGAAGAAAGACAAATGACTTATTTGTAATAAGTTAAACCATTATCCGAAGGAGTGTTCAAATGGTAGGGACATAACTCTTGATGAAGATAACAATCATTCTAGGGACATCTCCAACGATTGAAGGAATGCTAGTTAATGCAGGTCATCAAGGAAATGACCAACTCTTCAAAGAAAGAAAGGAACCCTAGGTATGAAGAATCAAATATTGTTTCTAACAAGATAAAGAAACGTTATGTTGTATTCACCCTCTCATTCAGATTATATGGGAATCTAGCTTCTTGATCGTAGTGCTTCAAGGCACTTCATCAGATAGAAGGGTGATCTCTCTAATTTAGTAGAGATGGAAACAATCATGGGATTATACATGGAGCCGATGCCACCTATCCTGGAAAGGGTGCAGGGAATGTTACCCCTCAATTGAATGAGGGTAACTCGATTCATTTACAAGAATATCTTTATGTACCTGATCGCAAGAAGAACCTGGTGTCCATTTCGACATTGGAAGTCAAAGGTTTTAGGGTGGCATTCATCAATGGAAAGGTACGTGTTTGAAAATGAAATTTTCAAAAGATGCTTTTACTTATGGATTCAGTGCTAGTATTTTGTATCAAGTTGAAGGAATTCCATTGGGGACCATGCCAGTTGACACATCTCGTCTACTTTATGGGGCCCTAACCGATATAAGTCAGACGGTGACAAGAATGACTGAATTCAAAAGGAACATGAAGATACATGTTTGAGATGTACTAAAGGAAAATATTACAATGGGACCATTCCCCTCATGTAGCAGGTGCACACATTTGGAACAACTTGAGGGGTTTGAGATTCATGATCGAGAGTTCTCATGTATGCAGGTAGAAGAAAGGCCTCTATGGGTTGAAGCAAAACACTTAGGCATAGTATGAAAGGATTGATAGCTGTTTGATGAAGTTGAGATTCACAAGGAGTGAAGCCAATCCAAACCCTTACTCGAAGGTTGTGGATGATAGACCTCTCATATTGGCACCTTTTGAGGATGAACTATTTTTGACAGGTGCAGACCCTCTCATTTGTAGAAGAGGGAGTTGGATTCCAAATTTTGAATGGTGAACAACAAGCCCAAGAGCTTAAATTTTAGAATTTATGTGGTAGGGATACCAGACTTGATTTTGGAAATGCCTCTGAGTTTCACAAACTCATACTAGAATTGATGTTCTTGGTGAACTCCCGTCCAGATACATGTTTTGCAGTTAGCATGACGAGCTCATATATGGTTGAGCCTCATTGGATTGATGCCAAGAATTTTCTGAGATATCTTTGGGGCACTATCTCTCATGGATTGAGATACACTAACAGAAATGTAAAGCTGCATGATTATTCGAATGTTGACTGGGCAGGCAGTGTGGAGGATCGCAAGAGAACTTCTGAGTGCTCGTTCTCTTTGGATTCTACTTTGATATCATGGATGAGCAGGAAGTAGAAGTTGGTTTCTATAAGAATCATTGGGATTGAATACATAGCTACGAGTATGATCTCTTGTGAAGCTACCTGGTTGTGGAAGATCTTCAACGAGTTGTTTGTACACATGATGATACCACCGTGATCCTCTGTGTCAACCAGGGGGGATTTGATTTTTGAGGAATCCCATATTCTATGATTGCTCCAGCATATAGACATCAGATACTACCTTATCTAGGATATGGTACATTGATGGGCGAGGAGGCTCCATCATATTGACACTGACGTATAGGTCGTAGACATTCTATCAAAGCCTTGGGGAAAGGTCAAATTTGTGACTTTCTCAAATGACTTGGAGTCGTTGAGAGACACTCTTATGAGGGTCCTGCATGTTGCATGCATTGAGCTCAGGGAGCTCCGGGGGGCTTGGGGTACTTATTGGAGCAATAAGCGACCATAGGGTGTCTCACCCTCCCCTAATGGTGCGTTGTGTACAGGGTGAATGGATCAGCCTTCCCTTGTGATACCCCGTGGTGACTATAGGACATGATGAGTGGTTCTCTTGTCGACGCATCCTACCATGTAGTCTGGGACTCATGGGAAGTACCTCTTATCTGGCCAATGAGTAGGGAAATGGGGTTAGGGACCATAGTATTACTATTGATGGATGCATCATTGTATCTATTATACTCCCTATGAGAGGATGACCTCCATTGATTTCGAATCAATATGAGTGGTTTGAGACACTCTCTTGTGATATTGATATGGGATCGATAAAATTGACTTTGGGTGAGTAAGAGTGATATCACACACTCTCTTGGAACTGATATGGGATTAATAAGAGTGGTATGACACACTCTCTTCATATGGAACTAAATTCGGGTTAGTAGAGAATGGTATGAGACATTCTTGATCAATTCTTATTCTTCATGGTTTACTAGAGCAAAGCTCAACATAGCAAAGTAGTGCAGGGCACTGATGACAGAGATAGTACAGTCGGACAGATGGATCAGTGGATGGGGTTCTCCTTAGTTGAGAGGGATTGTTAAAATTGGCAACTATGGCCAAACTCCATGTGGGTCATCTTATTTATGGCAGCTGATATTTTTCTTCGATTCCACTCATCGAGAGGTGTAGGATTGATATAAACATCATTCGATTCTGACAAGTATTCTTGGAGTTATGAATTTATTTGTGTTATAAGACAATTCGTTAAGGTCGACCAACAACCAAAAAAAATCCACATGTGCCCAACGTTTTAGTATAAAATGAGATGACTTGAGAGTCATTTCACAGACACTTCTATCTTGATTTCTCTCCACTTGTCTTGGGTTTTAGTGGAAGCGAAATCTAGGAGTGGAAGCCCTAGACATTAGAGGAAAAGAGGTTACCCTAGCTGTAGCAAAGAAGGCAGGCCAACAAAGTGATGGAAGGGTTCTATGAATTGACCTAAAGGAGCTTACTTAAGATGCCTAACACTATCCTAAGGTAGCCCTAACACAGTCTTAGAAGGCAGCCCTAACGTTATCCTAAACATACCTATCATGCCCTAGTCGTAGGCATATGGTGCCCTAGGCACATGACTAATGCAGTTGAAAACGAGGACTATTTTAAGGCCTAAAATAAGGCACCGAGCTACTGGAAGGAAGCCGAGGGTAGGCCAAGTTGAAGAAGGGTTGTTTGGGGCTGCGAAAAGGTGGGTTGTAGGTGACAGCATGGGATTGTGTTAGGTCGTAGTCCTAACCACCTAAAAATAGAGATAACTTGGAGAGTTTGAGGATTCAGACAAACCTTGAACAAACATGTTCTATGGGAGGTGTATCATGAGAGTATACCACAGTTTTCTTGAGGGTTGTTTGAGGACTGTAGGGCTGCCTAGTGCCCTAACTAGGTCAGTCATGAACTGCAAGGTATGACAAGGTTATTGGGATAGAAACAAGGTATGACAAGGCTATTGGACAACAACAAGGTATGGAAATGGCACAGTGCAATAATGGAAAAATTGGGATAGCATGACTGTTAGCGACATCAACTACAACAATATAACTAGGCAGTAGCAAGCATGGAGCTACATGGGAAAACTGCATAGTAAATGAGATAGAAAAGGAATGCTAAGGCAAAAATGGGACAACAACAAGCATGGACAACATGGAAAGCATAGCAAGCTTGGATAGCATGGCAAGCATAGAAAGCATGGACAACATGGAAAGCATGGTGCTGCAAGCACATGAGACATGTTGTATGACAACATGGTACAACATACCACATGGGATAGCATTGTGGCAACATGATGTAGCTATGGCACATCAGACAACTGTGGCAGTATGGTGCAACAATGGTATGTGGGACAACAATGGCAACATCAACTGCAACAATATGATGTGTGCAACAGAGTCATGAGGCCCAACTTAGTGATGATGGGTGCAACATAGTGAGGTGCAACCTGATGATGAGGTGCATCACAATGATAGGTGAAGGAGTCACCTTGAAGAATCAGTTGAAGCAACATGTCTTCAACTGAGTTCAGTTATCTCAGGTATCATCTTCTTAGAGATGATATATTCTCTCATGTATCATCTTCTTAGAGTTAACCAAAACATCATTGAGTGCAAGCTATCTACGAACAAACAAGACCAATAGAGAAGCTCTAAATGGCCTTTGAAATCCAAAGAAAATAATGCAACAACAAATAGCTACATAACATTGAAATCGTTTCCTATATTGGGATCCTCCTCATCAAGATCACCCTTTGAGCATTAAAATAAGATAGAAAGAGATTAACATCCTAATCAATGATTTTGCTAGAGTGAAGTGTACATTTTTACTAGGGTTATGAATAATTGAGTGAAGTGTACATTAATACTTGTCATGAAGGAGGAGCTCTACAGTCAATGCCACCAACATTGAGGCACATAGAGGGCTTGGTGATGTTGATTAAATGTTAGTTCCATACCCTCATATGTCACAAAATGTAATAGAAACATTGCAATCTTGCTTATTCTGAAATCCTAAAAATTGTTAAGTTTGTTGGATCTTGAGTGGGATCTAAAATTTTTCTTTCTCCATATGAAATCCAATGAAGTCAAAACAACTCTCAAACATCTTGAGTCAATCAATGGTAATGTTAAAAATTTAAGTAAAAGGATGAAAATGAAAGATGAAGGAAAATGTCACTTTAATATTACCATACTACTATGTTATATATCTCATGAGATTAATCATGGGAAATGAAAAAAATAAAATTTCCCTCGTTTGCTTGATGGAAATAGTCAGAGTATCCTCACAAATCTCTCCCCTAACTCACTTTTAAAAAGTAGGGTCAAAAGAAAAAAAAATTGCTAATAAGTTGATAATATTGTTAAGGTGGTTTTTGGTGAAAATAACACAATAATTTTGATATTATCGCAATATGTGCAACATTGTTTTGGACTCTAGAGGCCATCTAGAACCTGTTTATTGATGTATTTTTGGTTCAAAGATGGATTGCACTTTGTGTTTTTTGGTTATATGCACCATTACTAGCTATATATATATGATAAAATTTACATAGTTGTGTATAATGGTTTGGATCCACATGGATGCACATGAATATTTGTTTTTTTTTCAAAATGTGTATTTATGTATTTTATGGTCAATTGGTTTTTTGGTTCATTTTTTAAGGTTTTGGTTTAGTTCACATTTGGGCTCTGCTCGTTCAATGAACAAATCCAGTTCTAATAACATTGATGTTAAATCACTTAAGTTATTTGGCCTTACATCAAATCAGGAAGTCTAGATAGTTGGAAATTAAAAACCATAAAAACATAGATTGCAGAAAATCAAATCCGCGATATACATCACTATTGAATAACGAAGAACTTAATTTATATGTGTAATCTGAAGTAGTTGTATTGATACATACCATAATTCTATTGCAAGGCCATTGTAATCCATTAGCTATCTAAAACCCTAGCTAGGGAAAACAAAAGTACTTCAACTCAACCAAGGAGCGTCAATATCCATTAGGCACTCAAAAAAGTCCTCTAAGCGAGACATATTTTTCTCCTCTTCTTCTTCACCAAATACTCCTGTAGGGTTTAATCCCAAAACTCTTATTTCAATACTCCAAGAGATGAAATCCTAATTTGTAGACTTTGAGATGCTGTGAGATGATCAAGAAACGCTAACAACTCCATGAGGGAGAGGAACCATATATAAATGAAAATATAAGAGCGAGAGAGAATAAGTAGTGTGCTCATCTTAGTCACATCTCTAACCTAAGTTGTAGGAAACACACCTCCTCGTACTAGTCAAGTTTCTGTATTGAAACATTGAAATGTGACTAAAATGTGTTTGAAACATTTTTTAATCTATATCAAATGAATTTCATGTGTGGAAAATGTGTTTTGTGTAGATTGAGACACATTTCTAGAAAAAAATTGTCCGACTTTTCCACAATTTGATTGTTGGGACCCATATTTTTGTTTTAATGCTTCATTAAAGGTTAATTATGAATCGATGAGACATCTAGAAGCATCTAAGACTAGCAAATTTTCTTTAAAATATGGTTTCACTTTCAATTTGCACCAGAAATACTGGTAATTAATGGTGATGTTAAACTATTTAAAGTTGACATTAATTGCTTTAGGATGTTTTGAGAGTGGTTTAAACCTCATTAAACTTCACATGGAGAAAGTAGAATTTCATATCATTCAAAATTCAACAGACTTAATAGTTTTCAGGATTTAAGGATTGGTGGGATTGCAACATTTTCATTAGATTCCATCATGTATAATGAGTATCGGATTGACATTTAATTAAGAACACCAAGCCCTTTATGTACCTTGATGTTGGTGATATTGATCTTTTGACTCCTCTGTTGTGGCCTTGGAAAATGTGTACTCTTCACTAAAACCAAAATCATTGATTAGATATGTTAAGCTTTTTCTACCATATTTTAAATCTTGGATTAGGTAGTTTCATCAAAATCACGTGGTGTTGACTAATGTGCCTTGAGTATTTTTACGGATGCAAAGGGTGATAATATTGATCAAGATCCAAATATAAGAAATCGTGGAATATTGCTTGTCATTTATGTTTGTTGTTTAAATGCTTTTTCTTATTTATTCATCATGCTTTATTTTCAAGTTTCAATATATATATATATATATATATATATATATATAGAGAGAGAGAGAGAGAGAGAGAGAGAGAGAGAGAGAGAGTGGGCCTAATAGTTAAGAACATATGTTTCCTCCAAAGAGGTCATAGGGTCAAATCTAGAGGGGATAGAATATGTGCACCTTTGTAGACTTCAGCACAATCAAATTGCTGCATGGAGGTAGGTCCATTATGCCACAAACAAAGGTGTCTCATACACCAATTTAGTGTTTGGTTGATTTTTTCTTTCTTTCTTTGTTTACACACACACACATATAATGAACACATGTATGCATCCACAATTTGAGCGCTCCACTCCAAGTGTACATATCTCAAGCTCCAAGGTGATGTCCTACACAATAAGCGCTTGAAGATGATGTAGCTACACAAGGCATGTACACACTCCACCAAAATCACATATGCTTGTTTTGGGCTCCATCATTCCTCCTAATCCATGTACTCCACTAGGCCCACTCCCCTGGCATGAACACCACCACAACCAAGTTTCCCCAAGCCAACTTCAAGCCTCCATATAGGAATTCAAGCTACCCCATGGTGTCTATCACTTGATGCCCTCCTCAAAAATGTAATATTATCCTTCTCTTAAGGACAAATTTATCCAAGCAAACAACATCTCCATGTGGCCATCATGAAGGATGTCACTGAAGATATTAAGGGAACTCCAAAGCCATAAGGAAGAATGCCAAGCAATCACCTAACTAAGGTCAATCAATCACTAATTAAGCAATATCCAATGTGAAAATCCATCACAAGCCATCTCCCATGTGCAAATCAATCTCGAACCATCCAAGGGTTAAACATACACCATGCATCCCAAATCTCATTAAGCACCCCTAAACACCGTGTAAATACTTTTGGAGTAACTTGAAAGCTGACAAATTTGTGTGGTGAACATTTTTCTTGAAATGGATTTAGGAGTCAATGGATTGCAACTTGTGTCTAAAGATTCTGAGTATTGTTATAGAAATACTCACAAACAAATTGGTAGGGGTTTGAAAAATGAAAAATGGGAAAATTAGACAAAAAATTGTCGACCAATAAAAGATGCATAAAGTATTTTTTTTCAAATAAATGAAAACATGAACTTAAATCCTTAGATAATTACATTCTGACTTAAATATTAAAAGAAGGTATTCAATTATCATATATAGGTTGTCCAATCACATACATCATACATTAACCATCAATAACTGACTAGGTTTGAGTTAACATTCAAGAGTTTAAAATAAAATTAAAAATTAAACTATAATATGGATGCATTAATGACACTTGCCTCTTTCCTAGGGCCTACTCATGGAGGGTCTTGGAATTTCATGTCCAATGGAGCTA
The DNA here is from genome assembly GCA_031772625.1 of Pinus tabuliformis. Classification (NCBI taxonomy): domain Eukaryota; kingdom Viridiplantae; phylum Streptophyta; class Pinopsida; order Pinales; family Pinaceae; genus Pinus; species Pinus tabuliformis. The sequence goes on from CM062811.1 coordinate 841,714,528, forward strand.
CAAGTTGGTGTTTCCTACACTTGATTTTGTTGGTTGTGCATTGGTTGGTCTTGAGATTGTTAGTATTGCTCTAGTTGGTTTTACACTATTTGGTCTTATGCTCGGTCATCCTCACTATCTAACCAGGCAAATGAATCCTCCTTAATAGGTCTCTCACCCCATTCAACATTGAGTTAGAAGTGGGATGAATCACATCCAAATAAACAGCTTGTACATCAAGTGGGTTCTTCAACTACCCCACCTACAATAAAAGGATGTCGTAAATATACATCATATTATTTATGTGTTGATACTACCTCCTAGTATGCTTTCATGAGCGTGTTTTTTCAAATAAACTCCAATTGTGTTGTCAATCCAAAGCACTAGAAAATTGACTTAGCACACAAATTACAAATTTTTGAAGATTTGATGTTTGTCCACCATAGTTATCCCACCAAACATTTAAAAAAATATGAAAAAAGATAACAAGTAAATTAAATTTCTAAGCAATATATTTTTATTGATAAAATCTAAATGTGAACTTTAAGGTTGAACAATCCGTGATACAATTTGAAAGTTGAAGTCAAATTTCTTATCTAGCCACACAAATGTTCTTACTCGCATTTCTATATCATAGCCAAATAATCCTAGAGCTCTCTTGTAATTCTTTAACTCAAACTATATTGTTGCATGAGCCTATAGGTCTCACCATTTTCTACACACACTAAAGAACTTGGCCAGTAATGCTAGTGGTGAAACTTGTAGTGAAATTTACTAGAGTAAAATAATGTGAACTTCTTTCTCAGTGAAGTGTGAAATTCTACATGTTGTTCCATATATCCTCAATCAAATCCCATATAATGATGTGCTTAGGCTTTCCCTCCTCACCTTTTTTGAACTAGAACAAGAAATTTGTCTAAAGAAAAAATTTGTTGTTGGAACATGCAGTTAAGTACATCAAGATGAATGGTACAAGGAAAAATTTTCCATAACTCTAGAAAGAGGGGGGAAAAACCACCCTCCTCCCGAAAATGAAGCTGGGGGCCGGGGGAGATCCAAAATTAGACCTTCTGAGACTTGAGCCTATTGCTTCTTGAGAATTAGAGTAGATTCTTACAAATCAGTTGCACAAGATGGTACAAAAATAAAACAATTCTAATATTTCATCAAAACTGACCCCCACTAGGACCATGGGAGGCCAAAGAATGATGGGCACTAGATTTTGGAGATTAATTGCTTCGTTCTTTATATTTATTGTTAATGGAGGGGACGATCATTTATTTCTTTTTAAAATTTCTGAATATGAAGGAGAAGAACAACCATTTTTTGCAGGGGCTTAAACACATTTTCTACCCTCAAAGTGTGTCTAAATAGAAAGTTTAGGAGACAAGGTATAACTATGATTATTCACACCACCTATAACTTCTATAGACAACACATTTTATAATTTACATCAAAATAATTATTAAAATTTCAATGAGTGAGAAATTTTAATAAATAAAATTAGACAATTAGACTTAACTAAATTCTACAAGACTAGAAATGATCTAGTATTAAGTTATACATCCACTCTATACAGTAGGATTTACGTAAAACCTTACCATGAAGCCCTACTTTAACTTTGGGGTATGCTTGGGAGAAAAAATCTACTAATTATAGGGTGTTGAAAAACACATAATTAACATTGGAAAAAAAACTCCTTAGAATGAAACTGTTTGGTAAAAATCTTAAGCTACCTAGATGTTTTACATGACTTTATAATCATACTAGAATCATGCCATGCAAGGATGTAGAATTTTAGTTTACATGACTTTGATAATCTGTTGAATGCTGATGATGAATTCTAGATTTTTGAATGCTCGAACATGATGGAATGCTTTGGAAAAATAAAAAATGTATTCTTTTATATGGTAGTTCACACTTGGTGGTCAACAATCTAGTTAGGTTGAAAGTTGAAACCGCTCTCAAACATACCGAGTCATTTCATGAAATTTAGTTAAAAGGATGAAATATTTGTTATGCACATTAATTATGTAAAAAAATATAATAAATAATAATCATAATAATATAAATATAATAATAAGTAATAAGTAAATTAACTAATGGTTAGTTAGTTAATAATGAAAAGGCATGTCTTAGAGGCATTTTTTTCGTGAAAGGGTACTTACCTGGCTGTATATACAAGACCTTCATTATCATTTGTAAATCATCCTACATTAATTCTTTATACAATATACAATTTACAATTATTGTCCTACGATGGATGTCTTTGTCAATGAAGTATTTTAAATATTTCCGCTATGTATATAACTAGTGGTCGTTACAATGTCACTTTTACATTAAGAATTTAACACTACCATTGATTGCCAACGTTGCTAGGGTTGAGATCTAAGAGGAAACGGAGAAGGGAGGCATCCTTTTAAAGGCTTGGAGGGGTTGTTTTTGGAGGGAAATAGCTCATAGCTTCCCTCAAAACCAGTGTGGAAAAGGTTGGGAAAAAATCAAGATTAAATCCTAAAATACCAATTTTTTGAGCCAACTCATTAAATCGGCCAACTTTTTCACTCTTGAAAAATGAGGAATAAATTGTAATACTCTCTATTTTATTGGGAGTTGACCCAAAAAGTCATCCCTCCTTTATCAGAATGTGGATAAGAGGCCGAAAAGGGGAAAACACATCTTTTCTTATTTATTTTTTGCTCCCATTCGTCTCTGTGGAGAGAGTAGTTGTTTGCCAGTTCCCAAGAGGAGGAGATTTGCTAGTTTTGTGGTGGGGATTTGGAGATTTGTCCACTGCTCAACATGAGAGATTCAAAGTGTTGAATTGCTACTGGAAGATATGTATTTTAATTTCTCTCTTGGTCTTTGTTACACAAATGGCTTCTTAAATCTTTCTATAATTCTATGAGTTTGTTTTTATCTTATTTTTGCCTAGAATTTTAAATCAAAACATTGGTTAGAATCTAGATTGAAGAAAAACTTCAACTTTTGAGGATCAAATGACAAAAATTCAAAACCTTGTTTAGTGAATCTGAGTGTGTTAAAGTGAGTGAGAAGATACAATTAAAATCTAAAATCAACAATTACATTTGTGTTTGCTTATTATGTTATGGGATTTAGTTTTTATTTTTTTTGTGCCAAGGTTCAAATTCAAGTTCAAAGTTTCAAACAAAATTCCAAGGCTTTTGCACCCTATGTGGGAATATGGTGAACCTGATATTATATCTGAATCTGGGGGGTCAATAGAATGTATTTTTCTTGCAATTTGTGTGGAAAGCATATGTTAGTAGGTATCAACAGATTAAAATTCCATTGGGGACAAATTTCGAGGCAAAATGTAGACCTTTTCCCAAATCCATCTGCAGAAATCATCCGACAGGCCATTCAATCGTTGATGGAAAAATATGAGGGCAAAGATATCAGGGCAATACTAAAAATCCAACTTGTAGGGGCCTCAAGTGTGGGGGGAAGTGAGAGTGGTTTTTTAGCATCACCTTCCATGCCCATATGTCCCAACCCTCCATCTTTCTCAGCTTTTTTTGTTCCTAGAACCACACTTGGTGCACAACCTGGCATCAAATCAACACTTAAAAAAAAGGAAAAGTTAAAAGCTGACAGGTTGGTCAGTAAGTGTCTTCCTTTCAACATTGCCAAGACAAACCCATTCTACCAAGCTGTACTTGATGTTGTTGTTGTCATTGGCCCGGGGTACAAAGCCCCCACCTTTGTAGAATTGAGAGGGCCTCTTTTTCAAGATGAAAACATTGATTGCACTTTTAGATTGGAGGAGTTTAGGCCATCATGGGAACAAAATGGATGCACATTCATATCAGATCGTTGGACTGACCAGAAGGGTAGGATGTTTCTTAACTTCTTGGTTAGTTGTCCCAAAGGGACACTGTTTATGAAATTTGCTAATGCATCTACACACATTAAAGATGCACGTTTATTTTGTGAGTTGTTGGACATCTTCTTTTTTATCTCTAAGGCAAGAGTCGTGCCTTCTGTTTCAATTAACCAAAAGGAGGAAAATACATATAATACAGACAACCAGAGGCTGAACCATTTAGCCTAAGGTTTTACTCCCAACCCAAAGGTTGAAGTTATCAGAGACCCATACAACAAAGAGAATAAAGGAAAAATATGAGTGGCCTGCCTGGACCCACCAACATGCACGCCGAATCATAACTATTGAATATCCTTGCCTGATCCAACGGTGGAGGATCATATCGCAAGGACAAAAAGATCAGAGAATTACCGCCTCTCCAACCTTGGCAACATGTAGAGTGGTGAGTGGAATCACTTATAGCTCAAGAAAACGCTTCCGACTCTATGGGCGTGCGATATACCGTAAACCACCCCACAATTGGTATTAACACCATGGGTATTAATGCCTCGCCTGGACCCACAAACAAGCACGCTGTATCATAGCTGTCAATTATCCTTGCCCGATCCAATGGTGGAGGATCATATTGCATGATTAAAAAGCTCAAAGAATTACCACCCGATGAGGGTGGTATTCTCTCTCCTACCTTGGCCACGTGTAGAGTGGTGAGTGGAATCGCTATCACCACAAAAAAACTGCTCCTAGCTTTAAGGGTGTGTGATATACGAAAAACAACCCCTCGTCTAGTATTGACACAACAGGTAGTAGTTCGGAGGGTTTCATGTCGGCTGAGAGAGCTGAGACTATGGTCCTTGATTTCACCTTTGCACCTCATTTGCTTGATCCCCAGGAAGAAGGAACTTGTCTCACCACCCTTTATATTCACCGTTCGAGCATCCGAAAATCATTGGCTCCCAAGCCATTTCTATATAAGACCCCTATGATCACTCTTTCCTGGGCTGAGAAAGCTAGCAGAGACCTGCATCCCTATTACTAAAACACCACTAAAACACCACTTCATATAGGATCCATATCACCTAGACCCAGTCTCTATGGTTGATGACCTACCTTGTTTTGATAGAGCGATCGGTCCTCGTCTGCCTGATTGAGACAATTATCCCTCAAACTACCCTGTGGCATCTCTTGCCATCTAAACTTGACATTGCTTTCGGTGTAGAGAGCCCCTTTATTATCGACAATGTCCACCAATTTATTGGCCATCTTTTGCACATGTGCAAAGCTTACTATTCTAAAGTACAGAAGGTGGAACTATATCCTTTGGAATACATGAAGCAGCCTCCATTGTCTTGAGACCTTTTCTGGCACTGAACCACAACATATTCTCTTGATCGAATTAATGATTAGCTCAGAGTCAAATTCAATGACGATGTTCTGAAGATTGTCTTGCTTAAGGATATCTAAACTTTGTTCTAGTGCTATTAGCTCCACCATATTATTTGCGTCCCTTCCCAGATGGCAATAAAAAATAAGGTGGACGCATCCATTTTCATCCCTTAACACCCCACCATAACTAGCAGTACCCGGATTGCCTTTTGAGGCTCCATCTATGTTGAATTTCATAAAACCTTAAGGGGGAGGATGCCAGAAGTCTTTTTCAGTGGCCAGTTTCTTTACCTTCCCGTCCATGCCCTGTGGAATAAGCCCCTGCATACCCAACTGAAGAAGTATCTACAAATTAGCATCTGAAGGGGGATTATTTAGGTGAGTCTGCAATAAAGTTCCCACCGTCTCCTTGATCTGACTTAAGATCTGAGTCATGATGGTCTATTAGGAACTTCTTTTATGTTTGAAGATTATGTTGTTCCTTTCCTTCCATACATTCCATATTATGAAGCTTGGAGTTAAAGCCCAAGCTTTGCTGATTATTTGATAATCAGAAAAGTTTCCTCTCCAGTTATTAAGGGTATTGGTGATGCTCCCTCTGTCCCTCTCTGTCATTTTGAAAATGAAGGCAAAAGAATCCCACAAGTTGGAGGTGAATATGTAGGAGTTGAGTAGGTGCTCGATCGTTTCCTCTTGAGATCACAAAGTTGCCATCTAGAAAGTCCCAGAACGCCCCTCTTCCTAATTTTCTCCCAAGTAATAATTTTCTTATGATGAACCAACCACATGAAAAGTTTGTTTTTCATCCATCCTTGATGTCTCCATATGTTTTGCCAAACCCTATCTGATTCATTAGAATCAAGCTCCAGGACTAAGCGCTTTGCCTCCTTAAGATTAAAGGTGCCTTCATTATTATTGCCCCATCTAAGTTGGTCATGATCCTTTGAAACCAATATTTCCTTTGGTCCAACATTGCTAGAAGTGCACCAGCTTTTACTTTCAAGGGGTTGTCATCCTTGAACTCCATATTCTTCCAGGTACACCATTTTGCTTCACTACTAGTTTGATCCCAAAAAGCTTTTACCCTAAGTAGTCCTTTGGTGTCAGTATCATTCTTTAGTTCCATAAAGTCCTCTCTTAGCAGTACAGGTTCTTGTTGCCATTTATCCTCCCAAAACAAAGCTAGATCCACTGCTTTGATTTCCTAGAAACTATTCTTTTCAACTATTCTTCTATTCTCCCACGCTTTATTCTAGATGTAGGAGCCTTTTATGATGCCAGACATCCTTATAAGGTTGATTTTTTGCCAATTACTAGCGTACTTATCCTTCCAAAAATGAGCCCACTGTGCCTCTGGATCTTTTACCCATATCCACCATAGTTTAGCCCCTAAAACTTTGTTTATCACTTCCAGGTCATTTAGACCAAGACCTCCATGGTTTTTAGGTTTGAAAATAGTATCCCAGGCTACCAAGTCCCATTTATTTTTCTCCCCCCACTTACCACAAAGAAAGTCTCTTTGAATGATTCTAAATTGATGCAAGACTCCTTTTGGAGCTGGAAGGGCTAAAAGCATGAAGGTGGGGATGGATTGAAGAACAACTTTTGTAAGCACCAGTCGGCCTGCCAAGTGTTACCGGGACTAGTTTCTATACAGAACTACTAATCCCACTAAGGGTGGTAGCAACCTTAGAAACAAACAGAGTAAAGCTATTCTTTTATTCCTTTATGACTAGATAGATAAGAGAAGAATGGAGGAACCAACCTCAATCTTGCGCTTGGTTTCTCTCTTTGATTCCTCTCTCTTCTGATAGATTCTTGCTACTTTCTCCCTTGCCAGCCCAGCTTCAAAGAGTACCTGTGGAATTATAGCAGCACAATGCTATCCGAGAACAGAGATCCACTAGCATAAACAATATAAGATCAGATGTATATTGACCACATACAAACATATGTCAAAAAATATGCAAGGACATGGAGGAAAACTTGAACAACTTTATTGATATCAAGAAAAGTACAGGGGAGGATTACAACCAATTGTTCTGACCCAGCGTCATCCTCTCAGCAAGAAGCCCTTCTTCACCTCATGAAAAGCTTAGATCACTCAACACTATGATATTTTATCAAGAAACCAACAACACTTCCTTACAAGATACAAAATTCCAGCCTCTGGATCTCTAGGATGAGGGATCCATATTGTTATAGACATTTTTGTGCCTAACAGCATGGAGCATGAAATGTCAATAATCTGAGGGATCCAAAGTCCCTAAACATGTTGTTCTTACCCTTAGAGGAACAAGGTCTGCAAACCACAGCACTGAAAATCAGTTCTCCACCTGAAAACACTCAAAAACAGGCTATTTCTGGATCATGTCAGCTGCTCCACTGAGCATCTGTGCTGAATGTCAACTGCTCCTCCTTGTACCTACGCTGAAGGTCAAAACTAATGAAGGCTACCTGCGCTGGGTGAGATTGGCCAAGTGGCATAGTCATTCTGCAAGGTGTCAACTGCCCAGGAAGCTTCCAAACTGACACTTGGGTCAAGGAATTCGCCTAGTGATGAGTAAGAGGGTCTTGATCTCCAAGTGGAAGCAAGATTCTCCAAGTGGACTCAAGAACTGAAGATTAACTAAAGTGGGAGAGGACACTAGTCAGCTTTATGCCAGTCTCAAGATGACTCATCCTTTCTCCAAAACCCTATATATAGATCTCTCAAATGAGGTCTAGGGAGGCTGGAATTTTGTGCAAGTAAGGAAGTGTTGTTGGTTTGAGTATAGAGCTATTGGGTGTTTTGTTTGAAGGAGGTGAAGAGGAGATTTCTTTCAGCTGGGAGGTGTTGCTGGATTGGACCTACTGTGGTTGTAACTCTCTCAGAACTTTACTTCTATTATCAATAAAGTATTTGAGGTTCTTCTATATGCATGTGTCTTTATGATGAACAGATGCTTGTATATTTGATTTATGCTAATCCTATAATCGATTATGGATGTATGCTTCTTGTAGTTTCCTTTTCTTGTGCTTTTACAAGATCTGTGTGTAGCTGGGCCGGTGAAAGGGCAAGGAGCTAGGAGTAAGCAGCGAGGAGTGAAGACTGGATCGACTATTAGCGCAAGATAACGGTTAGTAGATCATCCTTTTCTTCCCTCTCTCATCTCATAAAGAAGAAACTTTGAATAGCTTTGCATTCAGTTGTTGCTGAAGTACTATCACCTTCAGAGTGGGATAGAGGCATTCTGCATTAGATACTTTTCCCCGCAACAAATTGGCAACTCCGCTGGGGAACGTATCTTGTTGGTTGTTTGTGGTTTTTTGCTATTCATTTCATAAACAAAGGGAGTACCGAATCGAACTGTGTTTGAATCCATCAAACACAAAGTAGAGGGAAGCTACTCTAGCTCAGTTTCTGGGCAAGTTTATGATTTGAAGAGCTGATACACAAGGACTCTAATAAGATCTTAGTGATAGCTTTTCATCCTCCTTTACATCCCTTAGTGTGTCCTTGACTGATAGCTTCTGATTTGAGCAAAAACTGTGAATTTTTGAGCAATCTGTGACCCGGAAACCAAGACGGACGAAAGTCTCGTTCTTCATTGCAGGTTGTACAAAGGCTGTCTGCATTTCAGCGCAGTTCCCGAAGGGGCTACCTGCGCTGAAGGTCAAACAGGCAATGTTACACCTGCGTTGGACCAGTCTTGGCTTGAGCTACTGGGGTTTCCTGCTGTGTCTTGCCTTGTTTTCACTCTTGTTTTTGCTGTTTGTTTCCAGTCAGTGGGCCTATCTGAAACCATCTTCCTTTGTCATTATTCCGCCTCAGTTGTATAAAGAAACTGTATTTGTTCTTTTGTATTTCTTGTGTCATTTACAGTTTCCCATAACAAAAGTGAACCAGTCTTGCATTGACCTCTTAGATCTAGACCTGTGATTAAGTGTCGTTCTGATCTTAAGAGTTAGTTTATTTGCTGTTCATAGCTGATTGAGTTTGTCGCTTTCGTTATATGGTTTTAATTTATATATTTCTAAGTGTCGAAACAAGTGAATCATAAGGTGTCTTTCGATTTTGGACAAACTTGTTTGCTTTCGCTTGAAATTGAATTCAAAGTTATACAACAGCTTTCTTTTTGCATTTCATCAACATTAAGAAAGAGAAAAGAAATACTTGCATTGTGCATGTGCATTATGATAGTTTGCATGTTGATTTAGGAAAGTGCATTAGTGTGTGCTCTATGATCTGTGTGAAAAGGTGTTATCTTCCTTCTCCCTCAGTAGTTAAGGTTTTCAAAGTTGAAAGATTGAAAAGCTTGCTTATCATCTTAGATTGCATTCAGGAGTGTTTCTATACATCTCGTGGTGATCCATAAAGGCAAACTGCTAAACAAGATCAACCTTAAAATAAATTGAATTTACATAACAACGCATTGAAACATAACGCAAACATCTAGAGGTCTAAGCTAGAGACGTGTTTCGGCGTCGTTAAACGTGATATCTTAGCGTTGAGTGGTTGGGTGATTCCTCCACGGTGAAGCGATAAGTATCAATACAGACTTGTGCTCCCACGTACCGTCGCGTACATATTGGGAGACCCCTATAGGATCAAAGCCTTTATCCATAGGAAACCGTGTCAGCCGCCCTACTGATCGCAATGCAGTGAACACAGCATTCACGAAGATCGACCACTCGTACCGTAAAACGTATTCTGTGGTTTTGCGAAAGGTTTGGCACACCCTCTGCCTAGAACTCCAGAGAAGTTTCTTTTGGCCTTTTTCAAACTCTATAACTGAAAAAGTCCATCCGATCATTTGTCACTTCGGGCTCGTTAAAACATCGAAGGAGACTAGAGTCATCTTTAGCTTTTTCTCGACTCTTAAAAAGTGAAAAAGCAAGTTGTGTCGAAGCGTCGTTATAAAATTTATTTTAAATGAAACATAATCACCTCCTATTCCCGCGTTGATCTTTAAGTTGAGAACATGGAACGCCCCAACCAAGGAACTCCACATGATGGAAATCCTGGTCCTTTCTCCTCTTGGGGAGAAGTTGGTGCGCCCCACATGGCCACATTGTCGCTTCCAGGACTGACAATTGGCCTGCCTATTTGGCTTTTCTCAACTAGTGTAGTTCAGAACACCATGGTTCCTGAGCAGTCGAATCAACAGTCAGATGAGTCTAGAGCCTCCCACCAGCCTTCTACTTCCTCTAACCCTTCCTCCAATCCTTCATCTTCAAAAGGTGGAGCCGGCAAAAGCCAAGCTCCCACGGAGAAGAAGGAAAAGAAGAAGAAGGAGCCTAAGGCGACTGGGGGCAAGCAAAAGACATCTGACAAAAACCCACACACAGCACAGACCGGGCCTAAATCGCCATGTGTCATATGTAGAGGAGACCACTTCCATAGAGATTGTCCCTGTATTCCCCGGATACTAAGGGACTGGTCACCTCGTTTGCACAATTCGGGAGCATCAACCTCTGGTAGCCATGTTGATTGCTTACTGTCAACCAACGAAAGTGAAGGTTCAAGACAAAGAGGGGGAGCAAGATCCCCCTGCAGACTGTGTGAAGGCGGTCACGCCATCCACCGTTGTCCCTTCTTAGACGAAGCGAAGAGAGTTTTGGAAGATCGCCCGGTTTCATCGGTAATGCTTCCTCCTAGATACAAAAAACTCGTGCTAAGTCCTTCCTTGGTTGAAAATACAGCTGGCCCGCTCAAGTGGTCAGCTGAAGCGTCAGTCATTGAAAATGAACCTACTGAATCCAGACCAGACGAAAGTCTAAAGGTCGATACGGCAGTTGACCTGGTTCTTCCTTCAGAGGTTTCATCCTCAAATGACACCGTCACTGAAGATTCATCTTCAAATGACACCCTCACGGAAGAGAATAAGGATGACACCATCCAGATTCTTTTCATCAGCACAGATTCTGATGAGCATCAGGGCAATGCGCCCATTCCTTTATCGCAGGAAGGAACATCGTCAGGATCGTATCCGGCCGTGTATTCGGTCCCACCACCAAGCAACCTGGTTGTGTCCTTTGATTGGAACCAACTGGGCAGACCCTGGTTACCAGCCAGTATACCATTCAGAATCATAGTCTAAATTTATAGGATGGTGATGGCTGGAACTATCATTGATGAAGGGGCATCTGTGAGTATCCTTTCCTCTATTGCTTGGAAAGCACTGGGTTCCCCGGCGCTTTTACCTGAGATAAGAAATCTCTCGGGCTTTGATAAAGGAACCACTCGACCATTAGGGATCCTCCCCAATGTGCCTGTTACATTGAAAGGGAAGACTGTTCAAATGAACATGATGGTCGTTCAAGGACCCTTGGATTATAACCTACTCCTTGGACGAGACTATATATATTGCATGGGAGCTATAGTCTCCTCACTCTTTAGAGTAATGTGTTTTCCACACGAAGGAAGGGTGGTCAAGCTCGTAGACCAACTTTCATTTCCGGGATCACGCATCGCAAATAGTCAAATACCAACCCTCAATGGTCTATTCACCCAAGAAATGTCTCCACCCCCAGTCCTCCTTCCCGATGAATGCGAGTGATTCGGAAAGATAGAACTGGAACCCAGGGGGCATGCATCCTGGTCTGCTTCGGGCAGAGGAAACCTTGGGTATAAAGTAGAATTTCTGCGAAAGAATATGACTAGTCCGTACCCCATCCATGGAAGGAAGAGGGGTTCTTCTAGAACAGGATTCTTTTGTCAAAGTTATGTGTTTGATGATTTCTAGTCATTCACCTTTGTCTAAACAGGTAGGCTACCAAGGAAATAGATTCTATTGCGGCAGCAAATGGTAACCATCTTTGGGTAAAAGGCAAGCCTCACCCATTAAAACTAATGTTTTAGAGGATAAGTAGGGGCAGCCTCCAAAGAAAGGGATTCCTTTGCTGCAACAAGTAGTAACCATCTTTGAGTAACCTAATGATAGACATCGCCGAAGAAAGTGTTTCATTTGCGGCAGCAAATAAAACCATTCTTTGGGTAACCAGAAAGAGGCAAGCCTCACCCTTTAAAACAAATGTTTTATCGGATAAGTAGGGGCAGCCTTGAAATTGTACTTTATACCTGGGGGCATGCAAACCTTTTGGAGTGCAAGCTAGGAGCGGTTATTTATCTGTTCCCGAACTTGCATAAAGAAAGGATGAGAGGGAGCATAGCTTTGGTAAGGCGCAAGCTCTATAAAAAATGGGATCTTTCAGGAGGCATTCTTATCTTATGACTGGTATAATCGAGCAGTTTTAGCATAAAGTTCATGCTCGTTAAAAAATAAACGCAAGATCCGAGCAGTTTTAACGCTGTCTTCATGCTCGTTAAAAAATAAATAAAAGCAGTGAGCAATGTTTCCTCCAGAGTTTAAGCTCATTTTTATCTAAAAATAGAACCTATTCCGGTAAATAACCATTGTGATCGTAAATTTATTAGCCATAAAAGCCTTGGTTGTGTTTGCACCCGCCACCTCCATTCCATTTGGCCGATCGATCACCCCCATATGATTGTTTACCCATTTTGAGGAACAGCTGCGAAGAGTGATTTCACTTAGCCATCCTTGTGACACTGCCGTGATTGGAAAATTCCAACCTGTACCTGGAATCTGCTGCTATCCCTGTTTATCACTCGTTCCTCAAAAGACGAGTCTTCTTTGAGCTCTTTTCATCTGACTCGTAAAATATGAAAAGTTTGCCGAGTTTTGGCCTTCCATCTCGTTAAAAGGACCGGAAGAGCTATCCCTCCTCTAGATTTTAATCTTTTTGGACCTGAGGGATTATTGCACAAAAAGGTCGAGCGCTTGTTTTATTTGGCTCGTTAAAGTTATCGAAAATTCATCCCTTTTGTATTGTTTTATACTTTTTCGGACTTAAGGGATTAGATGACGAAAAGGAATTTTGGAGTTAACTTTCTGTACCTTTTCAGACTCTCTAAAAATGAAAAGGATCGAGTTGTCTTTGTCGCTAGACTCATTAAAATGATTAAATAGCGACAAACTTGTCTTTAGACGAGAACGAGTTTCCCTATCGCTAGGCTCGTTAAAACATAGCGATGGGCTTGCCCGAAGGGCAGGTTATAGAACAAGCATATGTTATCCTCCTCAAGCTTGACAAAAATAAAGAGGTACTGGTCAGAAATGACTGGGGAAAAATTGGGAGAACCTCAAAGCTTTGATGGTAGCAATTCGCTCTTGAACATGACACTTTTTCCTCCGTACCACATCGGGTTGGGTTGTTTCATTCACCGGTCTCATCACCATGGTCCTCGTCAAACCATCCGTATTTGGGGTAATGCTACTGATCCATCACATTAGTGTCGTTATATGTTCAAGAGATGTGTTCAGAAAGAGTCAACCGTGTCCCATCCACTGCCATACATTATCCTTCATCCACCCATGATCGCCACCCTGAATCATATCTCACAGTTTGTTTTCACCTCCACTAAAATCATTAGCTCCGTTCCGTGTCACTGATGTGGGATTCATTAAGGCCCTCCTTTGACAGATCGCTTCTTGTCGACTTCATCTCATCATCCAAGAAGTTGATCTAGGAACACCCCCCCAGTACTTTGAAGCTTGCATGCCTCAATGGCAAGTTTCTCACTTCCGGCGACAGGTATGCATCAATGACCTTCGACCAGAAGATTTTGCGTGGTGTTCGACGCCAAGTCCTTTATTCACACCATGTGAATTGTACTGCAGTACCTTGAGGGTCATTGTCATTATTGGTGACTCCTCTCGCGCTTGTTAACGGTTTACGTTATTGACCGGTAATCAAGCGATGTCTTTCCATGTTCGACTTCAACGCAATTCTCACATGGATCGACTTGTACTTAGAGTGAAGATCGAACGAGATTGAAGACCCCAGATCTAGTTTCATCCATCCGGGCTGCGATATATATTCAGGAAATATAAAGACATTTGATATGTACATTATTGCAGCAGATGATCATCCTACTCAAAGGATGATAATTTCAGCAGAGAATTATCAGTCTATCATCAGACGGTCGTCTGTTATATGTACCAAAATGAATTTATAAAGCTGAGCATGGGAATGCCCGCCTCAGCTAGATCATGAAAGTAGAATGAAAAATAATGTATTGTATTGTATTTTATTGCAGGGCACCTCTCAGCGATTGAATGAACTTCGGATCCTCCTAATAAAGCATTTCACCCGATAAACGACCTCATACTTTAGGGGGCAATTGTTATAGACATTTTTGTGCCTAACACCATGGAGCATGAAATGTCAATAATCTGAGGGATCCAAAGTCCCTAAACATGTTGTTCTTACCCTTAGAGGAACAAGGTCTGCAAACCACAGCACTAAAAATCAGTTCTCCGCCTGAAAAAACTCAAAAACAGGCTATTTCTGGATCATGTCAGCTGCTCAACTGAGCATCTGCGCTGAATGTCAACTGCTCCTCCTTGTACCTGCGCTGAAGGTCAAAACTAATGAAGGCTACCTGCGCTGGGCGAGATTGGCCAAGTGGCACAGTCATTCTGCAAGGTGTCAACTGCCCAGGAAGCTTCCAAACTGACACTTGGGTCAAGGAATTCGCCTAGTGATGAGTAAGAGGGTCTTGATCTCCAAGTGGAAGCAAGATTCTCCAAGTGGACTCAAGAACTAAAGATTAACTAAAGTGGGAGAGGACACTAGTCAGCTTTATGCCAGTCTCAAGATGACTCATCCTTTCTCCAAAACCCTATATATAGATCTCTCTCATGAGGTCTAGGGAAGCTGGAATTTTGTGCAAGTAAGGAAGTGCTGTTGGTTTGAGTATAGAGCTATTGGGTTTTTTGTTTGAAGGAGGTGAAGAGGAGATTTCTTTCAGATGGGAGGTGTTGCTGGATTGGACCTACTGTGGTTGTAACTCTCTCAGAACTTTACTTCTATTATCAATAAAGTATTTGAGGTTCTTCTATATGCATGTGTCTTTATGATGAACAGATGCTTGTATATTTGATTTATGCTAATCCTATAATCGATGATGGATGTATGCTTCTTGTAGTTTCCTTTTCTTGTGCTTTTACAGGATCTGTGTGTAGCTGGGCCGGTGAAAGGGCAAGGAGCTAGGAGTAAGAAGTGAGGAGTGAAGACTGGATCGACTATTAGCGCAAGATAACGGTTAGTAGATCATCCTTTTCTTCCCTCTCTCATCTCATAAAGAAGAAACTTTGAATAGCTTTTCATTCAGTTGTTGCTGAAGTACTATCAGCTTCAGAGTGGGATAGAGGCATTCTGCATTAGATACTTTTCCCCGCAACACATATATAGATGTTTGAAAGGAGGGTGAGTCAGCTTCTGGGGTTTGATTAGTGTCTTCTCTCTGATAGTTCTTAATGCCATTTGGAGAATGATGATCTCTTACTCATCCTTGGGCGAAATTAGGGAGGCAAGTGTCACAGAAGAAGTTTCTGGAAGATTCCATGATTTTCCACCTCGCATATTGCCTCTGCCATTTGTCCATTCTCGCCCATCGCACCCCATAGAAGGGATTTCCCACATGCATCACACCCTGTGTGAGTATTTAGGTGGGATGCATCGCACTTTGTCCATGGAGCAGGTGGGATGGTCCAATTTTGACTAGTTCTGAGTAGTTTTTCATGGAGAACTTTTGAGAGGTGATGTAATCAGCTGACCTTGTTCTTTTAGGGGTTGGAACAACAATTTTAGGGACTTAGGAGCCCTTGGTTTATGGAAATTTATGATTGGGGTTGCAGTGCCCAAAAATGTCTATAATAGTTGCCCCCTAAAGCATGAGGTCGTTAATTAATTTTTTGATGTCGAGTGAAATGCTTTATCATGAGGATTCAAAGTTTTTCAAGCTGGAAGGCGACCTGTAATAAGACACAATACAACACATTATCTTCATAATATTTTTCATTTCTTGGCTAAGTCGAGCATTCCCATGCTTAGCTTTATAAATTAAGTTTCATGTACATAGGACAGACAATCGTCTGAGTGCAGACTGATGATTCTAGTAGAGCCATCATCCCTTAGGTTGGATGATTATCTATGCAGCAATGATGTACACTGGATGTCTTTATTTCCTGAATGTATTTCGCAACCCGAATGGATGAAACTAGATCTGGGGTCTTCAATCTCATTCAATCTTCACTCGAAGTACAAGTCGATCCATGTGAGAAATGTTTTGGAGTCGAACATGGAAAGACATTTCTTGATTACTAGCCAATGATGTAAGCTGGTAATAGGCATGAGAGGAATCACCGATAATGATGATGACCCTCAAGGTACTGTAGTACAATTCACATGGTTTGAAAGAGGGACTTGGCATCGAACACCATGCAAAATATTTCGGTCGAAGGCCAGTGATGTAAACCTGTCACCGGAAGTGAGAAACTTGCCATTAAGGCATGCGAGCTTCAAAGTACTGGAAGGGTTGTTCCTAAATCGACTTCTTGGATAATGAGCTGATGTCGACAAGAAGCGATCCATCACATGAGGGCCTTAATGAATCCCACATCTATGACACGAAAAGGAGAAAATGATTTTAGCGGAGGTGAAAACGATCTGAGGATACAAGGTTCAGGATGGCAGTCATGAAAATATGGAGGATGAATGTATTGCAGTGGATGAGACACAGGTGAATCCTCTGAGTGACTTCTCTTGAACATATCGACGACACTGACATGATGGATTGGCGGCATTAACCCCAAATGTGGATGATGTGATCGGACCATGGTGAAGTGACTGGTGAACGGAACAACCCAACCTGACTCGGATGCGGAGTGAAAGTGTCATGTTCAAAAGCGACTTGCTACCAACAAAGTTTTTTCAAGCTTTCTTCCCAATTTTCCCCAGTCATTTCTAACCAATACCTCTTTATTTTTTTCAATATTGAGGAGGATAACATATGCCTGTTCTATAATCTGCCCTTCGGGCAAACCCATCGCTATGTTTTAACGAGCCTAGCGATAGTGAAACTCGGTCTTGTCTGCGAGGACAAGTTTGTCGCTATTAGCTTTTAACGAGTTTAACGACAAAGAAAACTCGGTCCTTTTCAATTTTAGAGAGTTTGAAAGGGACATAAAGGAAACTCCAATAGTTCCTTTTTTGTCATATAATCCCTTAGGTCCGAAAAAGTATAAAACAATATGAAAGGGATGAATTTTCGGCAATTTTAACGAGCCGAACAAGACAAGCGTTCGATCTTTTTGTGTAATAATCCCTCAGGTCCAAAAAGATTACAATCTAAAGGAGGGATAGCACTTTCGGACGCTTTAATGAGCTGGAGAGGCCAATTGCTCAACAATCTTTTCATCTTTTACGAGTTAGATGAAAAGAGCTTAAAGGAGACTCATCTTTGAGGAATGAGTGATAACTTAGGATAACAACTGATTCCAGGTAAGGTTTTGAATTTCCAAATCACGGCAGAGTCACAAGGATGGCTAACTATATCACTTTTCGTAGCTGTTCCTCAAAGGTGGTAAACAATCAAATGGAGGTGAACGATCGACCAATGTAGAGTGGAGGTGATGATGAGAACACGACCAAGGGCTTGAAAAGATGATAATAAGACATTCACAATGGTTATTTACCTGTTCATTTTTTAATGAGCTTAAACGCGGGGAGAAACACTTGCTCATGACTTATGTTTATTTTTTAATGAGCTTGAACTATGCACTAAAACTGCTTGATCCAGTCGTAAAATACGGATGTCTCATCTAAGATGCCATTTTTGTGGAGCTTGGACTTTATGAAGCTTTGCTCCGAATCCTTTCTTTATGCAAGTTAGGAAACGACTAACCTTACGAGTTTAAAGGGTTAGAGGTCCTACAAATTTAAAAAATAAATAGCCACTCTTCACTTGCATGCGGAAAGGTTTTCATGCCCCTAGGTATGGTGAAAAATTTCCAGGTTACCAAGAAAGTTTCATCCACGTAGCAGCTAAAATTATTTCTCGACGATGCCTATCGAAATAGAAAAAGGGGAGTGGTGTCACCCAGCATAACCTTAACAAAGGTATCTTATTCCAGTCTGTTCCCATTTTCCTGTAAGGATGGGTTCGCCAGATTAGTCATATATCCCTTGCGGAAATCAACCCTATACCCAAGGTTTTCTTGCTGAAGTAGACCAGGGTGCATGCCCCCTGGGTTTTAGTCCCATCTTCTTGAATCACTGGTGCTCATCAGGCAGACGGACTGGAATTTGATGAGACATTCCTTGCACGAAAAGACCATTCAGGGATGGTGTTTGACTATTAGCTATGTGTGAGCCGGGAAACGAAAATTGGTCTACGAGCTTGACCACTTTGCCTTTGTGTGAAAAACACATTACTCTAAAGAGTGAGGAGACGATGGCTCCCATGCGATAAATATAGTCACGTCCAAGGAGTAGATTATAATCCAAAGGTCCTTGAACTACCATAATGTTCATGTGAACAGTTTTCCTTCTCAAAGTAATGGGTACATTCGGAAGGATCCCTAAAGGTCAACTGGTTCCCTTGTCGAAGCCAGTTAGATTTCTCATTTCAGGCAAAAGTGATGGTGAACCAAGCACTTTCCAAGCAATTGAGGAAAGGATGCTCACAGAAGCACTTTCATCAATGATGGTACCAACCATGACCATTTTGTAAGCTTGTACAATGATTTTGAATGGTACAATGGCTGGTAAACGGGGTCTGCCTAGTAGATTCCAGTCGAAGGAAACAACTAGGTTGCTTGGTGGTGGGACCGAATAGACAGTTGTGTAGGACTCTAATGAACTTCCTTCTTGCGGTAAAGGAATGGGAGGACTGCCCCCAAGATCATCAGAGTCGGTGTTGATGAAAAGAATTTGAACAACGTCATTCTCTTTCTCTTCAGTGATGGTATTGTTCGAAGATGAACACTCTGAAGGTAATACCAGGTCAACTTCCATATCGACCCTTCGTGTTTCATCTGGTATGGATTCCGAGGGTTCATTTTCCATGATAGGTGCTGCGGCTGACCAAAAGGATGGGCCAGCCAGATTTTCAACTGGTGGAGGGCTCGGCAAGTGTTTTTGATATCCAGGAGGAAGTCGTAACGGTGAAACCGGACAATTATCTAAAACTCCTTTAGCCTCTTCAAGGAAGGGACAACGGTGGATAGCGTGATCGCCTTCACACAGTTTACAAGGAAATCTGTGGTTCCATTTTTGTCCAGATACTTTGCCTTCACTAGTTGACAGTGTATTCTCAACATGATCATCAGAGGTTGATGACACCTGGTTGTGCAAACGAGGAGACCAGTCCCTTAAGATCCGAGGGATGCAGGGACAATCTCGGTGATAGTGGTCTCCATTACAAATGACACATGGCGATTAGGCCTCGTCGGTGCAGTGTGTGGATTTTCACTAGATGATGTTTGGTTCCCATTTTTCGCTTTTGGATCCTTCTTCTTCTTTTCTTTCTTCTTCTTCTCCTTCTTCTTCTCAATTACTTGATTTTTGGCTTTACCAGCTTCATTAAGCAAAGAGGAAGGAGGAGAGGAAGAATTAGATGAAGTAGAAGCTTGGGGGGTGGCTCTGGCATCATTTAGTTGCTGATTTGACTGTTCAGGAGTCACCGTATTCTGAACAACAGAAATTGAGAAAAGCCATACGGACAAACCAATCGTCAATCCAGGAAGTGACAATGTGGCCATGTGGGGTGCACCAACATCTCCCTAAGAGGAGAAGGGACTAGGATTTCCTCCAAGAGGAACCCCTTGGTTGGTGGACTCCTTTTTCCTCAACTCAAGATCAATGTAGGAAAGGTGATTTTTATTCCATTTAAAATAAATTTTAGACGCTTTGACACAACTTGTTTTTTCAATTTTTAAGAGTCGAGAAAAACAAAAGATGACTCTACTCGCCTTCGATTTTTAATGAGCTTGAAGTGACAAGTGCTCAGATGGACCTTTTCCTTTAAGGAGTCTGAAAAGGAATGAAAGAGACTGCTCTGGAAATCTAGATAGAGGGATTACCAAACCAATTGCAAAACTACAGAATACTTTTTATGGTACAACAATCAATCTTCTCGAATGTTGTGTTCAGTGCATTGTGATCGATAGGGTGGCAAACAAGGTTTCCTATGGATTAAGGATAAAGCCTATTGTGGTCTCCCAATATATACTCGACGGTACGTGGGAGCACAAGTCCGTATTGTCACTTGTCATCTCAAAGTGGAGGAATCACCCAACCAACAATGAAAGCAATAGTTACCACGTTTTATGAGGCCGGAACACGTCTCTAGCCTAGACTTCTAAATGGTGTGCGTTAGGTTCCAAAGCGTTTTTAGATTCATTGAATTTATTTTATAGTTGATCTTGTTTAAAAAATTTGCCTTTCAGGTTCACCGTGTGATATGATGTAGAATTCCTAAAATGCAGTCTAAGATGATAAACAGTCGTTTAATCTTCTTTCAGCAATGAAATTCTTAGCTACTAAGGAAAGAGAGACGATTTTCTTTTAGCATAGAGCATAGAGCATACACTATATGCACTGTCCTAAATCAAACGACAAGCAGTCTAAATGAAAATGCACATGCATGTATTGTTTTTCAGCTTCCTTAATGTATGTGAAAGTAAGAAAGCTAAGAACAAATCTGAATTACTTCTAAAGCGACAGTACTCAACAAATTTCTTTCCAAAACGAAGTGAGGGTAAGAGAGACACTTTGCGATTTTTGAAATGAAAAATTGCTTTTCAACACTTTAAAACTTACGAATTAAAATTATATGCAATAGTAACTTGTATAATCGACTACCAAAGCAAAGGGATTGTCTTCTATGGCTGAAAACGACAGCTACAACACTTTCAGATCAAAGAACGACAGCTCGATTATGCTACTTTTTTGCAAAAGAGAACTGAAAATGATGCAAAATACATAAAAATACTTATAGTTCTTTGCACTATGGAGGTGGAAAGATGTAAAGGAAGGGGGTTCTTACAGAGATATACTGACCATAGACAACTAAACTCCAGAATAGAACTGAAAATAGAGAGTGAAAAACCCAAGCCTTAAGGTAGAGTTAACCTTATCTGACCAGCGCACCTATCACACAGGGAACTCTGCTTTTAGCGCACCTACTGCACTCGGGAAGTTCGCTGGAAGCAGATTTCCTTTAAAGAAGGGTGCGATGGTACCAGAACGAGACTTCAAACAAGTTTTTGCTCACAATTTGCAATTCAGTTCGGGGATTTAAGCTAAGAAAGCAATGCCCAGTATAGCCAAAACACAGAGGTGGATCTAGGGAGGTTACTAGAGCTACCACTCAGGGCAATTAGTCCATTTGTAGATCTATTTTTTAATTTATAAACCAAACCCGGAGATTGATTGAAGCAGCATTGATCTACTTTTCATTCGTCAAACAAATGCAGTTCGAAGGCTAGCTGGCTTGGCTTCAGGCTTCGTCTGTAAGTTTATAAAAGAAACAAATATAGGCTAACAAACAATCTAGTCACTCCCCAGTAGAGTCGCCATTTTGTTACCGGGAATAGTGTCTATATAGAACTGTTAATCCCACTAAGGGTGGTAGCAACCTTAGAAACAAACAGAGTAAAGCTATTCTTGTATTCCTTTATGAATAGATAGATAAGAGAAGAATGGAGGGACCAACCTCAATCTTGCGCTTGGTTCCTCTCTTTGATTCCTCTCTCTTCCGATAGATTCTTGCTACTTGCTCCCTTGCCATCCCAGCTTCAAAGAGTACCTGTGGAATCACAGTAGCACAATACTATGTGAGAACATAGATCCACTAGCCTAAACAATATAATATCAGATGTATATTGACCACATACAAACATATATCAAAAAATATGCAAGGACATGAAGGAAAACTTGAACAACTTTATTGATATCAAGAAAAGTACAGGGGAGGATTACAACCAATCGTTTTGACCCAGCGTCATCCTCTCAGCAAGAAGCCCTTCTTCACCTCATGAAAAGATTAGATCACTCAACACTATGATATTGCAACAAGAAACCAACAACACTTCCTTACAAGATACAAAATTCCAACCCTGGATCTCTGGGATGAGGGATCCATATATAGATGTTTGAAAGGAGGGTGAGTAAGCTTCTGGGGTTTGATTAGTGTCTTCTCTCTGATATTTATTGATGCCATTTGGAGAATGATGATATCTTACTCATCCTTGGGTGAAATCAGGGAGGCAAGTGTCACAGGAGAAGTTTCTAGATGATTCCATGATTTTCCACCTCGCACATTGCCTCTGCCATTTGTCCATTCTCACCCATCGCACCCCATAGAAGGTCTTTTCCACATGCATCACACCCTTTGTGAGTATTTAGGTGGGATGCGTCGCATTTTGTCGATGGAGTAGGTGGGATGGTCCAATTTTGACCAGTTCTGAGTAGTTTTTCATGGAGAACTTCTGAGAAGTGATGTAATCAGCTGACCTTGTTCTTTTAGGGGTTGGAACAACAATTTTAGGGACTTAGGAGCCCTTGGTTTATGGACATTTAGGATTGGGGTTGCAGTGCCCAAAAATGTCTATAACACCAAGTTCAAAGATCGAATGGTCCATTTCTTGGTCTTGTCCTCCATCTTGTTAATCACTGGCTCCCAGATACTCTTATGCAGAGGTTTATCAGTTAGTGGAACTGCCAAGTATTTGGAAGTTAGAATATCTATTTGAAAGCACAGAATTCTGGAGATATTCCACTAAATAGCAATATTAGTATTAAAGAAAAAATCTTAGATTTGGAGAGGCTTACCTCTGTACCAATTGCCATGGCAAAGTCACCTAGGATTTGTTTATATGCTGGTGCCTCTTTGACCATGGGGATGCCTTGAAGCATAATGTCATCTACAAATTGCTGATGTGTCAAAGCCTGTCTAGTTTGAGAGCGTCTAAGCCCCTAGATAGTACCCAATTCTTTAGCATGCTTGATAGATCGACCAAGTCCTTCCATCATGAGGATAAAGAGAAAGGGGGAGAGACGATCTCCCTGCCTGAGGCCTCTTAAAGGTTTAAGTGTTTTAGATTGAGAATAATTAACCAGAATTGAAAAACTAGAAGAAGTCACCAGGGCCATGACCCACCTGACCCAATTGTGGTCAAATCCGAAGGCTAGAAGGACCTTCCTGATGTAGTTCAAATTCAAATTATCATAAGCCTTGGCTATGTCCAATTGCATAATCATTCCCACCTTCTTATTACTTAACAGTGAATGCACCACCTCATGTGCTTGGATGATGTTATTTAGAATTTTTCTGCCCTCCGTATAACCTGTTTGCTCCACATAAACCAGAGTGGGGAGAAGGGTTTTCATTCTATTGGCAATTACTTTGGATATTATCTTGTACACCACATTACACAAGGCTATGGGTCTAAATCTATCTGGAGTCAGAGCATTGTCCTGTTTGAGGATCAAAGAGATGAAATATATATTGAGCACCTTCAGAATGGTTCTACTCATTCTGGAGTCCTCCACGACATCCAGAATATCTTGCTTGACAATGTTCGAGCAAGCTTTAAAAAAATCGACATTGAAACCATCAGGGCCAGGTGCTTTTCCATTCTGCATTTCTTTGATAACCTCACTAACCTCATATTCATTCATCGATCTATTGAGATTGTAATTATCTTCCCTTGTTACTAACTTAGGAATGTTCTTTGTGAAGTCCTTGATAAAATGATCTCTATCTAAGATGGTCTCCTCTGCTATACTTCGAAAGTGTTGAACAAACACAGCTCCTATGTCTTTATGGGTATTGATTAATTAACCTTCAAAGTCCTTGATCATTGATATCCTATTATGCGACCTGTTCTCCATGGTGGATTTGTGGAAAAACCTTGTGTTTCTCTCCCCTTCTTTTAGCCATTAAAGCCTTGATTTTGTCTCCAAAATATCTCCTCTTATCTACATAGATTCTCCCAGTCCTGATGAAGCTTGTTGGCTTGATCATTCCTTGCCCAATCAAACCATCCATGATAAGGGCTTGATTGAGTTCCTGCATTTTACCTTCGACAACTTTTTTCACTTCAAAAATATTACAAAACTCATTCTTGTTCCAACCTTTGAGTTGAATCTTGATATGTTTCAGTCGTTTGTGTAGTAGAAACATTCTCCCACCCTGAATCTATAGATTCTTTGTCCACCATTTAGCAATGTTGCTGATAAAATCTAGGTGGGTGAGCCATATATTTTCAAATCTAAAAGGTCTGTTCTTGGGGGTGCCAATGCCGTGAACCTCAAGTCGGATAGGCCAATGGTCTAAGCCACTGAAGGGGAGACTTCTTACTGTCATATCCATGCATATGAGCATGAGGTCCTCTGAGATAAGGAATATCTCTAACTTTGAGGCTACTTGAGACTCTCCTCCTCTCTTATTGTTCCATGTATAGAGGTCATTACTCATATCTGTGTCCACTAGCTTCATGTTGTCAAGAAAATTCTGAAATTCTACAGAGTCTTTGCCTAAAGTTCTAGTCCCACCTTTTTTCTCCGTAAAGGATTTGATCATGTTAAAGTCCCCTCCCATTATCCATGGTATTTTTGCATGTCTATCTCTTAGTTCCCCAAGAGAATCTAAAAGCCTGAGTTTATCATCAGGTATTTGAGGCCCATAAACATTTTAATTAATACATATTCCTATCTCCAACAGGTTGAATAACCACTGATAAATAATTTCTTGATGCCTCAGCATCTATTATGCCAATATTTTGGGGGTTCCAAAGAGTAAGGATGCCTCCTACTGTTTTGTCTGCTTTGACTTCTAGAAACTCATATTTTTTGAATGGCACTTTTAGTTTCCTGGATAAAGATCATGTTCGGAGCTTCTTGTTTCATTCTATTGTTGAGTAACCTTTGTTTCCTTTTACTTCCTAGACCTCTGATATTCCAAGATGTTAGCTTCATTATGAAAGATTTGTAAAGGAGTAGCTAGTTAGATATTTCATCTTACCTGAATCTATCTTTAGTTTTCCACATTCCATCGATAACTCATTTAGTTTTTTCCTGCCCCTTTTCCTTCCTGGATTCCTGGGAGCTAGTCCTGGTGTGGTTTTCATATTTTTCACCCCTTCATTGCCTTGCCCTTCTGTGTGTCTTTGTCCTTCCAGCTCATTAGTCTGGGTTCTCCGTAGGAACAACTAGTGCACTCTATTAAACTCTTGTTGAGGTAATGAGTCAACCCCTCCCGTGGTTCCCTGTTTCAAGACGCCTTCTAGATCTAGGTGTTCTCTATCAAGAATATCCTGCAGTTCATGATCCTCTATTTCCATCTCACTTGGTGTCATTTCTTTGTCCCTTTCTAGTTCCTTGTTGTTCAACATAGTCCTTGTCTATTTATAAGTATCCTATGTTTTCACACTATTTCCTCCTTATCTTTCTCTCCTTGGCTTTCCTCCATTTCTTGATCTACCTTTGTTGCCTCTTCCTCTTCTTCTAATACTTGGAACCTGTTCTAACTGGCCTGTTGCCCCTCTGTTTGATTTTTCTTGGGCCCCCTTTTACGCCCCTTTCCTCTATACCCCATTTTGTGAAAGCTTTCAATATCTTTCACTGTGGTAGCTTTACTTTTGGTCTCTATTTTACTAAGAGGGAAATCTCTAAATAGGTGTCCATGTTCATGGCACCTTTGACGTTTCAAAAGGAATATGTTCATAATCCACGGTTTGCACCCATTCCTCATCAAAAACTTCTAGGATGACCTCGTCTAGTAGAGCTCTAGAGAGATCCATCTCCACACATATTCGAGTGAAGAAAGTGTATTTTCCCCTTCTGGTAGCCTCAAAAGCTTTGAAAAATGCCCTAGTTTATTTCCTATTGTAGATAAAGATTCAATTTACCAGTAATCTAGAGGTAGGGAATAGAGTCTTACCTAGACAGGGACCAAAGTGAAAGTCTCATGTTCCAGTACGAAATTCATCATCCAAGGCCACATATAAAGGCCTGCGGCTACATAGAAGTAGGGCCCTCCTCCAAACACCCTGTCTTTTCCCTCTATATTTGTGAAGACTACTGTGAAGAAACGTTTTGATCCAAGATGTAGTTCTATGACTCCTTTAGGTTTCCAGTGGTATTTAATCCACGCCTATAGCACCTTCTAGTGGGCCATAATCCCATGAATTTACAAATATTAGCATAGGTATGCATGTTATCCCTGTGCACCTACAGTGCGGGATCATTTAAAACTACTTTGGGTATGATCTCAACCTTAGGCTTACATGGAACCTTTTGCATTTTGATTTCTGTTTCCTAGTTTTGCCTTCTTCCTCATTGCCTTTTAAACTATCGTCCTCCCTTGAATTGGTCAAGTCTTGTGCCTCATCAATTTTACTTTTCCTTTCTCCTAGAAGACTTTTAGCCATCTCCAAGGTTTCTTACCTTGACTGGCTACTTCTTGTCTGTAGGAGGGAGAGGAGCTCCCCCCTTTGTGCCCTTCCATGGCATTCAACTCCTGAATATTCTTGAAACCATATTTCTTACGAGTTTCGCTCCTTCTCTCCCACCCACTTCTCAATCGAAGGGAAGAATCAACTCCATTCAGCTTACTCGAGTTGTTGGACATCTTCATTCAGGAAGTAGGCCCAATAAATGTTGTCCAAGTCATAACAGGCAATTCTTCAAATTATGTTGCAGCTGGAAAGTTGCTTATGGAGAGGTATCCTATCTTGTTTTGGAAACCTTGTGTTGCTCATTGTGTTGACTTGATGTTGGATGATATAGGTAAGATTCCTCTTGTGAGGGATATTGTTGAATCATCCAGGAGAATAACAAAATTTATATATAATCATGCATATGTGCTTAGGTTGATGATAAGATTCACCAACAATAATAAATATCTTGAGCATCCTACCATTACACGATTCGCCACTACTTTCATATCTCTTCAGTATCTATCGAATTCTATGTGGAATGTGAAGAGCATGTTTCTTTCATCGTATTGGTGTGCTTTATTTATTAGCCACAAACTAGAGGGAGAGGGAATATGTAGACTAGTTTTATAGGATAAAATCTTTTGGGTAGGAGTGGAGGAGGTGTGTGCCATTTCATAACCTTTGGTAAGGGTTCTTCAGTTGGTTGATGGAGACAAGCCCACAATGGGCTACTTCTATGAGGCTACGGATAGCACAAAAGAAGCCATTCGTGCTTATTATGAAGATAAGGGAGGCGAGGGGTTAGTGTTATAGACATTTTTGTGCCTAACAGCATGAAGCATGAAATGTCAATAATCTGAGGGATCCAAAGTCCCTAAACAGGTTTTTCTTACCCCTGGAGGAACAAGGCCAGCAAACCACGGCACTAAAAATCAGTTCTCCACCTGAAAACACTCAAAAACAGGCTATTTCTGGATCATGTCAGCTACTCCACTGAGCATCTGCGCTGAATGTCAACTGCTCCACTCTGTACCTGCGCTGAATCTCAAAACTAATGAAGGCTACCTGCGCTGGGCGAGATTGGCCAAGTTGCACAGTCATTCTGCAAGGTGTCAACTGCCCAGGAAGCTTCCAAACTGACACTTGGGTCAGGGAATTCGCCTTGTGATGAGTAAGAGGGTCTTGATCTCCAAGTGGAAGCAAGAATCTCTAAGTGGACTCAAGAACTGAAGATTAACTAAAGTGGGAGAGGACACTAGTCAGCTTCATGCCAGTCTCAAGATGACTCATCCTTTCTCCAAAACCCTATATATAGATCTCTCTCATGAGGTCCAAGGGGGCTGGAATTTTGTGCAAGTAAGGAAGTGTTGTTGGTTTGAGTATAGAACTATTGGGTGATTTGCTTGAAGGAGGTGAAGAGGAGATTTCTTTCTACTGGGAGGTGTTGCTGGATTGGGCCTATTATGGTTGTAACTCTCTCAGAACTTTTCTTCTTCCATTAATAAAGCATTTGAGGTTCTTCTATATGCATGTGTCTCTATGGTGAATTTATGCTTGTATATTTGATTTATGCTAATCCCTGAATCGATTATGGATGTATGCTTCTTGTAGTTTCCTTTTCTTGTGCTTTTACAGGATCTTTGTGTAGCTGGGCCGGTGAAAGAGCAAGGATCTAGGAGCAAGCAGCAAGGAGTGAAGATTGGATCAACCATTAGCGCAAGATAACGGTTAGTGGATCATCCCTCTCTTCTCTCTCTCATCTCATAAAGAAGTAATCTTGAATAGCTTTGCATTCAGTTGTTGCTGAGGTACTATCACCCTTAGAGTGGGATAGGGTCATTCCGTATTGGATACTTTTCCCAACAACAAATTGGCGACTCCGCTGGGGATCGTATCTTGTTGGTTGTTTGTGTTTTTTGCTATTCATTTCATAAACAAAGGGAGTACTGAATCGAACTGTATTTGGATCTATCAAATACAAAGTAGAGGGCAGCTACTCTAGCTCAGTTTCTGGGCAAGTTTATGATTTTAAGAGCTGATCCACAAGGACTCTAATAAGCTCTTAGTGATAGCTTTTCATCCTCCTTTCCATCCCTTAGTGTGTCCTTGACTGATAGCTTCTGATTTGAGCAAAAACTGTGAATTTTTTAGCAATCTGTGACCCGGAAACCAAGAGAAACGAAAGTTTCATTCTTCAGTGCAGGTTGTACAAAGGCTGTCTGCATTTCAGCGCAGTTCCCGAAGGGGCTACCTGCGCTGAAGGTCAAACAGGCAGTGTTCCACCTGCGCTGGACCAGTCTTGCCTTGTGCTACTGGGGTTTCCTGCTGTTTCTTGCCCTGTTTTCACTCTTGTTTTTGTTGTTTGTTGCCAGTCAATGTGCCTATCTGAAACCAACTTCCCTTGTCGCTATTCTGCCTCAGTTGTATAAAGAAACTGTGTTTGTTCTTTTGTATTTCTTGTGTCATTTACAGTTTCCCATAACGAAAGTGAACCAGTCTTGCTGTGGCCTCTTAGATCTAGACCTGTGATTAAGTGTCTTTTTGATCTTAAGAGTTAGTTTGTTTGCTGTTCATAGCTGATTGAGCTTGTCGCTTTCGTCATATGGTTTGAATTTATATATTTTTAGTGTCGAAACAAGTAAATCTTAAGGTGTCTTTTGATTTTGGACAAACTTGTTTGCTTTCACTTGAAATTGAATTCAAAGTTATACAACAGCTTTCTTTTTGCATTTCACCAACATTAAGAAAGAGAAAAGAAATACTTGCATCTTTGCATTTTTCATATAAGTTTGTATGTTGATTTAGGAAAAAGTGCATTAGCGAGTGCTCTTTGATCTGTGTGAAAAGATTTTTATCTCTCTTTTCCCTCAGTAGTTAAGATTTTCATAAGTCGAAAAGATTGAAAAAGCTTGCTTCTCATCTTAGACCGCATTTAGGAATTTGTATCAAAACATCTCGTGGTGAACCTTGAAAGGCAAACTTTAAAAAGATCAACTTAAAATATATTGAGTGAACCTAACAACGCTTTGAAACATAACGCAAACATCTAGAGGTCTAAGCTAGAGACGTGTTCCGGCGTCATTAAACGTAGTGACTGTCGATCTCGACGAAGGTGGGTGATTCCTCCTAAGAGTCAGTGGCACTAATACGGACTTGTGCTCCCACGTACCGTCGCATATATATTGGGAGACCCCTATAGGATCAAATCCTTTATCCATAGGAAACCGTGTCAGCCACCCTACTGATCGCAATGCAGTGAACACAGCATTCACGAAGATCGACCACTCGTACCGTAAAACGTATTCTGTGGTTTTGCGAAAGGTTTGGCACACCCTCTGCCTAGATCTCCAGAGTAGTTTCTTTTGGCCTTTTTAAAACTCTATAACTGAAAAAGTCCAACCGAGCATTTGTCACTTCGGGCTCATTAATACATCGAAGGAGACTAGAGTCATCTTTAGCTTTTTCTCGACTCTTAAAAAGTGAAAAAGCAAGTTGTGTCTAAAAGCGTCTAATAAAATTCATTCAATTCGGAAACACAATTTTCCCCTTTTAATATTTTGGTTGATCGAGTAATCCGCAATCGTGGAAGAAAGTCAATTGAAACCTCGTCGTTCGCGGAGGCTTACGATTCAACCGTCTTTGTCCCCGAAATCGAAAACAGTACGGGCAAAGCGAACTCGTTTAACCGGCTCAAAATCTCCTTCGAAAGTTAGAACAAGTGTTCCGACTACATCTGAGGTTCCGGTTACTCCTAACATTTCTGGAAACCCTACCTCTATAGAAGAAGTTCAACAGCCACAGAAGGACAGTAATACTGATCCTAGTCTGGGGGCAAACACTTGTGTAACTAAACCAGTTCCATCTGTAACCGGTCCATAGAGTTTTGCTCCTCAAACAACTGTCGCTGTCGAAGCAACCACTTCTTCGGCACCAGAAATATTTTACGGACCTGACGGTCTTCCTCTTCCACCGGGTTTGATTGCGATAGAGGAAATTGCAGAGGATCCGCAAGCAAGTACTCCAACTCATTTTGGAGTCGGGGTCACTCTATTTCCTTCATCAAAAGTTAATCCACCACAAGTAGAAGTTCCTGTAGAATCACTAGACAATCTATTGGATAGACTTAAAATGTCTGAACAACCGTCATCATCTAGGACTGTGTCAAATGACACAGCGACAGCAGAAGCTCCTGCCGTCACTCCGACGATGTTTGCCGGCATACCAGCTGTCCCAACTAGTTCTCAACAGCTAGAAGGAGTCCACCAAGGGACTATTTCGACAGTGTGGTCTGTTCCAGTTTGTTCATCCAGAGTAGTACCCGGCAACTCTTATGTTGAGACTCAACAGATTAATCCTCATGGGGGTCAATCTGGGCCATCAATCCCTTTTAATTCCGGATTGCTACCGTATGGGGGGAAATATGCCCTTTCATTACCCCCTCCGGGAGGGTACCCATACGTGAGTTCACAACAATGTTCAGGTTATACTGGAATTGCATCAAGTAGTTGGGTACCTATGCTACCTCAACGACCAAGGATTGTATATTCTATGCAACAATGTGTACCTGTGACGAACATCCCAACCACACTGGCTATTGTAACCGTGTCGCAAGTTCAAGCGATACCTGTTACATGTCAACCTTAGATTTCTCAGGTTGTAATGCAACAGTCGCTTGACCATGGGTCACAACCACAATCGCCGACTGGTGGGTCGACACAAGTACAAACGGGTACAATTACCCCACACCTTGGTCCAATGGTTAGCATGGCGCAACAAAACATGGCGTCACAACCGTGGCTTGTACAATACCAACAACCGCAGTTCCAGCAAGTATACCAAGGTTCTGAGCAGCAGATCTTTGCGAATAGTGGACAACCGTATATCCAAAACGGTCAAAACCAACCATTTTACAGTGGTCAAGTCCACCAACCGTATCAGTCATACCAACATCAATTACATTATGCTGGTATGCAGAGACCCACTGCTCAAGCGATTCCATCGTACCCTGGTTACGCTTCGCCTAACCTGAATCAACAGTTACCATTCGTGGCAACTTTAGAGTTACCTGATTTACATCGGTTAACGAACGATCCGATTGCTTATGCCCCTTGGTGGCCAGCGATTCCTCATAAACTTCCATCTGACATTCCTAAATTCAATGGAAATCCAGGTGAAGACCCGTCGAATCACGTGATGACCTTTCATCTGTGGTGTCCGTCGAACACCCTTAACGACGATTCGATAAGACTTCGCCTTTTTCAGAGGACATTGACAGGTCCAGCGGCTAAATGGTATATCGAATTGCCAAGAGCCTCTTTCGACAACTTTAGTTCCCTAACCACGACCTTCTTAACCCACTTTCAATTACCAATAAGGTATGAAACGGGAACAGAAATATTAACTAACTTCAAACAGACAACTGCTACCCATATATCTGATCATATACATGAGTGGCGTCGTCGTCGTAGGATGGTGAAAACATATGTTCCCGATCAGCTACTAGCTGAATGGTTTATAAATTTGTTACTTCCGGCTATTACGGAAGATGTGGCCAAGGGGGGAGTCGTAACAGAGGAGCAAGTCATTGCTCGTGCACAGTATTTAGACTTGGTTTATACCCAGTCCAGCACGCTCTATGACAAAATACCTGACGCCCCTAGACCGGAATTTTCAATTCCTCCCCCTCCTAAATCAAATAGTGACTCTCATGCCGGTGATGGCGTGATTGGCACCGCAAACACGAAATCGATAAAGGCTTCCGCAAAGAAAGCCCGTAAGAATTCGGATCAAAATGCAAAAGGAGAAATTCTTGCTTCGGAAGTAAATGCCGTATCGGAAGATAAGGGAAAAGAAACCAATCAACCAGGAAGCAAGAAGAAAAAACAAAACAAAGGGAAGAAGAAAAAACAAGGTGAATCATCACCTACGGAGAATTCTTCAAACCCTCCTGGGAAAGGGAAACAAATTTATCCATGTCAGATATGTGATGATGAGGATCATTACACAAGGAATTGCCCATTCAAAGTTGAGTTAAAGAGGTTCTTTAAAAGTTCCCAAACATCAGCTATGTTAACTGATCCATTTCCTAACCCAGGTCAAAATCTGGTTGATAGTGGAAATGCTTCCCCATCACAAGTACTTATGTTGTCAGTCTCGAAACAGCAGAATGATGCTTTGATTTCGACAAGGAACAAGGATTATTGGAATCCTCAGATGTCGAACGAAAAAGGTAAAGATCAACCAAGTAGTTCGACAACGACTTCAACAGAAGTTGTAACACCTACCATCCCTGAATTAACAATAAAACCGCCAAAGGGTGTAGTACACAAGTCGACATTTAATCCTCGCGCCAGAGCGGCGCAACATTATAACATAGTGGAAGATTTGGCTCAATCGCCATCCGCTATGTCGACTCTTGAGGTGCTACAAAATTGTCCAACCCAAAGGAAGGCGTTGTTATCAGCAATTGGTGGGGTAGATCCTAAGGATTCCAATCTTGTGTCCTTTGATCACAAAGGATATGATCCTCAATTACCGGCTCAATTAGCTTTCCTTATTCAAGTGAAAGCCCTCAACAAAACTGTTCACAGAACAATTATTGATGAGGGGGCATCGACATGTATTATGTCGATGAGCTGCTGGAAAACTTTAGGATCTCCAACCTTGTCTCGATCATCGACGACATTAAAAGCTTTCGACGGAAGGACTTATACCCCTTACGGTATCCTTAATAACTTGAAAGTTGAACTAGGAGGAAAGACAGTAGAAATTGATGTTGAGGTCATTGATGGAAATCTTGACTATAACATCCTACTAGGTAGACCATGGATTTATGCCATGGCAGCTGTCGTGTCGACTTATTTTAGGAAGATCGCATTCCCGTTTGAAGGAGGGATTACGATCGTCGACCAACAGAATTTCCTCCCAAATGGTTCACAAGTTACAGGAAGCATTCCAATGATCCATGAAAGTAACCATTCAATTCAAGATATCGGGGTAGGATTATTGAAAGACCCCATATTAATGGGAACTTTCGCACTACCACCTCCTGTTTATTCAGGAAATGTACCGTTTGTAGCAAACTGCAACATGATATCTTCCACGAAGGTCAACATGGATCATGCAGTGGTATTGTCCCCAAGCCCTTTGGAAATATTGTAGCAATCAATGTTTTAGGCATGGGAGGCGAGCCCAAATCAACGCTCGTCAAGCGTTTGGGTAGATAGGTCTAGAGAATATGGAACCCCACTAGATCCTGGGTCGAAGGTACATGGGACTGACGAAGGAATCTTACAATCAATGATGATTGAGGGGGCGCCATGGAATGATCACCACCATCGTTCCCTTCTTCCGGAATATGAAGGAGATACTCAAAGTGACCTTTATCACCCTTCAGTATTTGAATTCCTAACAAATACTGTAAATACGGTGGATTCCGAGCGAAACCTATCCAATATTGAAGAGACTATAGCCATAAATATCTCGACCAAAACAGATGTTGTAGAGAATATTTATGTCGGCAAAGGTTGTTCCCCTTCAGAACTGGAAATATATAACGCTCTTTTTCGCAAATTTAGACATGTCTTTGCTTGGTCATATGATGAAATGCCAGGAATCGACTCGAGTATCGTTGAACATGAAATTAAAATGTATCCTGATGTCAAACCAGTAAGAAAACGGCTTCGGCAGGTGCACCCGAAGAAGGCCGCTGCCATTAAGGCAGAAGTTGAAAAACTTCTCCATGCTGGATTCATCTACCCGGTTCCTCTAACCGATTGGGTATCTAATATTGTCCCTGTTATGAAGAAACAAGGGATGATTAGTGTGTGTGTCGATTATAGGGATGTAAACCATGCTTGTCCGAAAGACAACTACCCTACACCCTTCATCGACCAGATAATTGATGAATGCGCCGGATGTGAAATCTTTTCATTTATGGATGGATTCTCCGAGTATAATCAAATAAATATCCGCCCACAGGACCAGTCAAAGACTGCATTTATTTGTCCGTGGGGCACATTTGCTTATCAAAAATTACCCTTTGGTTTAAAGAACGCAGGGGCGACGTTTCAGAGGGCGATGAATTATGCCTTCCATGACATCAAGAACATTGTTCAACCTTATCTCGACGATCTTCCGGCTCATTCGCGAAAGCGGACTGATCATCTGCAGCATTTAAGAGCGATATTTCTACGTTGCCGACACTACAAGATAAGACTCAACCCACACAAATGCGTGTTTTGCGTCGGTTCTGGTCATTTACTTGGCTTTGTAGTCTCTAAAGATGGGATTCGTCTCGACCCCTGTAAGGTTCAGGCAATCATTAATTTGCCTCCACCTTCAAATTTGCTTCAGATTCAGAAACTCCAAGGGAAAGCAAACTTTCTGAGGAGGTTCATTCCAAATTACGCAGAACTTGCTAAAGGTTATACTCGTCTTTTGAAAAAGGATGTACCTTTTGTCTAGGACCAGGTGGCGCAAGCTTCCTTTGACGCTCTGAAAGATTGTCTAGTAAAAGCATCATTAATGTATGCCCCAGACTATCAAAGAGATTTTAACCTGTATCTGGCTGCAGCGGATACGACCATTGCAATGGTATTAGTTCAAGAAGTCGATGGAATTGAACATCCTATCTATTATTTAAGTAAAAACTTAAACGATACAGAAAGTAAGTATTCTTATGTTGAAAAACTAGCGCTTGCGGCTGTTCAAGCGATTCAAAGGTTTCGACATTATGTCCTCTTTCGGAAAACTACCATCTTGTCAGATTGCAACCCCATGACTTATATACTGTCGCGACAGTTGCTGGGGGGCAAATATTCAAAATGGATAGCGATCCTTCAAGAGTTTGATCCGGAATTTGTAAAATCCATATCAAAGAAAGCTCTAGTTTTCGCAGAATTATTATGTGATTTCCCATCGTTGTCCAACGATGAAACATCGGAAGAGTCAATCATGGACGAAAGTTTGTTTCTCATATCTGCAAGCGATGAGTGGTATGGAGATATCATAGTTTATCTCCAAACCCAAAAATTTAGGTCTAATACCTCTCACTCAGAACAAAAACGTATACGATACCAAGCAAAAGACTACATGATCGTCGGTAATACACTTTACCGTCGTGGTGTCGATATAGTTCTGAAGAGGTGCCTTACCCATGAGGAGGCCGAAAAAGCCCTGAATGATTGTCATTCAGGCGCGTGTGGGGGGCATCAGTCTGGATATGCAACAGCACAAAGAATCTTACGAGCAGGATACTTCTGGCCAACCATGTTCAAAGATTGCATAACAGCAGTCAGAAGTTGCCATGCTTGTCAAATCTTTGATAGCAAAACCAGACGACCACCCGCACCCTTGCAGCCTATAGTTGCTGTTGGGCCCTTCGCCAAGTGGGGCATTGATTTCATGCAATGTAACCCCACCTCGACCGGGGGGCATGGGTATATAATAGTCGCTGTTGACTATTTTACCAAATGGGCCGAGGCGATGCCTACATTGGATAACACTGGTGAAGCAGCTGGCCTTTTCTTTTTCAATCATGTAGTCGCCAGGTTCGGCGTACCACAAGCTATAGTTACAGATCATGGATCGCATTTTCGCAATCACATGATGGTCGAATTAGCTGCCAAGCTAGGGCTATCTCACGATAGCTCTACCCCATATTATCCGCAAGCCAACGGACAAGTTGAGGCAATCAACAAGGTCCTGAAGCGTATGTTGCAAAGGATGATCGGGGTTCATAAAAGAAGATGGCAACTAATCCTGTACTCATCTTTGTGGGCTTACCGGACCTCGGTAAAGAACACAACCGGGTTCACGCATTTTCAATTGGTGTATGGCCTGGAAGCAGTCTTTCCAATCCAGTGCGAAATTTCGTCGCTTAAACTCGCAATCGACCTCCTCCCCAGAACTTCAGAGGAAGAGGCTCGTTTCTTGGAATTAATCCAGTTGGATGAAACCCGTCGTGATGTCACTTTGGCTAACGAGGCCCATAAGAAACGAGTCAAGGCTCAGTTCGACAAAAATGTCAAACCCCGTGTCTTCTCAGAAGGTGATCTGGTCTTGCTTTATGATCAAGAATCCGATAAATTGGGAGCAGGTAAATTCAAGTCCTTATGGATGGGCCCCTATATTGTTAAAAGGGTGTTAGCAAAAGGAGCCTACGAGTTAATGGATTACGATGGAATTCCACTGGCGCAGCCCCGCAACGGGTTGTACCTCAAGCGTTACTATGCTTAAATAGTAACCTGCATGCTTTTGTTGTATTTTGTTTTCACTAAAGTATTTGTTCTGGTCGAGTGATCCACCTTTTTCATTTATGGCAGATGTCAAACCTTATGGAGACATGTGTTGGATACGCCGACGGAGCGAGTCGTAGTTTGCGGAACCTGTCTTCCGCGGCCTGGGCCATTTTTGATCCAAGCAGCGAGTTAGTAAGTTTCAGAGGTGTATGTATTGGGCAATCAACGAATAACATCGCTGAGTATAGCGCGTTGATAGAACTACTCTCTGATGCCATCACACGTGGCATACGCCGACTAATTGTCAGGCTAGACTCACAGCTCGTGATACTACAACTCAATGGTATATACTCTGTTCGCAATCCAGCTATTTATCG
The DNA here is from genome assembly GCA_031772625.1 of Pinus tabuliformis. NCBI lineage: Eukaryota > Viridiplantae > Streptophyta > Pinopsida > Pinales > Pinaceae > Pinus > Pinus tabuliformis. Next base: position 841,751,651 of record CM062811.1, read on the forward strand.
CATGTTCCTAAGGGTTAAGATCTTGGAAAGGCGATTTGATTCAATTCAATATCAACATATTTCAAGAAATTTAAACACGTTAACCGACTCATTAGCAAACTATGTGTTAGATAGACATTTGCAACATTCATAAAAAGGACACATCATCAAAGATTGTACATATGGATCACGTAAATCAACCAGAATAAAATCCGAAAATCAAAATATATAAGCTGTTTATATAAGTTCATACATAATGTTCTGTAACCAAGACAAAATTGGTCATATGACCTAAAAACTCAAAAAGATGCTAGGGGGCACCCCAGCCTAGTGGTGCTCATGATAATACGTCACGGCCTGTGCAATCATGCGCAAGAGATGAGTCCATCGTCTAGGCACGCCAATGGTATGACGCTGCATCTGTAAAGGTAACTCGTCGATCTGTACATCCGGAAGGCCACGAGTAAGGCTCTCAACTTGCTCCTGCACAGCTGTAAGGGTCTCGGTGTCGTCAAGATCGCGGATAACAACTCTCCTAGCAGGCTCCCCTGCTGGGGCAGCAGCTGGCGATATCGGACGAACTGCTGGACGAACAAGACCAATATCTGCATGCACCCAAGAGTACAATTAAAAGTATTGATAGAATAAAGCACAACAACATTATGAATAAGAACAATAAACAGTAATGTGGTCAAAGAGTTTACCAATGGCACCCCACTGCTCGCCATCCGGTAGAACCAAATCCGGATTGCCTCGGAAATCCATACCCACATATGGATACTCAGAAAACGCCATCTCCTGGCGCTCGAACCACCTAAAGAAGGCCTCAGTAAAAGTAATCTGAGGTTGACCGGCATGCCTAGACATGTGGTCAACCCACCTCTGCATTCGTGGCTCGGTCGGAGAAGGCAAGTCAAGTATGATGTACTGGGGCTGCATCAGTGGGATTTTCTCCAAGGCAAAGGCAGTCAGAATAGAACCAAATCCAAAGTTCTTCAGCTTCCCGTCCTTTACCTTGGTCAATTGACTTTTCATCTGAACAAGTACTGCATCACACCAGTTGAATAGTTTTGGTTGGAGACACTCCAAGGCGTGCTGCATATAGGACCTGTTGGCAACATGTAGAGCTGCGCTGCCGGCCATCCTACCAATAGTGAACAGAATGGACCTGAGAGCCCGATCAGTAATCTCACGGATAACAATCTTGCCGTCTCTGCTCGGCTGAGAACCTTCCCTGCAATACTGGCGGACATAATCTCTGGTGGAATCAGTCCCCCGGGCCGTACCTGATAAGGAAATGAAGGCACCTCGTCTTGACAACCCAGTCAAGAAGTACATGTCCTCTATGGTCAAGGGGATGGTCTTCCCCCTAATCTGGAATACTTGGTTAACAGGATCCCAAGCATCAAGCATATACTGCAGTAAAGAAATCTGTGCTCTCATACTAGAGATACGGAAGAACTTCAGCAGGCCACAGTTCCGCAGCGCGTTCACCGTGACCGGGTCATGGAGGGAAATCATGTCCTCCTCTTCATGTTCTCGTTCTCGCCATGTAAGGGACATTTTGTTCAAGATTCCCTGCAAAGCAAACAAGAGAAAGAGTGAGTTCCTATTTTAATGAAAAACTGGCGGAAAAAATCATCAAAAATGACCTGGAAACTCAGTCCTTTTGAGCCTAGCGCAGGCAGAAGGTCCTCTACCTGCGCTGAGGGTCAGGCTGCCTTAAGGCAGGTTGACCTTCAGCGCAGGTTTCGAATGGGGAACCTGCGCTGAACCTAGGGCACCCTGGCAAAACCCCAGGGGCTCAGAAAGACCGGAAAACAGGCAAAAAACAGGGAAATGAAACCGTGAAAAGAAAGAGCTAGGGTTTAGCTCCTACCTGGTCCAGACGGCGCCGAAAATCGTCCGCAGAATCTCCCGGAATCAGCTGGTGAAAATCAAGGAGGAAGAGGCACCTCCAGAGCTCCAACAAACCAAATGCAAATGAAATGGTAAATGAGAGGTAAAAACACCTTTTAATGGCTTTTTACATAGTACAAAGTAAAATATTAGGGTTATAATATCATTTTCATGCAAATATTATTCATTTCTGGCATAGTTTGTTGTAGCAATTGAAAATACAGTACTACATTTGAAAAGAGAAAAGCTAGTAATGGTAAAAAATAAAAAATTTGACCATATATCGAGCAGTTTTAGCATAAAGTTCATGCTCGTTAAAAAATAAACGCAAGTTCGAGCAGTTTTACCGTGGAATTTATGCTCGTTAAAAAATAGAAAAGCGTGAGCAAGGGTTCCCACCAGAGTTCAAGCTCATTAAAAAATGAACCTATCCCGGTAAATAACCATTGTGATCGTAAATTTATTAGCCATGAAAGCCTTGGTCGTGTTTGCACTTGCCACCTCCATTCCATTTGGCCGATCGTTCACCCCATATGATTGTTTACCCATTTTGAGGAACAGCTGCGAAGAGTGATTTCACTTAGCCATCCTTGTGACACTGCCGTGATTGGAAAATTCCAACCTGTACCTGGAATCTGCTGCTATCCCTGTTTATCACTCGTTCCTCAAAAGACGAGTCTTCTTTGAGCTCTTTTCAATTGACTCGTAAAATATGAAAAGTTTGCCGAGTTTTGGCCTTCTAGCTCGTTAAAAGGACCGGAAGAGCTATCCCTCTTCTAGAATTTAATCTTTTTGGACCTGAGGGATTATTGCACAAAAAGGTCGAGCGCTTGTTTTATTCGGCTCGTTAAAGTTATCGAAAACTCATCCCTTTTGTATTGTTTTATACTTTTTCGGACTTAAGGGATTAGATGACGAAAAAGGAATTTTGGAGTTAACTTTCTGTACCTTTTTAGAATCTCTAAAAATGAAAAGGACTGAGTTGTCTTTGTCGCTAGACTCGTTAAAATGATTAAATAGCGACAAACTTGTCTTTAGACGAGAACGAGTTTCCCTATCGCTAGGCTCGTTACAACATAGCGATGGGCTTGCCCGAAGGGCAGGTTATAGAACAAGCATATGTTATCCTCCTCAAGCTTGACAAAAATAAAGAGGTACTGGTCAGAAATGACTGGGGAAAAATTGGGAGAACCTCAAAGCTTTAATGGTAGCAAGTCGCTCTTGAACATGACACTTTGTCCTCCGTATCACATCGGGTTGGGTTGTTTCATTCACCGGTCTCATCACCATGGTCTTCGCCAAACCATCCGTATTTTGGGTAATGCTACCGATCCATCACATCAGTGTCGTTATATGTTCAAGAGATGTATTCAGAAAGAGTCAACCGTGTCCCATCCACTTCCATACATTATCCTTCATCCACCCATGATCGCCACCCTGAATCATATCTCACAGATTGTTTTCACCTCCACTAAAATCATTAGCTCCGTTCCGTGTCACTGATGTGGGATTCATTAAGGCCCTCCTTTGACGGATCACTTCTTGTCGACTTCAGCTCATTATCCAAGAAGTTGATCTAGGAACACCCCCCCCAGTACTTTGAAACTTGCATGCCTCAATGGCAAGTTTCTCACTTCCGGCGACAGGTATACATCAATGACCTTCGACCAGAAGATTTTGCGTGGTGTTCGACGCCAAGTCCTTTATTCACACCACGTGAATTGTACTGTAGTACCTTGAGGGTCATTATCATTATCGGTGATTCCTCTCGCGCTTGTTAACGGCCTACATTATTGACCGGTAATCAAGCGATGTCTTTCCATGTTCGACTTCAGCGCAATTCTCACATGGATCGACTTGTACTTAGAGTGAAGATCGAACGAGTTTGAAGACCCCGGATCTAGTTTCATCCATCCGGGCTGCTACATATATTCAGGAAATATAGAGACATTTGATATGTACATCATTGCAGCAGATGATCATCCTACTCAAAGGATGATAATTTCAGCAGAGAATCATCAGTCTATCATCAGACGGTCGTCTGTTATATGTACCAAAATGAATTTATAAAACCGAGCATGGGAATGCCTGCCTCAGCTAGATCATGAAAGCAGAATGAAAAATAATGTATTGTATTGTATTTTATTGCAGGGCACCTCTCAGCGATTGAATGAACTTCGGATCCTCCTGATAAAGCATTTCACCCGATAAACGACCTCATACTTTAGGGGGCAACTGTTATAGACATTTTTGTGCCTAACAGCATGAAGCATGAAATGTCAATAATTTGAGGGATCCAAAGTCTGTAAACATGTTGTTCTTACCCCTGGAGGAACAAGGTCAGCAAACCACAGCACTGAAAATCAGTTCTCCACCTGAAAACACTCAAAAACAGGCTATTTCTGGATCATGTCAGCTGCTCCACTGAGCATCTGCGTTGAATGTCAACTGCTCCACTCTGTACCTGCGCTGAATGTCAAAACTAATGAAGGCTACCTGCGCTGGGCGAGATTGGCCAAGTGGCACAGTCATTTTGCAAGGTGTCAACTGCCCAGGAAGCTTCCAAACTGACACTTGGGTCAGGGAATTCGCCTTGTGATGAGTAAGAGGGTCTTGATCTCCAAGTGGAAGCAAGAATCTCCAAGTGGACTCAAGAACTGAAGATTAACTAAAGTGGGAGAGGACACTAGTCAGCTTCATGCCAGTCTCAAGATGACTCATCCTTTCTCCAAAACCCTATATATAGATCTCTCTCATGAGGTCTAAGGGGGCTGGAATTTTGTGCAAGTAAGGAAGTGTTGTTGGTTTGAGTATAGAACTATTGGGTGATTTGCTTGAAGGAGGTGAAGAGGAGATTTCTTTCTGCTGGGAGGTGTTGCTGGATTGGGCCTATTATGGTTGTAACTCTCTCAGAACTTTGCTTCTTCCATTAATAAAGCATTTGAGGTTCTTCTATATGCATGTGTCTCTATGGTGAATTGATGCTTGTATATTTGATTTATGCTAATCCCTGAATCGATTATGGATGTATGCTTCTTGTAGTGTCCTTTTCTTGTGCTTTTACAGGATCTTTGTGTAGCTGGGCCGGTGAAAGAGCAAGGAGCTAGGAGCAAGCAGCAATGAGTGAAGATTGGATCAACCATTAGCGCAAGATAACGGTTAGTGGATCATCCTTCTCTTCTCTCTCTCATCTCATAAAGAAGTAATCTTGAATAGCTTTGCATTCAGTTGTTGCTGAGGTACTATCACCCTTAGAGTGGGATAGGGTCATTCCGTATTGGATACTTTTCCCAACAACAGTTAGAGAAACAATAGGTCATATAGAGAGTGATTGATGAGTGATGGAACAATACGCTATATCGTCCCACTCATGTTGCACGTATCTACCTCAACCCTGCATTTGCTTGCGCCTGTGGTTTCATATTTGATGCTGAGGTGATGGATGGATTCTTCGCTTGTGTTGAGAGCTGTTGAAGGAAATGTAACTAGGTTCAGTCTTCATAAATGTACTTTTGATATTTTTATTTATTCAAGAAAATAATTATTATTTTTATAATATAAGTCAATGAGTTTCTTGCTCACTGAAATAGGTCTAGCACTATTTAAAGTGCTATAGGTGAGTCAAATAGTCAAAATAATAAGTTAAAGACCTTAAGGGCATGTTATACCTTGCATGTATATGTATTATAGTCAAGAAAGTACCTCCAAGCAAAGTCACAAGCATCCTCCAAGCAACAACCTCCCTGGAAAAAGAAATCTGAAGCATAAGAGTAGTCCTCAAGTTGTCCTTCAAACAAGTTATCGAGTTGGCCTCAGCTTGGCCTAAAAGGAGGGGAAAACACCTATATATAAGGGTCATACTCCACTCCAATATAATGCATCCATAGCTCTGAAATTAGTGCAAAAAACAAGGAAGAAGAAGGGTCGTCAAGTGATAAGAAAGGGAGCCTTTAGTGCAGTGTACAAGGAAGAGTCTAGACCGAAGTTGAAGCGACTGTTTTCTAGGGTAGAAAACAATCACACATGCGAGAAACATACCTCTTTCTATAGTCACAACAACACTATCGTTACAGTCACATAATACCATTGGTTGGACAATCTAAGCAGGCCTATAAGGCCCCTCACTTAGGCATAGAAGGAGCCCCCACAAGCAAAGAAGGAAGAGGTCTACACCACAGAGAAAACAATCACACGTGCAAAGGTAAAGAGGCTGTCCCTACTATCATGAAAACCCTCCCATTACAATGTTACAAGTTCATTGATTGGTGAATACAAGAAAGGAATCATCATAGGAAAAGGGTCCCATCAAAGGCATCTTCTCTAGAGCAAGTACAACAGGGTTATGAACAAGTTGAAAGAAGAATGAAGTGTCAGAAGAAGGAGGACGAAGTGTCAGGAAACAAAATGCTAGAAGAAGTGCCTGGGTATAAGGTGTAGAAAGGAGTGAAAACTTGACTTGTGCTTGGAGGATCTCTTTGTCACGGGTTTAGGGTTTGTCATTGATCAATAGAAGCTTCAGTAAGAGAAATTCACGAAAGGGTTTTCCTCTCAAGAGAAGAGATGTTTTGGCCCCGACAGAGAGCCAACATCAAGTGTTTTTGTTCTTATGTTTTGGTATAAGTTTGATGAATTACACACATATGCATTAATAATAAGAAGAAGAAGAATAAGCTAATAAGGAAAAATAAAAATACTCCACAAATTGTTATCAAGTAATGAAGAATCACACTACACTAATTTGCCCTAGATTCTTCAACAAGAGGATGGTGGCATCTGAGCAAGAATGTGAAGATATTTCTAAAGAAATGGAGGTATATAGGATAGGAGGTGGAACATTTGGTTTTACCATGGCTATTAAGAATAGGACGACCAAAATGCCAGCTAATCTTCAGCTTGTTTCAAACTTTCAAGTTTAGAATTTCAATGTTTTTCATTTTATGTTTCTCATTTTGATTTTGACTTGTAGATGCTTGGTGGACAAGCTATGGTGCCAGAGTATCCCATCTCCAAAATAGTTACATTTGAGTGCTCAAACAAACATGCAGTTCCTCTGGGTGTGAGCGCAACTGGAGTGTATTTGACAAAATACATAGAATAAAAAAAATTTCAAATTAAATTTTTTAAATTCATTTGATTATTTTTAATATTTAAATTTTCTATGTACTAATTTATAATATATGACCCTAATACAGATTGGAGTCCCAAGGCCTCAATGACATGTTCTATGTCTACTACAATCTTCGATTGTGGGTGAGACAACTTCAGAAACCTCCTGATGTGGAAGCCATCTCACTGGAAAATATTGATACCACTATTGCATGGAGGGTTGAGACTGAGAGGCTGGCCATGGACTCGATCCCTGATTGGTTAAATGTGGATCCAGAGGAGGTAACAGTGGTAGGGGAGGGAGAGCCAGAGGTAGAGGAGGAGTAGCATTGTGGTTAGGAGGCAGAGATGGATGAAGATGATGAGGAGGAGGTGACACCATATAGGATGTACAGTAGTAGCATAGGACAAAGGCCACCTCTTTTATTGGCTTCTAGAGGACGATTGTTTCCATTTGTATTTCCAGTGGATTGGCCTTCTTCCTCTAGAGGAAGAGGCAAAGCCATTCCCTATTCTCGTAAAAGGGGCAGAGGATCTGAGTGACTGATTACTTTATGACATGTAGATGAGTCATGATATACATTTATTATATATTTTTTTTTATATTTTGACTCTTGAGAGTTGAGACTGAGACAAGACTCAAGATTCATGACTTGATTCACTATTTTGATATGTGATGTAGCACTAGACTTCATATACATATTATATATTAGCTTTATTTACATGTTTATGTGGAAATGCATGTATTTGATGTTGTGGATACTCTAGATGCTAAAAAAAAAATAAAAAGAATATTTTTGTATTTTTTAATTTTGCCAACTTTTAAAAAAAACTCCCGACTTTAACGAGTTTTTCAATTTTTGGACCCTTGACGAATTGATCCCGACTACAAATTTTTCCACATTTCTCAAAACGACTTAGAAAATCCAAAAAACAACTCCCATGGGGTCCATGACCGAGTTGGTAATGAACTGGCTGGTTTATGGGAAAACCAATCGGGTCTGTCATAAACTAGTTGGTTATGGCCGGTTATGGAAAGCCTTAGCACACAAATCAGTCTAACCCATTTTTTCAACCGGTTCATCCCCTTCAGTGATTGAACCAACTAGTTTGACTGGTTTCCTATTCAAACCAGCTGGTTTTGAATACTATGATTTGGATATGTGCTTAGAATTTCCATGTGAACCTCAAAACTTGAACTACTAAAAATAACAATGTTTCACATGTTGCATGCAAATATCTCATGAGAATCATGAGCTCATACTTTTGACATTAAAACCTTTGAACTCTAGCTACTAAAAATAGTAGTATCCTCCAAAACTTATGAAAGTGGATGTGAAATTGCTTTGACTATGAAATTGGCTGAAACCATTGAAAACTCCTTCATCTGATCTGTATGAAAGCTGGTTCTAACATGTGTGGAAGTAGCAAACTCTGAAATCCAACTCTGAATTCCAGCTCAATAAGAGCTGGCTCTTAACCCTCTATTTTGCAAGGGGTAAATCTGAGGGTTAACAAGGCCCAAAGGATTTTTGTGTTGATCTCCAAGCACACCTTGGAATTCATGATATTGGCATCAATATTATGAAACTTAATGAGCCATCACACTTGGAAAAATAGGTGCATGTGTCTCACTGGGAAAGATACCATTTTAGAGTTCCATTATTCAGTTTGAGAAGATGTGTTTCTTGATACCTGAACTAGAACCATAGGAAGCAAACACAACAATTTATTTGGCTGGTCAAAAGATGACTCTACCATATCAAGCTAAATGGATTTCCCAGTTTACATTTGAACAAACATTTACTAATATTTAACAAAATTGGGGACAATTCCTTATTAAATAGGAAGGAAATGAGTAAATGATACCTCAATAGTCAGGGTTTACATGCCTTGCAATAGGCTACATGAACTTGGAAAGGGGATATGCCCCTTTTCCCTGGTGTGGCTTAGGAGATGCACATCCTTCACCTGGGAAAAAGGCAGGCATCTCCTAAGCTCTCCGGGGATGCATCCAATGACCCCAACCCAAATCAAGGGATGTTCCTATTTAATAGACTAATTAATTCCCTTAAAATTGTGGTATAATTGGTTTTCTGAATTCTGTGTAGACTGCCACATTCCTAGTGCCCATTCTTGGAAAAAAAGAATGTTATCTTCACAACTACTAACATCTTGCTAAATTTTGTTGGATGGACTTGAAAAAAACTACATTATTTCTCTAATCTCCAGTTAAAATAATTTCTTGTGGACTATAGCCCTCGATGTGTGTCCTTAATTGTATAATAAAACTAACATAAAAAAATTGAATGTAGAGAAAGGTCAATGGTCTATTTTCTCAACCCTTTACACTCTTTAGGGCATGCATAACTTGAAACTAAAGCCTTTGTTGGGCATGTACCCAATAGGAAACCAACAAACGCATACATATCTATTTTTTTTAAATTAATTTATCAAGGGGGAAATTAGTAACTAGAACATAAAATCATTTCTGCCACCAAGAATCACATAGCTCGGCTACTTGGAAAACCCCCTTAGCCTATTATGACAACACACAAACCATACTAAGCACTTGGTTACCTTTGATTCCAACTAAGGTGGGTTGCATTAGCACCATGAATTGCAACCACTAGGCTACTCTGGACTCGCTGTAAATAGATCTGAGTCAAAAAAGGTCAATGCTTTATTTTCTTAACTCTAAACCTTGTTTGGAACATGTATAATTTGAAAATAGATCCCAACATTTAGTTTTTCCACCATGGAGATGAAAAATGCAACAACATTGTTTGTCATTTGGTGAGTGTTGAAAACCACTTTTGGGCCTCAATTTGGAGCTTGGGGTGCTTATTTGCTACTGCACAAACTGATGGACACCCTTTCTATGTCCATCACTTTTTTAGCCATGCAGGCATAATCTTCATGCTATGGGAAGTGATTTTATGCAGTGGGTATCTGTATTTTTCTATGTGGATATCATTTTGCTACCATGGGCTTCAATTTTTAATTGTGGGCAGTTTTCTGTCATACGTACCATCTTCTTGCAACTGACAATGATTTTATGTAACTCACACCATTGTCTTGTTGTTGTCATTTACTTTAGGCTTCATTTCAAGCTTGCATAATTTGACCCACTTCTTCAGAGTCCTAGATGGATGTTGGTATTGGCCAGCAGTTCGAATGAGAATGGATCCTGTGATCTTATATCAGATTTCATCCTTGGCCGGTGTTGTCAAAAAAAAAAAGGTAACACATGCACATAGACACACAAAAACATCTGCACTAGCAAGCTCTATTTTTCAAGGTTTGTACTTGGTAGTTCCTGTACTAAAGATGCCCTCCATACATGACATTCATTGTAAGTTTGAAGTGTGTCTATGTGTTTTGATGCATCCTTGAGCTTGATCAACTCAATGTAATACATTAGTACCCCTAAGTGTAAAATATTAACATACATATCTGCACTTAGCATAGCCAATTTGGAGGATTGTACCAGGTACCCCATCTCTAGAAATTTCTAGTACTCGGGTACTAAAGATATTCCAATAGAAGAGACTCCATGCAACTTTGATGTGCATGTGCGTGTTTTGATGCACCCATGAACCTGGGGTACTAGAAATTTCTGGTACCTTGGATGCTAGAATGCCCCCATACAAGAGACTCCATGCAACATTGATGTGCATGTTTGTGTTTTGATATACCCATGAACCTGAGCAACTCTTTGTAATGCATAAGTACTAAGTGTAAAATATTGATGTGGTTTATTTGTAGCACATATTTGTATATATGTATGTGTGTGTAGCTATCTTTTTTTATAAATGTATAAAGATATATCGAACATACACCATGCCATAAAGAAAACGTCATCCATACACTTGCACTTCTATCGCTGTTGACTTTTATGCCAATCGACTATGGTTATCTATTGACCGTGTTGACTATAGTACAAAGTTGATCATGATTGATTGAAATTGATCACTCTTAAAAGTTGTATATAACCTTTGTTAGAAAACAATCATAATGAACTGCAGTTAAAATTTGCATACATAAATTAAATCTAAAACATTATTTTGGCATCCAGGTTGATAAATAGACTGTATTTGCCACGGTAATTATTTTTTAGACTTAACAAGCTCTGTGTCTGAAGTCTGAACTCTTTAGAATTCATTCGAAGGAAATTTACTTATAAAATAGATTACAAAGAGTAGGTAATGATATAGGAAGAAGATGGCCTTGGTTACCTTAGTGGGAATTCTGACACTGACAAGGGTTGGCTTCCTTTTCCTCAATTTTTTAAATGTTTCTCATGACGAAAGTGCATGAACTTTTGGGCATGAATTTCTGCCTTCCTCTCTTCTTGAACTTGCAAATCTTCCTTTATAGAATTGTCCTCACCTATCTTTGTCAAACTTGCTAGAGCCCTGCTGAAAAAGAGTGGAACATAACTAAATCTTTAAGTTCCTGAAAGGATTCTGCATGAATGTTATAACAAAATGCATAAGAACTTTAATGTGAATAGATTAATATACATACCTTAGGGAGGTTCATAACAGGATTATTCAAATTTTAACTATTTTCCTCTTGAGAATATAAATGATCTCACTCTTGATGATAGGAATTTAGATAACTGCTTCATATAAATGATGTAAAATAATAAATGGGTTTTGAAGATGGACAACCTAAGGGAAATCCTATTTCTTCTTAAAGCATGTGCAGCTCATATCAGACCTTGATTGAAGCAAGGCCTTGTTCATAATAATAATAATAATAGTTAATTTATTAACTTAGTTTAAATGAATAAGTGGGATCTTAAAGACACTTTAACAACTAAGGGTTTATTTGCATGGATTCCTAACTGTATAATCCAACTTATTCTGGCAAGTTGTGACATGGCTTGTGCAACATCATACCATTTAGTCCGTATGGTACAACTCTTAGAACAACAAAAAGATCTTGAAAGATATAATTCAGGTGAAAATAAATTTAGGGATCTGCACGAGAATAAGTATTTTATTCAATGCAAACTAGAGATATGAGTAGAATGAATCGCAAGTACGATCCATCCAAAGAGAACTCTTGTCCAATTTCTAGAGATTGGATACTTATTCGATTCCTTCCTGTTTTAAAATGCAATCTAAAAATTGAGAATGTTCTGCAAGCTAAGCAGAACAATTTCAATTTTTTTTGGTAATTTGGTGGTTTTCATTCCCAAGTATTATATGTTCGTATAGGCACATACTCCTATATGTATGCTTATATGCATATTAAAAAATATAAAGAGAATAGAGATATACACCTTGTTACCAAGAAATCTGAAAATTGTATGGGTATATGTACTTGTATACATCCTTGCACATCTAAAGAAGGATAGATATGTGGACAAGGCCAAGTTTCCTTAAGGTTCTGTTGGTTGGGAAGGACTAGAAAAAAGTTTTGTGTAGACCATTGTTAGCTTGAAGTGTGGCCAGAAGTTTAAACAAACTAGTCATAGGAATTGTAGGAGGTCATTGGGCTCAAGGAGGCATCCACTAGCCTGTTTAAGATAAAAAGGGAGGTCGAGGTAGAAAAAAAGGTGATTAAGGTTATTGTAGCAGCAAGCAGGTTGTTTGAAGGGTAAAGGAGCAGATAATAGGGCTATTAAAGGGGTCCAAGGTCCAAAGGAGTTGGCAAAGGGCCTAAGAAAGGTACAACAAGAGGACCATGGGCTAAAGGATCATACCCACTTACATTGATTTGTGTTTGAGTAATCTAATGTGGGTTGGTAAAAGCCCTAGTTTGCTACAACTAAGTATTTAGAGTGCTATAGGTGTCTTTATGAGAGTAGGAGAGGCTTCGAGGACAAAGTCGGGCATTGGTCAAAAGGACTTGACATTGTATTTGGCATTATAGTGGGGTATAAAGGGCCATTATCTCTGGCACAAGAACCCCGTGAGTTTTCCTATTAATGGAGTTATGAGAGACAAGGTTTGGGCATAAAATATTGTGTACTATCATTGATCTAATTGCTGCTATATTCCGCTTTACAAAATTGTTTAAAGTTAGTAACAACTAGTGCGTTTATGCTTCCTAAATAAGGCATAAACTACACCTATGGTGCATGGGTTTCTGACATGGCGTTAGAGCTACTTTGAACGGTAGTTGGATTTGAGATGTGCACAAGTGTTAGCTCTGAAAGGGAGCTACGAGACTAATGCAAGGAGACCTTGGGCTCAAAGGGTTAGTCAACAACCCAATGGAAGTCTAACCTTTAGGTTCAAGCGAGGGAGTGGAGTCTTCCAGGCCATGCAAGGAAATTAGTGGTGCATGTTGTTGGAAATACTGAGGGGGGGGTGAATCAATGTTTCTTTACAATTGCTACTTTTACCAGTTAGGTCTCCTATATTTAGAACACAAACTGAATAACAAGAATAAATGCTTTTATTATTTATTCTTTACAATAAATCAAGTACAATATATATGGCTCCATCCCTGAATGAAGACATCAATCTTCAATCTCCCAGGCTCCAACCTGTATTTACCAAGCACTGCCTTGGACTTCCAAGGCTCCAACCTTGTCAATTTTGAGGCACCAACCCTATATCTGGTTCAGGCTCCAACTTGGTTTCTTGGCGACTTCAATCCTCTAGGGCTCCAACCCTATCCTCCAAGGCACCAACCTCGTATTTTCAAGGCTCCAACCTCTTGGGCTCCAACCCTTACATTACTTCATCAAGATGTATTTGGTTATACTTCATAGCTCCCAATGTCTTCTTCAACAAGCCTTGTCAATCTTCAATTATGCCTTCCCTTAGTCTCCACATCACGTCATCAATGACAACTTTGTCTTCCTAGAAGATATCACCACTGCTCTTCATGTAATCCAAAAAAAATCTCCAAGGTTACCTCATGATGGCTTCAATGCATAATGGTCTTCAATGATCTCCATAAATATTCAATATGCCGCTTCACAAAGTTCTCTAACTCTACCCTATTCTGTTCTCAAGAGAAGACTTCAACAAGCTCTATTTGTCTAATCCTAATAAATCAATCCTTTGATCACAACAACTACGAAAACTTCAACCAAAAGAACTTCAACCACATCAACTACGGTAGCTTCAACCACGACAACGATGACAACTTCAACTATGACAATTGTGAAAACTTCGACCACTGTAGCTTCAACTATGACAACTGTGACAACTTCGACCATGATAACTTCAACCACGGTAGCTTCAATCATGGAAACTATGAGAACTTCAACTATGACAGCTATGACCATGACAATTATGGCAACTTTGACCATGATAACTACGATAGCTTTGATCACAACAACTATGATAGCTTCGACCACGACAACTACAATAGCTTCGATCACGACAACTTCGACCATGGAAAGTATGACAACTTCGACCACGATAACTAGGACAAATTCTCTGCTCCTAGCTTAAACATGTGGTAAACTATTTAACCCAAGAATAATTCCACAAACTTGTCTTCCTTGCTTTTCTAGGTTGCAACTACTTCTCTACCTCTTGTCTTGTATCTACTGAGAAATATAAGTTTGAATGGATGAATTTAGGTTTATATTTACTGTGGTTTTTCCATATTCTGAAGGGACACATCTCTTTGCCAAGGGTTATGAGCCTACTCAAGTTGGCTTGGATAGTTTGACAATTTTTGACATATGTTGATTTAAAAAATCGATTTCTCTTCAATGGTAAGAAATTAAGATGCAAGTGAGAACTCATTATAAAGCTTATGACCTCCTCTATAAGCTGATATATCCATATAAGCTTACAGATATGACCTCTAATGATGGAAATTTATTTTTTCTTTGATCATATCCATATTTTTTTGTAACAACCCTATTAAAGAATTTCCTTTATGGAATTATAGCATCAAGTAGATTGTAATTTTTTCACTATTTTGACATGCTAGTGCATGTAATCTTCATGGATTACGATTTCATACAAGGACTAGGTTTTCTTTGAAATATTCATACATCTAGGGTTACTAGATTACGTCTTCATCACATGGGAACTATGAGCATAATTCAACAAGGCTAGGGTTCCTTTTCAATATGTCTTCATGGTCATCTTCAACAAGGTAACTTCTCTCTTAGGGAATCTCCAACAAGGCTTGGGCCATGCATATAAGGGCAAGTTATTGGCTTGCCATCATTAATGAACGACATGGCTAGCTTCAACAATGCAAACATGTTATCATACTGACATCATTGCTAGTGCTTCATTATGTCAACTACATCTAGAATTTCATGAATATACTCATGCACCTAGGGTCTAGTCAAGTAGTTAAGGTTTAGGTCTCCTAGGGTTTGCATAATATCTAGGATTATGGTTTGTTTCAACAATTCATCTATGATGCCATCAATGACGACTTTATTCAACAATCTCTCCCTTAGTCATTGATGGCAATACTCCCTTCGTTTCAGTGTTCTCTCCCCCTTTGACATCAATGGCAAATGGGGTGCCCAAGTATTCCCCATATCAAGTTGCTTCTTTTCATCATATTTTCTTCATCAATAATAATTCTTCATCGATATGTTGCTCCCCTTGTTATGGTGCTCTTCCCTTTGGTAGTGTGCTCCTTGATACATGTGTTTACATTTCTTCATGTGATGAGCCAACTCTTGCCTTTATAAACTCCTTAAGCTCAAGAAATATTTCTTGCTTTGTGGTCAAATGGAGGAGATCTTCAGCAATAGTCCATCAGATGAGTAAGGGATCATGTTCCTCAAGGGAGTTGCTCCTGAGAGATGATCTATCAAAGGATGTCAATGAGTGACTCATTAAGGATTTCATAGGGCCCTTTCATAGATAGCTTTTACAAGAATGATCCCAAACTCCCCCTAATTGTATGGTCTCCTTTTTGGTACATCCTCATCATCAAACACTTGGAATATGACATCTATCAAGGATGTCTTCTTCAAATCAACAACATGTGTTATTGTGATCTTCCGTCTGGTACTGTGCTCCATGATAGATGTGCTTACATTTCTTTATGTGATGAACCAACTCTTGCCTTTATAAACTCCTTAAGCTCAAGAAAGATTGCTTGCTTTGTGATCAAATGGAAGAAATCTTCAACAATAGTCCATCAGATGAGTAAGCGATAATGTTCTTTAATGGATTTTCTCCTGAGAGATGATCTATCAAAGGATGATTGTCAATGAGTGCCTCATTAAGGATTTCATAGTGCCCTTTCACGGATAGCTTCTGGAAGAATGATCCCAAGCTCCCCTAATTGTATGATCTCCTTTTTGTCAAATCCTCATCATAAAACACTTGGAATATCAAATCTGTCAAGGATGTGTTCATCAAATCAACAACATGTGTTGTTGTCTAGAGTGTCCAAGAGACTTTCAGTTCTAATTTGCTTCTTTCTCCATAAATGTGTAAAGTTCTTTTCTGGTTTGGTTTTCATGGTTCTAGCTTGTGTAGGGACCCAAGTCAAGTTACAATCATGTGCCATATGTCCAATGTTGTGCTAATTGAAGCACTCCATCTTGTTTATGAATGAGTAATCATGAATTCTTGCGAAATTGCTTCTAGGAGATTGGTGGGGACCATTATATTTTTCTTTGTGATTTTCTCTACAATCATTTGCCATGTGCCAAAATTTTGTACAAGAATACCAATAACCAAGAAATATGCTTTGGTACTTTCGGTATGAAGATTTCCTTGATGTACTTCTGAAATCTCTTTGCCTTGGGATTCTTTGATGATATTCATTGCCTCTTGTATTCTTGACACCATTTGCAAGTCTTCTTGGAGTAGGATTTCTTTCAATGTGTTCTTGACTCTTCTCCTTGCCTTTACTGGAACTAGGAGCATCAACATTTCTTCCAGGATTCCTCACATCCTTGTTGTTTGAAGCATTAGGGTTTGCATCATTATTTCTTGAGGATTCGCCTGCACAACCAAGACATGATTTATCTAGGGGAGACCTTTGATGACTTAGAATGTCATCTAGGGTTTGAGTGCTCTTCAAGTTATTATTCAGCAAGTCAACTTCCTTTTTAAGAAAGACAAATTCTTCTTTCATTTTCTTGCATTCTTCATCCTTCTTTGATAGTATGATCTCCATTTCTTCCTTCAACTTGGTTGCTTCACATGATTGGGCCTTAAGAGAAGTGATTTCTGATCTTAACTTGCTGATGCAATCATTCTTTTCTTCCAGTTGGCATGTCATGGTGTTTCTCTCCTTTTTTTCTTCATCAACTTTTCCTTTTATGAATGTCAAAGCTTCCATCACCCCCTCAACTCCTTGTGCTTATTTTCTTGCTTCTTCTAGTTGAGATCTAAGGGAGAAGACCTCTTCATTGTATTGACCAATCTCTGGTTCAAGTTTGTTTAAACTCTTGAGTCTTAGTTGAAGGTGGCTTGACAAAGTTTCTTCCCTTTTCTTTTCCTTATCTAATTGATTTGTCATGGATATGACTTCTTCATAATGCTTTTTTTGTTTTGATGAAATTCCTCCTTAAGCTTGGTGAGCTCCTCATCTCTTTCTTGTACTTGCAGCTTGAAAGGGTCTACTTCCTTCCTTGTCTTGTCTTCGTCAACATCTTGCACTTTATTCTTAAGTTCCTCATTTTATTTTTTTCAAACTGTTAATCTCTTCCATGGCAGCTATAAGTTTAGTCAGGAGAATTTCTTCAAAGTCCTTTTTACTTTTTTCTTCTTCTAGGTCTTCTATGGCTTTGATGTCATCACTCTTATTTTTAGCTTCCTTGATGGGTTCTAGATTTCCTTCTTTCTTTCCATCATCTTCTTGACTAGAGGTCATGGTAAACGCTCTTTTTAATTGAAGGTCGTGAAGTTTTTCCCATATATCTTTTGCTGACAAACATTTCTCCAAATTGGCCTTTATAGAATCTTGGTAGCCCGTTCAAAATTTCCTTCATTGCTCTCGCATTGTGCTCAGATTATTTGTGCATCATGCTATCAATAATCATTGATTCCCATATTTCAACAACTTGAGCCATTAAGAAATTTCTCATTCTTATCTTCCATATATCAAAATTCCATTGAACAATGGAACTTTCCCAATTTGATTATCTTTAGTTTTCACAGTTGAGGAAGACACATATTTAGAAAGATTGGAGGCTTTCATCCTTGGCTTTGCCATTTGTGTTCTAAGGATCAACCTTTAAGCTGCTAGGCTTTGAGAGAAGGTATTGGCTCTGGTACCAATTGATGGAAATACTTGGGGGGGTGAATCAATATTTCATTTCAATTGTTACTTTTACCAATTATTTCACTTATATTTAGAACACAAAATGAACAATAAAAATAAATGCTTTTATTAATTTCATCTTTACAATAAATTAAGTACAATATATGTAGGGCTCCAACCTTAGATGAAGACACCAGTCTTCAATCTCCCAGGCTCCAACCTATATTTGCCAAGCACTGACTTGGACTTCTAAGGCTCCAACCTTGTTAATTTTGAGGCACCAACCCAATATCTGGTTTAGGCTCCGACCTAGTTTCTTGAGGACTTCGATCCTCTAGGGTTCTAAACCTATTCTCCAAGCTACCAACCTTTTGTTTTCGATTCTCTAATCTCTTGGGCTCGAAACCTTACTTTACTTCATCAAGATGTATTTGGTTATACTTCACAACTCCCAATTTCTTCTTCAACAAGCCTTGTAAATCTCCAGTTATGCATTCCCTTGGTATCCACGTCACGTCATCAATGACAACCTTGTCTTCTTAGAAGGTATCCACTACTCTTTATTTCACCCAAACAAAATATCCAAGGTTACCTCATGATGGTT
Organism: Pinus tabuliformis; assembly: GCA_031772625.1. Classification (NCBI taxonomy): domain Eukaryota; kingdom Viridiplantae; phylum Streptophyta; class Pinopsida; order Pinales; family Pinaceae; genus Pinus; species Pinus tabuliformis. The sequence goes on from CM062811.1 coordinate 841,770,411, forward strand.
TCAATGCATTAGGGTCTTTAATGATCTCCACAAATCTTCAATATGCTGCTTCACAAAGTTCTCCAACTCTACCCTATTCTTTTTTCAAGAGAAGAATTCAACAAGATTTATTTGTCTAATCCCAATAACTCAACACTTCGATGACAACAACTACGACAACTTCGACCACATCAACTTCAACCATGAAAACTATGGCAGCTTCGACCATGGTAGCTTCAACCACGAAAACTGTAACAACTTCAACTACGGCAGCTGCAACAACTTTGACCACGAAAAACTAAACTATGGTATCTATGACAGCTTTGACCATGACTACTATGGCAACTTCGACCAGGTAGCTTCAACCATGACAACTATGGCAACTGCGACCATGACAACTACGATAGCTTTGACCATGACAACTATGACAGCTTCGACCATAGAAAGTATGACAACCTCAACCATGATAACTATGAAACTTCGACTATGACAACTATGGGAACTTCTCTTCTCCTAGCTTGAACTAGTGGGAGACTATTTAACCCAAGAATAATTCAAGAAACTTGTCTTCCTTGCTTTTCTAGGTTGCGATTGCTTCTCCACCTCTTTTCCTGTCTCTATCAAGAAATATGAACTTGAATGGACAAATTTAGGCTTATGTTTATAGTGGCTTATCCATATTCTGAAGGGACATGTCTTTTTGCCAAGGGTTATGAGCCTACTCAAGTTGGCTTGGAGAGTTTGACAATTTTTGACATATGCTAATTTCAAAAATTGATTTTTATTCAACAGTAAGGAATTGGGAGGCAAGTGAGTACTCACTAAAAAGATTATGACCTCCTCTATAAGATGATATTGTATTCCCTTCAAGGTACAACCTCTAATGATGGAAATTTATTTTTTATTTCATCATATCCATATTTTTTCATAACAACCCTATTAAAGAATTTCTTTTATGGAATTAAAGCATCAAGTGGATTATAATTTTTTCGCTATTTTGACATGCTAGTGTATGTGATCTTCAAGCATTAGGATTGCATACAAGTACTAGGGTTTCTTTGACATATTCATACATCTATGGTTACTAGATTACTGCTTCATCACATGGGAATTATGAGCATCATTCAACATGGCTAGGGTGCCTTTCAATATGTCTTCATGGGCATCCTCAACAAGGTAACTCGTTTCTTAAGGCATCTCCAACAAAGCTTGGGCAATGCATATAAGGGAAATTTATTAGCTTGCCATCATTAATGAACAACATGGCTAGGTTCTGCAATGCAAACATGATATCATAATGACATCATTGCTAGCGCTTCGTTATGGCAAGTGCATCTAGAATTTCATTAATGTACTCATGCACCTAGGGTCTAATCAAGTAGTTATGGTTTAGGTCTCTTAGGGTTTACACAATATCTAGGGTTAGGGTTTGTATCAACAATTTAGCTATGATGCCATCAATGGCAACTTTATTCAACAAGGAAATTTGTAGATCATGCAAGGAAGGCATGATGCATACAAGGAAAAGTCATGGTACACCCAAGGAAAGTCATGATCAAGCAAGAAAAGCCATGGCCATGCAAGAAAAAGTCATGGCACGTGAAAGGAATTCATGGCCATGCAAAGAAAGTCATGGAGCTGGAAATTTCTACGGACAAGGAAAGTCATGGAGCTGGAGATTTCTAGGAATAGGGAAAGACATGGTTTGGATGGCCATGGAGGATTCTCTGAATCAGGAGGCCTCTAGGAGCATAGTATCTTCAAAGATCTAGGTCTTCCAACAAAGGCAGGTGGAAATGCCTCCCTCACTAAGAGGGAGGGTTGAAATGTTGGTAGTTCGGAAGGTATTTATGCTTGAAAAATCCCTTGAGGATTTTTGGTTTGGTTAATGGGCTTTGCATCCAAGTTTGGGGTTTCGGACCTAAAGTGAGTGGGCTTTGAACCCAATGAAAACATTTATTATTCTAATATAATTATTATTGGCTTAAAGTATCAAGTCATCTAAGGTCGGCTAACAAGGCCAAGAGATGCACTCGTTGGAAAAGTATAAATACAAAGGCATGGAGACAAAAGGAGTTGCCACTAGAGAAGGAAAGGTTTGTGGACAAGGTTGAGTTTGCTTAAGGTTTTGCTTCTTTGAAAGGGTTTGAAAGAAGTTTTGTGTAGACCATTGACAACTTGAGGTGAGGCTGCAAGTAAGGAATAGGCCACATATGGTTGTAGGAGGGGTGCAAGGCTGTTGTAGCAACTCAATGGGCTTAGGGAGACATCTGCTGGAATGTGTAAGTTAAAAAAGGGATCTCGAGGCAAAAAAAGAGCTAATTAAGGCTGTTGTAGTAGTGAGCAAGGCTAGCTAAAGGGTAAAGGAGTAGACGATAGGCTAACAAAGGGGATGAAGACCTAAATTTGTTGGAAGAGGGCCCAAAAAAGCTATAGCAAGAGGACCATGGGCTAAGGATCATGCCCAAGTAAGATGATTTTTGTTTGAGTAACCTAATGTGGGCTGCTAAAAGCCATAGTTTTCTACAATAAAGTTTTTAGAGTGTTTTACGTGTCTTTATGAGGGTAGGAAAGGCTTAAAGGAAAAAGCCTCAACCCTAGGGTATTGGTCAAAATGACTTAACATTGTTTTTTGCATTGTAATGGGACATAAAGGACCATTATCCCTGGTATGAGAGCCTCGTGAGTTATATTATTAATGGAATGGTAAAAATCAAGTTCTGGGAATAAAATATTGTTGACTATCGTTGATCTAATTGTTGGTAAATTCCACTATGCAAAACTATTTTAAGTTGGGCATTTCTAGTATGTTTATGTGTCCTAGCTAAGGCACATACTAGACTTAGGGTGCGTGAATTCCTAACAAGCCAATCCTAATACATAAATTAATATGTCAACCTTGGTTGAGTGAAATTAAAACCATTCTCAACAACCCCCCCATTAAATAGAAGAGTGGTTTGTAGATAAAAATGATGAAATAAAAATGAAAGTGGATTTATAGATACTCAACTCAATGTAGGGTTGGGTATGGATGAAATACAAACAAGAGTGGGTTTATGGATACCTAATCTTAAATAATGTTCATCATGGCTTAAATACAATGAAAGTGTGATGTTGACAGCCAACTCGATATACAAATGAGAGTGGGCTGGTGGATACCTAACTCAACACAAGTGAGAGTGGGTTTATGGATACCTAGTTCAATATAAATGAGAGTGGGCTGATGGATACCTAGGTCAACACAAGTAAGAGTGGGTATATGAATACCTAGATCAATATAAAAGAGATTGGGTTTATGAATCCCTAGCTCAATATAAGTTCAAGCTTGGATGAAAATGACAAAGGGTTTAGAAATATCTAGCTCAATATAGGCCAATTTTAGTTGAAAATGAAGGTTATTCCATTAGGTTAATTTTGAGGTAAAAAATGGGCCTCAACAAAAAATCTCAATCAAAATCAACTTTAAAAGAACCACTAGGATTCAAGAAGATGATATCAACCATATGGTAAAATATTTTTGCAGGGAAAGGAAGAAAACTACTTTTTTTAATCAAATTTTTTGATTTATCTCATTATAGATTTACTCAAATTTCATGTGTAAGCACTGCTTGGATGCAAAATCTAATAAGTGGCTACATTTGGAATTCACAAAAAGTAGTTTTGTTTCTTTTCCTTTGATAATTCATTGTTAGAAATACGAGGGGGGGAGTGAATCAATATCTCACTTCAATAAGTTAATTTTAACTTCACAAAGCATTGATTATTATTGGCATTAAATTAAAACATAAGTTAGCATCACATCACATGAACAATTAATATCACCATTCAACAATACAAAACATCCAAGGCAATAGACATGACGTTTTTTGGTGGCAACCCTTTCGAGAGGAAAACCATTGGATGCTTCTTAATATTGGTCTTCACAATTTATACAACTAAATGAGGCTCCAACCCACTGGTTTATAGGCTCCAACTTGGAGGAAGTTAACTCCTTTATTTACCAACTTCAATTGGAAGGACTCTCTAATGCCTTGGTTTTATTAGCTCTGACTGAAATGATGCTTCACCACCATGCACAGGTTCCAAATTGCCTTAACACCACCTTGTTGCCTTGAAGTGTTCTCAGGCTCTAACTTGAGGGAGACTCTAATCTTCGCCTTGCACCACCCTGCCTCACTTGCTCAAAAATTCACCATAGTGGACCACATTTCACAATTTAATACTGGATCCATGTGTGGATAATATCAATATAAACAATATAAAAAATTCTCTAATGACTCAGTGAATTTGAAATACAAGGTCATCAACAACAATACCGACTTTTTTTTCTTAACGATCAAACCTTAGCTCAATAACAGACTCTCTCTGGCAAACCATGCATAAATAATTTTGCATAAAACCAATGTCTCAACATATACATGTCTTTATCATAAAGTAATAGTATCATACACAACTAAGGAATCTTCAACAACTAGATACGACCATCAATGTCAAATCTAGGTTCATAAACAATCGTACAAATACTCGCATCAGATAATACAATCTCTGCTCAACATAAATAACCCTTGTCCCAACAACTTTGCTTAAGATATTCTCCTTCAAACCTTGGTATCTTTTGGTTAGGCAAAAACCCTACCACAACATACATGAGCATACTAGTAGAAATATAGGAGCAACCCAATACCATAGATGCACTACAACAATTATAACCCTTGGAAATAACCTTGATAATGTTTCAACAAATACTTAGTCTAACATTCATTAATAAACAATTAAACAGACCAAAAAATTCCAACAATGATGATTACACAAGTTATTTCTTTGTGACCCTCAAGTTACCAATGTTCTAGCATCAATGAAACTCTGTCACCAAAGTTTCAGCCCTTGTAAATGCATAATGGTAATGGAAACAATACTATTCCATACTCTTAGCAATTCAGTAAACTGGCAATGCATATCCAACATATAGAAACAAGTAAGTCTAGCAACATCACAATGACTAAGCTAGACTTCAGATGTTCTGACTTTTAGTTAGAGGACCTTTACAATAAAGACTTGTAAATGCATAATGGTAATGGAAACAATACTATTCCATACTCTTAGCAATGTAATAAATTGGCAATGCATATCCAACATACAAACACAAGTAAGTCTAGCAAAATCACAACGGTCAAGCTAGAATTCAGATGTTATGGCTTTTAGTTAGAGGACCTTTACAATAAAGACCAATCATACCTCTATATACAAAAAGTCCATCTTTGCCACAAATGCCTTTCCAACCAACACTCCTTAAGATGTCATAGTAAGAAGATGAATATAACTCCTATAGTGAATATGAGTCTTTAGTTTTTGTCATGACTAGAGGCTTAAATCACTTCAAAAATTAGTCACAGGCCTTAGGAATATGTGTCAAAGGATCAACCCAAAATTCAAAAATCAACAAGGAATGCCTTAGACAAGCCTTAGTCCTACACAATACAAATACTCTTGAATCTTAAACTATATACAAAAGGGATCCTTTGTAATTCCAACACTACAACCATTCAATACTTGTAATACCACATACTTGGGACAACCTTTGAATTCTGGCTCCACAAACTTCAAATACTTTGAACAACTAGTTCTCAATACTTCCATTAATTCCATGCTTGATCTTGTATATCCATTTCGATGTCACGATAGACTTTCCTTTGGGTCTCGAAATAACATCCCACACATCATTCTTCATAATAAATTGATACTCTTTAGCCATAACATCCCTTCCAAACATGCTCTTTCACTGCTTCTTCAAAGGTGTGGGGTTCAACCTGTATCATGGAGTTCATAACCACAACATATTCCTGGTATCGACATGGCTTCTTGCTTTCTCTAAAGGTTTCTTTAGAAATGACATGTATTTCAACATCCTGTAATGTATCACGAAGCCAAAGGGGTCTCTTCCTGGTAGGAGGATCACTTGGAGGAGGATCCAAGGGGTCCATATGTTCCATAGGATCATCAACTTCTTTCTCTTACTCTGGCACAAAAGGGCCATCTAGTAGGTCTATGTCATCATCCTTCTTTTCAATAGGAGGAGGAGGAGGAATATCCCTTGCTTTTATAGGAGCAACATCTTCATCGAAAGTCACATCCTTGCTAAAATAAATATTGCTTGGACCATACACGTATATTCTGAAAGCCTTAGAACTATCACAATATCCAACAAACATACCTTTCTTTCTAGTGGCTTCCAACTTGTTCCTCTTGTCCTTCGACACATGAAAATACACAGGGCAGCCAAATATCCTTAGATGTTCAACATCAGGCTTCACACTTGTGAAAACTTCTTCGAGAGTCTTGTTACCCAGGGCTTGACGAGGAGTATTGTTTTGAACGTATACCACTGTATTAGGGTCTTCTCCCCAAAGGAAATTCGAAAACTTTTGATCATGCAACATGGCTTGGGTAACTTCCATGATAGACATGTTCTTTCTTTTAGCCATGCCATTCTTCTTGAAATTATAGAGTATGATGGTCTTTTCTTTATTCTTGCCTTTTTTCATAAGTTAATGACCTCATTAGAAATATATTCTCCACCATTGCCAAACTTGAATACCTTGATCATCTTCCATGTTTGATTCTCTATCGGTTCCTTGAAGTTCTAGAACATTTCAAATGCTTCACCTTGCACTTTAATTTGAATATCCATGTCTTGTAGGAGAAATCATCCACAAAGATTATATAGTATATATAGCCACCCAAATATTTTACCGACATGGGACCACATAGATAAGAATGGATGAGCTATAGAATATCACTGGTCTTGCTTTTGCTGGAGGGGAATAGTCTCCTTGACTTATTTCCACAAGCACATCCTTGACATACACCATCATGGTTAGTTTGAACTTTAGACATCAAAGAAACCATCCTTCTAACATTACGAGAGCTTCATAATGTAGATGAGAAAATATTCGATGCCATAGTTCACTTTGATGATTGCTATCATGTACCATTGCTCACAATGATCTTCCATTGACTCTATAGTTCCTTCAATTCTAGATCCCAAGTTGAATGCATCCATCATGTGAGATTGCATAGGCCAGGGGAGGACCTTTCCTCTTATGAAGGCAACTCTCATCCCTTTGTATTCCAAAGCGAATATAGATACCAGGTTCTTATTTAATCTTGGAACATACATAACATCATGAAGCATAATGATTTCCATATAATCCACATGAAATTTTACAGAAACAAAACCCTTCATAGGATACATAGAGTTTTCTCTAAGGGTGATCTTTAGATTAGTCTTCCTCTCAACCAGATTTGAGAGGACTTCCCAATACCTAGAGAAATGTGTAGAACTCCCATTATCTACCAACCAACTATCTCACGAATTTGGAGGAGAGGAACTAGAAAGAGTAGAAATAATAATATATTCAGATTGAGTGGCAACTGCATTATTTCCATACCTGGAGTTCCTTGGTCTCTTTTGAGGATGATGGCCTTCTTAACGATCACCAAAAGCATTTGTTATTCTATCTCATCTTCTTCTATCATTAAACATGTTGTTGTTGAAGCCAATATTGTTGTTGTAGTTGGATCTTGGAGCGTCTATATTTTTTGGACAATCTCGGGCATAATGGCTATGTTTGGGGCAATTGAAGCATTCAATTATCCTTCCTCTTATATTGGAATCCTTTGATTCAAAGGTAGGATTTCTTCAACCAAATTGTCTTCCTCTTCCTTTTCTCTTGTTTTATTGTGCATCAAATGTAGAGGGATCTCCTTCTTCATGCTTTTGAATTCTCCCTCTAGGTATCACTTTGGATTCTTCTTGAGTGCACTTGCGAACGAGCTCATCAAATGTCAGGAACTTATCATTGTTTCTAATAGGCACCAACTCTCTATCTGATATGGGTTATGTACTAGTTTGCAATTGATCCCTTAGATGGGATATCCTCATAATATATGATTGCACAGATTCCCCCTTGTTAATATTAATGTCCTTTAGTTGATTCTTCGATGAAAGAATGCGATTCAAATTGCTGACCTCATACATCCCAACCAACTTATGATAGATTCCATTATACTTCTTCATTTTTCCATCATAAGTAAGCAAATGATCTTTCAAAGAATCAATAAGTTTTTTTTTGGCTTTGATCTCACCTATCTTATATTTGGACTTGGCAATAGTAGGAGCATTTTTTGGTGGCTTGGTACTTTTCCTTCCACATATTCCAAGACACCATTATCATGCCATATCACTTCCAACCTAATATTCCAAGTAACAAAGTTTGATGAGTTTCCCAACTTCTCAGTATGCTTGAAGTAAGACGTAGACATCTTGACCAAGTAGCTTATTCCAAGTAGATTCATTCAAAGGTATTTTCTTTAGTCTCTTGTCTCCTTGGTCACCTAATCTCTAATTCCATGTTAATTTTCAATTATTCTATGCTAGCACAATTACTTAGCCAATTTTTTTTTTTTTGTAAGTCAAACTTCTAGTAATTTTGAAAAAATATATACATCTGAAACTTCCAAAAACAGCATGTGGTCTCACCCCTACCAGATTTTTGACCATGATCCGCGGAAGCTGACAAAAATACAAAAAGGATGCTAGTTCCAGTATCCATAAGCAGGAGGGCCATAGGCTGCAATAAATAACCAAAAATAGAGAAATTCGGAGGACATACTAGTCATCTGAGGTGACTGAACCTGGGTTGTCTGAAGCAGTTCCTAGAGGAGTTAGAGGATGGAAGGAGCACTGAACACACCTTTCAAAGTGCGCAATCTAAGTCTCCAACTGTTCCACTTTCTCCATTAATTGGTTTTGCCCCCTCCAGACTACCACTACTCGCTACCTAACCTGGCATCAGAAATAATGCATGTGTTCTAGTGTAGCCATTAGTTCATTGTGCTTTTCCCTGTTAATTATTTCTGCCACATCCACCTTGGCCACCAAGGATTGAATTAGTTCTCAACAATTATCCAGGCAATAGTGGTGCAGGATCAATGGGTTCGGGGCATCACCATGACCATCATTTGTAGTTTCCAGAGTCCTCCTATGCCCACCACCACTTCAGGAGCCAAGAGATGGCGAGCTGCTGGCGGCGCGAGGTGTCTTCATCCCTCACCTCCCGCCATGCTGACTCAACTTCCCTAGACTTTGGCCGCCTCGATGACTGCCGCGAAGTTCACCACCCCGTCCTCCGTGCTTTCCATAACCATCACCTCGAGCCTCTCCCTCCTATGTATTCCTGTTGTTGTCCACCATGGTTGCCACTGCGAGGGCCTCCTCCTTCCCTGTCCTTGGCTACTTCAGGAGGCTAGACCATCCTCGACGAGGATATGTCGCATCTGTCGCCGCTCAATTATGCCAAAGTCTGCTGGGGGAAATGCCCCCTCTACTGCAATTGATGTTGTCCTCCCTACACACCAAAATGGGCTTAAGGCAGCATGGTTGGCATCATCACCCCACTCCCCACTACACCAGTCACTCCATTGGATAAAACCGACTACGAGGAGGGCGACTATTCTCCAGGAAAAAGATGCGTCCAAAACGCCACCCTCGCCAATACACTGCTAGCTTTTATAGAAATGCTCCTTACCCCAAATGAGTAAGAAATAGCACTTTCCTTCACACCGTGCCTGCCAACCTAGTCCAACCATGTCTAGCTTGAGGAAAATTTGAAATTGGCCTCCTCTAAGCTCAACAAACCATAATTCCTTGAAGAAGTTGAAGAAACCACCAATTATGTTACGCCTATGTCGCCTCTTGCACCGTCCAACAGGAGGTCATGTGTAGTTCCACCACCACACCTACACACTAAATCGAAGTCCCGACACCTACCTCATCCCACTTATCAATTCGTTGGCTCTTCCCTCTGCGAAGAAGTCGTAAATGTTCACATGCCTGAGATCTAATGCTCATGCACACCCTCCCCTGCTTCACATGGTAAGAGGGGGCCTGGAAGTACGACCCGCCTTTCCAGCCCAATTGTCATTCCTCATGGGATCCAACAGTCACATTTGCCTCTGTTATAACCACCATCGAGGAAGCCCAATTATTTTTTCAATTAGGAATCACTTTTAAATAAATTTAATCTTCCAACAACAATGAACAATTGTAGATAGAATAGTAAATCCAATGTACAATAGAAGACAACCAAGAGTAATAACAAGAGACACAAGATTTGGTCAAAGACTAGCGAAAAACCCCACAAATGGGGAAGCCCTTTCAAATTATTCTTCTATTAGACTATCATCAAATGTTCAACATAGAGATACAACATTCCAGACCATCAACAAAAGAGTCAAAGTCAATCCTTTGATTATACAAAAGATGACCCTCAAACTCAAATATGGACAACAAGTCAATTTCATCGTCTATGTAAAAATAAATAACACCTAATGATGCCCTAACCAGTCCATAAGTTAATGGTCAAACTACCTCCAAAGAGCTTGGTAAACAGTAAAAATCTTGGCCTCTTTTGCTAGTCAAATATTAGTCAAAACAATCCCAAGAAGACTGAGTCAAAGAATCTCAAGAACATTGTGTTCAAATTTTAGATCTCTATAGTCAAACTTCAATCAATAGACTTGTGATCAACCAAAGTCAAAATTCCTAAAAATATTTGGTTCCTTCACTAAGAATTTCGGTCTCAAAAAATTAGATATTTGCATGTAAAACTTGGTCAATGTCTGCGCAAAGAAAAAATTAATGCAGAAAATTAGAACTAGAATTCTTACCTTCGCATGTGTGAACTCAAACTCCTTGCTTCAGACCTGTACAAACCAATCAAGAGAGGAGAGAGAAGAAGAGATGTGTTGATGTGATGTCCAAATGAGGCGACCTTGAAGTGTACTTATATGTGACTTTGGAGACACAATTATGACTTTCGGCTGACCTACACTTTTGGGAACTTGTGGGTTTTTCATTAAAAATATTCATTTTCCTTAACCGAATTAACTTCTTCCAACAAGGGCAAAGAGGGGCTTCTTTGGAGAATAAGGTTGTCCAAACAAAGGGAATTTGTCGCTAAGCTGCCAAATTAGCATCATAAGGTCTTTAGAAGTTTCTCCCTTATAAACCCAAGAGAAAGAGAGGTAACTTCCTTTAGAAAATATGCAATGTGCCATGAGGAAGGGTTTAGACCCTAGGAAATCCCAAAAGAAATACATATGAAAAAGAGATGTCCCAAAACCTTAGTTTCATTGTCACAATGAAGGCTTAAGTGATGCCATTGGCCAATAATGTTCTCATAAACTGTGGAAGTGAGCCCTTGAAAAAGGGGGTTAAAACCTTAGGAAATAATTAAAATGGATTATTTAAAAACCTCAGTATTTCAACCCCTAGGTGATGGTTCTTGGCAAAATTCTTTGGACCACCTACTGAATTGAGTATATGAGATAATATGAAACCATGATTCTATGGTCACAAAAACTTAGTGATGCCACTAGCCAAAATGGTGTTTGATCAGTTGTTGAAAAACTGTAATAAAAGGTGATTTGAAACCCCCATTCGTAATGACAAAATCAATCATGCCACTAGTGAAATAGAGGTGTTGAAATCTTGTTGTAAAAAGATGCTCTAAAACCCTAGTTCCACAGTGGCAAAATCAATGATGCCATTGGAAAAAAAAAACCTTAGATCAGTTGCAAAATTAAGGGAGGTTCACATATGCTTCGATACCATGTGGAGATTCATAAGAGAGAGGTTTGAATGGAACCAACTAGAAAAACCCAATTGCTCAATAAAGATAATGAAAAACACCACTAGGCCACAAAGAGAGGCACAAACCTAGAGAGAAATAATCAAAGTGAAGTGCACTAAAGAGAGAAATAATCTAATCACAAAAGCCCACCACTTTATGGAAATTTTAAGCCAAATCTATTTTATAAATAATGAATGAATTATAAAAAATATGTGGAATTACAATGGGAGTTGTGTATTCACACAACTCGAGAGTCAGGCATTTTCCCCAAGAAGGGTTATGGGTTGACATTGACTATGTTAGCATTAACCAAACCTAGAAATACAATAAATTAATATTGATTAGGTTGTCCTCATCCAATCCTAAAAACATAGACAATAATCGTTACAAAATGATGCATGCGCTGATAGAAAATAAAGCTTACACCACTCTCAAAATATAAATTCAGCAATATATTGTGGCAATTAGTTTCCATAGGTTTGTATCACTATATGCATGTATACTATATATCTCTTTGAGTATAGTCTTACTATGTGCACTAGCATGATTTGAACCAAATTTTTTGCTCGAGGATGCTGTTAAAAATCATATATCAAACACGTATATTACAATGAAAGATGATTTGACTTATAATAATAGGAAATTGGATAACTAATTTATGGAAGTGAAGTCATTCAACAAATGATATTTGAAAGGTGAACATGAGGAAGGGTGTTGCTTTCTTTTAAAGTGAATGCAACTAATGTCAAATCATAATTGAGATCAAATTAACTGAGCTCTAAGCATCTAAATTTTATGAAATAGAACTTATCATATTATTAGAATAGTTTGAGCTTAAGGACATTTTCGATATTGTGATTTGTTCTTGTGGGGTTTGTTCCCTCAAAATCTAATAGGTCTTGTAAGATGCCTCGCAATACCAAACCAAGACTAAACACAACAATGAGGTGGATGCCACTGTCACCTTAGCACTCCACCTCTTGCTCTTTAGTGGAATTACACCACATGGGAGGCTTATCAGTATAGGTCACCTAAATGGTATTCTAGGTCAAAGGATCCAAAGTGACAATTCAATAGGATTAATCAAGGTACTTAGTTTAGGAACAAGGCTCAATATTTGTCATAGGGAATAGTGTACCTATGAACATGCCTATAAAGAGAAACTTGTAGCCTAGGGTTAACAATGGCACAATTAGGCAAATAAGAAGGACAATTTTTGCTTGAAAGGTATGATCAACAATAAGAGCAACAAACCTTCGAATTAACCTAACTAGAAGCCTTGATGAAAAATTAAGGTTTTACAAGCCTTAGAATTGCATAAGGTTGATGACGTCAACCCTAGGGAAGCACTTTCAAGCATGCAAATTGGTAGATTTTGATGTTTTAAGGCTCAACAAGGTGAAACAACTTCAAACTAGTTGAATGTCCTAACCTTAGTTGATTTCGGCCTGAAACCCTATCCCTAGTGACTTGGCTTGAAGCACTGAAATTCTAGGGGAGAGAGAGAAAATTTTATGAGTGTTGATCACCAAGATGGATGCTAGTGCCTTCTATCTAGTTGGACGATGTCGTCTTAGGGATTTTGACCATAGAAATATTAAACTCTTGAAGCGAGTAAAGGGGAAAGCGCTAGGTTTTCACTTGCAAACCCTAATATCATTATATGAGGGGATATATTTTACTAAAGAAAAGACCTTTAGGAGGTTCTCTAGGGAAGTTCAAGACTAAAAAATTAAAGCATACATACTTTACCAAACATTTCAAATAAATGTGAACATTTATACATGGAACATAGAAACCCTAGCAATATGCATTACATTCAATAATCATGAAGGAAAATAAAAAAAAGTACTCACAAGATATCCAAGGACAAGCCTTTTGTATCCCAAAATGATGTCTCCAAAACAAGAACTAGTCTGCAATAGCCAAAAATCACCAAAAAATCAAAGCTCCCCAAAGTAGTGAAGTACACATAGTTAGGTCGAGGTTTATAAGAGTTTGTGTTTTCCACAAGTTACGATGAACAAAATGAGAGAGGTGATCCTCAGTTTATATGATGTCTACCTCTTCTAATCTATAACTAAAATCCCCTACGCACGCTTGATTTTTAAATGGACAAAAAGTAAAATTAGGTTACACGCCAATGCACTAGCATTAAAATAAAGGATGCCAAGTTAAGTCCACGCCTGTTGGACGTAGACCTAAAAAGGTGATGACATTCCCTTTTAGGGCTCCAAATGCTCGATGAAGGAAAATTCAAGGTTAAAAATGTCTTCAGGCATCATGATCATTCCCAATTGAGGAAAATCCCCAAATTATGCATCAAGGCAACTACAAGGTTCTAAAATCGATATGTGGGTGCCACACGTCATCTCCATGGGTGTCAAGTAAGTGACATGGTGCCTTCTCTCTCTAGCCTTAGGGATCCATCAAGTGCAACAAGCCCTCCCAAATCATCCTAAGGATGATCATCCTCATATAGGCCCTTGATCATATCATGCTCATCAACCAGTGTCAATGCCAATCTAGAGGCATGATGGGTCGACTAGTACATAATTAAGAATCCTCCATGCTATGCAAGAGAAACCTAATGTTTTGTCTCTTGGGAGTTCTCAAGGATGTATATCCATTATTCAAGTCATTAAAAGAGCAATGAAACAATTGATATTCATTGAGCTTCAAAATCTCAGTGAAGCTCAATCTTCAGATAATGAAGAGGTTGACTCAAATGCTCCCCAAAAACAACACTTGAAATTTGCCTCAAAATCTAGTAGGTCTTATGAGATGCCTGTTATAGATATTTTTGGGTCTTGCGACTCCAAGCGACAAATATCCATAATTCAAGGGATTCTTAGTCCCTAAAGATGTTGTTTCAACCCCTAAAGGAGAAAGGTTAAAGGATTACAGCTCCTCCCAGAAAGTCCTTCTAAAAAACCACTCAAAACAGGTCAATTCAGGATAAGAGCACTTGCTCCATGGTCTGCCTGCGTTTAAGAGCAGGTAGATACACTGTGCACCTGCGTTTAAGAGCAGGTAGCCCTTCTACAAGGTGCGCTGGGCGGGAAAGTGACAAATGGCAGTGTTGATTTGCGAGGTGGAAAGTCATGGAATCTTCCATAACTCTCTCCTGTGACACTTGCTACTCAGAATTCGACCTTGGATGAGTCATAGATGCTCATTCACCAAGTGGAAGCATGGACTATCAGTTGGGAGGACACTAATCACAAACAAAGAAGCTGACTCATGACCTTGTCAAATGGCTATAAATGGATCCCTTTCCATGAGATCCAGAGGTTGGAATTTTGGCTTATTGCAAGGAAGTGCTGATAGTTTCTTGAGGAGATTTTTGAGCTTGTTGGGTGATTGCTTTTGTATGAGGTTCTAAGAGAACTCTTTCATGTCAAGAGGATGATGCTGGGTCAGAACAGCTGGTTGTAACTCTCTTGACTTATTTGATCAATAAAGCTATTCTTGTTCCTTCCATTTACTTGTGCATTATGTGTTTATGCTTATACATGTGAATGGCTAATCTACACTGACCCTAGGTTGCTTATATGATAGATCTTTGTTCTTGCATAGTATCTGGTTGCTTTGATTTCGCAGATATTCCTAAAAGCTGGGTATAGAAGCGGACAAGAACCGAACGGCTACAAGAAGGAGGAAGATTCAAGTAAGGAGTTCAAACGGAAGACACAGGTTGGCCCCTTCTCTCTTCTTCTATCTATTCATATAAAAGGAAATCAAGTTAGACTTTATTGTGGTTTTGTTTCTAAGGTACTACCATACCTTAGTGGGATAGAGTAGATCCGTGTGGACACTAATCCCTGTAACAAAAATGGCGACTCCGCTGGGGAGAACTTGCTTATAGTTTGTTTGTCTATTTGTTATTGTTTATCTTATAAACACATAGACGGAGTCTGAAGATTAGCCAAATAGCCTTTGTTGGGTCCCTATAATACTAGTGATTACCCCGTTACTATTGTAGTTATACCCCTTATTTATATTGTTGTGCCCCTATTACCCCCATGTTGTTATTTTTGTGCCCCATAGAATCCCCCTATTGTTATTTTTGTGGCTTTATATTATTATTGTTAGGTCGACTGGGTTATATTATGACTGGGTAGCAAGCTAAGTGTACTTGATTGTGGGGAAAAACTCCACAGTTAAGCGCGCTTGAGCCAGAGGAGTTCTGGGATGGGTGACCTCCTGGGAAGTCCTGGTTACCGGGTGCAAGCCCCGGAAGTGATGATTGATGCTATGTGATTCGTTCTCCACATTTCACTAGTTTCAATCCCACTTCTTCACCCCTGTGAGCATCACCCGATGCAATGAGTGCTAAGTGAACTATTCAAAAATCATGAGAAATTAGTCACTTTACGACTACCTCTCATGGAAATGGTCATACGTTTGAATGACTTACTTAACGCAGTTGAATCCCAAAAATGATATCTAATATAATGCACTGCGTAAATCCCCCATACTTATATTATGACTCCTTAGACTCCTATATATAGAAAGGAGGTTTTGTCATTTGAATCATCCAAGAATTGTTCATTTATGTAATGTAAAGGAGGTTTCCCCCTCGAAGAGGCTGAATTCTAAGGCGTTGATCTATCTTTTCAATCTTTTCTTGAGCTGGTTTCATAACATTTGGTATGAGAGCTTTGGATTCTAGGGTTTCGCTGCTCCAAATAGGTCATTGTGGAATTTTCGCTATAACTTTTTTTCTGTGACGTTTCAGAAGTCGAAAAAAAAACCCATTTGAGAAGACATCACGCTGAACCTTGGGTCATAATTTCAGAGCTTTTCGCGCTATAGTTTTGGAGTTATGATCTGAGGAAGTCGGTCTTTTTGCAGACTCCTGAATTACATTCCAAACAGGTGACCTGGGGAAAATCGTCATAACTTTCTCTCTGGAGATCAGATTGAAATTTCGTCAGAAGTTACAGAAAGGGGACAAACTGCGGTTTCTTGTGTGTGATTTTTAGATCCAAAGGTTGAAACAGTGACTCGTGGCACGTCGTACAAGTTCGCCCTACTGAATTAGTCTAAAAGAAAGTCATTGTGGGAGATTGTGCATAACGCTTTCTTGGAGAATCCAATTTGGATCAGACTTGCAGCATTGGAAAGAGGACGCAGAAGGCTACTACAGGTCACAATTTCAGAACTGTATGATCTGAAATTATAGAGATACATCAGATTCAATATCAGGCTTCTGCAAAGTGAAAAAAGGTGTGTAGTTTTTTTTTTTTTTTTTTGCATAAGCTTGGTTTAACGGAATTCAAAGGGCATAGTAAAGCATTATTATCTGTAACTTATGCCCCGAAAGAAAATGAAAACACCTAGTAAGGAACCTGAAAGCTCTAGCATGACTCATGAAGAAGAGGAATAAATGATACATGATATATCAAAATTACAAGAACAAGTGCAACACATGTCACTCTCACAAAAGCTAACAGAAGCTAAGATAAATGGCATGGAATATAAGATAAATGGCATGGAATCTAAGGTAAATGGCGTGGAATCTAAGATAAATGGCATGGAAGCTAAGATGGATGATTTGAAGACAGACATGGCAGATTTGAAAACAGATTTGAAGACCGATTTGAAGACAGACATGGCAGATTTGAAGACAGATTTGAAGACCGATTTGAAGACAGACATGGCAGATTTGAAGACAGATTTGACAAATTTTCTACAAGAAATACTTACTAATGGTGAAAATGTTGTAAAGGAAACTCATGATGTGAACAAAAGAGTTGTTAATCATGATTCCATAGACTCTAATGTTGGATCGAAGACCCACCATATTCCAAAAATCGATATGAGGAAGTTTGATGGCAAGGATCCCGCCACATGGATATTGCAGATGGAGCAGTTCTTCGATATCAATAATGTGCAAAACACATAAAAGGTACGTATGGAAACTTTATATTTGGAACCAAATCAGTTTGTATGGTATCAATGGCTTTGCTCTCGTGAACAATTTATCACTTGGGCAATTTTTACGGAAGAATTGGTAGCACATTATGAGGATACAAAAAGCAACACTTTTTTTAGCCAATGGATAAGTCTCAAACAAAAGGGTTCAATAATGGATCACATTGAGGAGTTCCAAAAATTGAACATAAGGGTAAAAGATATTCCAGAGGAGCATAGGATTGATGTGTTCATAGGGTATTTAAAGGATAATATCCAACATGATGTTCGCCTTTGGGAGCCTGATTTGTTAGAGAAGGCATTCAGGTTAGCAAGAAAAATGGAAAGCAAAATTATGGCAACCAGGAAGCATACCACTCACAACTATAAAGATGGAAGTGTTGTTGCCCCTAGTCTTCCACAACCTATAAGGTTGACACCACAAAAATTGGAAGAAAAAAGAGCAAAAGGGCTTTGTTACAGTTGTGATAGCAAATAAACTAAAGGCCATAAGTGTGCTGAGAAGAAATTATTCTACATAGATTGTGAAGAGGAAGAAGAAAGGGAGCAAGAAAGGTCAAAAGAAGAGGATATACTCGAGGAACAAAGCCTAGAGGAAGAACAAATAAATCCAACAATATCTTGTAATGCATTAGCAGGAATTACCACTCCTCAAACCATCAAGATAGAAGGACAAATCAAGAAGAAAAAGGTAATAGTGTTGATTGATTCAGGAAGCACACACAATTTTATTCATTGTAGGGTAGCAAAAGAATTGAATTGCTTCCTATATCCAGCACCAGAGTGTCAAGTTATGATTGCAAATGGAGGAACAATAAATTTCTCTGGAAGGTGCCATAATATCAAGCTATCCATGGGAGAATATGTATTGACTAGCCAAATGCTTTCCATTCCAATGGGAGGTGTTGATGTTGTACTAGGAGTCCAATGGCTACAATCCTTGGGTACAATAGCTTTTAATTTTCAAGAACTTTTCATCAGATTTTCTACAGAAGGAAAGGAAGTTGAATTAAGGGGTATTGCAGGGAAACCAGGAAAGATAATTAGCTCTAATGGTATGACAAAGCTTCTAAAAAAGGAGCAAAGAGGTGTAATTGCACAATTATGTTCGCTAGATGTTTCTACATTGGAATCATCTATTTCTCCAGATCTGCAAAAAGTCTTGGACAACCATTCCAAGGTATTTGAGACTCCCAAAGGTCTCCCACCTATGCGTGACCATGATCATGCTATTCATCTAGTTCCAGGAAGTGTTCCTCCAAACATCAGGCTGTACAGATATCCCTATGTCCAAAAAATTGAAATTGAACGCATGGTTGCAGAAATGTTAGAGGCCGGTATAATTCAACCAAGTCAAAGTTCTTTCTCTGCTCCAGTAGTATTGGTGCACAAGAAGGATGGATCATGGCGCATGTGTCCGGATTACAGGGAGCTCAACAAGCTCACTATTAAAGATAAGTTCCCCATTCCTGTCATTGATGAATTACTGGATGAATTGCATGGATCAATTTACTTCACCAAGTTGGATCTCCGTTCGGGATATCATCAAATCAGAATGAAGATTGAAGACATTCCGAAAACGGCATTTAGAACTCATGAGGGTCATTATGAATTTTTGGTCATGCCTTTTGGCCTTACCAATGCACCTTCAACATTTCAAGGTTTGATGAATTCAATTTTCAAACCATTCCTTAGAAAATTTGTGTTAGTATTTTTTGATGATATACTAATCTACAGCAAGTCTTGGAAGGATCATGTTGAACATGTTGACAGGGTGCTACAACTATTGGAGGAGAAACAATTATATGCAAAAAGATCCAAATGTTTCTTTGGAGTCCAGGAGGTGGAATATTTGGGTCATATTGTATCTCATGAAGGAGTTAAGGTAGACCCTAGCAAAATTAAAGCCATTAAGGAATGGAAAATCCCCACATCCATAAAGCATCTGCGAGGATTTCTTGGGTTGACAGGGTATTATCGCAAGTTTGTTAAGAATTATGGGAGAATAGCAGCACCTCTAACAACATTATTGAAGAAAGATGCATTTTCATGGACTCCGGAAGCAACAAAGGCCTTTGAACATCTTAAAGAGGCAATGTGCCAAGCACCGGTCTTAGCTACACCAGACTTCACAAAAACCTTTATTGTGGAATGTGATGCTTCAGGAAATGGAATTCGTGCTGTTCTAATGCAAGATGAAAGACCTATTTCTTTTGAAAGTCGTCCAATCAAGGGAAAGTTTTTAAGCAAAGCTATTTATGAGAAGGAAATGTTGGCAATACTCCATGCACTTAAGAAATGGCGACCCTACCTAATGGGAAGACACTTCAAGGTAAAAACGGATCATGATAGCCTTAAATACTTTTTAGAACAAAGATTATCCTATGAAGAGCAACAAAAGTGGGTCACAAAGATGTTGGGTTATGACTTTGAAATCATCTACAAAAAGGGAAGCAAAATGTGGTGGCAGATGCACTCTCAAGAAAGGATGAGGATGTGGAAGCATTGTTGTGTGCCATTTCTATTATCCAACCAGATTGGATAAACGAAGCAAGGGAGGAATGGAAGAATGACGAAGAAGTGTGGGAACTTATTCGAAAGCTACAACAAGATTCCAGTACGTCTGATACATTTAGTTGGAAAAATGATTCGTTATGGTACAAAGATCGCTTATACCTCTGTAAGAATTCCCAGCTAAAACAAAAGTTTCTTATGGAATTGCACACTTCTCCCTTAGGAGGGCACTCAGGATTTTTAAAAACTTATCACAGGGTTAAGAAGGAATTTTTTTGGGATGGCCTTAAATCAGATATTCAAAAGTTTGTGGCGGAATGTTTGGTTTGCCAACAAAATAAAGTTGAAACAATTAAGACACCGGGTCTATTACAACCTTTATCCATTCCAAGCCAATGTTGGGAGGAGGTTTCAATGGATTTTATCACAGGTTTACCCAAGTCTGAGGGAAAGAGCGTCATCATGGTGGTAGTTGACAAACTTACCAAGTACGAACACTTTTGTGCATTATCACATCCATTTAAAGCCAGTATAGTTTCTACTGCATTTATGGAAACAATTCAAAAGCTACATGGAAACCCGAAGATTATTGTAAGTGACAGAGATCCCATTTTCACTGGAAATTTTTGGACAGAATTATTTTCTTGTATTGGTACTCAGTTAGCTCATAGCTCATCTTATCATCCTCAATCTGATGGGCAAACTGAGATAGTAAACAAATGTTTGGAAGGATATCTTCGTTGCTTTGTATCGGATAAACATACACAATGGGTCAAATGGTTGCCTCTGGCTGAATGGTGGTATAACACTTCCTTCCATACAGCAACAAAAATGACCCCATTTATGGCACTTTATGGGTATCAACCACCATCCATCACATCATACTTAAGAGAAAATTCCAAGGTTCAGGCAGTGGCACATCACATCGAACATCAACAACAAGTCCTCCAACTCTTAAAGGATAACCTCGTGTTGGCACAAAATAGAATGAAACAACGGGCATATCAACATCGCAGTGAAAGAAGTTTTGATGTAGGTGATTGGGTATTCCTACGGCTACAACCATATAAGCAAATGTCGCTAAAGCAAGCTAAGAAGGATAATAAATTATCACCAAAGTATTATGGTCCGTACAAGGTGTTGCAAAAGATTGGTACTATGGCATACAAATTGGAGCTTCCTGCAGCTTCTCGATTGCACCCAGTTTTCCATGTTTCATGTTTAAAGAAGGTTATAGGCGACAAGCTCCCAGTTCAAACAATATTGTCAGAACTTGACGAGGAAGGAAAAATTATACTGGAACCGGAAGCAGTCACAGAAACAAGGACTCGACAGCTACGAAATCGATCAATTTCAGAGTATCTTATCAAGTGGAAGAACTTATCCGCTAAAGATTCCACATGGGAGGATGAGAATTTTATGCAGAAGTATCCAGAACTACTCAAGCGTTGAGGACAACACTTTTTTGAAGGAGAGGGGCATGTTGGGTCCCTATAATACTAGTGATTACCCCATTACTATTGTAGTTATACCCCTTATTTATATTGTTGTGCCCCTATTACCCCCATGTTGTTATTTCTGTGCCCCATAGAATCCCTCTATTGTTATTTTTGTGGCTTTATATTATTATTGTTAGGTCGACTGGGTTATATTATGACTCCTTAGACTCCTATATATAGAAAGGAGGTTTTGTCATTTGAATCATCCAAGAATTGTTCATTTATGTAATGTAAAGGAGGTTGCCCCCTCGAAGAGGCTGAATTCTAAGGCGTTGATCTATCTTTTCAATCTTTTCTTGAGCTGGTTTCATAACAGCCTTCGAACCGCATTTGTTTTACGAATGCATAGTAGATCAAAGCTACTTCAGTCGATCTCCGGGATGTTTATGAGTTGAACAATCAATCTACAAACTCTCTATTTTGTTCTCTTTATGGTAGCTTAGAACCTTCATTTAAGATCTCCCTTATTTATCAAGCTTACTGATCTTTTACACGGCTTAAAATACTGAACTAAACTGAAAATAGTGACCCGGAGCCAGTCAAAAGTCTCGTCACTGAGCCAGCGCAGGTTCTGAACTGACCACCTGCTCTTAAGCGCAGTTCCCGAAGGGACTGCCTGCTCTTAAGCGCAGGTAGCCTGTGTAACAGGTGCGCTGGACTGTTGGAGCCTTTTGCCACTGATTTTGGCCCCCAGTTTCACTTCCTTCAGTTTTATTCTCTGTTTTTGCAGCCTTAGATCAGTGTCCCTCTGTTCAGAAACATCTTTTCCTTGCATAAATTCCAACCCCAAATGTGCAAAGGACTGTTAGTGTTTTTCATTGTATTTTTATCATTTTCAGTCTCTCTTTCGCAAAAAGTAGTTTAATCAAGCTGTCGATTTGTGTTTGAAAAGTGTCGCTTTCAGCCATAGGCAGCCAAACACCCTTTAAAAGTGTTGATTATATGCTCTACTTTTGCTTTTGATTCGAATTGGTGCATTTTAAAAGAGTCGCAAAGCTTTTTCTCCTTTCGAAAAGAAAATTGTTGAGTGTTTTTCTACCCTCTCTCTTCTTTGAAAAAGGAAATTGTTAAATCGCTTTCGCTTTTGAAATAATTCGAATTTGCACATTTAGCTTTCTTTTTGCATAAACACTAAGAAAGTTGGAAAAGAAATACATGCATTGTGCATTTGCATTTTAGACAGTTTGTGTGGCTTGGTTTAGGAAAAGTGCATTGTAAAGTGTGCTCTATGCTCTTTGAGAAAAGAATTTGATTCTCTTTCCCTTAGTAGCTAGGATTTTCATGACTTGAAAAGAAGATAAAATTTGCTTATCATCTTTAGATTGCATTTAGGAATTACATCCATCATCACGCGGTGAACCTCAAAAGGAAAACTTCATAAGAAAGATCAACCTTAAAATAAACTGAATGAATCTAAAAACGCATTGGAACTTAACGCAACATCTAGAGGTCTAGGATAGAGACGTGTTCCGGCGTCTTTAAACCTGGTAACTGTCGACGAGTGGTTGGGTGATTCCTCCACGGTGAGTCGATAGGTGCCAATACAGACTTGAGCTCCCACGTACCGTCGTGTATATATTGGGAGACCACTATAGGATTAATCCTTTTATCCATAGGAAGCCGTGTCTGCCACCTTATCGATCGCAATGCACCGAACACAGCATTTGGGAAGATTGACTGCCGTACCGTAAAATGTATTCTGCAGTTTTGTAATTGATCTGGTACACTCTCTATTCCTAGATCTCCATAGCAGTTCCTTTTGGCATTTTTCAGACTCTATAACGGAAAAATTCCATCCGAGCATTTGTCACTTCGGGCTCCTTAAAACATCGAAGGATACTAGAGTCATCTTTTGTTTTTTCTCGACTCTTTAAAACTGAAAAAACAAGTTGTGTCCAAGCGTCATAAAATTTATTTTAAGCGAAAATTGCCACCTCTTTTCCTACGTTGATCTTTAGGTTGAGAAAATGGAGTCTACCGACCAAGGGATGCCCCTTGGTGGAAATCCTAGTCCTTTCTCCTCATGGGGAGAAATCGGTGCACCCCATATGGCCACATTGTCACTTCCAGGGTTGACAATAGGCTTGCCAGTCTGGCTCTTCTCAACTTCAGTTGTTATGAACACCGCTATTCCTGAGCAATCTAGTCAGCAGCTAAACGATCCACATGTCGCCCTCAAGGCCTCCACTTCATCCAACTCTTCTTCACTTCCTTCCTCTTCGCTTGGTAAAGCTGGAAAAGCGAAAAACCAAGTACCTAAGGAGAAGAAGGAAAAGAAGAAGAAAGAGAAGAAAGAAAAGGAGCCTAAAAGGAGTGGGGGCAACAGGACGTTACATAGCGAAAATCCACACACTGCACCGACCAGGCCTAAAACGCCATGTGTCATTTGCGAAGGGGACCATTTTCATAGAGATTTCCCCTCTATCCCTCAGATCCTGAAGGATTGGTCCCCTCGGTTGCACAATCCGGTTGCATCAACCTCTGAACCTCATGTTGACTGCACACCGTCGACTAGTGGGAGTGAAGCCCACGGACAAAAAGGAAAGATGAAATTTCCTTGTAGACTGTGCGAAGGCGATCACGCCGTCCACCGTTGTCCCTTCTTAGACGAGGCAAAAAGAGTTTTGGAAGATCGTCCGGTTTCACCTATACGACTTCCGCCTGGATATAAAAAACTCTCGCCAAGTCCACCACTAGTCGAGAATCCGGTTGTCCCTCTGAAGTGGTCAGCCGAAGTGTCTATCGTCGAGAATGAACTATCTGAATCCATACCTGATGAAAGTCAAAAGGTCGAGACGGCAGTTGACCCGGTCTTGCCTTCAGAAGTTCCATCCTCAGACGATACTTTCACTGAAGAGAATGAGGATAGCATTGTCCAAATTCTGTTCGTAAATGCAGACTCTAATGATCAGGGGAATAGCCTTCCCATTCCTTTACCGCGGGAAGGAAGTTCGTCAGAGTCATATCCGGCCGTATATTCGGTCCCACCTCCAAGCAACCTAGTTGTTTAATTTGATTGGAATCAACTAGGCAGACCCCGCTTACCGGCAAGTATACCATTTCGAATTATAGTTCAAATCTACCGAATGGTTATGGCCGTACCATCATAGATGAAGGGGCTGCCGTGAGTATCCTTTCCTCAACTGCTTGGAAAGCGCTTGGTTCACCAACGCTTTTGCCTGAAATGAGAAATCTAACAGGCTTTGATAAAGGAACCAGTCGACTGTTAGGTATTCTTCCCAATGTACCTGTTACATTAAAAGGGAAAACCGTTCAAATGAACATGATGGTAGTCCAAGGTCCGTTATATTATAATCTACTCCTTGGTCGAGACTATATTTATTGCATGGGTGCAATTGTTTCCTCACTCTTTAGAGTGATGTGTTTTCTGCACGAAGGAAGAGTGGTCAAGCTCGTAGACCAACTTTCATTCCCCGGTTCACACGCAACATATAGTCATCTACCATTCCTAAATAGTCTTTTACCTCAAGAAATGCCTCAACACCCAGTCCGTCACCCTGATGAAGGCGAGTGATTCAGGGACGTGACTGAAACCTAGGGGGCATGCATCATGGTCTGCTTCGGCAGGAAAACTCTAGGTATAGAATAGGTTTCCGCGAGAGTATATGACCTTCCGTAATTCCTGTCCGAGTTTTCGAATAAAGGTAGGACTAACCTCCGTAATTCCCATCCAAAATTTGGAAATGAGGTAGTTTGGAATAAGATACTCTTGTCAAAGTTATGCTGAGCGCCAGCGGCACTCCATGTTGTTTACTACGGTAGACAGTGCCGAAGAAATAGTTACTTCGCTACGTGGAAAATACACTCTTTGGTAACCTGTAAGAGGCAGTCACTCTGGCTAAAACATATGTTTTAACAGACGAGCCTTGAATCCATATTCTATACCTGGGGGCATGCAAGCCTTTTTGGCGTGCAAGCAAATGACGACCATTTATTTTTTAGTTTTTTAGGTCCTCCCTTTAAACCTATAGGCTAACCCTTTAAACTCATAGGATTGGTAATTTGATAGCTTGCACAAAGAAAGGAAGTGGGGCTAAGATTAAAAACCTTGTCGTTTGTTATATGGGACATTTCTATTATATGACTGGAATTCTCGAGCAGTTTTAATGCAGAATTTCTGCTCGTTAAAAAATAGAAAAGCGAATGATCACATGTTCCTCCAGAGTTTAAGCTCACTAAAAAATGAACCAACCTCCGGTAAATGACCATCGTGAATTGAAAATTTCAGCCTTTTAAAAGCCCTTGGATGTGTTTTGCACCACCACCTCCATCTAGCATTGGCCGATCATTCACCTCCATTTGATTGTTTACCCATTTTGAGGAGTAGCTGCGAAGAGTGATCATCTAGCCATCCTTGTAACACTGCCGTGATTGGAAAATTCGAAGCCTTACCTGGAATCAGTTGCTACCCATTTCATCACTCGTTCCTCAAAAGACGAGTCCCCTTTAATCTCTTTTCAAAGGACTCGCTAAATATGAAAAGATAGCCGAGCTATTAGCCTCTCCAGCTCATTAAAGGGACCAGAAGTGCTATCTCTCCTCTAAATTTTAATCTTTTTGGATTTGAGAGATTATTACACAAAAAGATCGAGCGCTTGTTTTGTTCGGCTCGTTAAAAGGATCAAAAATCCATCCCCTCTGTATTGTTTTATACCTTTTCAGACTTAAGGGATTATATGATGAAAAAGGAACATTGAAGTTCACTTTACGTACCTTTTTAGACTCTCTAAAATTGAAAAGGACCGAGTTGTCTTTGTCGTTAAACTCGTTAAAGAACTAATAGTGACAAACTTGTCCGTGGCAGGAAAGAACGAGCTTCACCATCGCTAAGCTCGTTAAAACGAAGCGATGGGTTCGCCCGAAGGGCGGATTATAGAACAAGCATATGTTATCCTCCTCAAGCTTGACAAAAATAAAGAGGTACTGGTCAGCAATGACTGGGGAAAAATTGGGAAGGTAACTTGAAGAAACTTTGTTGGTAGCAAGTCGCTCTTGAACATGAAACTTTCGTTCCGCATCCATGTCGGGTTGGGTTGTTTCATTCACCGGTCACTTCACCATGGTCTCCTCACACCATCCATATCTGGGGTAATGCTACCAATCCATCATGTCAGTGTCGCCGATATGTTCAAGAGAAGTCATTCATAGAGTTCGCCCTGATCGACCCACCACAATACACTTATGCTCCATTCATTCATGACCGCCATCCTGAACTTCATATCGTCAGTCAGTTTTCACCTCCATAAAATCATTTGCTCCTTTCCGTGTCACTGATGTGGGATTGATTAAGGCCCTCCTGTGACGGATCGCTTCTTGTCGACATCAGCTCATTATCCAAGAAGTCGATCTAGGAATACCCCCTTCAGTACTTTGAAGCTTGCATGCCTTAATGGCAAGTTTCTCACTTTCGGCGATAGGTTTTCATCATTGGCCTTCGACCGAAAGATTTTGCATGGTGTACGACGCCAAGTCATTTATTCACACCACGTAGATTGTACTGCAGTACCTTGAGGGTCATCATCATTATTGGTGATTCCTCTCGCGCTTGTTAATGGTTTACATTATTGGTCGGTAATCAAGCGATGTCTTTCCATGTTCGACTCCAGTTCACTTTTCACATGGATCAACTTGTACTTCGAGTGAAGATCGGAAGAGATTGAAGACCCCGGATCTAGTTTCAGCCATCCGGGCTGCGATATATTCAGGATAATAAAAACATCAGATGTACAGCATTATGGTACAGATAATCATCCAATCAGGATGATGGCTCTACCAGAATCATCAGTCTATTTTCAAACAGTTATCTGTCCTATGTACATGAGTATGAATTTATAACGTTGAGCATGGGAATGCCCGCCTCAACTAGGTCATGAAAAATGTATGAAGATAATGTATTGTGTTGTATCTTATTACAGGTCTCCTCTTGGCTAGTAAATAACTCTGAATCCTCATTATAAAGCATTTCACCCGACATTTTTTGAAAAAGAAGAAGAAAGAAAAATACCGACCTCATGCTTTAGGGGGCAATCTGTTATAGATATTTTTGGGTCCTGCGACTCCAAGCAACAAATATCCATAATTCAAGGGATTCTTAGTCCCTAAAGATATTGTTTCAACCCCTAAAGGAGAAAGGTTAAAGGATTACAGCTCCTCCCAGAAAGTCCTTCTAAAAAACCACTCAAAACAGGTCAATTCAGGATAAGAGCACTTTCTCCATGGTCTACCTGCATTTAAGAGCAGGTAGATACATTGTGCGCCTGTGTTTAAGAGCAGGTAGCCCTTCTACAAGGTGCGTTGGGCGGGAAAGTGACAAATGGCAATGTTGATTTGCGAGGTGGAAAGTCATGGAATCTTCCATAACTCTCTCCTGTGAAACTTGCTACTCAGAATTCGACCTTGGATGAGTCATAGATGCTCATTCACCAAGTGGAAGCATGGACTATTAGTTGGGAGGACACTAATCACAAACAAAGAAGCTGACTCATGACCTTGTCAAATGGCTATAAATGGATCCCTTTCCATGAGATCCGAGGTTGGAATTTTGGCTTATTGCAAGGAAGTGTTGATAGTTTCTTGAGGAGAATTTTGAGCTTGTTGGGTGATTGCTTTTGTATGAGGTTCTAAGAGAACTCTTTCATGTCAAGAGGATGATGCTGGGTCAGAACAGCTGGTTGTAACTCTCTTGACTTATTTGATCAATAAAGCTATTCTTGTTCCTTCCATTTACTTGTGCATTATGTGTTTATGCTTATACATGTGAATGGCTAATCTACACTGACCCTAGGTTTCTTATATGATAGATCTTTGTTCTTGCATAGTATCTGGTTGCTTTGATTTCATAGATATTCCTAAAAGCTGGGCATAGAAGCGGACAAGAACCGAACGGCTACAAGAAGGAGGAAGATTCAAGTAAGGAGTTCAAACGGAAGACACAGGTTGGCCCCTTCTCTCTTCTTCTATCTATTCATATAAAAGGAAATCAAGTTAGACTTTATTGTGGTTTTGTTTCTAAGGTACTACCATACCTTAGTGGGATAGAGTATATCCGTGTGGACACTAATCCCTATAACAATGCCTCACAAGGCAAAAGCCATACTAGGACACAAAAATGAGGTGGATGCCATTATCACCTTAGCTCTCCACATCTTGCTTTTTAGTGGAATTCACCACATAAGAGGCTTCCCAATATCAGTCACCTAAATGGTATTTTGGGTGAAAGGATCAAAGGTGACACTTTAATAGGCTTAATCAAGGTACTCGAGATAGGAACATTGCTCAATTCCTTATGATAGGGAATAATGCACCTATGAAGAGGCGTATAAAGAGAAATTTGTAGCCTAGGATTTTCAATGTATGATTCAACAATGGCACAATTAAGCAAACAATGAGGGAAAGGTTTGCTTGAAAGGTATGATCAACAATAAGAGAAACAAACCTTCAAATGACCCTAAGATGAAGCCTTAATGAAAAATAATGGGTTTTGAAGCCCTAGAATTATCGAAGGTTGATGATGTCAGTGCTATGGAAGCACTTTCAACCATACAAATTGCTAGATTTTTATGTTTTAAGGATCAACAATGTGAAATAGCATCAAACCAGGTCAACGATGAAGCCCTAATTGAATTTAGCTCAAAACTCTAACCCTAATAACTTGCCTTAAAAGGCCAAAATTTTAGGAGAGAGAGAAAAAGATAAAACTTGATGAGTTTTGATCAGTAAGATGGATGCTAAGTCCTTCTAGAAACTTGGATGATAGAGTCTTAGGGATTTTGACCATATGGAAATATCAAACCGATGAAGGGAGTATGCGGAAAACCCTATGTTTTCACTTGCTAACCCTAAAGAAAATTAACTAAGGAAAATGTCTCTAAGATGTTCTATAAGGATGTTCAAGGATATAAAATGAAGCATTTAGACATAAAGTCTGGAAGCATTATAAATATTCATTACATGCAAAAATCACAAAAGGTATTCGAAAAAAATTATATCAAAGAAAAGACCTTCTTTAGCCCAAAATGAAGTCTCCACAACAAGCAAGAGTCTCTAAAAGCAAAAAATCCACAAAAAATCACATCCCCACAAAGTAGTCAAGTACAAATAGCTAGGTCGAGTTCTCAAGCAAAAAATCCACAAAAAAATCACATCCCCACAAAGTAGTCAAGTAGAAATAGCTAGATCGAGTTCTCAAGCAAAAAATCCACAAAAGATCACATCCCCACAAAGTAGGCAAGTACAAATAGCTAGGCCAAGTTCTCTAAGAGAGGCCGAGTTTTACACAAGTGATGATGAAAAAAATGAGAGAGGTGATCCACTATTTATACGAGTTCCACCTCTCCTAATTTCTTACTAAAAGATCCTAGCCAAGACAAGCTCACACATATAAGTCGTAGACCTAAAAATATGATGATGTCATGCACTTTTACAGCTCCAGATCCTATATCAAGTCAAAGTCGAGGCTCAAAATGTCTTCGAGCATCATCATTTTCCTCCATTTGAGGAAAATCCCCAAATAAGTCAACTTCAAGGGTCCAAAATCTAGATATAGGTGCGACATATCATTTCCTTAGGTGTCAAGTGGGCAACATGGTGCCTCTCTCTCCAATGTTAGTGATCCATTAGGAGCACTTGCGCTCTTGAGTCATCCCAAGGATGATCATCCTTGTTTGGGCCATGGATCATGGCATGCCCATCAAGTGGTGCCAAGGCAAACCTATGGGCATGCTGGGTCCATTGGTATATCATCAAGAATCCTCCATTCAAAGTAAGAGAAACCCAATTTTCTCACTCTTGGGGGTGCTATGGGATGTATATACACTGCTCAATTCATCAAAAGGCGAAACACTTTCCCAAAAGGGGGAAACCCTACATTTGAAAATTCAGCATGCTCTTTGGAATGTAATTTATGGCATGTCCATTATGTGGAGTAGCATGCCCTTAAGGCCTCTGCTACTTTGGACCACCTGGAAAAACCAACTCAAACTCAAATTGAAAACAACCATTAATCAGATACTAAGATCATAAATGCATCTAAGTGGACCATACTTAAGTGTTAAGAGAATATTTCATACTCCGAGGTGAGATCACCTTCAAATATCTAACTAAAGCAAGTATGGTAAAGGTGTTCCTCACTTTTGTAGTGGTGGCTAAGTAGTCAACCCTATTAGGTGCTCCCTCCAAGGGAAGACGTCATTTGGAAACTAGGGCCAAACTCCACATGGGTTTCCAAGTGTAAGCTAAGATCCACCATTGCATCTGAGTGGTCAACATTCACTACGATCGACGGATCATGAAGTACACTTTTATGTTGATAAAGCATATCGACCAGTGACAGATCTGTTAAACCTGTATCTACCAAAAACCCTAGCGCCAAAATCCAAAAATTTATGGCACAAATAGAGCTAGGGTTCACCGGCTCCAAGTAAGTGATTCACAACGCCTAAGTTAGGGTTGGTTAGCAGCCATTAGGTACGTTTTTGATGAATCTCTCCATAGAAAAAGACTAAACTAGGGTTCTCACAAACCGGTAGTGGATTTGAGGTAGGATTTTCACAAATCTACATAAGCCAAAAACCTAGATGCCAAAATCCAAAAACTTTGGCACCAACAGAAGTAGGGATCATTGTCACTAAGCTAGGGATCATCATCATAAAGCAATGGTTTCGCAAAGGCAGACAAAACTAGGAGCTAAGGTTGCTTGGATATATGGTTTCGTGACTAAGTTAGGGATTGTCATCATAGAGCAATGGTTTCACAGAGGTAGTGAAAAGTTGGATTAAGGTTTGTTTAGAGCTAGGGTTTCTAGAGCTTCATGGCAGTTTGCATGAGAAAATCTCGTATGAGGTCATTCTCTACTGAGAATATATTAGGCCATACATTACATATGCAGACACGAATGAGCTAATAACGTCGTCGTCATTCTCTCGGTTAATCTCGTTGTCGTTCGTTCCTTGCTTGCTACTCATTCATTGCAGGAGTGTGTCTATCCTCAGATGAGGTACCTCGCAACTTAAAGAAGAGTATAATAGAGATGATACACGCTGCAAGAAGAATCATGATAGTTTATGGGAATGTGTCTCCACCTTTTTATGGGAGTGTAACCTATCATTAATACCCCATTTCTCACATTTCTCATTGAAAATTTGTCGCCCATACCTTAACTGTAAGGTATATCTCATACCATATCTCAAAAGGATAACCTATGAAATGATAAGTCTCTCAGATAACCTACTAAAAATAATAGCCTATCTCAAAATGATAACCTATTAGAAGATAGACTATCATTGATAATCTATAAAAAAGGATAGCTT
The DNA here is from genome assembly GCA_031772625.1 of Pinus tabuliformis. NCBI lineage: Eukaryota > Viridiplantae > Streptophyta > Pinopsida > Pinales > Pinaceae > Pinus > Pinus tabuliformis. The sequence goes on from CM062811.1 coordinate 841,802,364, forward strand.
ATCGCGGATAGGTTATCTTAACACTGATAGCTTATTTTGAAGTTGATAACTTATTGCGGATCGGTTATCTTAAAACTCATAGCTTATTTTAAAACTAATAACTTATTGTGGATAGGCTATCTCAAAACTGATAGCTTATTTTAAAACTGATAACTTATTGCGGATAGGCTATCTTAAAACTGATAGCTTATTTTAAAACTGATAACTTATTGCGTATAGGATATCTTAAAACTAATAGCTTATTTTAGAACTGATAACTTATTGTGGATAGGCTATCTTAAAACTGATAGCTTATTTTAAAACTGATAACTTATTGCAAATAGGCTATCTTAAAACTGAAGGCTTATTGCAGATAAGCTATCTTAAAACTGATAGCTTATTGTGGATTGGCTATCTTAAAACTCATAGCTTATTACCGATTGGCTATCTTAAAACTGATAAGTTATTGCGGATAGCATATCAAAAAATCGATAACTTATTTCAGGTAAGCTATCTCAAAACTGATAGTTTATTGCGGATAGCATATCTAAAAATGATAGCTTAATTGAGATAGGCTATCTTAAAACTAATAGCTTAGTTCAGAGTAAAAATGATAGCTTATTTCCAATAGGCTATCTAAAACGGATAGCTTATTGGGATAGCCTATTTGAAAACCATAGGATATCTAAAAACGATGGCTTATTGCGATAGCCTATTTAAAAACCATAGGATATCTAAAAACTATAGCTTATTGTGATAGCCTATTTAAAAATGATAGCTATGATAGCCTATTTAAAAATGATAGGCTATCTAAAAACAATAAGTTCTTGCTATAGCCTATCTAAAATGATAAGTTATTGAAATAGCCTATTTAAAAACTAATAACCTATCTAAAAACAATAGCTTATCATGGATAGCCTATCTAAAAAAGATAGCTTATTGTGGATAGTCTATCTAAAAAAGATAGCTTATTGAGGATAGCCTATTTAAAATAGATAGCTTATTGCAGATAATCTATCTAAAAATTATAGCCTATCTAGAAATCAATAACTTACTGCTGATACCTTATCGTAACATATAGTATAACCTCTCTATGAGACCTTATCGTAACAGAGAACCTATCGCTGATAGATTACTGCTGATAACTTGTCCTCCACAAGTAATTTCTCTGCCGATAAAGATGCTCATTTATCCTCTAATAAGTTGTCCGCTAAAAAGAAATATCAGTCATCAGCGCGAGAACTTATGCACTTGTTAACACCCAGGTTGTTCCCTTTGACTCGTGAGGGAATACGGCCTGTTGCTCAGTGGATATTGGGGCCTCTGCTGTTTGTTCTTGCTGCATTTGTTGCTCCTCTTGTTGCTGTTCTTTCTGCTGTTCTTCTGCATGAGGTGGCTGTTCTTGCTCCATCTGCTTGTCTTTACCTTTGCTGGAGGCCTGATAAGTAGCTTTGGCTGCTTGCTGATGTGCTGTAGAAGACGAGGCAGCCGCTCCAAGGTGCCTTTGATAGGAAGAGGAAACCTGTCCACAAGTTTCCAAGTCAGCCTCTTTTTCAATATTCTTTGCCTCTCTTTTTAGCATTTGTTCTCTAGTAATTGCCTCTTCCAGAGTGCCCTCTTTCCAACTTAATAAATTGGCATATTTCTCAATATGAGGCAAACTGGTGTGGTCATCGCTACCCAATCTATATTTTACCCTCCTGAGAGAAATGAAATGGTTACGGTCATAAGGTACCCAACGAAAACTAGTTTGCAACTAGAGAGCTTGTAGCATGCCATCTGCTTCCTTCCATCCTTCTTCCCTTATGTTGTAAAGAAAAGGGCCTAGCTGGTTCCTGACTTTTAGTTGCACTTTCTTGTTTTTACTATGGAAATGGACCTGGTCTGCATTCCCAAACTGTCTGAAATAATCCAAGGTAAATAGTCTCATAGGGACATATCTTGGCAGCCTATAAGGGTCCAATTCAGGGCCATATATTCTGATTACTGTATGGTGTTGGTAAAAGTACCAATCGCCAATGTTGTAGGCCTTCGAGAGATGGAGTATTCTCTCCATCTCATCGGTCAATCTCGGAGGAGGGACACCATATAACAAGGTCATAGCTGGATGGATAAAAAGATCTATGAATTCACAGTATGTGTATGGTGACCAGAAGGTGTGATGAAAAACTGAAGTCCAAAATGCTACAGATCTTGGATTCCCCTGGGCATCAAGTTTCTTGAGAGGAATAGGGAAACCGTTAGGTTGATAAAACAAGAACAATGATAGATGTATGAGGTGTATTTAAACACCTTCTCCCTCTCTAGATTCATCAGTTGGTCATGAATCTTATTGGCAATGTATGTAGCATAATCATAGTGCACAACAGGAGGTTTTCCAGGGGAGAATATGGACAGCATGGCCATAATGGTGTCATCAACATCCTCAAGTCCCCTATACCCCAGAACATAACTGATCAAGTCCACAAGCATTTTTCCCAAGTCATTGAGATATGGATTTCCAATAGGAGGTGTTCTCAAAGCTTCAGAGCTTGGCTGAATAAATAAGTGATTAATTTTGATGACCTGGGCACTGGACAAGTTGCCCCCCTTCTTTAATAAGTCCAACATGGAGAGAGGAGTCAATGGTCTTGCAGTGTGAAAGTGCAACATCTCATTTATGGCCTCAGGGGTGATATGGAACAAGACTGAACCCGTGGGACTGAGAACAACTCTTTGACATGGATCATAGCATTCACAGCATCTATGGATCAAGTCTCGAAGGGCATTGACTTGAGGAAGGTTAAAAATGGGCAAATTGGAGTCCCAAATCCCTAAAACGTCAACTCCACTGAGGTGTTAGGCATTTAACTCATTCAGCATATGGATGTTAAATTTGGAATTCATTGAGAATGTCTCTATCATCTGATAATATTTATCATCCAGGGCCTTCCACTCTAACTCTCTGTGTGGGGCATTCAGAGGTGGTATATTTAATGCTACTGGCGTTTCCATGGCTAATTAGGACTCTGATTTGTACTGGAACTAGCGTTACTGGACAGAGCAACACAGAGGGGTATTTCGCGAGAGAGAGGCGAATTGTAGAGGAAAAGAGGGTAACTGGTAGTGAAAATAATTGAAATACTGCAAAGAGGATTGATAGAGCGAATGCTGGGACTAGTAATACTGTTTACCCGGTGAATTAGTGTAGCTCAGGTTTCAAGTTCACGAATGCGCGAACTGACTGTGAATTTAGGAAAATTTAGCTAAATGTGGGTTCTGCAGGTGAATTTCGACCCAATAACTCAAAATAAAGTTGGTCACCGGGGATTTGCTGGTAAATAAACTGTTCTTCATTCTTCTTAAGCTAGCTTTGGAGAATTATGGACAAAACCAGGCGCGGGGGAATGATTTGGATAAATACCTTGTGAATTGTCGGCAATGGTTACAAATGCAGGTGGATTGGAAGTGCCCACAGTCTTTGTGTCGATTTCTGCAGGTTGGTGACAGAATGGTCGTAATTCGCATGCAGAGGGGAGCAATAGTTCTTTAAGCAAAAGTGACAAAAACACGGTTTCTGGCGAAAATATGGACTTTTTCGGTGATTGGCGCTTTTTTTGGATGATGTCAGCATGACGTCATCGGGTGGGGTCAGGTACGGAAGGGTGACGTGGTGGCCTGTGAGTGATCCACGGGGACTGGCGAGGTGGTGGACAGGAGCGCTGATGCGGCGGTGAGGTGACGTGACGTGGGCACGACTGGTCAGCGGAAACCGGAAGTGGTAAGCGGTAAGTTCTCAGACCTCTCTGGATACGGTCGCGGTATTGTCAGAGGGTGGCCCGAGCAAATTTGGGAGCGACAAGTGGCAAAGGCCTGACGTCACCCTCTGACAATTTCTCGGGAGGTAAAGTTCGGTTATCGGGGCTGACCCGATATGGATATGGGCCGTCGGATGGGAAAGCCCAGATCCGACGGTCGACGGGTCAATGAGATGTCAGGACAATATGCCAGCGGGCGAAATAATAAAATAATATTATTTGGTGAAATTCGCGCCCGATAGAACATTGCAAAAGTGGGTTTTTAACTGTGTTATGGGTAAAATGGGTTATGCACAGGTTTATTTACAAAACTGAATTATGGTTATTAATCCAAGCAAATCTTGGATTAATCCCAGGATTAATTTATCGGTGCTCTATGGGTCGCGCTCTAAAGTTTAGCGCTCAAACCATTTAAAGCCAAACATAGAGCTATAATGCTCGGGGAAGGGGATACATATATATTTTGGGTTTTTTGCATAATTTACATAGTAATAGGGGGAATAGGGGGTATAGGGAGTTACATAGTAAGAAGTTAGGGGTTAATATGAGTGGAAGAGGTGGATGAGGAGGGAAAACACTAAGTTTTATATGAAATCAACTTAGTTTAGGAAGTAGATCAAAATGGAAAGAATTTTAGACAAGAAATGTGGCTTTTAAATAAATAAGAACCAACAAAAGACTTTGACTTCTTTCATGAACATAGGTAGTGTTGGGATGTCAGTGATGAGTGTGATGGGGGATAATCTGGAAGTTAGACATGCTTCATTGAGTTGCTGCAAAATCTGCTGAATAAGAGACCTACACCGGCACCATGTTTTTCCTTTGCTTGGGCCAGTGAACAGTCATAAATCATGCTTCTGCAACCCCATCTACCTACCCACTCTATTGCCTAGCATTTTTTGTTACTCCAAGGAGGGTGCACTTAGACTTGCAGACCCTCATGTGCCTTTTCTTTTCCTTTGGCTTTTTCTTTTTATTTTCTATCTAAGGCTATCCTTATTGCTTCCAAGGCCCCAGATTAAATAGTTGGGAACCTTCATTCTCTACCTAACTACTGGTCTGCCAAGATTAAACAGTTTGGACAGACTTCTTTCTCTATTCTACAACAAGAAATTAAAACATGGCATGATCCAGATTAGGCTGTTGGACCATCCATCCAAAATTCAGTCAACATCAAGCTATGTACACATATTTCCTTTTCTTAAAAATATGGGATCTTTGCATCACCAAAGCAGAGCATATTTGGAACTTTGTTTGCCAATCATGAAATATGAAACCTATTGGTATAGGTAGCTAACAGCACTAAAAACTAACTGACCTATCCGTTGAAAAGGAACTTCCATTCTCTCCTGCTTCTACGCCAAAAGGAACTTCCATTATCTTCTGCTTATACGCCAAAAGGAACATCACTTTTGGCTTTTGAGTGTCTGTCAAAGCTCCATTCCAACGTGCAATTCAATCATGGTTTCCTTTGAGCCTCTGAAGGAACAATAGATATCTGATGGGAAACTTCGCTGCTCTCTGTCTCTGGTTTGTAGTACCTTTTCCTTCCGGGTATGGCTTCTTTTCTTTAATGAGTCCTCTTTTTCCTATCAAATATGTCAGGATTTTATATGGCTGAAAAGGGGCAAAGGGAACGCGTCTATTGTTTACTAGGTCAAAGCACACCAGTCTCCTCATAGATTGTAGAAGTGTCCCAGATCTAGAACCAGTGGTGCGCATGGAATACCCATCGATGCGTCTAACTACAAATTGGAATTTTCTCATATAGCTTACTTCTCTTTCCAAATGGGTATTCCAAATAACTTACTTCTCTCTCCAAATGGGTATTCCAAATAACTTACTTCTCTCTATGTTATTTTTATTTTTTCCTTTTAAGGAAAAGTCTTAATTTTCATTAAAATATTTTACATTTTTAAATGGAGAGTGTTGAAAAATAAGCAGTTTTGAAATATAGCTATTTATAATAAGAAAACAAAAACAAGTTTGAGAGGGTTAAATCAATATCAGTATTTTTTCATAATTGTAACTAAGTCATAATTATAAGTGAAGCCTCCTATTACCTAGGAGAGAAGATCTTTCTACCTACACATTCAGTTTTATTTTAACTTTAATGTGAAATTTTTATAACAATATTAATATTTTTAATCTTAAAATTTTTAAGAACAACCATAATTTCTTATTAACCAAAATTAATTTTAATATTAAAATTAAAAAGTGAATTGAAATCATTTATATATAATCATAATGTGTTTATAAGATTTTTGGTTTTATATATAATCATAATAATATGTTTGATAAGATTTTTGGTTTTATATATAATCATAATGTGCCCGATAAGAATTTTGGTTATTTCGATTTAGTACAAATTTATGGAAAGATATAATCAAATAATTTATATAATCATAGTGCGTTGAATAGGAATTATAGTTAATTTCATTTTCCTAAAGCAAGCACAAATTAATAATTTATATAATCAATGTGTTTGATAGGAATTATGGTTATTTCCATTTTCTTAAAGTGAGTACAAATTTATAGCAACCTAAAAGTGAATTGAGGAAACATATTTTTATAAAATCATAAAACTAGTACAAAATTTATAGTAACTTTTTTTTCTGGTTTTTAAATTTCATGAATTGAATAAATGTAGAAAAGAGAAACATGAAGGATAATTTCGTGAATTGAATAAATGGATAAAAGTGAAACGTGAAGGATTAGAATGGAGGATAGAGGAGAGAGATGATCAAAGCAAGAGAATTCACAAATCAATTGAGTGAAATTTCCATATGATATGTATGAGTGAAATTTCCCTATAATATGTATGATATAATATGTATGATATGAATGTGTAGTGAAATTTATCTATGATACCTATGATATGAATGTGTATTGCAAGTCATAAATATACCAAAGTTGACTTCTATATATTCATCGTTACAAAAGCCCAGGTTGACTTCTATATATTCATCATTGAGTAAATCTTTTTATTTTTATTTATTTTTAAAATCTTTCTCTTTAGCTTTTTTGCCTTTTTTTTTTTTACACACTCTCCTCCCCTCTCCTATCATGCGATGTTTCTATGTTGTCCTTTGCCCATTTTGTTGATTAATAGCCTCTCACTGATTAAAAAGTCCTTTCTCTTATTTGTATAAATAATATTAAAAAGTGCATCTATTTATCATTAAGTCAATTCCAATTTATATTTCTAATAAAACTTGAAAAAAGTGCAATAATATAAAAGTGCACCCATTGATCATCAAGTTAATTCCAATTTATATTTCTAATAAAACCTAAAAAAAATGCAATAATATTTTCCAAGACTTATTTTCCTAGTGGAAATATGGAGTTACATATCATGATATTTTCATGGGTCATTGATACATTTCAATTAGAGGTTTAGAATCACATATTTGAATGAGTTTCAGAGTACAAGAATAGAGTTCCATCCAAAATTAAAAGAATAATAACGTTTGTAGTGAGTTGTTTTTAATATAGGATATCTTGCTAGCATTTCTCATCTTATTGTGTTAAATTGGTTTGAGGTAATATTAAAAAAATATGATTAAAACTATTAATTAATTTTTAATGGGCAATATTAAGATAATGTTTCTCTTTTTTTTCGTAAAGACTATAAAGGAGAAGGATAGAAAAATGTCCAATGCAAATTCAGTCATTTAATCATTATTAATAACACCATTCATTTCATATTCTTTGTTTTTAATATAAAATAAGATCAAGTTTACAGAAACAATTACAACTACTCATAATGAAGTTATAAAGGATGGGTCTTAGTTTCCATTTTACCACAAGTTGCAATTTGTTTCCTAGAGTTAATTATAGAAGCAAAATGAAGTAGAAAAATAATATTCTAAGCTCCTTATGGTGCGACTTGGCAAAGCCAAAATGGACATGATGTTGAGAATCATGATTAGTGTTACACCAAAACTCACAGGTGTTAGTCAACAATCTTATCGCCAAAGATAAGGATCCACAAGAGGTGGTTAGTCCATGCCACTAAACACATGGGATGTTGAGAATCATGATTGTTGTTAGACCAAATCTTGTAGGTGTTAGTCAATAATTGTATGGCCAAAGATAAGGATCCACAAGAGGGGTTAGTCCATGTCGCAAAACACATGGGGAGTGTTTATCCAATGTCGAACAATTTCCCACCCAACGAACTTGTGACCCACGCTCTCATACCACTTGTTGAGAATCACGATTATCGTTAGACCAAAACCCAGAGGTGTTGACCAAAACCCAGAGGTGTTAGTCAACTCTCGAGAGAGAAGGATCCACGAGAGGAAGTTAGTAGATGGGGGAGAATTGGTTTATCCAATGTCCAACACATTATTTACAATGATATCACATGCTAATCAAATTTTCCAACCTATTATTCATTATTAGAAATAACATTCATTTTATGCTCTGTTTTTATTAATATAATTAAGATCAAGTTTAGAGAACACATGAAATTACTCATTCTGAAATCATAATTTATGGTTTTTAGTTATCATTTTATGACAAGTTGCAATTAGCTTGCTAAAGTGATTTATAAAAACCAAACAAAGTGGAAAATGAGTATTCTAAGTTCCTCAAAGTGTGTCTTGGCAAGGCTAATATGGACATGCTATTCACACACTTTGGATCACATGGATGCTTAGCAATTTATCACATCATGTGGTCACAACCTTGAAGGGTGTTCTTGTAATACATGAATTGTATTGTGGATCCACCATCTAAAATCTAGTTGATTAATGGTCTAACAATGCCACCTAAGAAGAACATGTTTCCCAATATTTATGTCACACTACTGCACAATCTTGTTTTGCGCTAAAGAAGGTTTGTTTTAGTCATTCTTAATAAATAATCTCATTCCCAATTGTTGTTGAGGCTATACTTGTATGACAAAAATATATGCATGTTATCAATTGCAACATGGTAAGGCATTACAATAGTGACCCAACAAACAAATTGATAGGTTTCTGTTGACTAAACACAATCATTTTGAAAATAATATACAATGCATTAATGTGACCAAGCATGGTGAATGATGTAATAATTTTAGAAAAAGTTCCCTAAGAGGCATTGTGGTAGTGGTAGTAAAGACTAAATTTATTTAAAATAAAAAAGTTGACCATTTGACCATTTGCAATTTCAATATTTTGATAAATAAAAAACCAATAAAACCATATAATACTGGAAACAACATAATTTTGATATTTATCTACTTGACACAATTATTTTCAATAATGTCATTTTATTGTGTTAATAATAAATACTTTTCATTTGGTTATATCAACATTTTCCAATCAACTAGAAATTTTAGATTTTCCATTTATGATTGAAGTTGAAATGACATTTTTGAAACACATTTATAAATTTAATCAATATTTTGATAAATAAAAAAACAATAGAATTATATATACTCAAAACATTATAATTTTGGTATTCATCTATTCAAAACATAATAATATTATGATATTTATCTACTTGACACAATTATATTCAATAATGTCATTTTAATGTGTTATTAATAAATACTTCTCATCTGGTTATATCAAACATTTTCCAATGGGAAATGAATTTTATTTTTTCCATTTATGATTGAAGATGAAATGACATTTTTGAAACATATTTATAAATTTAATATATTGATTAAAAAACATCAATATGCATACTTACTATTAAAATATTAACTTCATTTTTCCTTTTAAAGAAATGAAATGTCCATTTTTTTTAATCTAACCTTACTTCAATTTAAGTATAATAATAATAATAATAATATAGAATGTTGACTTGATAGCTCAATTCAACAAGTAATAAAAGAAGATAAAGGAACTAATATCATGTTCCAATTATAATTTTATTGCTATTTTTTTTTAAATGTGAATGGCAATTAAATGTTTAATTTTGCAATACATCAATTAAATGTTTAATTTTACAATACATGTGTCAAGTTATTCCAAGTAATAAAAGAAGATAAAAGAACTAATATCATGTTTCAATTACAATTTTATTACTAAATTTTTTAAAATGTGAGCAATTAATAATTATTCAAAAAATAAAAATTTGGAATATAATAATTCATTTTTGTATGTTTTTATGTTGTACTAATATCATGTTTCAATTACAATTTTATTGCTAATATTTTGCCAGCAATTAGTAATTATTTGAAAAATAAAAATCTCTAGTATAATAATTTATATTTGCATGTTGTGTGATAATTATTTCTTATTTTTTTTCTCAATAAAGTTTTGGACATTGCTTACTCAACTTTGATAATATGATATTTTCAACTACTTAGGCTAAACCAAACTGAATAGTAATATGATATTTATTAATCTAATTATAATTATATTAATATGTTTTTTTTCAAATATTTTATATAGTATTTCAAATTAATATCAACATTTTTATTATAAAAAGGAGTTAATATTACTTTATTTTATTTTATATTGATTTATAAATAAAAATTATATTTTTTTAAGATTTAAATTATGTAATATAAGTGAAAGTTATATTTTTTTAAGATTTAAATTATATAAGGAGAAATTATGCATTTTATAAAAATTTGTAATATTTTAGATTTATATTATATATATGTTTTAAGCTTTTTCTTTTTTTGGAAGGAAATAAATAAATCTCCCTCTTATCTTAAGAATTAAAAATGGGCTATTGATATTACTTCGACTAAAGTGGGTTGCTAATATTAGACTCTTCCACAAATATATATATGTTCATAAAGCACAAATCCAATACAACAATATTCATAAGCACAAAAACATTACAACAAATGCTCATTGTGTTACAGAGGAGGATTGAATTTTGGATGGAGGAAATTACAACCATTTCCTTCAACCACCCAAACCCTAATTAACCTCAATTATTAAAATTTCAAACTTCATTCCATTTGTTTTGTTTGAGAACTAAAGTGATGTTGTTGATACTAGAGCAACGAACAAATATATTTATGTTCACAAGGCACAAATCCAATACAATAATATTCATAAGCACAAAGCCATTACAAAAAATGCTCATCATGTTAGGAACCATAATTTGAATTTTGGATGAGAAAATTACAATAATTTTCCTCAACCACCCAAACCCTAATTAACCCCAATTATTAAACTTTCAAAGTTCATTTTGGAAGGAGAAAATTACAACAATTTTCCTCAACCACCCAAACCCTAATTAACCCAAGTTATTAAACTTTCACACTTCATTCCATTTGAATTGTTTGAGAACTAAACTTCATTCCATTTATATTGTTTGAGAACTAAAGTAAGGTTGTTACCCTAATTAACCCCAATTATTAAACTTTCAAACTTCATTCCATTTGTATTGTTTGAGAACTAAAGTGAGGTTGTTAATACTAGACCAACCCACAAATATATTAGGATTTGAATTTTGGATGGAGAAAATTACAACCATTTTTCTGAACCACCCAAATCCTAATTAACCCAAATTATTACTTTCAAACTTCATTCCCTTTGTATTGTTTGAGAACTAAAGTGAGATTGTTGATACTAGACCAACCCACAAATATATTTATGTTCACAAGGCACAAATCTAATACAATAATATTCATAAGCAGAAAGTCATTACAACAACTTCCCATCATGTTACCAATGAGGATTTGAACTTTGGGTGGAGAAACTCATAGTCATTTCCCTCAACAACCTAAATCCTAATTAACCCAATTATTAAATTTTCAAACTTCATTACATTTGTATTGTTTGAGATGACTTATTTTTTATTTGTATTTTTTGGAGATAATTTTATCTCCAACCTCTCAAAGAAATTTGCACATTAATCTAATTAGAGATGACTTAATATGAATCTAGATTGGTTATATATATATATATATATATATATATTTTTTCTTAAATAAAAATATTATATATTATGAGAAAAATCATGGCTTGTCAAAACCTACAAGCAAGAAATCACTCATGGCAATTTGAGTATTTTAATCATTAATTGTTACTTTTTTTAACCATTTTGTTTTATTTTGTGTAATTTGACCCTGTGAAAATGTTTACCAGACAAGACATGACATGACTATATTTGTATAGTAACATCATCCAAATTTACACAACTCAAATATTTAAAAGCCTTGAATATCTACAACAACAAAATAAAGTCCACACAGATGTTAAATGTTCCAATATATAACTTGCTAAATTTAGTGTTGCTAAACAAATGGTCCAATCTCTGGCAAACCTCTAGTACATAGGCCTCAATATTATTGCACCACCAGTAAATAGTTGAAGATTTGTCCAATCTCTCGCCAACATCTTATACATGGGCCTCAATACTATTAAGGCAACAGTGAGTAACTCAAGATTTGATGTACTAGATGATATATGAAGTTTATGATACACTGTAATTGCAATGCACTTTCTCTCCTTTGATTGAGGAAGGATGCTTCTTGTTCTAAATAAGGAGATATTGGACACCACAAAAAGTAAAAAAATCATAAAAGGAAACTAAATTAAGAAATTGTGATATCTAAAACTCAAAAAAAATTGTGACGTCTAAAACATGGAAAAAATGGTGACACCTAAAACTTGAAAAAAAATGGTGACAGATAAATTTCATTAAAAAAATAGCTAAATTTAATAAAAAAGAAAAAGTCTGTGTATTTACTTTATATTTTGTAATTAAATTGATAAAATAATGTTATGGTTGTTTCTAAAATCAACCAAAAGAACACAGAAATTGTGATATCTAAAACTAGAAAAAAAAAATCTTGACATCTAAAACTGCAAAAAAAAAATAGTGACATCTAAATTTAATAATAATAAAAGAAGCTTCTTAATGTATTTACTTTATATTTTGTATTTACTTTATATTTTGTAATTAAATTGACAAAAAAAAATAGTGACATCTAAATTTAATTAAAAAAAAGTCTTAATGTATTTACTTTATATTTTGTAATTAAATTGATAAAATAATGTATTTTGTAGTTAAATTGTTAAAATAAAAAAAATCTTGACATCTAAATTTAATTAAAAAAAAAGTCTTAATATATTTACTTTATATTTTGTAATTAGATTGATAAAATAATGTATTTTGTAATTAAATTGATATATTTTGTAATTAAATTGATAAAATAATGTTATAGTTGTTTTTTACATTTTGTAATTAAATTGATAAAAATAATATTATGGTTGCTTTTGTGACATCTAAAATTGAAAAAAAAAAAAAAAAAAAGTGTCAATGTATTTTCTTTATATTTTGTAATTAAATTAATAAAAATAATGTTTATGGTTGCTTTTAAAATGCTCAGTGATAATAAAAACTGTGGTATTATTTTCCAGAAAGTTTATGTTATTATCTTCTTTGGCATCTTCATTGTTATGTAAGTGTTTTACTAGTTAGTTTTTCAGTTTTGGATGTAAATCAGAGATCCATAATTTTATTTTCCATATTCAAAAACTTGGAATGCACCATTTCATTTATTTTAAAATTTGATAAATGCAATATGAGGTATTCAAAAATGGGTTTCTTCGATCTTGGAAATTAGGTAAATTGTTAAAGTTGCAATGCTTTACAAATTCTAGTAGGGATAGAGGGGTTTAAGGTTTACAAATTTTCTGATATTACAACTTCAAGAGGTAACGATCTCATCTCTTCCCTCATAATAAAACACAAAGGCAGGCTGCAGCAATATGAATATGAGCATTATCATTGAAAGTTTTTTGCTTTCTGTAAATATTTGTATCAATATAACGCTTCTTATTAAGCTGATATCCAAAATTTGTGATCTCTTAAACAAAATACAAAGGCTGCAAGCCATAAAAACAAAACAAGATGATATCCAAAATTTGTGTTACCTTAAACAAAATACAAAGGTTGTAAGCCATCAAAAACAAAACATAAACAAAACCCAAAGGCTTTAGCAATATGAGCATTATCACTGAAAATTTTTTTGCTTTCTGTAAATATTTGTATCAATATGTTTAAACAATAGTGTCATCAAACAGAAATTTTGTTGAGTCGATTGCAAAAATTAAAACACATGCCAAAAACTTCGTGTCAATATGTTTAAACAATAGTGTGATCAAACAAGAAAGTTCGTTGAGTCAATTGTAAAAACCCATGCATAATTAATGTTTTCTCAATTGAATTACTTCAATATCAGCTCCAATGCTATTCAACCCGAAAATGTTGATTCAGTTAATAAATATAATATTTCGGAGTTTGACAAAGCTTCGGCATAAACCATTTTTTCTTGAATGCACATGAACATATGAAAAAAAACTCATGTGGTAAAAAGAACAATTTCAAAAATAGAAACTGAGAAACCCTTGTAATGAAAATTCATAAATTATGCTCCTGTGACGGACTTTCAATTTTTACACGAGCATAGAATGACAGACTTTCAATTTTTACATGACCCAGAAAAAATAGTGATCAGGATTGCACCTAGATACTCATTTTCATTTACATATCATTTACATTTACATTTACAATCTTGATAGAATTCCAACATAAGTGAGGCTTTTCACTGACAAGACGCTACCATTATTCATGGTATTCTTGTAAATAAAGAGTGCAATTCAAATTGTTCTTATGTTTCCATTGAACTACCTTGAGGGTGGTTTCCAACCTTGGCTATTGTAAATAAAGAGTGCAATTCAAATTGTTCTTATTTTTCCATTGAACTACCTTGAAGAGTGCAATTCAAATTGTTCTTATGTTTCCATTGAACTACCTTGAACTACCTTAAGGGTGGTTCCCAACCTTGGCTATTTAATGTAGGATTTGATCTGAAAGTTCCATTATTTGGGGAAGGTCCAACACGCCATTTCTCTTCTTACTCTAAGGCTCAAAATCATGAATTCCATGTCTTCTTCCAAGAGAAAATTGACGTTCGGATGGATGTGATGCAATGAGTAGAGAATAGACATTACTGCTAAATAAATAACCAAACAATAAAATTATATATCATAATATACCTGGTTAAAATCCAAATCTAAAAAATTGATGTATCAACCATGGCAGAATGAAAGAGCCCATTTACCTGTTCATTCTCGATGAAAAGTATGCAGAAGGTGCAAAGAGACATTGAGGCCTCAATATTTCTACATAAAACACTCCAGTTGCACTATGAGAGAAGCCGAGAAGCTCGCATAAAATAGGACGCTGTCACATGAGCATATGGCACTTGAAATAGGAGCAGATATGGAGTCATGAGGAGACCATTGCAAATGCAACCATGTAACAAGGTCATCCAATCAGAGACATAAGGTGACATTATATTATTGTCTATGTTTGAATTCAAAAGTGCTTACAAGTACTTACATAGAAACAAGCGCTCCAACTTGGAAGCTTCATATATATAGCAAACCTGGCTACCATGCACAACCAACAAGTGAATTTGATCATTATGAAACTGTACTCTTGTACCCCCATTGGTGGTGACAGTATTGGAAGCATCATATATTAAAAAACTAGCTCTCATGTACAACCCACAAGTGAATTTGATCATTATGGAATTGTACTCTTGAATCCCCACTGGTGGTGACAGGATCATTATGAAACTGTACTCTTTGTATCCTCACTGGTGGTGACAGTCTTCCTGGTTGTAATGGTACAACTTTTGACTTTCACCTGTCCCACCCATCTGTTGCCCCAGGGACATAACTACCAAAAGAGGTGGTTGTGATTATATGAACATTTCCACTCCATAAATTTATGTAAACTTTAAGTGAACATCACTGCGAAAAGAGGTGGTTGTGAGTATATGAACATTTCCACTCCATAAATTTATGTAAACTTTAAGTGAACATCACGGAGTCAGATTATATTTAATAATAAAAGAAACCATATACCTGCGGTTGTGATTATATGAACATTTCCACTCCATAAATTTATGTAAACTTTAAGTGAACATCACTAAGTCAGACTATATTTAATAATAAAAGAAACCATATACCTAGGCATCAGCTCCAGAAGATACCAACACATTCAAAACATGTGAAAATCCCAGGGGTGTGATTTATTTTTGGTGGTCGTTGAGCTTTGCTTTTACCTATGCAGCAAGTTGAGAGCATGCCACTTAAAGGTCAGTTTTAGTAAAAGGGCACAATGAAGAAAAATGAGAAGGATGGAAAGATATATTCACAATGAGAAGGATTGAAAGATATATTCACATGCAATACCTGTTGTAGGGAAAAGTATCCGATTCGGATGACCCTATCCCACTCTAAGGGTGATAGTACCTCAGCAACAACTGTAAAGAAAACTACTTAAGGTTTACTTCTTTACGAAAGTAAGAGAGAATGAGGAAATGCACTAATCGTTGCCTTGCGCTTAATGTCGAATCCAAACTCTTCTCTTTGGCTGCTTGCTTCCAGCTCCTTGCTCTTTTGCTGGCCCAGCTACAATGAGATCCTGCAAAATAACAAAGAAGGAAACTACAAGAAGCATGCAATCATAACTGATTCAAGGATTAGCATAAATCAAATATACAATTATCACAATACATTATTGAAACAAGTGCATATAGAAGAACCTCAATAGCTTTTATTAATAGAAGAAGTAAAGTTCTGAGAAGGTTACAACCATTGAAGGCCCCAATCCAGCAACACCTCCCAGCAGAAAGAATTTCTCCTCTTCACCTCCTTCAAGCAATCACCCAATAGCTCTATAGTGAAACCAACAGCATATCATTACTTTGCCCAAAATTCCAGCCTCCTGAGCTCATAGGAGAGAGCTCAACATATAGATGAATTGAGAAAGGATGAGTCAGCTTGCAACTGATGTGTAGCTGCCTTGTGTCCTCTCTCTCTTCAGTTGATCTTCAGTTCTTGAGTCCACTTGGAGAACCTTACTTCCACTTGGAGAAACAGAGCCTCTGACTCATCACAAGGCGAAATCCCTGATCCAAGTGTCATTTTTGGAAGATTCCAGAGAAATGACTCAGTGTGCCACTTGTCCCATCTCGCTCAGTGCAGGTGGCCTTTGTTCTACCTGCTTTGCAATGCAAGTACACCATGGAGGAGTTGAGTTTCAACGCAAAAGCCTAGTGGAGCACCTGCTTTGATTTCAGGATTGCTTGTTTTTTAGTGTTTTCAGGTGGAGAACTGATCTGAGAGCTGTTGGCTTGCTGACCTTGTTCCTCTAGGGGTAGGAACATCATGTTTAGGGACTTTTGATCCCTTGGATTATTGACAATTCATGCCTGATGCTGCAAGGCACAAAATTTTCTATAACAGATGCCCCCTAAAGTATGAGGTCGTTTATCGGGTGAAATGCTTTATTAGGAGGATCCGAAGTTCATTCAATCTGCTGAGAAGTGTCCTGTAATAAGATACAATACAATACATTATTTTTCATACTTTTTCATGATCTAGCTAAGGCGGGCATTCCCATGCTCAGCTTTATAAATTCATTTTGGTACATAGCACAGACGATCGTCTGATGATAGACTGATAATTCTCTGCTGAAATTATCATCCTTTGAGAAGGATGATCATCTGCTGCAATGATGTACATATCAAATGTCTTTATATCCTGAATATATATCGCAGCCCGGATGGATGAAACTAGATCCGGGGTCTTCAATCTCTTCCGATCTTCACTCGATGCACAAGTCGATCCATGTGAGAATTTCTTGAAGTCGAACATGGAAAGACATCGCTTGATTACCGGTCAATGATGTAAACCGTTAACAAGCGCGAGAGGAATCACCGATAAGGATGATGACCCTCAAGGTACGTCAGTACAATTCACATGGTGGGAATAAAGGACTTGGCGTCGACCACCATGCAAAATCTTCTGGTCGAAGGTCATTGATGTATACCTGTCGCCGGAAGTGAGAAACTTGCCATTGAGGCATGCAAGTTTCAAAGTACTGAAGGGGTTGTTCCTAGATCAACTCCTTGGATAATGAGCTGATGTCGACAAGGAGCGATCCGTCAAAGGAGGGCCTTAATGAATCCCACATCAGTGACACGGAACGGAGCTAATGATTGTGATGAGGTGAAAAAAAACTGTGATGTATGATTCAGGGTGGCGGTCATGAAATGGATGAAGGGCAATGTATGGCAGTGGATGGGACACGGTTGACTCTTTGCAGAACAACATCTCTTGAACATATAACAACACTGATGTGATGGATTGGTAGCATTACCCCAAATGTGGATGGTGTGGCGAGGACCATGGTGATGAGACCGGTGAATGAAACAACCCAACCCGATGTGATACGGAGGACAAAGTGTCATGTTCAAGAGCGACTTGCTACCATTAAAGCTGTGAGGTTCTCCCAATTTTTCCCCAGTCATTGCTGACCAGTACCTCTTTATTTTTATCAAGCTTGAGGAGGATAACATATGCTTGTTCTATAACCTGCCCTTCGGGCAAGCCCATCGCTATGTTTTAACGAGCCTAGCGATAGGGAAACTCGTTCTCGTCTAAAGACAAGTTTTTCGCTATTTAATGAATTTAACGAGTCTAACGACAAGGATAACTCGGTCCTTTTCATTTTAAGAGAGTCTGAAAAGGTACATAAAGACAACTCCAAAATTCCTTTTTCGTCATCTAATCCCTTAAGTCCGAAAAAGTATAAAACAATACAGAAGGGATGAGTTTGCGATTGCTTTAACGAGCCGAACAAAACAAGCGCTCGATCGTTTTGTGCAATAATCCCTCAGGTCCAAAAAGATTAAAATCTAGAGGAGGGATAGCTCTTCCAGTCGTTTAACGAGCTGGAAGGCCAAAACTCGGCAAACTTTTCATATTTTACGAGTCAGTGAAAAGAGCTCAAAGAAGACTCGTCTTTTGAGGAACGAGTGATAAACAGGGATAGCAGCAGATTCCAGGTACAGGTTGGAATTTTCCAATCACGGCAGTGTCACAAGGATGGCTAAGTGAAATCACTCTTCGCAGCTGTTCCTCAAAATGGGTAAACAAACATATGGAGATGAACGATTGGCCAAATGAACAGATGGAGGTGAGACTGCAAGAACACGACCAAGGGCTTTAATATGGCTGTCAAAGGTTACATTTACCAAGGTTATTTACCGGTTCATTTTTTCTGGGTGAGCTTGAACTCTAGGGGAAGACTGCTCACAACTTATGTTTATTTTTTAACGAGCATGAACTATGTGCTAAAACTGCTCGGATGGATGCCCCTAGCATAATAATGCAGACGAGGCATATGCCCCCTAAACCTTAAGGGGTAGTTCATTTTTTAACGAGCTTGAATGCGACCAAACCTTGCTCAATTATACCAGTCATAATACAAGAAACGCCTCAGGTGAGATAGCTATTTTTTAAGGAGCTTTATCTCACGAAGCTATGCTCCTATTTGGTAAGTTTTAACTTTTGCCCCACATCCTTTCTTTATGCAAGCTGGAAACGGCTAATCCTACGAGTTTAACGGGTTAGACCTACAGGTTTAAAGGGAGGACCTAAAAATTTAAAAAATAAATAGTCGTCCCGTGCTTGCACTCCAAAAGGTTAGCATGCCCCCAGGTATAAAGTGTAATTTCGAGGCGCTGCCTCTTTCTTATTACCCGAAAAATGGTTCTATTTGCTGCCGCAAACTCAACTCTTTTTTCCGGCGATGTCTATTACTAGGTTGCTAAGGATGGTGACTACTTGTTGCAGCAATTTCATCTCTTTCTTTGGAGGCTGCCCCTACTTATCCTTCAAAACATATGTTTTAATGGGTGAGGCTTGCCTTCAAAGATGGTGGCTACTTGCCGCCACAAATGGATCTCCTTCCTCAGGAGAGCCTATTTTTTAGACAAAGGGAGCCGATTATTTCGCTCACATAACTTTGACAAAAGAACTTTATCCTAGAACAACCCTCTCTTCCTTCCTTCGGACGGGGTACGGACTAGCCCCATTCTTCTGCGGAAATTAACTTTATACCCAAGGTTTTCTCTGCCCAAGGCAGGCCAGGGTGCATGCCCCCTAGGTCCCAGTTACATCTTTCTGAATCACTCGCATTCATTGGGAAGTAGAACCGGGGGCGGAGGCATTCCTTGAGTGAATAAACCGTTAAGGGATGGTATTTGACTATTTGCGATGCGTGATCCTAGAAATGAAAGTTGGTCTACGAGCTTGACCATTCTTCCTTCGTGCGGAAAACACATAACTCTAAAGAGTGAGGACACTATCGCCTCCATGCAATATATATAGTCTCGTCCAAGGAGTAAGTTATACACCAAGGGTCCCTGGACGACCATGACGTTCATATGAACTGTCTTCCCCCTCAATGTAATGGGAACATTGGGGAGAATCCCTAACGGGCGACTGGTTCCTTTATCAAAACCTGATAGATTTCTCATCTCAGGTAAAAGCGCCGGGGAACCCAGTGCTTTCCAAGCAATAGAGGAAAGGATACTCACAGATGCCCCTTCATCAATGATAGTTCCAGCCATCACCATTCTGTAGATTTGGACGATGATTCTGAATGGGATATTGGCTGGTAACCGGGGTCTGCCTAGTTGATTCCAATCAAAGGACACAACCAGGTTGCTTGGTGGTGGGACCGAATACACGGCCGGATACGACCCTGACGATGTTCCTTCCTGCGATAAAGGAATGGGCGCATTGCCCTGATGCTCATCAGATTCTGTGTTGATGAAAAGAATATGGACGGTGTCATCCTTATCCTCTTCAGTGAGGGTGTCATTTGAAGATGGATCTTCAATGACGGAGTCATTTGAGGATGAAACCTCTGAAAGAAGAACCGGGTCAACTGCCGTTTCGACCTTTAGACTTTCGTCTGGTCTGGATTCAGCAGGTTCATTCTCAATGACTGACACTTCAGCTGACCACTTGAGCGGGCCAGCTGGATTTTCAACTATCGAGGGATTAGGCACGAGTTTTTGGTATCCAGGAGGAAGTCGTAACGGTGATACCGGACGATCTTCCAAAACTCTCTTCGCCTCATCTAAGAATGGACATCGGTGGATGGCGTGATCGCCTTCACACAACATACAAGGTGATCTTGGTCTCCCTTTTCGTCCTTCACTCTCGCTAGTTGACGGACTGCAATCAACATGACTACCAGAGGTTGATGCTACCGGATTGTGCAACCTGGGGGACCAGTCCCTTAGTATCCGGGGAATACAAGGACAATCACGATGGAAGTGGGTCCCTTTGCAAATGACACATGGCGATTTAGGCCCGGTCGGTGTAGTGTGTGGATTTTTGTCAGATGTCTTTTGCTTGCCCCCAGTCGCCTTCGCCATAGGCCCCTTCTGCTTCTTTTCTTTCTTCTTCTTTTCCTTCTTCTCCATGGGAGGCTGAATTTTGCCGGCTCTACCTTGCGAAGATGAAGGATCAGAGGAAGAATTGTAAGAAGTGGAAGGCTGGTGGGTAGCTCTAGACTGGTCTGACTGTTGATTCGACTGCTCAGGATTAGTGGTGATTTGAACTACATTAGTTGAAAAGAGCCATACAGGTAGGCCAATTGTCAATCCTGGAAGTGACAATGTGGTCATATGAGGCGCACCAACATCTCCCCAAGAGGAGAAGGGATTGGGACTTCCACCAAGGTGACTTCCTTGGTTGGTGGGCTCCATACTTTTCAACTGAAAGATCAACGTGGGAATAACAGGTGATTATGTTCCGATTAAAATAAATTTTATTAACGACGCTTTAGACACAACTTTGCTTTTTCATGTTTTAAGAGCCGAGAAAAAGCTAAAGATGACTCTAGTCTCCTTCGATGTTTTAACGAGTCCGAAGTGACAAATGCTCGGATGGAATTTTTCAGTTATAGAGTTTGAAAAAGGCCAAAAGAAACTTCTCTGGAGTTCTAGGCAGAGGGTGTGCCAAACTTTTCGCGAAACCACAGAATACGTTTTACGGTACGGGTGGTCGATCTTCGTGAATGCTGTGTTCACTGCATCGCGATCAGTAGGGCGGCCGACACGGCTTCCTATGGAGAAAGGCTTTGTTCCTATAGGGGTCTCCCAATATATACGCGACGGTACGTGGGAGCACAAGTCCGTATTAGTGCCACCGACTCTCAGGAGGAATCACCCACCTTCGTAGAGATCGACAGTCACTATGTTTAACGACGCCGGAACACGTCTCTACCTAGACCTCTATGTGTTTGCGTTATGTTACAAAGCGTTGTTATGTAAATTGAATTTATTTTAATGTTGATCTTGTTTAGCAGTTTGCCTTTAAGGATCACCACGAGATGTATGTAACAAATTCCTGAATGCAGTCTAAGATGAGAAGCAAACTTTTCAATCTTTCAACTTTGAAAATCTTAACTACTGAGGGAGAAGAAAGGCAAATCTTTTCACACAGATCATAGAGCACACACTAATGCAATTTTTCCTAAATCAATATGCAAACAGTCAAATGCAAAATGCACAATGCATGTATTTTCTTTTCCCTTTCTTAATGTTGATGTATTACAAAAAGAAAGTCGTTATATAACTTTGATTTCGATTTAAAGCGAAAACAAACAAGTTTGTCCAAAATCAAAAGACACCTTAAGATTTACTTGTTTAAACACTGGAAATGCATGAAATCAAACCATAATGACGAAAGTAAAAAGACTAATCAGCTATGGACAGCAAACAAGCTAACTCTTTAGACCAGCAAAATGCCTAACACAGGTTCAGATCTAAGAGGCCAAAGCAAGACTAGTTTACTATTCATTATGGGAAATTGTAAATGAAGTAAGAAATACAAAAGAACAAGTACAATTTCGTTATATAACAGAGGCGGAATGATGGCAAGTAAGGTTGGTTTCAGAATAGGTACAAGAAAGACAACTTGCTGCAAAAACTATAGTGAAAACAGGCAAGAAAAAGGGAGGAAACCCTAACTGCACAAGGAAAAATTGGGCCAACGAAGGTGCTGCTCAGCCAGTCTGGCTCTCAGCGCAGGTAGCCCCTTCGAGACCTGCGTTGCAAAGCAGGTTTCCTGTGTACTACCTTCTTTGGAAAACGAAAGTTGCGTTTTCTCAGTTTCCGGGTCACAATTTTCTCAAAAATTCACAGTTTTTGCTCAAATCAGAAGCTATCAGTCAAGCACACACTAAGGGATGACAAGGAAGATGAAAAGCTATCACTAAGAGCTCACAAGGATCCTTGTAGATCAGCTCTTCAAATCATGAACATGCTCAGAAATGAGCTAGAGTAGCTGCCCTCTACTTCGCTTTTGATATAGTCAAAAGCTTTTCGATTTGGTACTCTTTTGTTCAGGAAATGAATAGCAAAATACTACAAACAATCAAACAGATACGATCCCCAGTGGAGTCACCAGTTTGTTGTAGGGAAAAGTATCCGATTCGGATGACCCTATCCCACTCTAAGGGTGATAGTACCTCAGCAACAACTGTAAAGAAAACTACTTAAGGTTTACTTCTTTACGAAAGCAAGAGAGAATGAGGAAATGCACTAACCGTTGCCTTGCGCTTAATGTCGAATCCAAACTCTTCTCTTTGGCTGCTTGCTTCCAGCTCCTTGCTCTTTTGCTGGCCCAGCTACAATGAGATCCTGCAAAATAACAAAGAAGGAAACTACAAGAAGCATGCAATCATAACTGATTCAAGGATTAGCATAAATCAAATATACAATTATCACAATACATTATTGAAACAAGTGCATATAGAAGAACCTCAATAGCTTTTATTAATAGAAGAAGTAAAGTTCTGAGAAGGTTACAACCATTGAAGGCCCCAATCTAGCAACACCTCCCAGCAGAAAGAATTTCTCCTCTTCACCTCCTTCAAGCAATCACCCAATAGCTCTATAGTGAAACCAACAGCATATCATTACTTTGCCCAAAATTCCAGCCTCCTGAGCTCATAGGAGAGAGCTCAATATATAGATGAATTTAGAAAGGATGAGTCAGCTTGCAACTGATGTGTAGCTGCCTTGTGTCCTCTCTCTCTTCAGTTGATCTTCAGTTCTTGAGTCCACTTGGAGAACCTTGCTTCCACTTGGAGAAACAGAGCCTCTGACTCATCACAAGGCAAAATCCCTGATCCAAGTGTCATTTTTGGAAGATTCCAGAGCAATGACTCAGTGTGCCACTTGTCCCATCTCGCTCAGCGCAGGTGGCCTTTGTTCTACCTGCTTTGCAACGTAGGTACACCATGGAGGAGTTGAGTTTCAGCGCAGAAGCCTAGTGGAGCACCTGCTTTGATTTCAGGATTGCTTGTTTTTTAGTGTTTTCAGGTGGAGAACTGATCTGAGAGCTGTTGGCTTGCTGACCTTGTTCCTCTAGGGGTAGGAACATCATGTTTAGGGACTTTGGATCCCTTGGATTATTGACAATTCATGCCTGATGCTGGAAGGCACAAAATTGTCTATAGCAATACCTCATCAACTGTATATTGAATTGATGAATCCTCCATGCCAATTGAAATGATGTTATTATCCTGACGGTGGAAAGCCAGAAAAGTGGCTGCGGGAGAAGGTGGCATGAAAGTTGTCATGCCTTGCAATGAATCAATCACTGATTAGCATCCCATGAAACCAGTTATTTAAATTAATTGGGAAGAACATTACACGATAACATTAAACAAGAACCTTCTAGTAAAGAACATTACACAAGAACCTTCTAGAGTAACAGAACCCCATTACCCACATAATTTGAAAGTTGAAGATGAGACATTGGAGACTAAACCCTAAGCAGACCAATGTACCAAAACTGAAATTATACAAATCATCGGAAAGATTTATATGAAACTGGTCTTTAGGTAAAAGGCTCTCTTATCTTAAATGTCATCTTAGCTTAAATGTCATCATATTGAATAAGGAGACCTTGCCACTGGAAGGAGACATTACATAGGAATCATTCTTAGATGAAGCTATACAAGCAACAACTTATTTTTGATTTGTATCACCAGCGTCATTATTCATAAGAATCCCACTAGCTAGCTGCCACATCTGTGTTCGAATACTCGAATACTCGTTGTAGACGGTGGAACAAAATCCCAACTCTTAGTTACTCGTCAATCATTACTACATAAAATACAGCTCCAAATTATATATCCAAAAGTATAACAAACAAATAAATAAAACAACTTAAAATAAAAAGGAAGCAAACAAAAACTACTAAAGAACCCCACTTTTCGGGATGGATTTCGTGTTGGGGATTTTTGGAGTAAAATCCCAAAAACAAACAAACTGAACACAACAATGCTTTGTTTCTCTTTCCACATGATCTTTTGCACAGGTAAGCTTCAATAAAATTTCTGAGAACAGAGTATTACACACCAATAAAAATGCTTGTATTCATTAAAACAAAATGACTGATACAACATTCATCCTCTTTTACTCAGAGGGATTCACCAAAAATACATTTCAACCAACAAAAAAGAAAAATTGTCTCCTCCTTACTGTAAAAACCTCATTTACATTTACTGGTGTGAAAACATTTTACATATACTGCTGTAAAAATAAATTTTTACATATTCAGTAAAATTCTACATTACATTCACAAAAAAAATTCTTTACTCACACCATACGATTCTTCATGGTTCCTCCTCGTTTGAGCAACATGCAATATTTACATTTCAACTTGGTTTCTTTATACTCTCCTTGCTTCACACTACGCACTACTGTGCGATATTCTACATACCTCACTCAAACATATGTTCTCCCCGTTTTTTTATCTTACACTGCTGTGCAACAACAAGGTTTGTTGTCTTTTTTATGAAAGTCAACTGGGTTGAAAAGAAAAAACATATGGCATACGCTTTATCTGTTAAAATAATATATCTGTATAAAAGAAACTTAAATATTTTACCTATGCTTATGAGAGTTTATTAAATGCCTTAATAGAAAATGTGCGGTCAACCAAAATTTATTTCACTCCACGCAATGTATTTAATGCTAGCTCGAATGCAACTTTGATTGATGGACGGCAGAGAACGATGAAGACAATCAGATGGTGGACAAAGATTTCGGGAGCCCACTTCATGCTGAAGGTTAGGCTTCGATAAAGTTGTACGGAAGGAAAAATGCATTGGACCCGTGTCAAGACTTCATTGCATCGGAGTCGAATGTCCGGAAACAGATTGGTGACCAAAAGCGGTCTGAAATCTGTCAGATGGTTTTGCTGGGCGGTTTTGGGTGAGGTACGCATGATGTTGAAATTACGTTTTCAACACTCCCCTTTAATTTCAACTGCTGGGCATTCAGTCATACCCACAGACTTCCTCAAAAATTCAAAGCTTTTCTGATCCAATGGCTTTGTCAAAATATCTGCTAGCTGTTCTTGAGTCCTGCAATGTTCTAAGACAATTTCTCCATTATTCACCAATTCCCTGATGTAATGAAACCTTGTTTCAATGTGTTTCGTTCTCTTATGAAACATTGAATTCTTTGATAATGCAATAGCTGAGCTATTGTCACAAAAAATCATCGTCGCTTTTGCCTGCTCTTGGCCTAAGCTCCTCAACATTCTTCTCCTCCAAACTGCTTGACATGCTGTTGTTGTAGCTGCCACATATTCAGCCTCTGCTGTAGATAATGCTACAATGGACTGCTTCTTAGAAGCCCATGAAATGGCTCCTGAACCCATATGAAAAACATAACCGGAAGTGCTTTTCCGATCATCTACACTTCCAGCCCAATCACTATCAGTGTATCCAATTAAATCTGAATGTTCTGAGACACTATATAAAATTCCAAACCTTTTAGTACCTTTGACATACCTCAAAATTCTTTTTGTCGCCTGCCAATGTGCCTCCTTTGGCCTCTCCATGAATCTGGAAATTAAACTAACAGCATACATTATGTGTGGCCTAGTTGCAGTCAAATACATAAGGCTGCCAACTATGCTCTTGTACAAACTAGGATCAAAATCCTTGCTGCTGTCCTCTTTGCTGAGTTTTAATCCCATTACTGTGGGAGTGATCGTTGCTTTGCATTCTTGCATGTTAAATCTGCCCAACACTTCATTTACATATCTTGCTTGTGAGATGAAAATTCCATTTTCATTTTGATCTACTTCTATGCCTAAGAAGTATCTCAACAAACCCATGTGAGTCATTTCAAATTCTTCCTTCATGATTGATTTGAAATTCTCAATGAAATGATCATCATTACCTGTGAAAATAACATCATCAACATATAAGACAACAACCAAAATTTTACCATCTTTTTCTTTGATGTAGAGGGTGGGTTCTCCCTCACATTTGTCAAATTCTTTTTCTAGTAGATATGAATCTATCCTGCTGTACCATGCTCTTGGCGCTTGTTTTAGCCCATAAAGAGCTTTCTTCAATCTGCACACTTTGTGCTCTTCACCTTTCTTCTCATAGCCTAGAGGTTGCTCAATGTAAACCTCTTCCATTAACACTCCGTTTAGGAATGCTAACTTCACGTCCATTTGGTAAACTTTCCATTTGTTTTGAGCTGCTATGGATAACACTGCTCTCACGGTTTCCATTCTTGCAACCGGTGCGAAAGTCTCCTCATAATCTCTCCCATACTGCTGCTTGTGTCCTTTGACAACCAGCCTTGCCTTGTGCCTTTCTATCTTGCCATCAGCATTGCTCTTGGTCTTGTAGACCCATTTGACTCCAATGACTTCCTTACCTTTTGGTGGCTCAACCAAATCCCATGTTTTGTTTCTCTCTATGGAATTAATTTCCTCATCCATAGCTTCTATCCATTTCCTATCTTTAATTGCATCTTCGAAATGAATAGGATCATCAACATGACAATAGAAAGCAAAAAAGGAATTCATTCCTTCATCATAAATATCACTTAAGTTTCTAAATTTCTTACCTCGTTCATTTGGTGTGCAAGTGCTTGAAGATGCACTTGAATTTCCTCCTTGTGGTGTGCTTGGAGAAGCACTTTCATTTATCCTCAAGGGTGTTCTTTGCTATCCTTGTGTTGGCGCTGCTGTTTAGGGATCCATTTCAGCCATCTCCTCATCATCTTTATCATGAGATAAATAGTTTTTGACATTCACTATTTTCTCTATGCTTCCATCCCAAGCTTCCTCCTCAATGAATTGAACATCTCTGCTGACAAAAAACTTCTTGGTATATGGGATATACAACCTGTAAGCTTTGGATTCTTCACTGTATCCAATGAAGATACATTTCTCCCCTTTGTTGTCCAACTTCCTCCTTAGCTGATCTGGAATGTGTGCATAGGCCACACATCCAAAAACTTTCAAGTGGGTGACACCTTGCTTTCTCCAACTCCATGCTTCTTCCAGCACTTTGTTCATGACTGCTTTTGTTGGACACCTATTCAAAATGTAAACTGCACAATGTACAGCTTCAGCCCAATAATCATTTGGAAAATGCTTTGCCTTCAACATGCTCATCGCCATATCCATGATGTTCCTGTTCTTCCTTTCAGCTACTCCATTTTGTTGCGGAGTGTACCTAGCTGTGAATTGCTTGTGAATTCCATTTTCGCTACAAAATTGTAGGAATTCCTTGGAGATATACTCACCTCCTCTATCAGTTCTTAGAACTTTGATATGCAGCCCGCTTTCATTTTCCACAAGTGCCTTGAAATTTCGAAATTTTTCAAACACTTCACTTTTGTTCTTAAGGAAATATACCCAAGTTTTTTCTTGTAAAGTCATCAATGAATGTTAGAAAATATTGGCTACATGCTAATGATGGAGCTTGCATCGGTCCACATAAGTCTGACTGGACAATCTCTAAGGGTTCTTTTGCCCTTATGCTTTTCCCTAATGGAAAACTTTCTCTATGTTGTTTTCCCAATATACAACCTTCACAAAGGCTGTCCAGTTTCTCTATCAATGGTAATCCTCTTACCATTCCTTTACTACTCAACAAGTTAAGACCTCCAAAGTTGAGATGTCCAAATCTCAAGTGCCACAACCAATTTTCATCCTTTGGCACACTTTGGAAAGACTCTTGGGTAACTGCTGCAATTACTTCTTTGTTTTGCAAATCTGCCCTTATTCTAACAGAGAACATCCTGTTCCTTGTCATCTTCACTTTAACAATGCATCGTTTGTTGGGTGCTCTATCCATGATGGTGCATACATCATTCTCAAAGAAAACATTGTAACCCTTTTGAACAAGCTGTCCAATACTCAAGAGGTTACATCTCATTCTGGGGACATAGTAGACATCTGCTATGGTTTTCTTTTCACCCTTATTTGTAAATATTTTTACCTCTCCTTTTCCCATAACAGAGATTTTACTATCAATTCCAACTGTGACTTCTGATTTCACATTTTGATCTAAGGCAGAAAAGAGGGCTATGTTTCCTGTCATATGGTTGTTGCAACCTGAGTCTAAAAACCATATGTCTTCACTATTTGTTTCAGCCATGTTACAAGCTAACAACACATTATCTTGGCTGATGTTTTCTCTAGTGATGTTTGCACTAGATCTATTATCCATATCATGCTGCTTCTTCCTACATTCACTCGCATAATGCCCATATTTCTTACAATAATAACATTGGACATTGGATTTTTCATACCTTTATCCTTGAGCATGATATTGTCCTCTTTGTTGGCTGCTGTCTTGGCCTTGGTTCTAATTTGGATTGTTGCCTCTTCCTTGAGTATTTGCTGGGTTGTTCCTTCCACCTCTGTTTTGACTTCTGTCTCTTCCTCTCTTGTTTCCTCTGCCTTGACCTCTTCCTCTTCCAAAGGACATCTGGGTCTTGAAGGCTTGCTCTAAAGATGAGTTTTCATTCCTACTCAACCTCTACTCATGAGTTATCAGTGATGCATGAAGTTCATCAACTGAAAAATTTGAGAGATCCTTTGTCTCTTCTCTGGTGGTGACAATCACATGGAACCTTGAAGGTAGGACTCTCAATATTTTTTCCACAATCCTCCTTTCTTAAAGATTCTCCCCATGAGTCCTTATCTGTGTGACCAGACCAATTAAATGTGTGAAGAATGAGTCAATGTTTTCTGACTCCTTCATGTTCAGATTCTAAAAATTTATTCATGCCTTGATAGGCTGCCTTGAGGGTTTTCCATGCATATTTCGATGTCTTAGCTGCTGCTATCCTTGGAAACACACTCTGGTCTACTGCTTAATACAACAACACACGGGCTTTTGAATCCTTCTTCCTATTGCTCTTCAACAGATCCTTCTCTTCCTGAGTTAATCTATTAAACTCATTTTCATCTGCTGGTTCTTCAAAG
Organism: Pinus tabuliformis; assembly: GCA_031772625.1. NCBI lineage: Eukaryota > Viridiplantae > Streptophyta > Pinopsida > Pinales > Pinaceae > Pinus > Pinus tabuliformis. Next base: position 841,832,251 of record CM062811.1, read on the forward strand.
CATCTTCAACTAATTCCCATAAATCTTGTGAGGCAAACAGGGCTGTCATGGTTATTGCCCGATAGTCATAGTTTTTCCCATTAAACTGTGGGAGCTGGGTATTAAACATACCCATGCTAGTGCTTGTGTTGGCCATTCCTTGCATTCTCAACTATGGTTTAAATTCTTGACTGTGTGTTTAAAAACACTGACTGTTTCTTCAATAGTAACACAAAGAAAACTTTGAGGAATACCTGAATCTTTTGTTGACTGAGTCTTCACTCTGCTGGAGAAGCTGTTGCAGAAAAATAACTCCTTTCTTCAGCTTCTTTAACACCTTCAAGGAGCCCATACAAGCTCTGATACCACTGTTGGGGATTTTTCTGGGAAAATCCCAAAAACAAACAAACTGAACACACATAGAGACAATGCTCTGTTTCTCTTTCCACATGATCTTTTGCACAGGGAAGCTTCAATAAAATTTCTGAGAACAAAGTATTACACACCCATAAAAATGCTTGTATTCATTAAAAAAAAATGCCTGATACAACATGCATCCTCTTTTACTCAGAGGGATTCACCAAAAATACATTTCAACCAACAAAAAAAAAAAATTGTCTCCTCCTGAGATTTTACACTACTGGTGTGTAAAAACCTCATTTACATTTACTGGTGTGAAAACATTTTACATATACTATTGTAAAAATAAATTTTTACATATGCAGTAAAATTTTACATTACATTCACAAAAAAAAATTCTTTACTCAGATCATACGATTCTTCATGCTTCCTCCTCGTTTGAGCAACATGCAAGATTTACATTTCAACTTGGTTTCTTTATACTCTCCTTGCTTCACACTACGCACTGCTATGTGATATTCTACATACCTCACTCAAAGATATGCGCTCCCCCGTTTTTTTAATCTTACACTGCTGTGCAACAACAAGGTTTTTTTAATGAAAGTCAACTGGGTCGAAAAGAAAAAACATATGGCATACGCTTTATCTGTTAAAATAATATATGCCGTATAAAAGAAACTTAAATATTTTACCTACGCTTATGACAGTTTATTAAGTGCCTTAATAGAAAATGTGCGGTCAACCAAAATTTATTTCACTGCACGCAATGTATTTAATGCTCGCTCGAATGCAACTTTGATTGATGAATGGCATAGAACGATGAAGACAATCAGACGATGGACAAAGATTGTGGGAGCCCACTTCATGTTGAACGTTAGGCTCCGATAAAGCTGTACGGAAGGAAAAATGCATTGGCCGCGCATCAAGATTTCATTGCATCGGAGTCGACTGTCCGGAAACAGCTTGGTGACCAAAAGCGGTCCGAAATCTGTTAGATGGTTTTGCTGGGCAGTTTTGGGTGAGGTATGCATGCGGTTGAAATTACGTTTTCAACATTTCGGCCACTCCGCGGTATAGCTTATGGAGAGCATCAGATGTAAGTGCTAAGACAACAACATTGGAATTGGGGTATATCCGTTTTACCACCTGCAATAAATATCACATTACTTGTTTGGATCAATATCCACAGAATTTGTAGCACATAAAATTGTAAAATATGCTAACCTTTAGGGTTTTCTGTAATAGAGGGATGATTGCATACCTTTCTCGCAATGCATTGTGAGACCTACTCTGACCCGAATCAGTGATCTCAGTCAATTTCCAGTTCTTTCTCTTGTCTGTGACCTCATCTAGAAGCCTTTGTTTAACATCTGTGGTGGGACTATCTCTCTAGACTCTATACTACTCTGCACACATGTTGTCTCGAATATCAGATTATTCTTAAGACATCATATCAGATTATTCTTAAGACATCATTGATAACATCATCCTATTCCTATAAAAGATATGCCAAAATAATGGCTAATAGAGCATGTGAATGGGGAAAAGAACAAAATCATATACTATATGGAACTCAAAAGCAACAATATCTGGATTCTCACTGAAAATTTAGAAAATGATACTATGTAACAAACTAAACTGAATAATGCTCCACAAATATGCTAGATTCACTCTTACAAAATTGGTCATTGACAATGCAGGTCTGTCCCAACGTTCTACAGCACAGCAAAGGGAACCACCGCAGGAGGCATGGCATTCACAATTGAAGTCTGCATAGTAAAAATGAACTAGTTAGAGTTTAAACTTTAACATTAATTAGTAGTGCATGCACACAGTAAATGTGCATGGAAGAAGAATTTACCTGTGTTGCCATTGTCTCTGGTGACACCTTCATTCCTTCAAATGATCTACTCTCTAGCATGCGAACTAAGAGAAATCCCTCTGCGTTGAGTAAGATCTTTATGCCATTTTCATTCATTTTGACTGCCAACACGGAACCATCTTCGCTGAAACGAAGGCGAGGATTACCCTGGGATTCTTTTGGAAATAACACGAGGATTATACATTGAGATGTGATCAAGAAAACTTGAAATAATGTTATGAAACTCTAAAAACAAACCATCCTCATTTCCAAAAACAACTTCTTATCAAACTACCATCAACATCAATTATTGTCAGGATGTTGGTGCTATCCATATTCGAGAACTTTATTTGAAATTCATCACCAACTTCCAAGAACCTATTCCCGGTTGTTTCAAATTGTAGAATATGTCCCTTTCATTGTTCCCTCACTTTCATTCCACTCAGTGACGTATGAATCACCATCTTTACTTGTTCCATAGGGGAAGAGCCTAATAAAAATACAAATGATTATATACTTCAAAAAGGACATCGACTTGACACAACAAATACCTGGTTGTCTCAAATTGCAGAATATGTCGGCTTGATTGTTCCCCCACTTTCCTTCCACTCAATGAGGTATGAAACACCATATTTACTTGTTCAGTAGGAAAAGAGCCTAATAAAAAATAAAAATGACTATATACTTCAGAAAGGACATCGACTTGATACAACAATTATAGAAAATTGGAGGAAGGAAAATTCAGATCTACATGAAGACATTTTACAAACTAAACACCATACCAAGTTAACATTTTACCTTGTTCCATCACGACTATAAAACAAAGAGCATTATAGTCCACCCTAGATCTCGCAAGATCATGCAACCAGTATTTGATCTTTCCATCAATAGCTATAGAAAAAATAAACTGCATACAAAAATAAACTACATACAAACAAAAAATCATAATCCATGATCTTTCCATCAATAGATGTGTAGTTATAAAATAGGTTACTGATCAAGAAAGAAGGTTAATTTAACCAAGAAATTGAATGCAACTAAAGACAAACACACGAGTAAAAACTCTAACAAGGTGTTAAGGAAACATCCACGGGGCAAGGGATTGGAATCTCTTTTCAAACAATAAGTGATTCTCCTTACAATAGTTCCGGCATTCATCATTTATACATGAGCCTCCTAAGTTACCTACTGATTCGGTATGAAACTAACTTGTCAATAACTAATACAATTTATCAAATTTTACATTAATTAGTTGTCAATTACCAACAAACTCCACCTTAACAACAATTTTTCTAATACCTTGCTCATGCCTATTCATAATCTCTTCTACAAGCCAAGAGAAGCTAAACACCATCGCAACTTCTCTACTGTAACTCACTTTGTGAATATGTCTGCACAATTCTCTTGAGTATGGATCTTTAGAAAAGCTACTTTTTTGCCATCTATCACATGTCTTAGAAAATGATACCTTACATCAATGTGCTTGATTCTGTTGTGATAAGCGGGATTTGTAGCCAATTGAATAGCACTTTGAGTATCAAAAAGTACATTCACTTTCTCCTACGTCCTTCCAATCTCATCAACAAGTAGACTCTTTAACGAGATTGCTTTTTTACTAGCATTTGAAGAAACTAAATATTCTGGTTCGGTAGTGGACAACTCAACTATTTATTGAAGCTTTGGCATACAACTAATTGCTCCAAGAGTAAAGACATAACCTGTAGTAGATCTTCTTTTGTCCAGATCAACTGCATAATCAACATCTACATATATGTATCCTTCACTACCATTAAATATGATGCAATGGTCACTTGTGCCTCTTAGATATCGAAGCACCCATTTCACTACTTGCCAATGTTCTTCACCTGGATTTGCCATGAACCTGCTCACAACTCCAGCTGCATGTGAAATGTCAGGTCTTGTAGATACCATCACATACATTAAGTTGCCTACAACATTTGCATATGGTACATGAGACATATACTGCTTTTCTTCATCAGTTTTAAGACTCAAAACCGAAGAAATCTTAAAATGGGAAGCTAATGGAAGATTAACAGGTTTCACATTGTTCATAGAGAACCTTTCAAGTAATTTCTCCACATACTTCTACTGTGATAACCAAAGATTACCATTTTCCTTGTCTCTGTGTATCTCCATGCCCAAGATATGTTTTGCTGCTCCAAGATCCTTCATATCAAACGTCCTAGAGAGCTGAGCCTTTAACCTGTTGATCTCTTCCATGCTTTTTCTTGCAATAAGCATATCGTCAACATACAAAGCTAAGATAATGAATATTCCATTGAAACTTTTGAAGTATACATAATGACCATACTCATTTCTAATAAAGTTCTCACTCACCATGAAGGAGTCAAACTTCTTGTACCATTGTTAGGGTGACTGCCTCAGACCATACAATGATTTCTTGAGCTTGCAAATTAATCTTCTGTTATGACCTTGTACTAAACCTTCTCGTTGTTTCATATATAAATCTTCATTCAAATCACCATGCAGAAAAGATGTTTTAACATCTAACTATTCTAACTTAAGGTTAAGTAATGCAGTTAGTGCCAACACAATATGAATAGAAACAATTTTTACAAATGATGAAAAAATATAATGAAAGTCGATACTTTCAACCTCAGAATACCCTTTTGCTACCAGTCTCGCCTTGTACGTTTTGATACTTCCATCAACTTTTCGTTTCAGTTTGAAGACCCATTTTCATCCACAAACACTTCTCCCTTCACGAAGTTCTACAAGATCACACGTATTGTTCTTGGCTAAGGAGTCCATTTCTTCTTCCATAACCATTTTCCATTTTCCGCTATTTGTTCCATCTATTGCTTCCTAATAACAAGAAGGTTCCCCATCTTCAGTAATCAAAGCAAAAGATGAAGCAGAATCTTCATACCTTTTGGTAGTTTTTCTTTCCCTTGTAGACCTTCTTAGAGTGACTAGTTGTTGAATTGGTTCAGAAACTTCGACGATCTCCTTTGTATCTTCAACACTTTTTTCTCCAAAAGTCTCTTCTTCCTTTTGACTATCACCAAAATTTCTAGCCTCCAACTGAATTTGTTGATTTGGCGATACCTGTTCTTGTATAATTCTTTCAACATTTGATTTTAAAAAAGAAGATTCATCAAATGTTACATCTCTACTAGTGACTATCTTCCGTGATGTAGGATCCCACAACCTGTATCCTTTCACTGCATAGTGATACCCAACAAAGACATAACATTTCGATTTTGGATCTAATTTTGAACGCTGATTTTTAGGAATAAGAGCATAAGCGTCATAGCCAAATATCCTTAAAGGTGAATAATCACAAGACTGACTTGATCAAATTTCTTCAGGAATTTTACAATTAACTGTTATTAAAGGTGATCTATTAACTAAATAAAAAGTAGTGGATACTGCTTCTGCCCACAACTCCTTTGGTAAGTTAGCATTGTTGATCATGCTTCTAGCTCTTTACATAAGAGTCTCATTCATACGTTCAACAACACCATTTTGTTGAGGAGTATAAACAACAGTTTTGTGTCTAACAATTCCTTCATTCTTATAGTATTGTTCAAATTATATTGAAATTCACCATCATTGTCAATTCTTAAACATTTAATTGATTTACTTGTTCTTTTCTCTACCATTACTTTCAATTGTTTAAATATATTGAATACATCAACTTTCATTTTTAGCATAAATACCCAAAATTTACGGGAGAAATCATCAATAAACATTAAAAAACATAGAGCACCTCCATATGATACAACAAGAGATGGTCCCCACAGATTAGAATGAATATAGTCTAAAATATCTTTACTATTATGATTTCCAGTTTTAAATCCCTGTTTACACTGTTTTCCATAAACAAAATGTTTATAGAAATCCAACTTCAAAGATTTCAGATCAGGAAGAGATTTACATTTCATCAGTATTTGAAGACCTTTCTTGCTCATGTGACCTAATCGTTGATGCCATAGGCGAGTACCTTCTTCTTATTTTTCTGACACAATCACGACTCCCTGACCTGAGTACTTCCTTTGAGTCTGTAAAGATTTCCGACCTATTTTGCTTTCATAACAACTAGGGTGCATTTAGAGACTTTCAACACTCCACTCTGACCTGTTAACTCATAACCATTCGAAACCAACACTCCCAAAGAAATCAAATTTGTCTTCAATTCAGGTACATGTCGAACACTAGTTAATGTTCTAACTGTGTTATCATACATTTTAATCCTGATATTTCCCATCCCAATAGTCTGACATGTTACATTATTACCCATAAACACAGAACTACCATTTACATCTTCATATGAAGTAAATCAATTTCTGTGTGGACACATGTGATGAGAAGCACCAGAGTCTAATAGCTAGCTTTCAAAACCCTGAGAGACATTACATACAAGTGAAGTTTCATCTATCATACATAATTCTTCAACAGATAAAACTTCATCTATCATCCCTGAATCAACCTGATTTGCTTCATTTTTCGGGTTATCAAACTCTTTTCATTTCCAACAATCTTCCTTCAAGTGTCCAATTTTATTGTAGTGCAAACATTTTACCTTACACTTCTTTCCCTTTGGTTTAGATCTCGAAGACCCCCTTGTTTTTTCTCCTCTTTCGTTTGACCATCCTCTAGCTATCATCGCTTCTAATGCAGCTGTTTCAGTACTGGATTTCCTTCATACTTCTTTAGACAAGAGAGCTCCCACAATTGATTGAAATTTCAAAGAATCAGTGGTGCTCAAACTATTATTCTCTTATCCTGCAAAAGGATACCCAAATATAGAATATGCGAAGAAATATACCCAGAACATAGAGTAGTGAGAGACAACAGCAAATATTTTATTATTCAGAAAGCAATGTTCACTGGCCTCTTCGAGGGGGCAACCTCCAATAGAGTAGAGCTCGATTCAAAAATAAGACACGATGCTCCAAGCAGGGAGTCTCTATCCCTTATATATGACTCATACATGCAATAGCATGGATCAATACCATGGGTTTTATTAATATCATCTATCTAATACTACGACCCATTTGCAACTAATTGTGGTCCCATCATTAATAGTGGGTTGACCACTTACAATTCTTAATATGAGCTTTATTGACTCTTGACTATGACTCGATCCCATTACATAAATAAGGGGGTTAGGGTGGGACCCTAACATGCCCTCCCCCTTAAGACTAGCCTTGTCCTCAAGGCTGAAGCTGCGGAAACCACTGAAGAATAGTGGTTGGTTCCCAAGTTGCATCTTCCGGAGAGGTGTCTTTCCACTTGACAAGGACTTCCTTAATCAGGTGGCCCCACAGGTGCTTGTCTCGTGTGTCTAGGACCTGTTTAGGTTGGAGCTAGATTGACCCTTCTTCGTCCAATTCAGGTAGACTGGTTTGAATTCTGCAATTTTTCCCAATCACTTTCTTGGGGCATGAGACATGGAAAACTGGATGGATTTTTGCAGTAGGTGGCAAAGCAACCTTGTAAGCCACTTCTCCAATGTCCTGAAGTATATGGTCCATAGAATTTTGGGGATAGTTTTTGACAACCCTTGTCTTTGAGTGATGTTTGCTTATATGGTTGCAGCCTCAAAAAGACCTGATCCCCTTCTTGAAATTGGCACTCTGAGTGATGCTGGTCTACCTGTTTCTTCATGCGGTTTTGAGCTCGATGAATATTCTCTTTAAGATGGGCGAGCATGGTTGTGTGGTGTTGTAGGAGTTGATCCATTGCTTGTACCTTTGAGTACCCCTTGATATAAGAAGTAGGGGAAGGAGTGTGTTGACCATACACTGCTTCCTAGGGAGCCATTTTGGTGGTGGCATGATAGTTTGTGTTATACCACCATTCAGCCAGAGGTAACCATTGTACCCAAAGATGTTACTTTTTTGAAGTGAAACACCTAAGGTAGGTTTCCAGACATTTGTTTACTACTTCAGTTTGACCATCCATTTGAGGATGATAGGAAGTATTGAGTTTTAGTTGAGTGCCTTGTAGCCTGAAGAGTTCCTGCCAAAAATTACTGGTGAAGATCGGGTCACAATCGGACACAATAGAAGTGGGCATGCCATGCAATTTGAAGATCTGATCCATGAAAGATTGAGCGACCAAAGTCGGTGTAAACGGGTGGGGTAGGGCGCAGAAATGAGCATACTTTGAAATTCTGTCCACAACCACCATGATGACTTACTTGTTTCCTGACTTTGGAAGACCTGTAATGAAATCCATAGAAACCTTCGTCCATATTGATGCCGGGATGGGCAACGGTTGTAATGTGCCCGGTGCGTTGACAATCTCCCCTTTGTGGCATTGAAAGACATCGCATTCTGCTACAAATGTAAGGATGTCCTTTTTCATGCCTATCCAAAAAAATGATCTTCTGGTGCGAGCATACGTCTTCTGAAAGCCTGAATGTCCTACAATGGGGGATGAGTGCAATTATGCTAAAATGAGAGTTTTGAGGGTGGAAGTTGGTGATATTACGACTCTATCCCTGTAGTGAAGAATCTCATCCTGCCACGAATAGCCCTTGGTGGAATTTGGATCTTCCTGCAATTGAGAAATGAGTTGGGAGAGCCCGGGATGTGAAAACCATTCCCTGCAAGCCTCTTCAATCCATTCTGGAATGGGAAGGGAAATTGCTAGCAAGGTACTTTCCTCCTCAAATTGGCGAGATAATTCATCTGCTACACTATTGTCTTGCCCTTTCTTCTAAATGATCTCATAATCATATCCCAGCATTTTGGCGAGCCATTTATTTTGTTGTGGGGAGGATAGGCATTGCTCCAAAAAATATTTAAGGCTGTGATGGTCTATGCGGATTTAGAAACGTCGCCCCAATAAATAAGGTCGCCAGGTCTCTACTGCATGTAAGATGGTCATCATTTCCTTCTCGTAGGTAGATTGGCCCAGATTCTTCCCACTTAGTTGTTGACTTGTGAAGGCCAAAGGTTGTCCTTCCTGCATTAAGACAGCCCCAATACCCGTACCCGAAGCATCACATTCAATGACAAAAGATTCGGTGAAGTCAGGTAGTGCTAAGACTGGAGTGGAACACATGGCATTTTTGAGAGCTGTAAAGGCCTATTATGCGTCCTCATTCCAGAAGAATGAATTTTTCTTCAGGAGTTGAGTGAGGGGCTTTGCTATGCGACCATAATCGTGGACAAATTTGCGATAATAGCCTGTGAGACCCAAAAATACTCTCAGGCTCTTCAAGGTCCTAGGTTGAGGCCAATCCTGCATTGCCTGGATTTTTTCGGGGTCCACCTTGACACCTTCACGCCCCACAATGTGACCCAAATACTCAACTTCTTCCATGCCAAGCAGCACTTGGACATCTTAACAAATAATTTATGCTTGCGGAGCAGTTGCAAGAGTATATCTACATGTTGAAGATGTGTGGCCCAAGTGCAACTATAGATGAGGATGTCATCAAAGAAGACAAGTACAAATTTCCTGAGATATGGTTTGAGAAGGTGGCTGATAAGGCTCTGAAAAGTAGATGGGGCGTTACAAAGACCGAATGGCATGACCAAGAACTCATAATGGCCTTCATGAGTCCGGAAAGCAGTCTTTGGAATGTCGCTTCCTTCATACGAATCTGATGGTAGCCTGAGCGAAGATCTAGAGCCCCATTGAGTTCATCCAGCAAATCATCAACGATCGGGATGGGAAATTTATCTTTGACTGTCAAGTTATTGAGGGCCCTGAAGTCTAGACACATCTGCCACTCCCCATCTTTCTTGAGCACCATGACCACCGGTGATGAATAAGGACTAATGCTCGGATGAATGACACCTGCTTCCAAAAGTTCCTTGATTATTTTTTCTATTTCATTCTTTTGGGTGAACGGATATCTATAGGGGCATACATTTGGGGGTTGGGCCCCTAGAACCAAGGTGATGCTATGATCATGTTCCCCTCTCAAGGGTGGAAGCTCATGCGGCTTGTCAAAGACCAGCAGATGGTTATTTAAAATCTGTTTCATCTCAGGATGAATCGGCAGAGACTGGGTAGCGACTGCCTAGATGGCATTAAATTGAGCTATAACTCCATGATGGCCCTTTTTTAGCAATTTTTCCATCCTATGCAAGCTAATGATAAAGGGAGCTCCCGCTTGGAGTCCACAGAGGGTATGTGTGGAGTTGTTCTGCTTAAAACTCATATATAACTCCTGGAAATCCATTGTGATTGGCCCAAGAGTGCAGAGCCATTCAGCGTCGAGGAAAATGTCGCATCCTCCCATGTGTATGGAAAACAGGTGGGTTTTCAACTTATAATCCCCCATTTGAAGTTTGACATTTTCATAGCGGCCTTCACATTTCATTGTTCCCCCATCCACAATTTGGACTTGGAAGTTAGAAACTGCTCGTAGAAAACAATGCACTACTTCCGCGACTTTTTGATGGATGAAATTATGTGTACTTCCACTATCAATCAAGACTACTACTGGGCGATGTTTAATAAAACCTCTGATTTTGAGAGTTCGAGGTGAAGAAATCCCTGCCAAAGCATTTAGCCAAATAACTGGTTCGTCAGAGACATTGTCCTTTTGGTTGTCCTCTTCTACCACCTCATGTTCCTCGAGTGGTGGATCTTCCTCTAATGAGCTGTAGTCAGTGGCATCAATTTGAAAAAATTTGGGCTCCTTGCATTTATGACCTGGGGAGTATTTTTCATCACAGTAGTAACATAATCCTTGCTTTCTTCTTTCGGCCATTTCTGCAAGTGACACCTTTTGGACCTCAAGTGTTTGAGTCATGTTGGGAGCCTGTGGGGGGCGACCCTTAGCAGAGAATTTTGGGCAACTATACTGGACTGCTAATGCACATTCCATGTTACGAGCTACCTTACAAGCCTCCATCCATGTGGGAGGGTGGTGCAGTAGGACTTGGGCTTTCATGGCTTCTTTAAGACCATTGATAAAACATTTCGTGTAGAACACATCTGAGAGACCCCAAGTGCGGAAGGCTAAGGCTTCAAAGGCTGTAATATATTCATCCATTGTGCCAGTCTATCGGAGCTTAGTAAGACGACCCAAAAAAGAAGATTCCTAGTCAAAGCGATCTGTAAGAGCTTTTTTGAAGTTGGTCCAAGCCCAAAAAGGTCCATTGCAACGTTGATGTCATTCCCACCATTGCCACCTTTCATTGTCCAAGTACATGATCCCCACCATAAGCTGAGTCTCATTATCTAAGATGTTATTCAGATTGAAATACTGCTCCATTTGTGCTATCCACGCTGCCGGGTGAGAACCGTCAAATTTATGTATATCCAACTTGGGAGGTCGCTAACGGGATTGTTGGTGGGTGCCCCAAACGTGAGGAAAGTGGCTAGACTCACCCTCATTGTGTCCATTGCCACTATACGCCTCCTCGTGGGTTTCCTCCTTGCCCTTCAGGATTTGGAGAAATAGTCTGTCAAGTTGACTTTGGATGGATTGCAAGGTTTGTTCAAGTTTGTCAATCTTCTCATTGGCTATAGCTTGAGCTCTAGTTTCTACCATGCACCTATCAGATGTTCTTGAGATGTGGGACCGCCCAAAAATATTTTTCAGTTGAATTGAATGGTACTGCCGTGCTTAGCTCATCATCCTGATTTCTGAAAACTCCTAACGGAGTTTTACTCCTTCCTTATGAATACTGCAGCTACCAAAACCTCAAAATGTAAATGCTGCAAAAAGCCCTGCGAAAATTATGCCCGGGTATAGGAACCCCACACAACTACTCAGATCTGGTGGATCTGGGAGATCTGAATGGTGGATCAGATAGCTCTGGGTGGTGGAATCGACTGTTGCTACGGATCTGATGGATCGAATAGATCGGATTGTCTAGTCTGCTAACTCGGAACTGCGGGACTGATGTTTGCTGCTGTTGTACCCCTTTGCACGAGTGGATCTAGCAGAGATGATGCATGATTCCAAGATAGAAAAGGGAACTATGGTCTCAAGGAGTGTTAGGTGCTACAGATCGCAATGTACATAAGGGTCTGGCAGTAGTACTCGACCCAATGTTTCAGGGCTCTAACTAAGGAGGATCAACCGTACCCTTAGCCGTACAACCCGACTACCCTATTGTACGGGCGAGTAATATCTTCGAGTGCTGTTCTCGGTGTACTGTAGCAGCAAGAAGGCTGACGGTTTATCTATGGCAAGGTTTCAAGGGAGACTAAGGGCTTCCGATATACCCAGAGGGTACTTGGAAGACAGTTAGTGCGCGGTTCTGTCTAATGCGCTACTACTCGAAGGGGTACCCACAGGGGTTACAAGGGAGTCTGTTGGGTCCCTATAATACTAGTGACTACCCCATTACTATTGTAGTTATACCCCTTATTTATATTGATGTACTCATGTAGTGCCCATATTGTTACTATTTTGCCACATAGAAGCCCACTATTGTTATTGTTGTGCCCTACAATATTATTGTTATGTAGGCTTTGATTGTATTGGGACCACTTAGACTCCTATATATAGAAAGGAGGTATTTTCATTTGTATCATCCAAGAATTGTTCATTTATGTAATGTAAAGGAGGTTTCCCCCTCGAAGAGGCTGAATTCTAAGGCGTGGATCTCTCTTTTCTATCTTTTTGTGAGTTGGTTTCATAACATTTGGTATCAGAGCTTTGGATTCTAGGGTTTCGCTGCTCCAAACAGGCCATCGTGGTATTTTCGCTATAACATTTTTTTGGTGACGTTTCAGAAGTCGCAAAAAAAACCCATTTGAGAAAAATTGGCGCTTAACCTTGGGTCCGAATTGCAAATATTTTCGCGCGACTTTTTCGGTGATATGATCTAAGGAAGTTGGCCTTTTGGCAGACTCCTGAATTACATTCAAAACAGGTGACCTGGGGAAAATCGTCATAACTCTCTCTCTGAGGATCGGATTAAAATTTTGTAAAAAGGTGCAGAAAGAGGACAGACTCTGGTTTCTTGTATGTATGTTTTAGATTCAAAGGTTGAAACAGTGGCTCGTGGCACGTCGTACAATTTCGCTCTACTGAACTAGTCTAAAAGCAAGTCACTGTGGGAGATTTCACATAACTCTTCCTTGGAGAATCCAATTTGGCTCAGACTTGTGGCATTGGAAAGAGGACACAGAAGGCTACTGCAAGTAGCAATTTCAGAACTGGATGATTCGAAATTACAGAGACACATCAGATTCAATATCAGGCTTCTATAAAGTGAAAAAAAGGTGTGTAGTTTTTTTTTAAATTTTTGTGTAAGCTTGGTTTAAAGGAATTCAAAGGGCATAGTAAAGAATTATTATCGGTAACTGATGCCCCGAGGAAAGAAAATGCAAACACCTAGTAAGGAACCTGAAAGCTCTAGCATGACTCATGAAGAAGAAGAAGAAATGCTACGTGATATATCAAAATTACAAGAACAAGTGCAACAAATGTCACGATCACAAAAGCTAACAGAAGCTAAGATAAGTGGCGTGGAATCTAAGATAAAGGGCATGGAAGCTAAGATGGATGATTCTAAGACAGATTTGAAGAGATACATGGCAGATTTGAAGATGGATTTGAAGACAGGTATGGAAGAATTGAAGAAGTTGCTACAAGAAAGTGTCACTAATGGTGAAAAGGTAGTAAAGGAAGCTCATGATGAGAACAAAAGAAATGTTAATCATGATACCATAGACGCTAATGTTGGATCGAAGACTCATCATGTTCCAAAAATCAATATGAGGAAGTTTGATGGCAAGGATCCCGCCACATGGATATTACAGATGGAGCAATTCTTCGATCTCAATAATGTGCAAAACACACAAAAGGTACGTATGGCAACTTTATATCTGGAACCAAATCAGTTTGTATGGTATCAATGGCTTTGTTCTCGTAAACAATTTATCACTTGGGCAATTTTTACGGAAGAATTGATAGCACATTATGAGGATACAAAAAACAACACTTTTTTTAGCCAATTGATGAATCTCAAACAAAAGGGTTCAATAATGGAGCACATTGAGGAGTTCCAAAAATTGAACATAAGGATAAAAGATATTCCAGAGGAGCATAGGATTGATGTCTTCATAGGGTCTTTAAAGGATAATATCCAACATGATGTGCGCCTTTGGGAACCTGATTCATTAGAGAAGACATTCAGGTTAGCAAGAAAAATGGAAAGTAAAATTATGGCAACTAGGAAGCATACCATTCACAACTATAAAGATGGAAGTGTTGTTGCCCATAGTCTTCGACAACCTACAAGGTTGACACCGCAACAATTGGAAGAAAAAAGAGCAAAAGGGCTTTGTTACAATTGTGATAGCAAATACGCAAAAGGTCATAAGTGTGCTGAGAAAAAATTATTCTACATAGATTGTGAAGAGGAAGAAGAAAAGGAGCAAGAAAGGTCAAAAGAAGAGGATATATTCCAGGAACAAAGCCTATATGAAGAACAAATAAATCCGACCATATCTTGTAATGCATTGGCGGGAATTACCACTCCTCAAACCATCAAGATAGAAGGACAAATCAAGAAGAAAAAGGTGATAGTGTTGATTGATTCAGGAAGCACCCACAATTTTATTCATTGTAGGGTAGCAAAAGAATTGAATTGCTTCCTATATCCAGCACCAGAGTGTCAAGTAATGATTGCAAATGGAGGAACAATAAATTGCTCTGGAAAGTGCCATAATATCAAGCTATCCATGGGAGAATATGTATTGACTAGCCCAATGCTTTCCATTCCAATGGGAGGTGCTGATGTTGTACTAGGAGTCCAATGGCTACAATCCTTGGGTACAATAGCTTTTAATTTTCAAGAACTTTTCATGAAATTTTCTTTGGAAGGAAAGGAAGTTGAATTAAGGGGTATTGCAGGGAAACCAAGAAAGATAATCAGCTCTAATGGTATGACAAAGCTTCTAAAAAAGGAGCAAAGGGGTGTAATTGCACAATTATGTTCGCTAGATGTTTCCACATTAGAATCATCTATTTCTCCAGATCTCCAAAAAGTCCTGGACAATCATTCCAAGGTATTTGAGACTCCCAAAGGTCTCCCACCTATGCGTGATCATGATCATGCTATTCATCTGATTCCAGGAAGTGTTCCTCCAAACATCAGGCCGTACAGATATCCCTATGTCCAAAAAAGTGAAATTGAACGTATGGTTGCAGAAATGCTAGAGGCTGGTATAATTCAACCGAGTCAAAGTTCTTTCTCTGCTCCAGTAGTATTGGTGCACAAGAAGGATGGATCATGGCGCATGTGTCCGGATTATAGGGAGCTCAACAAGCTCACTATTAAAGATAAGTTCCCCATTCCTGTCATTGATGAATTACTGGATGAATTGCATGGATCAATTTACTTCACCAAGTTGGATCTTCGTTCAGGATATCATCAAATCAGAATGAAGATTGAAGACATTCTGAAAACGGCATTTACAACTCATGAGGGTCATTATGAATTTTTGGTCATGCCTTTTGGCCTTACCAATGCACCTTCAAAATTTCAAGGTTTGATGAATTCAATTTTCAAACCATTCCTTAGAAAATTTGTGTTAGTATTTTTTGATGATATACTTATCTACAGCAAGTCTTGGAAGGATCATGTTGAACATGTCGACAGGGTGCTACAACTATTGGAAGAGAAACAATTATATGCCAAAAGATCCAAATGTTTCTTTGGAGCCCAGGAGGTGGAATATTTGGGTCATATTGTATCTCATGAAGGAGTTAAGGTAGACCCTACCAAAATTAAAGCCATTAAGGAATGGAAAATCCCCACATCCATAAAGCATTTGCGCGGATTTCTTGGGTTGACAGGGTATTATCGCAAGTTTGTTAAGAATTATGGGAGAATAGCAGCACCTCTAACGACATTATTGAAGAAAGATGCATTTTCATGGACTCCGGAAGCAACAAAGGCCTTTGAAAATCTTAAAGAGGCAATGTGCCAAGCACCGGTCTTAGCTACACTGGACTTCACAAAAACCTTTACTGTGGAATGTGATGCTTCAGGAAATGGAATTGGTGCTGTTCTAATGCAAGATGAAAGACCCATTGCCTTTGAAAGTCGTCCAATCAAGGGAAAGTTTCTAAGAAAAGCTATTTATGAGAAGGAAATGTTGGCAATACTCCATGCACTTAAGAAATGGCGACCCTACCTAATGGGAAGACACTTCAAGGTAAAAACAGATCATGATAGCCTTAAATACTTTTTAGAACAAAGATTATCCTCTGAAGAGCAACAAAAGTGGGTCACAAAGATGTTGGGTTATGACTTTGAAATCATCTACAAAAAGGGGAAGCAAAATGTGGTGGCAGATGCACTCTTAACGAAGGATGAGGATGTGGAAGCATTGTTGTGCGCTATTTCTATCATCCAACCAGATTGGATAAATGAAGCAAGGGAGGAATGGAAGAATGACGAAGAAGTATGGGCACTTATTCGAAAGCTACAACAAGATTCCAGTACGTCTGATACATTTAGCTGGAAAAATGATTCGTTATGGTACAAAGATCGCTTATACCTCTGTAAGAATTCCCAGCTAAAACAAAAGATTCTTATGGAATTGCACACTTCTCCCTTAGGAGGGCACTCAGGATTTTTAAAAACTTACCACAGGGTGAAGAAGGAATTTTTTTGGGATGACCTTAAATCAGATATTCATAAGTTTGTGGCAAAATGTTTGGTTTGCCAGCAAAATAAAGTTGAAACAATTAAGACACCGGGTCTATTACAACCTTTACCCATTCCAAGCCAACGTTGGGAGGAGGTATCAATGGATTTTATCACAGGTCTACCCAAGTCTGAGGGAAAGAGTGTCATCATGGTGGTAGTTGACAGACTTACCAAGTATGCACACTTTTGTGCATTATCACATCCATTTAAAGCTAGTACAGTTTCTACTGCATTTATGGAAACAATTCAAAAGCTACATGGAAACCCAAAGATTATTGTAAGTGACAGAGATCCCATTTTCACTGGAAATATTTGGACAGAATTATTTTCTTGTCTTGGTACTCAGTTAGCTCATAGCTCATCTTATCATCCTCAATCTGATGGGCAAACTGAGATAGTAAACAAATGTTTGGAAGGATACCTTCGTTGCTTTGTATCTGATAAACAGACACAATGGGTCAAATGGTTGCCTCTGGCTGAATGGTGGTATAACACTTCCTTTCATACAGCAACAAAAATGACCCCATTTATGGCACTTTATGGGTATCAACCACCATCCATCACATCATATTTAAGAGAAAATTCTAAGGTTCAGGCAGTGGAACATCACATCGAACATCAACAACAAGTCCTCCAAATCTTAAAGGATAACCTTGTGTTGGCACAGAATAGAATGAAACAACAGGCAGATCAGCATCGCAGTGAAAGAAGTTTTGATGTAGGTGATTGGGTATTCCTACGGCTACAACCATATAAGCAAATGTCCCTCAAGCAAGCTAAGAAGGATAATAAATTATCACCAAAGTATTATGGTCCGTACAAGGTGTTGCAAAAGATTGGTACTATGGCATACAAATTGGAGCTTCTTGCAGCTTCTCGACTGCACCCAGTTTTCCATGTTTCATGCTTAAAGAAGGTTATAGGCGACAAGCTCCCAGTTCAAACAATATTGCCAGAACTTGACGAAGAAGGAAAAATTATATTGGAACCGGAAGCAGTTATAGAAACAAGAACTCGACAGCTACGAAATCGATCAATTTCAGAGTACCTTATCAAGTGGAAGAACTTATCCGCTAAAGATTCCACATGGGAGGACGAGAATTTTATGCAGAAGTATCCTAAACTACTCAAGCGTTGAGGACAACACTTTTTTGAAGGAGAGGGGCATGTTGGGTCCCTATAATACTAGTGATTACCCCATTACTATTGTAGTTATACCCCTTATTTATATTGATGTACCCATGTAGTGCCCATATTGTTACTATTGTGCCACATAGAAGCCCACTATTGTTATTGTTGTGCCCTACAATATTATTGTTATGTAGGCTTTGATTGTATTGGGACCACTTAGACTCCTATATATAGAAAGGAGGTATTTTCATTTGTATCATCCAAGAATTGTTCATTTATGTAATGTAAAGGAGTTTGCCCCCTCGAAGAGGCTGAATTCTAAGGCGTGGATCTCTCTTTTCTATCTTTTTGTGAGCTGGTTTCATAACAGAGTCCAACAAGCGTGACCACCTCTTGTATTTCCTACGTGCGTGGCTCCCCAAATTTGCAGGTTTATGCGCTCAATGACAGATCTCGTGGTTTAAAGACGCCGGAACATGTCTCTAGCCAAAAAAAAAATTGCTAAGAAATGGAGATCCCATCGGCCCTGGAAAGTGCTATGATACCACTTGTTATGCTCTTATCCTACAAAAAGATACCAAAATACAGAATATGCGAAGAAAGATACATAGAACATAGAATAGTGAGAGACAATAACAAATATTTTATTATTCAGAAAGCAATGTTCACTAGCCTCTTCGAGGGGGCAACCTCCAATAGAGCAGAGCTCGATTCAAAAATAAGACACAATGCTCCTCGCAGGGAGTCCCTATCCCTTATATATGACTCATACATGCAATACCATGGATCAATACCATGGGTTTTATTAATACCATCTATCTAATACTACAGCCCATTTGCAACTAATTGTGGTCCCGTCATTAATAGTGGGTTAACCACTTACAATTATTAATATGGGCTTTATTGACTCTTGACTATGACTCAATCCCATTACATAAATAAGGGGGTTAGGGTGGGACCCTAACACAAACTGATTGAAGTTACGAAGTGGTACCATGACTCGGGTAAAGAACACAACAAGGTTATAGATTTGTCTTCTTCCTGAATTTTAACTTTCATATCTGATAATTGGCATATAAGTGTCTTAAAAACATTTAAATGTTGTGAAATTTTTGAACTCTCCCTCATTTGAAGACTGTACAATTGTCTTTTCAAATAAATTCTATTGGTTAATGACTGTCATATATAGTTTTTCCAGCTTTTCCCATAAGCTTGAAGCTGTACTCTCTTCAACAATTTTGAAGAGAACTTCATCCGCCACGCATAACTTGATGGTATTGAGAGCTCTGACATCCAAGTCCTCCCAGTCTGAATCTTTCATGCTTGCAGGTTTCTTATTTTCCCCGTCCAAAGCTTTGTGCAACACTTGTTGCACCAACAAATCCCTAACTTTTAGTTTCCATAGAGCAAACTTTCTCTTGCCGGTGAATTTCTCCACCTCAAGCTTTGCATTCGAAATTTTTTCCATTTCTTTCCTCCTAGGGTTTCAGTCTTTTAACTAGGGTTTATTAAAAAAAATTACTTGGATTGTCTTCTTCCAACAGAGGTTTTTCCATGTTTTTTTTTTATTTTTACTACAATTTTCTGGAAAAAAATCACAAATTACCCAATAAAAAATTCAAAATCTTACTTTCCCAAATTTTCCAAATTGACTGAGAAAACCTACAACATGTTATTTTGAAAAAATCCCTTTTGTTTAATTTTAGTTTCCTGAAAAAACTTTCTTGAATTCAAAGAAATCTTTCAACAAACCCTGAATTTATTCCCAAATTTTGAAAAAAATATCTGGCCTTCCAAGATGATATCTCTTTGACCTGTAGTTTTCAAGCAACACATCCTCTAATGCAATGGTAACATGCAGGTGGCCAACAACGGGTATGCAACTTGGTTCACGCTTCTCCTCGTTGGCACACAGGTTTTGGACAACGGAACCATGCAGCCATCGGATAGGTTATGGAAGGCATGAGGGCCCTAACCAATGGAACCACACAGCCCTTGCTCCAGTTCTGGACAAGAAACGGGCGTCCATGATTTTGGTATGCACTGAACAGGCAGCAACGGTGGTCTTCACACAGTCTACGCAGTAGCATGATGACCTCCTCAGTCCACGTAGAGAACATCTCTATCTTCCTCGACCAGCACACACAAGGCAGAGGGTTAGGTGGTCTGGCAGCATAGAATTGGGCCTCAGGTAGCAAACGACCTCCCCATCAATCCATTCCATTCCACTCTCCTCCTGGGTTCTCTTCCTCGACCAGCACGCAGAGGGAACTCTGGTTCTGCTCAATAAATGGAAACAGGGCGGCCTCCTCGCCAGTCCACACAAAAGAGCCTTCCTCGACATTTCCTTGTTGCTACACGCACACAGCCTCTGATGGGCATGGACAGCACTGTTGGTTCATACACACTCTAGACTCAACACAAAAACCTCACTCTGATACCATTTGTAGTTATGAAATAGGTTACTGATCAAGAAAGAAGGTTAATTTAACCAAGAAATGGAATGCAACAGAAGACAACCACACAAGTAAAAAACCAAGATTTACGTGGCAAAAACCATGAAAAGGTGTCAAGGAAACATCCACGGGGCAAGGGATTGTAATCTCTATTCAATCAATAAATGATTCTCCTTCTAATAGTTCGGGCATTCATCAGTTTTATATATGAGCCTCCTCAGTTACATGACTACTGATTCGATATGAAACTAACTTGTTAATAACTAATACAATTCACCCAAAGTTACATTAATTAGTTGTCGATTACCAACAAGCTGTAGAAAAAATAAACTGCATACAAAAAAGGAATCATAATCCATCTATCTTTAGTGCAATAAAGTATTTTCCATATGGCCAAAAAATCACAGAAAGGCAAACATCAGAGAAAAATAGAATATGCAATGTATTTCAAAACTAGTCCTCAACTGCAATTCACATAAATTCTTCAGGACTCAAGGAGAAAAGTACCTAAATATTTTCTGACTGGTAAGGACAAATAGAACATACAACTGCTTCATGACCTTCAAATGTGTAATGCTTTCGACCAGTTACTACATCCCACACTTACAAGCACAAACAATATTTTTTTTTCTTTCTGTTTTCATATACATATAAGTAAATGACAACTATTAGAATGAGTTTTGAAACATATGATAAAGAAAATTACCTTGATGGTCTTATCATCCCCACATGTAATTATTATTACGAGATAGTAGCTAGGGTGTGGAAAAGAAATATCATTGACACCACCAGCATGTGCATCAATCTGTTTAAATTATATCAATGTTAATAAATTATATTTTCAATACAAACTTAATTTTACAGACCTACAAGAATGTACATATTGGCCTTTAAGAATGTAAGCAAACCTCTAGATGTTGTCTCAAATCGCCTACCACAGTATAAGAATATATGTGAACTATACACTTGGAAAACACAACTCCTATAACACAAACCTAGTCATGTCTGTATCTGAATAGAGGGTGTAGCACCAACATTCTATTGGTGTGAAACTGACCAATAGGGGACCAGAGGCATTTGTAGATGACATTATTACAAATCACTCACATTGTTGTATAAAGAAGGAAATGATATCAAAGCATCTTATTAATGAATATGAGTATAGATTAAGTTACCAAGGACTGCCCCACCTGGGTTCCAAATACAACGATTCACTCATACAATTGGATTATTCACAAGAGCAGGCCAAGAAAACATAACAAAACATATATAAGAGTTTACCTAAGGCCAGTGGTAATGATCAACTCTAGTAAATAACTCCAAAACCTTTTCAAGGTCATTCATACTTGTACATTTTTCCAATTTAAATTAAAGAACTAATTTACTAAAAAATCATCTTCTTGCATGTGAATGGAACAGACTGAAATTTCCTAAACCTTTAAATTCCTGCAGCCTATTTTTTTTTGACATTCCACTTCCCAAATTGCAATTTCACCAACATTTTTTCCAACTAATCGATAAAGCTAGCAATCCAAATTTGAACTACTAGCCAATGTGAACATATTTATAAATATAAAAGGTACATTTTCCAAATTGAATTCGGAATTTATTTAAATGAAGAATTTTATTCAATGGGATTTGAAATCACCTAGTAGAATTGTTTGCTACTGAGGATGGAAATCCATACTCATAACATTTGAACCCTGATTGAGAGTTCTTGCCTTGTTCATCCATACTCATAACATTTTCAATCCAAATTTGAACTACTAGCCAATGTGAACATATTTATAAATATAAAAGGTGCATTTTCCAAATTGACTTAGGAATTTATTTAAATGAAGAACTGTATTGAATGAGATTTGAAATCACCTAGCAAAATTGTTTGTTGCTGAGGATGGAAATCCATACTCATAACATTTGAATCTTGATTGAGAGTTCATGCCTAGTTGGAAAATGAATAAATCGATACTCATAACAGTTGAACCTTGATTGAGAGTTCTTGCCTTGTTCAAAAATGAAGAGTGTAATGTGTAACAATGCCAATTAATGAATAACAATGTGATACCTAAATATGAGGGCAATATGTAACAATTCCAACTAATGAAAAACAATGTGATACCTAAAATCATAAAACATTCCCAGTTACTCAAAGATGTAAGGCCTTGTTAATTCTCTTTGATCATACAACATTTATTCAAGTGGCCCAAGGTTATAATGTTAGAGGTTAATAAATTAGCAAATTACTTTGTATTATTAGGAGGTGGAAAAGTATCAATTAATAATTATGAGATGATCAAAATTAATTGCTTAGGGCATGTAATCACCCATAACAAGACATGAGCAATAAATTGACAAGTTTGGACTATCATGGCCACAAAGACATGAGCAATAGATTGAGTAGTTTAGACTATCATGGCCACCATGAAGG
The DNA here is from genome assembly GCA_031772625.1 of Pinus tabuliformis. Lineage (NCBI taxonomy): Eukaryota > Viridiplantae > Streptophyta > Pinopsida > Pinales > Pinaceae > Pinus > Pinus tabuliformis. The sequence continues at coordinate 841,855,099 of CM062811.1, forward strand.
ATGATGGCCTTCAACCAAGATGTTTTCCATGTATCACACACAACAAAATATCTTCAAGCACATTTTAAGCTTGATAAGGGAAATTAGAAAATTAACCAATTACTAATTATGAGATGATCAAACTTAACAGCTTAGGGCATCTAAGCACTCATAACAAGACATCATCTCAAACTTAACTGCCTAGGTCATCTGAGCACTTGTAACAAGAAATGAGCAATAAATTAACTAGTTTGGATGATCTTGGCCACCATGAAGGAGGATGGCCTTCAAAGTTCATTCAAGATGTTTTCCATGTATCACACACAACGAAATATCTTCAAGCACCTTTTATCTTTGATAAGAGATAACCCTATATCAACATGTATTTTCTAATATTACCTTTAGCTCTTTTCTCTTTCCTTTTTATCTTGCTAGTCTGTATTAGACTATTTCCTTTGATTCTACATGAATAAAGGGCCACTTCCCACCACAAATGCCTTTGTCAACATTCTTTAGTCCAACTTTGATTTTGGCCTAGTTTTGCTTGGTGTTTGAAAAGTTTTCTTTCCACTTCAACACTTATGCCTCCAAAAAGGCTATCAACACATTAGCCCTCCCTTGGGAGGATGTCTAGAACCTCAAGACTCGAGAGTTGTGCAATATTTATGGGCCTACTTGGATGCTCATGTATAATATAGAGAGTATAAGGGAATTCAATAAGTTGAAATAAGCCATTAAAGAAACTGACATTTAACATGATTGACTTTGCTAAAACTCAAAAATTGAAGAAAATGTAGCAACTTTCAACATCTACCACCAATACTGCTGACATATTAAATCAAGCATATAATAGATGGGAAATAGGATGGAAAGAGTATTTTGAGCAAAGAAATCCACACAGGAGGATGTTACAATCATAAGCTTCTCACTGGATTTTCACTAGATGTATTTCGAGTAGAGTAATCCACATAGAAAGATGATACAACCAAGGGGATCAAAGCATTGTTACTGCAAACAGTAGAGAATCAAGATAGATAGTAGTAAATATAACTTATTATACACCAACAAATGCCCTTTAATTATTTCAGTTAGAATTTAGACAAGAACACTTTGAATTTGCATGGTAGGAGCCCTATCTCTAGAGAGGGCTTTTGAAATAGGAAATCAAGAAGACTAACTCTCAGAACTTGTGATAGGAGTTGGCTGAGATAGTTTGGGAAATTATCTCATAAGAAAGAGATTTTGTTCGGCATGAAAGTTATCAGTCTTCCCACTTTTCGGTCTAGGAATTCAATGCATACTTTTGCAACATCACACAGGTTAGTAGTTATATACAATAGCTTTTCCAATCTATTGAAAATGTAGCGAGCAAGGTCTTCCAGGTTGTGCCTTAGCTAGAGAAGACCTCAAATTGTCCTCATGAGTTAGACTTCAGTTAAGATGAATTATTTCCAATTTACGATAATAATCATCAAGTTAGCATGGATAGAGTTGGAGCTTTAATTAAACAGGAGTCTTTATTAGTTTGACTACAAAACGAGGTGGTAGTTAGTAGTTCAGTTGGAACAAGCTAGAGCTACTCTTCAATCTTGATTGAAGGAAGTGTGAGTTAGATCTCCGATTTTGATTGGAGAGAGCACGAGTTAACAACTCCAATGATGATTGGAAGTAGAGAAGGTATAACTCTCCGTTAACTCACTATCATAGCTCAAGTTCTAAATTAAGTTGGGCCTCCTTGCATGCATGAAGGTTCACCTATAAAGAGAGGATGAAGGCACAAGTAAATCACAAAGGTTTGTGATAATAAATAGCTCATAGGTTAGTGTGAGAGAGCCTAGATTGTGGAGCATAGGAATTGTGTCCTAAAGAGTAGGAGGCACAAGCACACTAGAATTTAGGAGAATTGGTTGTGCACAAGTTGAATGGAATTGGGTCCTAGAAAATAGGAGCTCAAGTGCACTAGGAAATAGGATATAAGTGTAAGGAATAAGGGGCTCAAGTGCACAAGGAAGCAGCAACATATTTGAAGCAAGACAACATGGCTTGTAGAGCAAGTGAAGGAGGCAAGAAAGGAAGAATTGTGTGCAGGAATCAAGATCAAGTGGTGATCAAGGGAGGGTAAGATTAGTTGCATCAGCTGAGAATTGTGTTAGAAGCAAAATGATTTCTCAAGAGAGATAATTTGGTTTGTAATAGATTGAATTGATCCAAGAACAATCAATAAAACCCCCACATCAATCAATCAGGTTTTTCCTGTTGTTGGGTTTCTTGAGAAAAATAAGTGTTTCAATTTGTGTGATGTGCTTTTATCTCTATTTTTTTATTATATTGCTTATAAGTTGTTAATAGGCTTTATATAATGGTGAAAGTTAACTAGTTTCAATATTTAGTTATTCATTTAAGTAGTTGCGGAGTTTCATGGAAATTTAACATGGTTTCAGAGCAAAGACCAGTATAAACACCAACATCAGATTGACCAGTTAGTGGACAACGCAGATGATGTAGAAGTCTTGTGCAAAACTTTGAAAAGCTGAGCAGTTCTTTGGATAATAGTATGGTGTTCCAAGGACTAAGGTTAGATCACACTTTAGAAGGAGACTCAAATTCTTGTGCATGGAAGGAGCGAATACCAGTGGTGTTGGAAGATAATGGGGTGCTCAAATATGTGAAGTAGGCAATAGCTCCACCTCAAGATGCCCAAAAATTGATCCAACATAACAAGAATTTCACCAAGGCAAGGAGGATAATTCTTGAGGGGATCAAATATCATATTATCCTTCATCTCCATGAGAAGAAGACAACATATCAAATGTTTAAAGCCATCTAAAATCTATATATGGGTTGCAGTGGTGCTACGAAGCTTGCTCTCAAGGAGAAACTAAGAATTATCTAGATGAGTGTTATAGACATATTTAGGCACTGCAACCCCAATCACATATGTCAATAAACCAAGGGCTCTTTAACCCCTAAAAGTGTTTTTTCTTACCCTAAATTATCATGGTCAACTGATTACATCATTTCCGAGAAGATCCACTTGAAAAACCACTTAGAACTGGCCAAAACTGGACCATACTGACTGTTCCATGGTCAAGGTGCGATGCATACTAGCTACTACACTAGCCAGGTGTGATGCATACTAAAAGGGCCTTTTGTAGGGTGTGATGGGTGAGAGTAGACAAATGGCAGAGACAATTTGCTAAGTGGATACCCAGAGAATCTTCTAGAAAATTCTCATATGACACTTGCCTCTCTCAATTCGCCCAGGGATGAGTAAGAGATCAATGAAATCTCCAAGTGGAACCAAGAACTATCAGTGAAATGACACTAATCAGAAACCCAGAGTTAACTCACACCTCTACAAATATCTATTAATGGATCCCTCATCTGAAAGATCTGGAGGCTAGAATTTTGTAATTTGTGAGGAAGTGTTGTTGGTTTCTCTTTGAGAAGAGACATTGTATTGTTGGGTGATCTTGCTTTTCATGAGGTGAAGAAGGCTTTGATGATGGGAGGATGATGCTGGATTAGACAGCTAGGTTGTAATCCTCTCTTCTACTATTAATAAAATTATTTGAGTTTTCCTCCATATAGTCGTGTATTTGTGAATTTTGTTATTTGTGAATGCAATTGTATGGCCAATGTATTTCTGATTCTACATTTTTTATGATATTATAGATCAAGATGATTTGATGGTGTTTTGTTACTTTGTCTCTACAGGTATCCTCTAAAGTGGAACAAGTGGAAGAGGAGTGGCAAGCTCTATCAAAGGAGAGATGAAACAAGCAAGGAGTCAAGTGGAAGATCTAGGTTGGTCCCCTTGTTCTTCTCTCTTATCTATCATACATAAACAAAATTGCAATTTTCTTTGATTGTTTGTTTCTAAGATAGCTACCCATCTTAGTGGGACTAGCAGATAGAAAAGACACTAGTTTTCCCATAAAAAAAATGGCGACTCCGTTGGGGAGCGATTAGTTTTTTTGCTTGTTATTGTTGTTTTCTTTATAAACTACAAACGGAGACTGAAGTTAGCCAGCTAGCCTTCGAACCGGTTTTGCTATGCAACTCCAAAGTAGATGAATGTTGCTTCAGTCAATCTCCAGGTTGGTTTATGAATTGAACATCTGACTTGAAAGCATCCTAAATTCCCTTGTGGTAGCTCAAGAACCTCTTAAGATCATACCCTTGTACTTTATTTTTACTGTCTATAATAGCTCAGCTTAAATCACTAAACTTAACTGCAAATTTTGAGCAAAAACCAAGCTTAGTTTCATTCCCTATCCCATCACACTGTCTATAATTGACAGCATGTATGCATCACACCTCCCGTGTTTTGCATGTGAGATGCATCCCTGTTTCCCTTAAGGACAGGTGCGATGATTGAATTATACTGTTTCCCTCTTTGGAATTTGGTTTTTTCCTCCTTGTTTTCAGCTCTATTCAGTAGTTTTACTGCTTATGATCAATATATCATTCCTGAAGCCTCCTTCCTCCATTGATAAGGATTTGTAAGTGCTTTATGTATTTTTCAATCATTTACAGTCCTTCTTTGTCAAAAGTAGCTTAACCGAACTGTCCTCTTTTGATACAAAAGTGTCATAACTGTCATTTTGAATCAAGAAGAAGAGTGTCGTAAAGTCTTCCTCTTCTAGATAGTCGATTGTACTTTTGTCATTGTATTTGATTTGAATTCTTAATATTTAAAGTGTCGAAAGCAGTCTTCTATTCGAAATCGAAAAGTGTCATTTTAGCCTTCCTTTCATTTTGAAAAGAAATTGTCGAAGTGTCGCTTTGAAGAAAGTAGTTCAGATCTATACTTAGTTTCCTTTTTGGCATTCTCACATTAAGGAATTGGAAGAAAAATACATGCATCTGCATTTGAATTTAGACTGTATGCAGAAAATGATTTAGGAAAAGTGCATTTAGTGTGTGCTCTTTGCTCTCTGTTGAAAGAATCGTCATATTCTTTCCTTAATAGCTAATATTTTCATTGCTAAAATAAAATAAACAACTGCTTATCATCTTAGATTGCATATTTAGGAATTTTACATCTACATCACACGGTGAACCTTGAGAGGCAGACTTCTAAGCAATATCAACTCTAAAATAAATCTCAATGAACATAAAAACACTTTGGAACCTAACGCACAACATCTAGAAGTCTAGTCTAGAGACGTATTCTGGCGTCGTAAAACCTGGTAACTATCGTTTTCATCGAAGGTTGGGTGATTCCTCCTCTTTGATATGAAAAGTGCTAGTATGGACTTGTGCTCCCCATACTGTCGAGTATATATTGGGATACCACAATAGGCTGATATCCTTTATCCTTAGGAAGTCGTGTCTCCCGCCCTATCGATTGCAATGCACTAAACACAACATTCAGGAAGATTGACTGTCATATGTAAAGTCCTTGGTAATTTCTCTTTAATTTACCACCAAGGTGTATATTGCAGTTTTGCGATTGGTTTGTTAATCCCTTTGTGTAGATTTCCAAAGTAATCACTTTCATTCCTTTTTGACTCCTTAAAAGAAAAGGTCCATCTGAGCACTTGTCACTTCAGGCTCATTAAAAATTGAAGGCGACTAAAGTCATCTCTAGCTTTTTCTCGACTCTTAAAAATTGAAAAAGCAAAGTTGTGTCAAAGCATCATTAAAATTCATTTAATTTGGAATAACATTTCCCCTTTTAATTTTGAGTGGATCAAGTAATCCGTAATCATGGAAGAAAGTCAATAAAAACCCTGTCATTTGCGGAGGCTGGCGAGTCAACCGTCTTTGACTCTAGAAACGAAACCATTCTGGGCAAAACAATCTCGTTTAACTGAGTCCACCTCTCCTGGTTTATTTGAAACTTGTGTTTCAACACCATTAGAGACTATAGTTACTCTGATCATTTCTGGTACATCTGCCTTTACAGAAGAAGTTCCGCAGTTATAAGAGGACATTAGAACTAATCCTAGTGTAGCGGTAGACACTTTCATACTTGGAACAACTCCATCGAGGGCTGATCCAGAAATTGAAGTTCACTTACCTAAACATCTGGAAGTTGAGTTCCAGAATTCAGAAGTTGTCACCCCTCTAGTGTTTGTCACTGCAGAAGCTATACCTTCTTCGGCTCCAGAAATATTTTACAGACCTGACGTCTACCTCTTCCACCTGGACTGATTGCTATAGAGGAGATAATAGAGGATCTTCCATCCAGTACTCCATTTCATTTTGGAACCGGGATCCACTTATATCCTTCTATTCCAAAAGTTAGTACTTTTAATCATCCTTCATTGCAAGTTCCTATAGAATCGCTTGGAAATATTTTGGATAGACTAAATATGTCTGAACAACCATCAACATCTAGGACTGTGTCGTCTGATATAGCTGCAGCAGAACTTCCTATTACCACTCCTACGATGTTTGCTAGTATAATGTTATCACTCAGGTTGTTCCCTTTGACTCCTAAGGGAATACGATCGAGGTAACCACAGACCAATCTTTGGATTGCAGATCCTAGCCTACCTGCAATCAGAGAGGGCTCTCTCTTTATGATTTAGCTTTGTTTTAGGGTGATTTTAGGCTAGTTATGATGAACATGGGTTTTTTTTTAAGTTTGGTGGGATGGTTGATATTTTCAGACGGAGATGGCATGCAAAGTGTGAGAAGTTCAGACCATTGGGCATGGAGTCAAGGATTAAGGGCTGATGGTGTGTTTTCTTTGGTACAAGAGGAATACAGAGCAGGATAGCTACATGGAACAACTTCAAGATGGAATCAAGATGAAATGGAGGTCAGGGAATGAAAGGCAGTTAAGAATCTCTCATTTAGCTAACAGAGGGAAAGTGAATGAAGACTATATAAGAGCAATGAAGGATTCCTAAACAACATTCAGAAATGAGAGAACTAGTGTAAACATGATCAATGAAGTATACATATTCATGACTAATTCTGAAGAAAACATAGAAAATCACAGAAATTGAGCACAGAGTACATGGAAGTAAAGTCTGATCTATTCCTTCTTTCTGCAACTTAGGTCATGATACATAGATGATATAGACACATAGGAATTGAAAACAGAGTTAAGAAAGACTTATTGAACCATGAGGAAGCACAAGAATTCCATATAATGCTCTTCAGTGATTAAATCCACAACCAACCAGTTCATAAGAAAACATTCCAGCAATCTTTGATCATAAAAGCTCTCAGGCTTACAACGCAAGTCTAGAATGACTTAATCAACCAACCAACCCTTAAAACATAGCTCAAGGCGGTATTTATAAGCAAAATATCTACAAAACAGATCTTGGAGAAGATCTGGGGAAATAACTGTGATTAACCTAACCTTTATTGCAAGAAAAGTAAACATATCTATCAAATTCTGCGCTGGAGGCAGCTGCATCAAAAATGAGGCTTTATGGCATCCTTTGAGCTCTGTGCTTTCTTTCAGCAATAACTATGCCTTGATCTTCGATCTGCTGCTCTTAGGTGGCTTCAATGCACATTAATCTGATCTGATAGGGATTTAATGGCTTTAACTCTTGCTCTGATACTCTTTGACTTTATTGGGATCCTTTTTAATGCTCTGCTTTGGCTTTAACTGCCCACTGATACACTTTAACGCTTTTCTTCAACTGATACACTTTATTCGGAAAAATCACCTTTGCTTTATCATTATTTGGCAAAATATAACCGCTGCTGCGCTTTATGTTGCTTTCTGCGTGCTGGGAAGGCTATCGGCACTGGCCGATCAAAATATCATCAAAAAAGGAGGAATATTGCATAATAGAGGAGGACTTGTTCACTGGTAGCTTGCTGAGGCCGCAGGCTAGCTACATGGAGCTTTCTAGCTGAAGGAGGAGGCCAAAAATGGCTGAAGAATGCATGCTGGTCCCTTTGCTTTTGGAGCGCGTGGGTGCAGAGGGGAAATATGAAGAAATGGCCCTTTTCCCCTTTAAATGGGCAAAAACCATTTTAAACGGAAAAAACATGCTTTTAGAGGGCGGGAGTGACACTGTAGCAAGGAATATAACAGGGCCATTGGATCTAGCGAGGGTAGATCCAACGGCTGCGACGAAGTCGCAATATCTCATCGGCGAGGGAGCGAGGGGTTATATATAAGGGAAATGTGCATTACATGCAATGAGCGATAGCGATATCACTTCGACAGGAGCCTTGCAATATCGCATTGGCGAAAATGGCGGAAGGCTTTATCACAAAGCGGTAAGCAATGCGAAACGGGGTGATGCGATATAATAGCGACGCGATATAATGTAGATCGTCGGATGGGCAGAGTGATCGGATAGCGGTCGGCACGATCGCTATATTGCGTCGGCAAAGGTCAAGGGGTTTGGAGCCTTGATCTTTGCACGATTGTGATAAGCGACAAGCGAAGTATTAATGATAAATGGGAAAATTGCGGAAATGCATGGATTTGCGGTAACGGCAATGAATTGCGGAAAAAGCAAAATATGCGGTAAAGCGAAGATACATGGGAAAACATGTGATATGCAGCAGTGGAGACTTGCGATAGAAGTGGCTTGCGATATCGCTTCAGATGCAATAGCGGTATCGCATCGGAGGGGACTAGTCGGGGAACAACGTAAGAGGTGCTAACACTGCAACTTTTTCCTCTGACAGCGATATCGCATCGGAGGGGGGTCAAATGGAATCGGAGAAGGGAGACTTACATTTCAGGAGGGTTTTTGCAATCGGAATGAGTCTGAATGCATCGGAGGGAGTTTATAAGGAAAAAGAGGATTTTTTATACATTGGAGAAGGGGAAAATGAGATTGGAGGGATGCTTAAGTGATCGGAGGAGGGTTATTTGAAATCGGAGGGTGGTTTTTGTGCATTAGAAAGGGTTTTTAATGCATCAGAAGGGGTCTGATTGCATGAAAAGAGGGTTTTTATGGAGTGATGGAGGGTTTAATGCATCGGAAGGGGTCCAACTGTATAGGAAGAAGGCCTATTTATGGTTATATTTCAACCAAAGGGCCAGGATATGTATTTATGGGGATTTTTACTATATTTTTAGTATGGGGAGGAGGAAATCAGGAGGGATTTATATAATAGAGTTAGAAATTAATATTAATTTTGATCAGACAGTGCTAAGCATAGAAATCTTAGGCTACAAATGGGAAATAGGACTTATAGAAGAAATATGAGCACCCTTAAGCAAAGCCGATCTTTACTTGGGAAAAGTTTGTGGAATATGATGAATTTTAGAGATATTAAGCAGATCTTAACGTCCCTAGGGGGAATTAGTGAGCGATTTGGGGAAAAAGGATGAAGGGGAAGTTAGTCGTGCCTCACTTGAGTTGCTCCAAGGGAAAACTACTTTGCACTTGTGATCTGAAGTAAATTCAACACTTTGAAACACAAAATTGATCACAATTCTTCCTTCTGCAACCTCAAAACTGCCTACCCTTCCTACTTACCTAAAATTTTCTCTTCTTTTTGTTTGGGTGCACTTGAACTAGCAAACCCAGCTTTTCTTCTTTTCTTTTGGCTATCCTCCTATCTAAATCTATTCTTATATCTTCCAGGGGCTCAGATTAAGCTGTTGAGCACCCTAGCTTCTCTACCTATCTAATAATCTGCCAAGATTAAACAGTAAGACAGATATTCATTCTCTAACTCTAAAACAAGAAATTTAAACCTAGGGAAGCCAAGATTAAGATGTTTGGCCTTCCCTTAACTGTAACAAAAGTAGTGATTTCTTGGAAATAGGGAACCTTTGCAGCAATGGAAAGTATGAACATATTTGGAACTTCCACAGTCAATCATGAAAAATGACACCTATTGATATAGGAGGCTAATAGTGGCTCCACTTGGGGATGGCTTTTCCTTGTGAAAAGTCAAGAACAGTAGGTCAGATGGCCTTATATTCAATTTTTTGTTGTATTCTGAAAACTTCCCTTTGCTGGTTGCATTATTTATATATATGATAGCAGACTTGAAGAGCTTAGGGCCTTCTCTTCAGCTTCAACTGTAGCAAGTTTCTATCCAAACAAAAACCAAAATCCTACCTACTTACTGCAATCAACATTCTGCTTGCTGGTTAGGTGAAATGAAACAGCCAGTGCAGCCACTTAAGCATTATATACATCAGTGACTTTTGTTGCTTGTGCTTGTTGGTGTTTAGAATTGAGATCTTGCAATCCGATATAGCTTTGTTAACCTTTGAGAAGATAAGGAAAGTCCTAATCTCCTTTGCTGAATCAAGAAACTATACAAAAGGGTCCTGCAACATATATATACAACTCTTGAGCGGAATTAAAGAAGTGTACAAATGCTTTGGATAGCTATCATGCCTTGGAATTGGGAAATCACCAACATCTTGATTTTGACCCTTACAGCCTGCTAATGGAGAAGAGATCTGATTCCTTCCATCATACAACCTGTCATATGAAGGATTGCACAGAACTTGGAATGATTCCTGCAATTTATTACATACAGGTTCAAATGGGACTTGACAGATTTGCACAGGTTGCTCCTCCCCTTCTTTAAATAGTTCAGATGACTCAAAACAAAGCGGTAGGGAATCAACTTGGATCCTTTGATCATAAGTTGCTGCTTCCAAGTCTCCTTTTGAAATCTAGCATTCAATGGCATTTTGGGGCTGCAAAACTAGAGGTGATGCATTATGAGCAAGGATTTGACTCTCCTCTAGATGGTCAGTATCAAAACTTGATAACACTTGATTTTGAACTGTATGATAGTTATTCCTGATAAACTGAAAAGATTCAAAACAAAATGGCAAAGTTCCTTCGCTGAATTCAAAATTTTCTGCATTTTCCTCCACCTCTTGATAGTTGAAACGGTCAAGCTGATCACTAGGTTCAGGCTGTTGAACCTGAACTTTACTTTTTCCCAAAATAGCTTATGATTCCTCTGCAGAGATAATTTGGATTTCAAAAACATAATCATCATCATATTGATCATATTTGGGCAGACAACTGAAAGAAGAAAAGCTATTATATTCACACAATAGATCAGGAGATTCCTCCACATATTGCTCAATGAATATGTCATCTGATTTGGGGGAAATGGGCTCGTGAATATCAATTTCTTCCCTTTGAAAAATAGATGTGTTTGGTGCTCTAGAACTTCAACTTTCATTGTGACCTTCTGTATCATTTCCTCTGATTTCTTTATCAAACTATCAAGTTTATCCTCTTTCTCTGCTTTTTGCTTTTCCTCTCTAATCTTCAGATTGACTTCTACATCCACTGCCATGTCCTGCATTTGTTTCATAGTGGACGGGCTTCTTTCTCTCAAAAGAAATTCAATCTCTGAATCAAATGCTCTTGGATAATGCAGCAGAGCTAAATCAGGGGGAGGTCTTATATTTAATGACATAGAATGATAGACTTGATTGAATCTGTCTAAAAATTGCTGAACTGTTTCATCTGGATGTCTTCTTAACTGATTATATTCTTCTATGGGCATGAGGAGATTGAATTTGATCATCCATCTATCAAGGAAGAGCTTGAGAAACTGCTCAAGATTTGAGATGCTAGCCTCAGGCAAGGTCTTAAACCAATTCCTAACTTTGCGTTGCAAAGAAAGAGCGAAAAGCCTAATACTAACATCCACATGATCCACCTCAAACATGTTAAGATAGTCCTCGAAAGCTTGGACATGCTTTTGGGCAGTAACACCATTCTCTCCATCAAATCTTGGGAGGTACTTGGGATGATCATTAGGTGAAGGATTGAGTACGGGAGGAAAAATGAGTGGCTTATATCTATCATGAATTTTATGAGGCACGAGAATATGTATAGGGATTGGATGATTGGGCTTGATTTTTGGGTTCTCCTTGACTGTATGATGATCATCAACAAATTTAGAAGACTGTTGCTCTAATGTGCAAGGAGGCTTTTCAACAACATTTTTCAAAGGAAAATTATAAAAATTAGCTCTATAATACGATATACATAGCAAAATATTATGGATGAGAAAGAACATAATCTCTTGGATAATAATCCAGGTCAAAAGCCTGGTCTGCTCATACAGTTCTTTCGGGTTCATTTCTCCAGTGGAGACTTTATTATGAGAATGATGTGGAGTCGCCAGGTGGATGATTTAACCTTTGGTGTGTCTGATCCCTGTCCATCGTTACATATCAAATTTAAACGTGAAATAATTCTGAAGAAAAGGGGCACTTTCTTCAGGAAACAAGATTTTTTTGAGATTTTTACGATTATTTTGATTTTTTGGGATTTTTCAAAACAACTTAAAGATTTTATTTAAGAGGCAAACTGATCAAGTCTTTGGATTTGTAATAATAAACAAATGATTCAGGTCCCAAGTGGAGTCGCCAATGATGTTATCACTCAGTTTGTTCCCTTTGACTCCTAAGGGAATATGGGCGAGGTAACCACAGACCAATCTTTAGATTGCAGGTCCTAGCCTACCTGCAATCAGAGAGGGTTCTCTCTTTATGATTTAGCTTTGTCTTAGGGTGATTTTAGGCTAGTTATGATCAACATGAGTTTTGATTTAAGTTTGGTGGGATGGTTAATGTTTTCAGACAGAGATGGCATGCAAAGTGTGAGAAGTTCAGACCATTGGGCATGAAGTCAAGGATTAAGGGATGCTGGTGTGTTTTCTTTGGTACAAGAGGAATACAGAGCAGGATAGCTACACATGGAACAACTTCAAGCTGGAATCAAGATGAAATGGAGGTTAGGGAATGAAAGGCAGTTAAGAATCTCTCATTCAGCTAATAGAGGGAAAGTGAATGAAGACTATATAAGAGCAATGAAGGATTCCTAAACAACATTCAGAAATGAGAGAACTAGTGTAAACATGATCAATGAAGTATACATATTCATGACTAATTCTGAAGAAAACATAGAAAATCACATAAATTGAGCACATAGTACATGGAAGTAAAGTCTGAGCTATTCCTTATTTCTGCAACTTAGATCATGATACATAGATGATATAGACACATAGAAACTAAAAACAGAGTTAAGAAAGACTTATTGAACCATGAGGAAGCACAAGAATTCCATAGAATGCTCTTCAGCCATTAAATCCACAACTAGCCAGTTCATAAGCAAACATTCCAGCAATCTTTGATCATAAAAGCTCTCAGACTTACAGCACAAGTCTAGAATGACTTAATCAACCAACCAACCCTTAAAACATAGCTCGAGGTGGTATTTATAAGAAGAATATCTACAAAACAGATCTTGGAGAAGATCTGGGGAAATAATTGTGATTAACCTAACTTCTATTGCAAGAAAAGTAAAAATATCTACCAAATGCTGCGCTGGAGGTAGCTGCATCAAAAATGAGGCTTTATGGCGTCCTTTGAACTCTGTGTTGTCTTTCAGTAATAACTATGCCTTCATCTTCAATTTTTTTCTCTTAGGTGGCTTCAATGCAAATTAATCTGATTTGATAGGGCTTTAATGGCTTTAACTCCTGCTCTGATACTCTTTGACTTTATTGGGATCCTTTTTAATGCTCTGCTTTGGCTTTAACTACCCACTGATACACTTTAACACTCTGCTTGAACTGATACACTTTATTCAGCAAACTCACCTTTGCTTTATCATTATTTGGCAAAATATAACCGCTGTTGCGCTTTATGTTGCTTTCTGCATGGTGGGAAGGCTACCGGCATTGGCCGATCAAAATATCATCAAAAAAGGAGGAATATTGCATAATAGAGGAGGACTTGTTCATTGGTAGCTTGTTGAGGCCACAGGCTAGCTGCCTAGAGCTTTCTAGTTGAAGGAGGAGGCCAAAAATGGCTGAAGAATGAATGTTGGTCCCTTTGCTTTTGGAGCGCGTGGGCTCAAAGAGGAAAGATGAAGAAATGGCCCTTTTCCCCTTTAAATGGGAAAAATCCATTTTAAACGGAAAAAACATGCTTTTAGAGGGCGGGAGCGACACTGTAGCAAGGAATATAATAGGGTTGTTGGATATAGCGAGGGAAGATCCAACGGCTGCGACGAAGTCGCAATATCGCATCGGCGGAGAAGCAAGGGGTCATATATAAGGGAAATGTGTGTTACATGCGATGAGCGATAGTGATATCGCTTCGGCAGGAGTCTTGCGATATTGCATCAGCGAAAAGGGTGGAAGGCTTTAGCATGGAGCGGTAAGCGATGCGAAACAGGGCGATGCGATATAATAGCAACACGATATAATGTAGACCATTGGATGGGCGGAGTGATCGGGCGGCGGTCAGCGCGATCACTATATCGCATCGAAAAAGGTCAAGGGGTTTGGAGCCTTGACCTTTGCGCGATTGCGATAAGTGACAGGTGAAGTATTAACGATAAATGGGAAAATTGCAGAAATGTATGGATTTGCAGTAACGGCAATGAATTGCGGAAAAAACGAAATATGCGGTAAAGCGGAGATACATGGGAAAACATGCGATATGTGGCAATGGAGACTTGCGATATCACTTTGGATGCGATAGCGATATCGCATCAGAGGGGACTAGTCGGGGAACAACATAAGAGGTGCTGACACCGCAACTTTTTCCTCCAACAGAGATATCGCGTTGGAGGGGGGTCAAATGGAATCGGAGAAGGGAGACTTACATTTGAGGAGGGTTTCTGCAATCGGAAGGAGTCCGAATGCATCGGAGGGAGCTTTTTAAGGAAAAAGAGGGTTTTTTATACATTGGAGAAGGGAAAAATGAGATTGGAGGGATGCTTAAGTGATCGGAGGAGGGTTATTTGAAATCGGAGGGTGGTTTTTGTGCATTAGAAAGGGTTTTTAATGCATCAGAAGGGGTCTGATTGCATGAAAAGAGGGTTTGTATGAAGTGATGGGGGGTTTAATGCATTGGAAGGGGTCCAAATGCATAGGAAGAAGGCCTATTTATGGTTATATTTCAACCAAAGGGCCGGGATATGTATTATGGGGATTTTTACTATATTTTTAGTATGGGGAGGAGGAAACCAGGAGGGATTTATATAATAGAGTTATAAATTAATATGAATTTTGATCAGACAGCGCTAAGCATAGAAATCTTAGGCTACAAAGGGGAAATAGGACATATAGAAGAAATATGAGCACCCTTAAGCAAAGCAGATCTTTACTTGGGCAAAGTTCATGGAATATGATGAATTTTAGAGATATTAAGCAGATCTTAACATCCCTAGGGGGAATTAGTGAGTGATTTGGGGAAAAAGGATGAAGGGGAAGTTAGTCATGCCTCACTTGAGCTGCTCCAAGGGAAAACTACTTTGCACGTGTGATCTGAAGTAAATTCAACACTTTGAAACACAAAATTGATCACAATTCTTCCTTCTGCAACCTCAAAACTACCTACCCTGCCTACTTACCTAACATTTTCTCTTCTTTTTGTTTGGGTGCACTTGAACTAGCAAACCCAGCTTTTCTTCTTTTCTTTTGGCTATCCTCCTATCTAAATCTATCCTTATATCTTCCAGGGGCTCAGATTAAGCTGTTGAGCACCCTAGCTTCTCTACCTATCTAATAACCTGCCAAGATTAAACAGTTTGGACAGATATTCATTCTCTAACTCTAAACAAGAAATTTAAACCTAGGGAAGCTAAGATTAAGTTGTTTGGCATTCCCTTAACTGTAACAAAAGTAGTGATTGCTTGGAAATATGAAACCTTTGCAGCAATGGAAAGGATGAACATATTTGGCACTTCCACAGTAAATCATGAAAAATTACACCTATTGGTATAGGAGGCTAACATATACCATATGTCCCAACTAGTTATCAATCACTAGATGGAGTCCACCCAGGGACTATTTCGATGACATGGTCTATTCCTATTTGTTCTTCCGCGATCCTATCTGGCATCCCTTATGTTGAAGCTCAGCAAATTGATCCTGCATACCAGTTTCAATTTGGGCAGCCTAGTCTCCAAAGGCCCATCTATCCTTTGAGCACTAGATTACCACCATATGGTTGGCAATATGCTTTTTCATTGTTCCCTCCAGGGGAACAACCATATGAAAGCTCACAACAAATTTTAGGTCAAGCTGGAATCACATCCAGTGGTTGGGTACCAATATTATCTCAACAACCAAGGGTTGTATATTCAATGCAACCGGCCCAACCTATGTCAAATATCACCACTACACCTACTATTGTGACTGTGTTGCAAGTACAAGCACAACCTGTTGTATGTCAACCTCAAGTCTCTTAGGTTGTAGTACAATAGCCTCTTGTCCTTACGGCTCAATCACAACCTCAGATTAGTGCTTCCTTAACTGGAACGACTCAGTCTCAAATGGGTACTATCACTCTGTATATTGGCCAATCATCTAATATTGGGCAACAAAAAATGGTTCAACAACCATGGCTGGTGCAATATCAACAACCACAATTCTAGCAAGCTTACCGAGGACCTCAACGACAAGGCTTTGTAGGTAATGGGCAACCACATTTTCAAAGAAGTTACCAACAATCATACTGTAATGGTTATGCCCATCAACCTTATCAAAGTTATCAGCCTCAGATACATTATGCTGGTATGCAAAGGCCTACTGTTTAGGTGATCCCATCTTATCCTGGGTATGCTTCACAAAACCTGAATCAACAGTTGCCTTTTGTAGCAACTCTAGAATTACTAGATCTGAACCTACTGACAAATGATCCAATTGCTTATGCCCCTTGGTGGCCAGTGATTCCTCATAAACTTCCCTTTGATATTCCTAAATTCAATGGAAATCCAGGTGAAGATCCATCAAATCACATAATGAATTTTCATTTGTGGTGCTCATCTAACACCCTTAATGATGATTCGATTAGGCTTCACCTTTTTCAGCGAATGTTAACTGATCCGACAGTGAAATGATACATTGAATTTCCTAGAGCTTTGTTTGATAACTTCAGCCTCCTTGCCACTACCTTCTTAACCCACTTTTAGTTACCCATAAGGTATGAAATGGGAATAGAACTCCTTACCAACTTTAAAAAGACAACAACCACTCACATATCTGATCATATTCATGAGTGGCGACATCATCGTCGAATGGTAAAGACGTATGTTATTGATCAACTTCTAGCTGAGTGGTTTATTAAGTCATTATTACCTTCTATTACGGAAGATGTGGCAAAAGGAGGAGTTGTCACTGAAGAGCAAGTCATTGCTCGTGCACAATATTTAGACTTGATCTATACTTAGTCCGACACGCTCTATGACAAAATCCCTGATGCTCCTAGATCAGAATTTTCTGTTCCTCCCCCTCCTAAATCAAACAGGGACTCTCATGTCGGCAATGGTGTGATTGGTACCTCAAGTACGTAAACTGCAAAGGCTCAATCTGGTAAAGCCCTTGCAATTTCTAATAAAAAATAAAATGAAAAAATTCTTGCCTTAGAGGTTAATGCCATGTCATCCGACAAGGGCAAAGAACCAAAGCAACCAAGGGGCAATAAGAAAGGGAAAAACAAAAGGAAGAATCAGAAAGATTCAACTCCTGAAAAATATTTTGAAAACCCTACTGGGCAAAACAAACTAGGTCAACCATGTTTCATATGTAATGAAGAACATTGGACGAAATATTGTCCACATCGAGCTGAGGTCAAGAAATTTTTAAAGACTTCAAACACCTCAGCAGTGTTGATTGATCCGTTTCCAAACCCAGAAACTAATATGGTTGCTATCAATCATGCTTCCCCATCCCAAGTGCTTATGTTATCCATCTCGAAACAACAAAATGATGCTTTGATATTGACGAGGAATAAATATTATGGAAATCCATATATGTTGAACAACAAGGCTACAGATCAACCCAGTAGTTCGACAACAACTTCGTCACAAGTTGTGCCACCCATCATTCTTGAACTAACTATAAATATACTAAAGGGAGTAGTACATAAATCAACATTTAATCCTTGTGCCCGAGCAGCACAAAATTATAATATAGTGGAAGATCTGGCGCAGTCGCCATCTGCTATGTCGACACTAGAAGTACTGCAAAATTGTCCCTCCCAAAAGCAGGTTTTGTTATTAGCAATAGGTGGGATTGACCCAACAGATTCCAAGCTTTTTGCCTTTAACCATAAAGGATATGAACCTTAATTACTGGCTCAACTCACTTTTCTTGTACCAATAAAAACCCTCAACAAAAATGTTCATCGAACAATCATTGATGAGGGGGCATCTACCTGTATTATGTCAATGAGTTGCTAGAAAACTTTAGGCTCACCACCCTTGTCACGATCATCAACGACATTAAAAGCATTTGATGGAAGAACATACACACCATATTGGATATTAAGTAACTTGCAAGTTGAACTGGGGGGCAAGACAGTAGAAATTGAAGTCGAGGTCATCGATGGAAACCTTGAATACAATATCTTACTGGGAAGGCCTTGGATTTATGCCATGGCAAATGTTGTGTCAACATATTTTATAAATATTTCATTTCCCTACCAAGGCAGAATTATAATCGTTGACCAACTAATCTTTTTCCCCAACAGTTCACAAGCTACTGGAAGCATTCCAATGATCCATGGAAGCTCTCAATCGCTTCATAATGTCGGAGTCGGTCTCCTAAAAGACCCCGCCTTAATGGGTAATTTTGCTCTTCTGCCTCTGATTAATCTAGCGGAAGTGGCCACAGTAGAAACCTGTCATATGATATCTTCTACATCACCAAAGATTAAGAAGAATTTTGAAAATTTTGTTAGTATGGATCATCGCCAGGTGTTGCCCCCAAGCCCCATAGAAATTTTGTAGCAATAAATTTTCTGGTCCTAGGTGGCAAACCCAAACCAATGCTCATTGGGTGTTTGGATAGACAGGTCTCTAGAGTATGTCACCTCTTCTGATCCTTGGTCTCATATACATTCTACAAATGAAGGAATCATTCAGTTAATGATGATAGGAGAGGCACCATGGGAATACTACCACCATCATTCCCATCTTCAAGATAACGACGAAGATTATTTAGGCGACCTTAATCATCCTTTAGTTTTTTATTTTCTATCATATATTGTAAATACAGTGGATTCTGAGTGAAATCTGTCCAATATTGAAGAGACTATCGCAATAAATATCTCGACCACACCTAATGTTGTAGAGGATATTCATGTTGGAAAATCTTTTTCTCCTTCAGAACTGGAAATATACTGCGCTCCATTTCGTGAATTCAGAGATGTCTTTGCATGGTCATATGAAGAAATGTCAGGCATTGACTCGAGCATCGTCAGACATGAAATCGACATGTATCCAGATTTCAAACTAGTATGGCAACGGCTTCGACTTGTTCACCTGAAGAAAGTTGCTACCATTAAGGCAGAAGTTGAAAAACGTCTACATGCTGGTTTCATTTACCCTGTTCCTCTAACTAATTGGGTATCGAATATTGTTCCTATGATGAAAAAGCAAGGAACGATTAGAGTGTGCATCGATTATAGGGATGTAAATCAAGTTTTTCCAAAGGACAACTACCTACAACCTTCATTGACCAGATAATTGACGAATGTGCCAGATGCGAAATCTTTTCATTCATGGATGGATTTTCCGGATACAATCAAATCAATATCTGCCCATAGGACCGGTCGAAGACTGCATTTATATGTCCGTGGGGAACATTCGTGTATCGTAAACTACCTTTTGGTTTGAAAAACATAGGGGAAACTTTTCAAAGGGCAATGAACTACACCTTCCACGACATCAAGCACATCATTCAACCGTATCTCGACGATTTACCGGCTCATTCACAAAATCGGATTAACAATTTGCAACATTTGAGAGATATATTTCTGCATTGCCGACACTACAAGATATGACTCAATTCACACAAATGTTTTTTTTGTGTTGGTTCTGGTAGATTACTTGGTTTCGTAGTTTCCAAGGATGGAATACGACTCGACCCATGTAAGGTTCAAGCAATCATCGACATGCCTCCACCTTCAAATTTTCTTTAGATTTAGAAACTCCAATGGAAAGCAAACTTTCTAAGCAGGTTCATTCGAAATTATGCCAAACTTGCCAAAGGTTATACTTGTCTTTTGAAAAAAGAAGTACCCTTCAACTGGGATCAGGTTGCGCAAGCTTCCTTTGATGTTTTAAAGGATTCCCTAATAAAAGCATCATTAATGTACGCTCCTCACTATCAAAAAGACTTTAACCTGTATCTCGCTGCCACAGATACAACCATCGCAATGGTTTTAGTACAAGAAGACAATGGAATAGAACACCCGGTATATTATTTAAGCCACAACTTAAATGATACCGAAAACAAGTACTCCTATGTTGAAAATTTGGCTCTAGCAGATGTTCAAGCAGTATAGAGATTTTGACACTACATCCTCTTTTGCAAAACTATCATTCTGTCAAATTGCAACCCTATGACCTACATTCTGTTGTGTAAATTACTAGTGGACAAATATTCAAAATGGATAGAAATTTTGCAAGAGTTTGATCTAGAATTCACCAGATCCAAATAAAAGAAATTTGTAGTTTTCGTGGAGTTTGTATGCGACCTCCCATCATCGTCCAACGATTCAAGCGATCCGTTGTATGGAGATATATTGATCTATCTCCAAACACAAACCTTTAGGCTTAACACCTCTCGCTCCGAACAATGATGTACTCGATACCAAGCCAAAGACTACATGATTGTCAGTGATACACTTTACGGTCGTGGTATTGATACAGTTCTACGAAGGTGCCTCATGCATGAGGAGGCCGAAAAAGTCTTGAATGATTGTCATTTAGGTGTGTGTGCGGGGCATCATTCTAGTTACGCTACGGCACAAAAGATTTTATGAGTTGGTTACTTCTAGCCTACTATATTCAAATATTGCATAATCGTAGTCAGAAGTTGCCATGCTTGTCATATTTTCAACCGTAAAACCAAACTACCATCCGCACCGCTGCATCCAGTAGTCGTTTTTGGGCCATTCGCTAAATGGGGCATAGATTTCATGACATGTAACCCCACCTCGGCCAGGGGGCATGGGTATATCATAGTCGCAGTTGACTATTTTACAAAATGGGCCAAGGCGATGCCTACATTAAACAACAGTGGTAAAATGACTGCTCGTTTCTTTTTCAATCATGTAGTCTCTAGATTTTGTGTTCCACAAGCTATAGTCACAGATCATGGCTCACATTTTTGCAATCACATGATGGTTGAATTGGCTGCCAAATTAGGACTATCCCACAACATTTCTACTCCATATTATCTGCAAGCTAACGAACAAGTTGAAGCCATCAATAAAGTCCTAAAGCGTATGCTGCAAAGGATGATTTGAGTCCACAAATGGAATTGGCACTTAACCCTGTACTCAACTCTGTGGGCATATAGGACATCGGTGAGAAATGCAACCGGATTTACACCCTTTCAGTTGGTGTATGGCCTGGAAACTGTCTTACCAATGTCCTATATGCCCATAGAGTTGAGTACAGGATTAAGTGCCAATTCCATTTATGGACTCTTATCATCCTTTGCAGCATGCGCTTTAGGACTTTGTTGATAGCTTCAACTTGTCCGTTAGCTTGCAGATAATATGGAGTAGAACTGTTGTGGGACAGTCCTAATTTGGTAGCCAATTCAACCATCATGTGATTGCAAAAATGCGATCCATGATCTGTGACTATAGCTTTTGGAACACCAAATTTAGAGACTACATGATTGAAAAAGAAAAGAGTAGTTGTTTCACCGTTGTTGTTTAATATAGGCATCACCTCAGCCCATTTTGTAAAATAGTCAACTGCGGCTATGATATACCCATGCCCCTCGGCCGAGGTGGGGTTACATGTCATGAAATCTATGCCCCATTTAGCAAATGGCCCAAAAACGGCTACTAGATGCAGCGGTGCGGGTGGTAGTCTAGTTTTGCAGTCGAAAATCTAACAAGCATGGCAACTTCTGACTATGATTATGCAATCTTTGAATATAGTAGGCCAGAAGTAACCAGCTCGTAAAATATTTTGTGTCGTAGCATAACTAAATTGATGCCGCCACCATACACCTGAATGACAATCATTCAAAACTTTTTTAGCTTCCTGATGCTTGAGGCACCTTTGTAGAACTGTATCGGCACCACGATGGTAAAGTGTATCACCGATGATCATGTAGTCTTTGGCTTGGTATCAAGTATGTCGTTGTTTAGAGCGAGAGGTGTTAGGGCTAAAGGTTTGTGTTTGGAGATAGATCAATATATCTCCATACCACATATCGCTTGAATCATTGGACGATGATGGGAGGTCGCATAGTAACTACGTGAAAACTAGATATTTCTTTGATTTGGATTTGGTGAATTTTATTTAGTGAGAAATTTCATCTTTCAATCTCGCAATCGATCTACTTCCAGAAACTTCGAAGGAAGAGGCTCGTTTCTTGGAACTAATCCAATTGGATGAAAACTGTCGTGATGCCACATTGGCTAACAAAGCTCATAAGAAACGTGTTAAGGCGCAATTTGACAAAAATCTCAAACCTCGTGTCTTCTCAAAAGGTGACCTAGTCTTGCTATACGATTAGGACTTCGATAAATTGGCAGCAGGTAAGTTCGAACCATTGTGGATGGGCCCCTACATTGTTAAATGAGTATTAGAAAAAGGATCCTACGAGCTAGTAGATTACGATGGGATTCCACTGTCGCAACCCTGTAACGGGTTGTATATTAAGCAATATTATGCTTGATTAAGTGTAGTAATCTCTTTATAGATATGCTTTTGTTACATTTTTGTTTTTGTCAAGTGTTGTCATTTTGGTTAGGTAATCCACTTTGCATTTGTTGCAAATGTCAGACCTGTTGGAATCATTCATTGGATATGCCGACGGAGCTAGTCGTAGTACGCGGAACCTATCTTCTACAGCATGGGCCATTTTTTATCCAAGCGGTGAGTTAGTGAGTTTCAGAGGGATATATATTGGTCGATCAATGAAAAACATTGCTGAGTATAATGTGTTGATGGAGCTTCTCTCTAATGCCACTGCACATGGCATACACCGACTTGTTGTTAGGCTAGATTCAAAACTCGTCATCCTACAACTTATTGGCGTCTATTCTGTTTGGAATTCAGCTATCTATCGTATGTTCCTAAGGGTCAAGATTTTGGAGAGGTGGTTTGATTCCATTAAATATCAACACATTTCTTGAAACTTAAACACATTAACTGATTCATTAGCAAATTATGTGTTAGATACCCATTTGTAGCAATTATAAAGAAAGGAGTATTTTACATTAACAGTTGCATTAGGATCACATAACTTAACTGAAATTAAACTATGAAAATAAAGAATATATAATTGTTTATAGTTTTTACAAAATGTTTTATGTCCAAGAAAAAATCGGTCATATGACCCAAAAACTCAAAAATGCAGAAGAGCATCCTAAAACTAATGATGCTAGTGATAACATGTCACCGCCTGTGCAATCATATGCAAGAGCCTAGTCCAGCGACTCGACACGCTAGTAGTATGGCACTGTAACCTTAGAGGTAACTCGTCGGTCCTCACATCCTAAATACCAAGAGTGAGACCCTTGATCTGATCTTGCAACACTGCCAGGGTCTCCGTTATGTCCAAATCGCGAAGGATAGCCCTCCCTACAGCCTCTTCTGCTGGAACGTCAGCTACCACCCTTGGGCGAGCCGCTGGTCGTGCTGGTCCAACATCTGCACAAGTATATGAGTTTGATTAGTCTTGATAACATTTAAAAACACAAAAACATTGTTAAAACTGATAAGCAAAGATATGGTCAAATAATTTTACCCATAACACTCCACTTCTCGCCAGCCGGTAACACAAAATCGAGGTCGCCTCAGAAATCCATCCCAATGTATGGATACTCCGCAAAGACCATCTCCTTATGGTCGAACCACTCAAAGAAGGCATCATAGAATGAAATCTATGACTGACCAACATGTCTGGCCATGAGATCAACCCATCTCTGCATCCGTGGTTCCCTCGGTGCTGAAAATCCCAGTGAAATGTACTGTGGCTGCATCAGTGGAATCCTCTCCAAGGTGAAAGCAATCAAAATGGAACCATAACCAAAGTTCTTGGATCTTCCATTCTTTACCTTGGAGAGTTGTTCTTTTATGACCAGAAGTACTGCCTCACACCAGTTGAATACCTTTGGTTCCAGGCATTCCAGGGCATACTGCATATAAGATCTGTTTGCCAAATGAAGAGCCACGCTACCAGCCAATCTAGCAAAGGTGAATAAAATGGTCCTCAAGGACCGATTAGTGACATCTCAGATATTGATCTTTCCATCCCTACTAGGCTGAGATCCATCTCTACAAAACTAGTGAGTATAATCCCTCACCAATTCACCCCCACGGGCGGATCCCGATAGTGAGAGAGGGGCACCACGGCTAGATAACCTAGTCAAAAAGTAGATATCCTCGACTGTCAAATGAATGGATTTGCCTCTAATATGGAATACCTGGTTGATCGGATCCCATGCATCAAGAAAATATTGCAACAAGTTGATTTGTTGCCTCATTCTGGATATGCAGAAGAATTTTAGCAAGCCACAGTTTCGCAATACAGTAACTGTACTTGGATCATGTAAGGAAATCATGTCCTCTTCTTCATGCTCACATTCACGCCATGTAACGACCATCTTGATCCAATTAATATCTGAAACACAAGAAAAATATGAATTAGGATCTTGATTTGGACAAAAACTGGAAAAAATTTCATGAAAAAACACTGTACAAACCTTCCCTTCTGCGCCCATCGCACCCTGCATGTGTACAGGGTGAGATGCATACTGACTAGCCAATGTCCATCTCAGTATGCATCACACCTTTTGATGCAGACTAGGTGCAATGGGGAGAGAACAAATTCTTCAAACCCTTGGGGCCTAGAAGAAAGAGAAAACTTGCTCAAAATCAGAAAATATGGAATATAATTGAAGAGCTCAGGGTTAGCTCCTACCTGGTCCTGATGGCACGGAGAATAGTCCTTCGGATCTCCTAAAATCAGCTGATAAAATTTGAGGGGGAAAACACCTCCAGAGCTCCAAAATCCCAAATTTGAATGAAATTGTAAAAATGAGAGGTAAAACTACTTTTTATGTTACTGTTCACGTACTTCAAGTAAAATGTTGGTTTTCAACTCATTTTTCACGCATGTATATGTATTTCTAATCAATTTAATGGAGCAATTGAATAGGTTGTACGACTGTTGAAAGAATCCGGCGTGTTAATGGTAAATTAAACATCTTTAACTATTATCATGAGCAATGTTTCTGCAAGGTTCAAGCTCATTAGAAAATAAACCCACCACTGAGCACATGTTAATGCAAGGTTCAAGCTCATTAAAAAATAAACCCGCCTTCAATAAACGACGTCTGTGACTGCCATGCTATCAGCCTTTCGAGCCTTGGTTGTGTTCTTACCATCACCTCCATTCTTTTGGCTGATCATACGCTTCCATTTGATTGTTTACCCTTTTGAGGAACAACTGCGATGAGTGATCCTGTTAGCCACCCTCTTCACATTGCCATGTTTTGAGAAGTTCCAAACTTACATGGAACTAGTTGCTACCCGTAAACATCACTCGTTACTCAAAGATGAGTCTCTTTAAGCTCTTTTTAGACTTGTTAAATATGAAAGGATTGTCGAGCTACTGGCCTTTCCAGCTTGTTAAAGTAAAAGGAAGTGCCATCCCTCCTCTACATTTTAATATTTTTTGGACCTGAGGGATCATCCCACAAAAAGATTGAGTGCTTGTCTTTTTCGGCTCACTAAAGCGATCGAAAATTCATCCCTTTCATATTATTTTATACTTTTTCAGACTTAAGGGATTATACTATGAAAAGGGATTGTTGGACTTTCCTTTTCGTCCCTTTTGAAACTCTCTAAAGATGAAAAGGACTGAGTTATCCTTGTCACTAAACTCGTTAAAATAATAGCGACAAACTTGTCCACCCGGACAAGAACGAGTTTCATTATCGCTGGACTCGCTAAAACATAGTGACAGGTTTGCTCGAAGGGAAAATTATAGAACAAGCATATGTTATCCTCCTCAAGCTTTAGAAAAATAAAGAGGTACTAGTCAGCAATGACTGGGGAAAAGGGGAAGAAAACTTGAAGAACTTCATTGGTAGTAGGTCGCTCTTGAATATGACACTTTCACTCCATCGCCATGATTGAGTCGGGTTGGGTTATTCTGTTCACCGGTCATATCACCATTGGTCCTCCACACCATCCATCTTTTATGGTTAACGCTACTCCCAGTGTCACCAAAATGTTCAAGAGAAGTCATTCAAATAATTCACTACCCAGCTAATGCCTCATCCACTGCAATACCTTCACCCTCCATTTTTCATGACCGTCATTCCTAAACCTTGTATCATCAGATCATTTTCACCTCTAGAAAATCATTTTCTTCATTTCATATCATAGATGTGGGATACATTAAGGCCCTCCTATGATAGGTCACTTCTTGTCGACATCAGCTCATTATCCAAGGAGTTGACTTAGAAACAACCCTTTTAGTACTTTGAAGCTTGCATGCCTCAATGGCAAGTTTCTCACTCCTGGCGACAGGTTTACATCAATGACCTTAGATTGGGAGATTTTGCGTGGTGTTCGACATCAGATCATATATTCACCCCACGTGAATTGTACTGTAGTACCTTGAGGGTCATCATCATTATCTGTGATTCCTCTTGCATCTGTTAACATCTTACATTATTGGCAGGTAATTAGGCAATGTCTTTCCATGTTCGACTTCAGAACATCTTTTCACATGGATCGACTTGTACTTCGAGCGAAGATTGAACGAGTTTTAAGACCCCAGATCTATTTTCATCATTCCGGGCTGTGATATATTCAGGAATATAAAGACATCAAATGTACATAAAAGCTGCACAGATGATCATCCAAGCTAAAGGATGATGACTCTACATACAAATAATCACCAGTCTGCAACAACAGATGATTATCTCTCCTATGTACATGAAAATGAATTTATAAAGTTGAGCATAGGAATGCTCGCCTCAGCTAGATCATGAAAATAAAATGATGATGATGTATTGTATTATATTTTATATAGGTCACCTTCGAGTTCGAATACCTCGGATCCTCATGATAAAGCATTTCACTGAAATCAAAAGTTTACGACCTCATGCTTTAGGGGGCAACTGTTATAGACATATTTGGGCACTGCAACCCCAATAACATATGTCAATAAAGCAAGGGCTCTTTAACCCCTAAAAGTGTTGTTTCTTACCCTAAAAGATCATGGTCAATTGATTACATCATTTCCCAGAAGATCCACCTAAAAAACCACTCAGAACTGGCCAAAACTAGACCACACTGACTGCTCCATGGTCAAGGTGCGATGCATACCGGATGCTACACTAGCCAAGTGCGATGCATACTGAAAGAGCGTTATGTAGGGCGTGATGGGCAAGGCTAAACAAATGGAAGAGACAGTTTGCTAAGTGGATATCCAGAGAATCTTCTAGAAACTTCTCATATGACACTTGCCTCTCTGAATTCGCCCAGGGATGAGTAAGAGATCAATGAAATATGCAAGTGGAACCAAGAACTATCAGTGAAATGACATTAATCAAAAACCCAGAGTTGACTCACACCTCTACAAATATCTATAAATGGATCCCTCATCTGAGAGATCTGGAGGCTGGAATTTTGTAATTTGTAAGGAAGTGTTGTTGGTTTCTCTTTGATAAGAGACATTGTATTGTTGGGTGATCTTGCTTTTCATGAGGTGAAGAGGGCTTTGATGCTGAGAGGATGATGCTGGATCAGACAGTTGGGTTGTAATCCTCTCTTCTACTATTAATAAATTTCTCTGAGTTTTCCTCCATATAATCATTTATTTGTGAATTTTGTTATTTGTTAATGCAATTTTATGTTCAATGTATTTTTGATTCTACATTGTTTATGATATTATAGATCGAGATGCTTTGATGGTGTTTTTTTACTTTGTCTCTATAGGTATCCTCTAGAGCGGAACAAGCAGGAGAGGAGTGGCAAGCTCTATCAAAGGAGAGAGGAAACAAGCAAGGATTCAAGTGGAAGATCTAGGTTGGTCCCCTTTGCTTCTCTCTTTTCTATCATACATAAAGGAAATCGTAATTTTCTTTGATTGTTTATTTCTAAGATAGCTACCTATCTTAGTGGGACTAGCAGATTGAAAAGACACTAGTTTTCTTGGAAACAATGAGAAAAGGTGAACCCATCATCACATATATTTCAAAGTTCAGTCATGTTCAAAATGAGCAGGGTGGAGTAAGCGTGACTGTAGTAGACAATTACCTTGTGATTCTAACGATTCTGGGACTTCATAAGTCTTTGTATAGTTTCCAGAATGTAGTAAGTGTTAAAGAGAATATTCTTAGTTGGGAAAGGTTATGGAGTGATTATGTTCAAGAAGAAATCCGAAGAGGGATGAGAGCTGGTAGAGAAGCTCCTATAGAGGACAAGGAGAACTTTGCCTTGGCAAGCAAAGGTAGTAGAGACAGGGGAAAGAAGGGCCAAGGAGAGATCGAGTTTTGTTAGAAAGGTGAGAAGAAGAAGAAGGATGTAAGCAAGATCAAGTGCTTCCATCAGTATGAGTTCAAACACCATGCTACTCAGTTTCCTAAATAGAAGGAGGAGTCTAGTAAGGATCATGTGGCTGCAACAACTAAGGTAGATGTGTTTTCTTCTCAGCTCAAGAAATATTTCCCATTGGTAGCTTGCATGACAAGCTCAACAAACAATAGTGTATGGTATATTGATTCAATATCATCCTTCCACATGACTAGGAACAAGGAATATTTCAGCCACTTGAAGGAGAAGGACATGCAATTTCAAATTGAGCTAGGAGATGATGGAAATTACACAACTAGGGGAGTTGATATTGTCATTTTTGAGAGGGATTCAAGTAACTCTCTCCATCTCAAAGATGTCCTCTATGTTCTAAGCCTAAAGTAGAACCTTGTTTCAGTATCTACCGCGAGGACAAGGGTTATGATGTCAGCTTAACCAGAGGTAAGGTTCACCTCGAGCACTTAACTTCTGGATGTAAGAAGAAGATAGGTGTAAGGAAGAACAATTTGTTTCTATTACAGGTTGAGGTAAGGACAACCTTTAATAGCAAGGCAAGAAGTTCATCTCGGATAGATGGCAAGTGGGCCGACCAACATGATCATGAGTTTGAATTTAGTTAGGATGAGCTATTTCCATTTTAATGGAATAATCATCAAGTTAGCATGCATAGAGTTGGAGCTTTAGTTGAAGAGGATTCTTCATCAGTTTGGCTACAAAACGAGGTGGTAGTTATCAATTCAGTTAGAACAAGTTATTCTTCATTCTTGATTGAAGGAAGAGCAAGTTAGATCTCCAGTGTTGATTGGAGACAAGACGAGTTAAAAAATCTCCTAATGATTGGAAGGAGAGAAAGTAACACTCTCACTAAACTCGTCATCAAAGCTTGAGTTCTAAATTATGTTGGGCCTCCTTGCATGGACCAAAGTTCACCTATAAAGAGAGGACAAAGGAAAAAATAATTCACATTGTTTTGTGCATAAAAGTTTGTGACAAGGTAGAGCTCACGAGTTAGTGTGAGAGAGCCTTGATTGTGGAGCACAAGAATTATGTGATCGTAAGAGAAATAATCCATTTTGTAAGAGGGATCTAGGCATATTTAAAAATTTCAAACACCAAGAATCCTAACGTGTCTACTAGCACAATGGTTGATTGGTCAAAAGCTCAAGATGCTTGCTTTCTCGACCTTACCATCCTCCCTAGGGAATGTTGTGTGGTGGTGTGCGTGTGATGTGGACCAAAAAAACATATAAATTTAAAAACACAATTTTATATATATCATTTGAATGGTACTACCCAAAAACCATGCTAGAGGGAGAAAACATTGAGCATACAAATAATAATAGCACTATTTTGTTGGAAAAAAACATGACTCACCCATTCTCTGAGCTGCATCTACATTTCCTTAGGCATCATCTCCACTCGAACCTCCCGGACACTACAATTGTAGTCATTCATTGGACAAAGTAATATTATTTATAAGATCACGAATAAACCACGAGAGGTTAAAGAATAAATATACAGAGTGATGAGTTTACCATACACATAACTACCTTCCATTATCTAATATTATAACAAGTACAATCATGAACAATAGTCCCTAAACATGTGAATCCTAGTGTAACATTTCTATTTCTTTCATATCAAAGTTCTAGGGAAAATGTCAAATCTCACACCCATGAACAAGATCATACTATCCTAAAACCATGACAAAATAATAAATCATTATTCAATTAACAAATATTTCATTGTATTATGTTATGTTCCTATACAAATAGGTGTCACAATTTATGATCGACTTAGTTTATCTCTGTAATATGTACATACCTTTTCTTTCTACAAATTTTTTCCATATTTGTAAAAAATACAAATTAAAAAATTAAAAAATGTGAAGAGGGTATGTCCTAAAATAAAATCAAAGGACAAAAAGAATGAAAAGAGGTTAAAAAAGATGAAAAATGAACCCCAAAGAAAAGAAAAAGACCATGAAAGTGTGCAAGTCCAAATGCCACTACTATTTTCCTAGTTGTATAATCATGATTCTGTGCAACTTGTTACTTATGCCACAATCCATGGTAACCAAATAGTTTAATCTTGGTTATTTCATGTTTTGAATTTCATGCTTAGAGATAGAGAATAAAATCAGACCAAATTTTCTAATCTTGGCAGATAAGTAGATAGGTAGAGTGAGTAAAAGGAGCTCAACAGTTTAATATGAGCCCTTGGATGTAATAAGGATAGACTTAGATAGATTTCCATTGTAAAAGAAAAGAAAAGTTTGATAAGGGTTTGCTAGTTCAAGTGCACCCTAATAAAAAGTAGAAAAAATGGTAGGATGTGTAGGTGGGTAAGCAGATAAATGGTTGCAAAATTATGTATGATGAATGATTATTTAAAACTTATATCATTTACTTTCATGATCATATTGCTTTAAAAGTATGGATAACAAGGAGACATGTACAAAGTCAGGTGATTAATTTCCTCATTCATTTTACCCCTTATTTCACTAATTTCCCACAAATAACAATCAAAGTACCTAAAGCCTTAAGTTAAAGGGGCTCAGAGCATTTCTCTGACTTCTTGAGGGACGGAACCCTCGACTCGATAAATTATAAGATCTAAGTGCTAAAGCCCCTTATCAACATTCATTACCTCCATAATTCATTCATATCACTTAAAAAAATCTCTTTTCCTAAGGTAAAATCAAAATTTTCCTAGGGAAAGTGATTACCCCCATATAAAAACCAAAAAATGCACCTAAGCCTAAGTTATGATGTTCAGATGCAGAAATGTCAATATATGTCAAAAGAATTTTACCTAACGCGTTTTCATTTCCATTTTCGTATTAACATCTAACATTATTTATTGAACTCCCTAAAAATACACCCCTTTCCCGTATATATTATTAAAATCCTATATAATAATATCCCGCTCCTGAGGTTTGAAATATAAACCATAATAATAGAGTAATTAGATGGATTAATTAATCAATATACAATCAATTAAGAGCCATAACCCTCTGCCACGTCAAAAGGGATTAATTAATCAAACTATGATTAAATAATAACTATCCTCCAATCAAATCACTCTCGACGTCATTAAATCTCCCTAATCAATAATTATTATCCCGTTGAGCCCCTCCATTAATTCCCGACCAAATCATTGCCCTGACCATTGTACGATCTAACCCCTTAAGATCTAATGGATAATGCTCATAACAGGTGGCCCCGATGCCGACCTTTTACCCGCCCAATGTGAACAATTTTACTATTCACCCTGCCGCTATGTGTCGCCCGATGAATAGCATCAAGTGGTCCTCTCCCAATACCACCAAGCCCTCATAATTGATGTGATAGATTCCACTTACCACCTTCATTTACCACCACCACTAAATGACAAAATGTCACTTCCGCTAGTTGGCGCCAATTGTCGCTTTCCATTATACCTGCCAAAATCATTGACTTTGGAAATAAAACCAAAAATACTCATTATTTTTGTTTCACCAAGAAAAGAACCTTCTATTCTCCATGCACATGTAGAGTGCGTTCAAACTGTCACCTTGCTTCCAACCGTCAACCTCCAGAAGCCGCTAAACTCCATATTACCATTGTAAACCCATGCACTCCCTGTGAACAATGCACCGGTGCTATTTATCCATTCCTACAACCATAACCAGACATTTACCCCATTTTCAACTGAGAAACCTTGTTTTTGTACTGAACCTAAACTAAATTGCTATAAAAATGGAGTAATTTAGTGAAGTTAAGCTGTTTGATAGTCTTGACACTCTCTGAGACGACCTAGTTTTCCATAGTTCTCTGAAATTCTCTGCCCTCGCCCTTGAATCCACAAGAACTAAGGATGGATGCCCCAGTTGCCTTAAATTTCATGCCAGTGATCTGAATTGGATCCATGAAGATTATCAAAGTTCCATGACTTTATTAAGACAAGACATACTTCAAATTTATGAACACAGAGCGATCAGGAAGACCTCTGGACAGTGGCAGATTGCAACTAGCAAGGAACAACAAGGACCTCGGTCAAATTGCGCTAACTGAGGCCCATGGAGTCCATGCAGGAGGCAAAATTGGCATTTGGGAAACCCAGATTTGGAAACAGAGGCCATTTTTGATCGGCAAAACCCCTCGAGAAGGAAAAGCCCTGAAGCTCCTGGTCGCATGGGAAGCCGGGAAACCATGGGGAAAGCGCTAAGGTGAAAGGCGGGACCTATGCTCCAAAACTAGCGGTATATCGGGGGCACCCTTGGGCGGTAAGTTGATTCAACTGAAACCGAGTGATTCCATTCAGCGCTCGACGTGTGTCCAGTGGATGGGAGAGAAAACAACTGCTCATCACATGCTAATGGTCGAGCATGCCAACTGCATGAAATCAACCAATATCGTAGGATCTGGGGGATCCAGATTTGATGGCAGAGATTGTGCCTGATGGAGAAACTAGATTTGACAGGGGAATTAAGCCGTGGCATGAAAAATTCTGAAGTTTGATTTGACTAATGAGTTGGCAGATGAGTCATTCTATAGTGTAATTGAATTACCGAACCGTGGACGAAGAGTTGGCATAGTTCGTGAGAGGACATTGGCCACTTCCCTGTGGACAATGGCAATGACACAAAGGCAGGGAACTCCAAGTGAATAGCAGCAGGCGATCTGAAGGGGCGGAAGAGGAATCAAACAGTCATGAGATAGATGAGCTTTAAGCCATGAATAGACAGAGAACAAAACATGAAGAAGAAGAGATAAGAAGAGAACGAAGACAGAGAGAGAGAGAGCAAAGAAGAGACATTGCAGCAAAATGTAGGAAAACAGACAGCCAAGCTAACCTAAGGCAACATCGAGCAGACAGAAAGCTTGAGAGGTTCAAGAAAATCCCTGAGAGGATCTATTGAGAATTGAGCACCACATTGGGTTTCTCCCATTAAAGACCAAAGAGGTGAAGATCTGGTAAGGAAAAGTGTCTGTGTAGTCTAGTGGCTTAGGGGATCCAAGAGCCACCCTACCAAACATTATCTATTTCAAGAAACTCAAATTGAGCTCCTCATTGTAAATCTCTGCTCTAAAGACACAATAAAAGAAGGCCACCACTGAAAGCTAGACTGGAGACGTAGCCCTGGAGGATAGGGTGAACTCCTTATTAATTTTTTGTGTTCTTGTACTTGCTTACTGTGTTTCTCTTATTGTTTTCCATTCTTCCAGTGTCTGTGTATTTTTCAACCTAATCTATCTGTTTCCTAAGATAACGTAGACACACACTAGCACATGAGTCTCTAATACCTTCATCTATTAATTAATTAACGGGGGTCACTCACGAGTGATTTTCAGATCAAGTGGTATCAGAGCTCTAGGCTGTAAGGTTAGACAAGCTTGTGTTGGTTTAGTTGTTGAAAGCTAACTAGATCAAAGCTCAAATTAGGAGAAGAAGAGTTGTTCATGAGAGTTGAATGTAGAAAAGTTGGACAATTGGATTAGACAAATTTATGTTTATTGTAGAGTGCAGAATATCGACGCAGACAAGAGAAAGATTCAACTGGAAAGCCTATGCCTTGGAGGCACTACCTTGGTTTGGTAGGAAGGAAGAACCCAAGCTGACATGAAAAGACATGGTAAGACCATCTCTGTCTGGAGTGAATTTGTTTCTGCAATCAAAAAGCACTTCTATCCATTGGCCTACATGCAGCAAGCCATGATGAGTTGGCAAACTCTTCAACAGTTGAAACGACAAAGTGGGCAAGGGTACACTCAAGAATTTAGAAAGAGAGAATTGATTCTAGGAATGTCATTAGACTCACGTTTTAAAAAACGGTCGTTTCAATACCGAAACGGCCGAGTTGATCCGAGCCGATACCATCAACCATGACTCGGCCTTTGAAACGGTACGTTTGGCCGAGTCAGCCATGACTTGGCCGAGTCATTCAATGACTCGGCCGAGTCATGGCTGACTCGGCCAACTCGGTCGTTTCTGTTATGACTCAGCCGAGTCACAAAAAGCTGGCCCAGAACACGTTAAACAGCGATTTAATATTTTTTTAATGGATTTTTAAGGTGATTTCTGATTGGTTTGGACTCCAAGGTGTTATATGAATTTTCTAAATGTCATATGGGGTCCATTTCTCCTTCCCAAACCCTATTTAACACACTCAAATGCTCTTTACTATTGATATGCTATTCAAATTTCATGGTAATGTTAAATTCTTAAAGTAAAAGTGACATTCTCCTTAATTCATCCTTTTCCTTAAATTTTTAACATTACCATGAAATGACTCAGGATGTTTGAGAGTGGTTTCGGCCTCATTGGATTTCATATGGAGAAAGTAGAATTTTAGATTTCATTCAAAATCCAGCAGACTTATCAGTTTTTCAGGATTTCAGGATTGGAGGATTGCAATGTTTCCATTGAATTTTGTCATGTATTAGGGTATGGAACTCGTATTTAATCAAGAGCACCAATCCCTCTATGTACCTTGATGTTAGTGACATTGGTTTTCGAACTCCTCTGGGATTCGCTCCCAAACCAGGAGCTTCTGAAAATGTCGCTCCCGCTCCCATTTTCGCTCCTGCTCCCAAGTAACACAAAGAAGAGAAACCGTTTGGATCAAAAACGGTTAAATGATCTAGTTTATATCCAATAGAACCTCTGGCTTAGACGAAACCATTTGCTGAACAAAAGACCTGATTCAGATCCCATTTTGTTGGAAGACATTGATCCAACATCAGATTGGGTAGTGGAGAGTCGTCCAGCAGAGTTTGATCTTGATGAGGATCTTGATTTAGATTTATATATCGAGACATCAATTGAACTTGAACATGCTGCTCAGTTGAATGCAGATCCCAATCCACCAGCCTTAGTCTCACAGCCAGCAAGGACTCCAGTTGTAGGTGCTTCCTCTGCTCAGCCATGACAGAAGCGCAGCCACATATCAACTCTATCTCAGCTTGCATCTGCTGCAGTTGCACAACCTGCTAGTGGTACCACTTCTACAGATGCAGTTGGAGATGATGATGAGGAGGAGGAGCCATGGACCCCCTGTCTAACTCTGATGATGATCCAGAGATTGATCGACATGATCTTGGCTCCTCTGGCAGTAGCTACTAGCCAGTAGTTGTAGTACTAGTACTGGAGTCTGGTCACAGTTTACTTTTGTGAGGCCATTTCTAGCCTCCTTGGTTATGTGTTTTTTGTTTTGAGTCTTTTATCATGTATGACAGTTGACTATGTATTGCCATTGGGTACCATTTTGATATAATGGATTGGTTCATGAGCCTACTTTGATCATATGCTGTCTTCCATCTATATTATAATGTTGTGTGTTTGGAAACATGAATGAAAATCTCTAAAATTATGTTTAAAATCTTTAAAATTATGTTTTTTTATAAAAAAAATAAATATTTAATGTATTTTTTACAATGACCGAGTCATTGAAATCGAGCCGGCCGAGTCATTACCATTTCGGAGTCGGAGTCAGAGTCGATCATCGGCCGAGTCGGAGTCGGAGTCGGAGTTTTAATAATATCCTCATGAGGAATACTATCCTCATGTTTAATCCAACTAGTATAGATGAGGTATTTGTACAAGCTACTCATCTAGAAGCTAGAGGAAAGAATGGAAGTCTAGAAGTTGGGGGATCATCCCAACCCACTGCAAGCAAGAATAAGGAGAAAAGAAAGCAGAAATGGAAAGCAAGGAAGGCTAACACTGAATAGAAAAGCAAATCTTCATGCACTCACTGTAAAAAAGATGGGCATGATGATAAGCATTGTTTGATTTTGCATCCAGAGTTGAGACCTAAGAAGTTCGAGGCAAGAAGAAGAAGACTGATGCAGCTATTCAGAAAGATTTGGGGTCAGACTCGGGAGATGAAACAACCATTGCAGCCATAGGTATAAGAGGTAAGAATTCTGAAGCATATACTAGTAATTCTGCACAATCTACTACTAATGAAGAAAATGAGAGAAAAAGACATGAGCTTTTCCATATTCGAGTTATTTCCAAACATCAAAACATTGATACTTTGTTTGATAGTGGCTCACAAGTAAATTTAATTTCTGAAGAAATTGTAAAGAGGTTGGGATTAACAACTACACCTCACAAGAAACCATACCCATTAAGATGGTTAAACGATAAAGCACAACTACAAGTGACCAAACAGTGCAAACTCAAGTTTTCTTTTGGGTCATCATTTGTAGATGAGGTTGAGTTAGACATAATTCCTTTGGATATATGTGTAATTGTTTTAGGAAGTCCTTACTTGTATGATAGGAAAGCTACTTTCTATAGAGTTGAGAACAAGTATCTACTTGTTAAAGATGGAATTGAATACTTTGTAAGAGCTCATAAGCTCAAGAATAATTATACTCTCATAAACTCAGGGAAGATGAAAAGAATGATAAATTCATGCAAACAATTCTTATTGATGGTTGTAAAGGAAAAGAAAGCTGATAAAACCAATGTATTTGAGGGTTGTAATGCTAAAAAAGAAGCTGATTTAGAAAAGGTTGTTTCAGAGTATGATATCTTGTTTCATGAACCTAAAGGTATGCCACCAAAAAGGAAATAGTGCATGATATTATTTTGCAGCAAGATGCTCCAGTGCCTAACATGGGAATGTACAAGTTGACCGCTTTAGAGAATGTTGAAATCAAGAAGCAGATGTAGGAGTTGCTTGAGAAAGGTTTCATTAGACCTAGCACATCATCATGTGGGTCACCAATCATTTTGATGAGGAAGAAAGATGGTTTGTGGGGAATGTGCATTGATTACCAAGCACTGAATAAGATACCAATCAAAAATCGTTATCCCCTCCCTCACATAAATGATCTTTTAGATCAATTGAAAGAAGTTGTTTATTTCTCCAAGCTAGACTTGCATAGTGGATACCATCAGGTCAGTGTTTTGGAACAAGATGCATGGAAGACTACTTTCAAAACAAAGCAGGGATTGTATGAGTGGCTGGTTATGCCTTTTGGCTTAACTAATGCTCCTGCTACTTTAATGAGATTAATGAATGATGTACTCAAACCTTTTCTTGATGATTTTTTTATTGTGTATCTGGATGACATTCTGATTTTTAGAAAAACGTGGGAAGTATACTTAAAGAATGTTAAGCAGACACTAGATGTTTTGAAAAGAGAAAAACTTCATGTTAAACTCTCAAAATGTGAATTTGGCAAAACATCTCTAAATTATTTGGGTCATATAGTGGGGGATGATGAATTGAAGATAGATCCCTCTAAGGTGGTAGTCATTGTAAACTAGCTTAAACCAAAATCTGCTACAGAAGTTAGAAGCTTCTTAGGAGCAACACACTATTGGAGGAAGTTCATTTCTAACTTTTCCTTAATTGCAGCTCCCTTACATGCTTTAACATGATTGAACAAGGTGTTTCAGTGAGGAGGCAAACAACAGAAAGCCTTCGACACCTTAAAATAAAACATTTGTACAACACTTGTACTAGCACTGCCTGATCTTCAAACACCATTTGAGATCAAAACAGATGCTAGTGACTATGCCATGGGAGTAGTGTTGACACAGCATGGTAAACCCATATGTTATCATTATGAGACTTTTAATCCTGAAGTAGTTAACTATCCTACATATGTTAAAGAATTGTATGCATTAGTTCAGAGTGTGAAAAAGTGGAAACATTACTTAATAGGCAAAGAGATAGTAATACATACTGATCATTAACCACTTCAATATCTACACTCCCAAACTAAGTTGCAACAATCAAGGCACTATAGATGGACGGGTTTCTTACAACAGTTTCATTTAGTCATCAGATATTAAAAGGGCATACACAATAAAGTTGTAGACATGTTATCTAGACCCATTATAAATGCATCTACTATACTGCAGCATAATTTTGTGCTACATGAAAGCTACATTAAACAATATGCTCAAGATATAGACTTTAAATATGTATATGCAACTTTAGGTCAAGGAAAACGAGTATAAGAGTTGGATTATCATGTAAAGGATCAAATCTTATACCATTGTGGGAAGTTATGCATTCCACAAACTGAGAGAGTAAAGATAATTATAGAAGCACACACTTCTCTGATATCAAGTCACTTTGGGGTAAGTAAAACAGTTGCACAGCTGCAAAGATTTTGTTATTGGCCAAAAATGAATGAGATAGTTTCTAGATATGTAAGAGGATGTACTATGTGTGCTTAAAGCAAGCCCAACAATAGAAAACTATGCTTGTACACTCCATTACCAGTTCCTTCTCACCCTTGGGAAAGTGTTTCAATGCATTTTGCTCGAGGACTGTCTAAATCTAGGAAAGGTCATGATTATCTATATGTTGTTTTGGATATGTTCAGCAAAATGTGTATTTTGATACCTTGTAATAAACAGATTAGAGCTGAAAAACTACAAAACTATTTTTTGAACATGTATGGGTTCATTTTGGATTATCCACTTCCATTGTATCTGATTGAGACACATGATTTGTGGGGAAGTTTTGGTCAAGTCTGTGGGAACTAATGGACACCAAACTAAAGAAAAGCACAACTTTTCATCCACAAACCAATGGCCAGACAGAAGTAGTCAACAGGACAGTGATACAGTTGCTCAGAGGATATTGTAGCAAACATCCTAAGCTTTGGGATGAACATTTGTGCTATGTGCAGCATGCTTACAACAAAGCAAAACATTCTTCTACATAGAGATCTCCTTTTGAGACCTATTTTGGTTTCACAACAAGGTCTCCTTTGGATTTTGTCTTTGCTAAGGATACCACAATTGATGGACACAGTGATGTGGATAGGGCAACTAGGTTCATTGAACATATCCAAGAGATCCACCAGGCAGTTTAGGAACAACTAGAAAAGAGCCAAGCCAAATACAAGGCAAGGCATGACAAGCATCAAATGGAGCATAGTTTCCAAGTTGGTGACCAAGTCTAGCTATATATCAGCAAGGACAGGATGCAAGGTGAAGGTAAAAAGCTAAAGCCTATCAGGTATGAACCCTTCAAGATACTTGAGAAGATTAGTGAAAATGCTCTTCGCCTTGATCTACCAGCTTACATGCACATCTACTCAGTCATAAATGCAGATTTCTTGAGATTGTTTGAACCCTCTCTAATTGAGGATCCTGAAGAGCAAAGTCAATTGCCTTCTATTGATGACCTGCTACCTGAATATCTTAATGAATTGCAAGAAGACACGGTTCTTGATAGGAATGTGAGGATGACGCACAAAGGAGATGTTGAGTACCTCAGAATTGGGCTCAATGGTTCAAAGCCGAGCAGGCAAAGTGGATAGAGATTAGACAAGTGAGACAACTGTACCCTCACTTAATCGATGCTTGAAAACCAACTTTTGGTGGTCCAAAATATTTTTCAGTGGGAAGGCTGTGATCCAAATTGCATCCATGAAGATTATCAAAGTGCCATGATTGTATTAAGATAGGATAAAATTCGAATTTATGAACATAGAGCGATCAGGAAGAACTCTAGATAGTGGAAGATTGTAGCTAGCAAGGAATAACAAGGACCTCGGTCAAAGTGCACTGACCGAGGCCCATGGAGTCCACGCAGGAGGCAAAACTGGCGCTTGGGAAGCTCGGATTGGGAAACGGAGGCCATTTTTGATGCACTTAAGCACTAAGCAGGCATCACTGGGCAAAACCCCTCAAGAAGGAAAAGCCCCGAAGTTCTCGGTCACATGGGAAGCCAAGAAAATGTGGGGAAAGCACTAAGGCGAAAGGCAGGACCCGTGCTCCAAAATTGGTGGTATATCGGGGGCACCCTTTGGTGGTAAGCAGATTTGGCTTAAACCGAGCGATTCCATTCAGCGCTCGATGTGTGTCTGACAGATGGGAGAGAAAACCACCGCTCATCGCATGCTAATGGTCAAGCAAGTCAACTGTGTGAAATGAGTGAATATCGTAGGATCTGGGGGCTCTAGATCTGACGGCGGAGATTGCGCCTGATGAAGAAACTGGATTTGACAAGGAAATTAAGCCACGACATGAAAAATTTTGAAGTCCGATTTGACTGATGAGTTGGCAGATGTGTCATTCCATAGTGTAACTAAATTATCGAACTGTCGAGGAAGAGCTGGCTTATTTCGTGAGAGGACAAGTGGCCACTTCCCTATGGACGATGGCGATGATGCAGAGGTAGGGAACTCCAAGGGAATAGTAGCAGGTGATCCGAAGGGGCAGAAGAGGAATCAAACAATCATGAGATAGATTGGATTTAAGCCATGAACAGAGAAAGAATAGAACATGAAGAAGAAGAGAGAAGAAGAGAATGAAGACAGAGAGAGCGAGAGCAAAGAAGAGAAAGTGAAGCAAAAATTAGGAAAACGAAGAGCCGAGTTAACCTAAGGCAACATTGAGCAAATAGAAAGCTTGAGAGGTTCAAGCAAATCCCTGAAAGGATCAGTTGGGAATTGAGCACCACATTGGGATTCTCCCATTAAAGACCAGAGAGGTCAAGACCTAGTAAGTAAAAGAGTTTGTGTACTCTAGCGGCTTGGGGGATCCAAGAGCCACCCTACCAAACATTATCTATTTCAGGAGACTCCAATTGAGCTCCTCATTATAAATCTTTGCTTTAAAGACACAATAAAAGAAGGCCACCACTGAAAGTTGGACCAGAGATGTAGCCCTGGAGGATAGGGTGAAAAACTTATTAATTTGTTGTGTTCTTGTACTTGCTTACTGTGTTTCTCTTATTGTTTTCCTTTCTTCTAGTGTTTTTATATTTTGCAATCTAATCGATCTATTGCCTAAGATAACATAGACTCACACCAGCACATGAATCTATAATACCTTCATATATTAATTAATTAACTAAGGTCACTCATGAGTGATTTTCAGATCAGCTAGTTACCACTCCCCATAGAGATTTAGACCATCTTCCCCTGGCTGACAAAGATTTTTAGATAAAAGACCTCACCTTCGACGAAACCCCTTTGAAATTGCATTGCAAATAATGAGATAACTACTTGAACCATGCAAATAAGATAGGTCTCTAGGAAACAAACTTGCCCAAATATCAATTCCCCAGTGTTCGTGTCTTCCCGAAAATTATTCACTACTGTCATGCAAACTATGACCCTATCATGAGAGCTGTGATGTCCCCAGACCAGAAATTCCTATTCACTACCCCTCCTGAATCCATAAATGAAATGTTACAGTTACATCCTAGTCAAGGCCTCACCCCCCTTACCGTTGTTGATTTCTTGAAAGATCCTCTAAGCTATCTAGTTCAAGAAGTACCCAAATCCTCCAGACTTTCATTGCTGAAGAAAGAATCATGCTAAAATACCCCCCTCCTTACATGTCAGTCATCTTTTCTGATCTAGGCAAAGATATCACAACAATGCTATCATGTGTTTTAGGTTCTACCACTAATGAATATGTATCTGAGACTATTTTTTCCTGCATGTATATTTTTACCCCTGGTCAACCTCCTGCAGTCAAGTTTGATTATGTAAAATTCACCATAGATAAAATGCATGATCAGTTTATGAGATTAGAAAATGAAAGAGTGTTCAAATATTCATTAGTCATGTACCATTTGTTTCTCTACTACCAAAATGATAAGTTTCCCTTCTCTGTCCAAAAACTTGATACTAGAGGGAATCCTACACTGTCATCTTCTAGACCTCTCTATTCCACAAGTTCTATTCTTCTCACTATCCATACACAGATTTTATTGACCTATTTGTACATCCAGTGACTACAATGTTATTAGGAAGTCCCCCTCCCAGAATCAGTGGAGACATTAAGAGTGTTCTCCAGCTATCCAAACAATACAAAGTAGGGGATTGGTACTTGTAGCAAAACCATACTAAAATCAGAATTTATGGGTGTGAGCTACCTCCTTACAAAATAACTAGATATCTCCCAATGCAATTATTTTCTCTGGAGTACTATAGGAAAATGATCAATGCTGATGAGATTCACTTTGTCAATACCAAGAAGAAGGCCTAGGTAAGAATAAAATATCATCTAGGCCCATTCATTTGCAATAATAGAGAATTAAGAAAGGAGGCAGATGAAATCCTCCAAAGATTGAGATTAAAATAGAGTTTCATTTGAACCTATGACCCCCACAACTTCATTTGTAACAGAAGGCATAAAAATAAGCTATCTCCTTATATCCACCATAGGATCCCACAAATTGAACAATATGCCAATCAATCTGAATGGGTGGAGGGCACTCTGGTAGATCAAGATAACACACAAGTTGCAGTTGACAATGTATTGGTGGATTTAGAAAGAAGGTTTGATGAATATTTGTTTGTACGAGTTTCTGGAGAAACTTCATCACAAAAACAGTCACAGGAACATAACCCATAGCTATCAGAGCAACAAAAGTCATTAGAACAGGCAGAATATTCAGAGCAACCCAAAATATCGGAGGAGCTAGATCAAATAGAACCAATCATGAGCAATCCTCCCATTTTGTAGGCTCCTCTAAATGAGGAGAAAAATTCAAAGAGAAGTTTAGAGGAGGCCACTCCTTCTACTGTGCCTATTGACCAAACCTATGGAAAAAGGCAAAGGTTGAATCCCCTGTCTGAACAGGAATTTTTTGAAGAAACAGAAAGTGACACAGTAGCTAAAAGGAGTGATACCATGCAAACCATTCCAACAGGAG
Source organism: Pinus tabuliformis (assembly GCA_031772625.1). Lineage (NCBI taxonomy): Eukaryota > Viridiplantae > Streptophyta > Pinopsida > Pinales > Pinaceae > Pinus > Pinus tabuliformis. The sequence continues at coordinate 841,898,197 of CM062811.1, forward strand.
GGACACCATCTACTTCACAGATACAAGCATTGGAAAGACAACATAGCATAGAGGTGTCTTCATTCAGAGCTCCTTCAGGACAAAGTTAGGACATAAAAGGAAAATATAAAGAAATTAAAGCAAGGAATGAGAAACTAAAAGCTCAGACCTATGCTCACTATCTCAAAATGGCTCCAACTAACCAGACAAGGCTAATGTCAGCCTTTGACATAAAGGAAGGAAAGATGCAGATGAGCTTCCTCAAGCCAACTATGCAATAGCCAAGATCCATGGTTGATTATTTAAAGACTGATTTTGAAGTTTTGGCAAAGGATATTCATCCTATTGACCAAATAGAATTGCACAAACAAACTGGTGAGATGGTATATTCTACATCGACCAATAAGGCCATCACAGCACATCAATTGCAGAACTCATTGAACAATACCTCTGCACAACTTCAACTGGAAAAATCCTCCTCTTAGGCTAAAGACACCAGGATAAAAACTTTAGAAGACTTGGTGATAGAGTTGGGACATGATCCAAAGGATGTCAAAGAAACAGAACAATTGGTTAAAATGAAAAATGATGATATAGCTACACTGAAGAAGCAGCTCAATATCCCTCCTCTCCACCGTCCTCAAATTGCAGAATTTATAGAGAGGAAAAAGGAGGAAGAACTTAAGGACCTAATCCATAAGTTAAATGATCAGTTAAAAGAAATTGAGAAGGAATTGGAGAATGATATACAGTCTAAGCAAAGTGAGCTGGCCACTGCTCCTCAAACTGTCATACCTACAATTTCTACAACAATACCCTCCACTCTGGTAACTTCCTTAGTGCCAACACTTCCACCAGTGACAGTATTTCTAGTAGCAGGGACTATTTCAACCACAGGTACATCATCCAGTGTAGGGACATTAGCAGAAAAAAATAGATGAATTGATCAAAGCCATGGAACAAATGAGTATCCAGGCCACACAACTGAAAAATCTCAAAGAACAAATAACAAGTTTGGAAACAAACTATGAGCTTGCACAAATTCAGAATAAATAAGAAGAACGAAAAAACAAAAGGATGGAGGAAAGAATCAGAGACCTGTAGAAGGATTTGACATTAGAAAAACCATTGGGAGATATGAAGGATATTTTGTGGGCCAACATCATTAATTCTATCAATGATGTTTTTCCTTCAATTCAGGTTATTTTCAAACAAACTGAGTTAGTTAAAGTAGCTATGGAAGCTATATAGAAGACTAAAGAAGAACTGGGAGATAAACCTAAAGAGGCAAGTCAGTTGATTGACTTTTGAACAGTAGGAACAGGCACCAGCTAGAGGCGATAGAGATTAAGGATAGAGCAACTACTATTATTGAAATAAAGAAAGTTCTTAGTAAAAGAAACTTAATGATTAATCTAGAGAAAATGTGTCAGAATATTTAGATAGACATAGATAGCTTCATGTTGAAATATGGAATTTTGAAAGAGAAAGGCATTCCTAGCCCACTGGTTATACATGAAAAATTAATGACACATGAAGATTATATCGAGAGATTAAATAAACAGGCCAGGAGTCAAGCAAGTTCTTCAGGAGTGAAAGCATTACCTACATGAAAGGTACTTTATGATGGCCTGGAGAATCTATTTTACATAGAACATGGAGTAAAACATCTATTCACCAGCGAACCCAATTTTTCTAAGTACACAGAAGCTGATGAAGTTTACAAGAAGATTATCACGATGAAATTACTAGATAACAAATGGTGGACCAATTTGACTGATTTACTATAAAGTTACTATAGTAAATCTGTGGAGTAAAAGATGTTTACCAGGGTAAATCACGTAATACAGGATGAATGGATGAAACAACACAAGTAAAGAGTATGAGTAGGTAAAGAGTATCAGTAGGTGAAGATAAGAGCGAAATCCAACACATGAATATCAAGGCAATTGTAAGAGCCAAATCCGAGTTCCAGTACCTAGAACATTCACAAATAAAGGGACAACAAACAATATGTTTTCCATCTGTCTCTATCTTCATGTGGAAGATAACTTTTGTTTCCTAGAATAAATCTCATATATTTATGGGATATTTTGTATTAATTTATGTATAAATACTTCACAAACTAAAGTAATTAGGGTGGATCAAAAAGCATTTTTGTATGCTTTTTGTTTTGAGCTAAAGGATCTATTGTAATCAAGGCTGGATTGGTTTACTGGATTAAACAAAGTTGAGGACATTTCACTCGATTCATGTGCACTGTGGGAAATAAATAAGTATCATTTCTCTGATTTTGATTATTTTTTTCCTCTATGTTATGAAATATCATATGTGTTTCTTATAATTCTTAAAAGAAAACAAGGAATAATACCATCAGAATTAGCTTAAGTGCTCTCTGTTTTAACTGTTTTCTTATTTAATTTTTCTACTAAATTGCTTAAGTCTGGGAATTCTTAGTTGCTCCCTTACTTCTGTAATTCATTCCCTCTATTGGCCCCTTGTACTAGATTCTTAATTTCCCTTGCTATTTTCCAAACCTCACTTCTTCATCTTAATCCCTGTCAAGGATTCTTCATTGCCCATGGCCCTAGTTAAGTTCTCCATTCATCGAGACCTTTAGATTTGTCCTCGTTGTGCTAGCTTGCCTTGTGAAATATTACTTCGGTGATTAAACAAATCTTGTTAAACCTTTCCTACTTGTCTCCATAGCCTAATGGCCTGACTACCTGCTCTACCCATCTGTTTCCTTAATTCCACCAAACAAATCAAAACAAATTCCGTGAGCATTAATAACTAGCCTAATATCATATCAAAACAATGCTAAATTATAAAGAGAGTGCCCTCTCTGGGTGTAGATCGGCTAGGATTTGTACTTAAAAGATTGGTTTGTAGTTACCTTGGACACTTTCCTTATTTTAAATAACTTCTAAGGGAAATCTAAGTGATAACATATTAAAGGACAATAGTATTTTGTAGGAGAAAAGTGTGCTTCACCCATCCTCTGTGCCATGTTGGTAGAATGTCTGGTGCATCTTCACCACTTGACCTGTGTAGACCATACAATTATAGTCGTTCACTAAATAAAAAAGATAAATATAGTACATATAATAATTTGAAAAGTAAATAAATGGAGCTACAAAGTAGCGAAAGATACTTTTAAGTGAATTGTATTGCATATAGAAATGTTGGCTCTCCTTCATTTATGAATAATAACCTCAATTTTCAATTTTCTTTTTTTTTGTTTGCTTCCTTCATTTTCGTTTCCACACCCAACAAACAAAATCAAGACCAAAATACAAAAAACATTAAAAGAACAAAAAAACAAAACAAAGGAAGAGTACAACACACCCAACAAACGAAACAAAGACAAAACTACAAAAAATGAGAAAAAAATGCAAGATAAAGGAAATTGAGTACAACACATAATGGCCATCCTCAAACTAAACAAAGCAAAACATGCAAATAAGAACAAAGAAAAAATTGCAAACATCCCCTCTGCACATCATCTCTCCTGCAATGTGTTGTCCTATGTTGAAAGGGAAAAAAAGTCGGTTGAATAAGCTTAATATACACAAGTTAAATTGGAGAGTTGAATACAACAATCAATCATAATGTGAAACATACTCATGTTTAGTTTTGTTATATAAATGAGGATAATCCATTTTTATTTTACGTATATGTGGACACTGAAATCAACCATTTACAGTAGATATAAAATAAAATATTACAATTATAATAAAAGTTAAACTAGAGAGTTGAAGGCATGAACTTGTGATCCAACTTCATTCAGTGTATTTATATTCCATTCTAAATCTCAAAATATGTATGTTTTTTAAACTAGACATAATTCTACTAGGAATAATGCAATCAATGTTATCGTAAGAGAAATAATCCATTTTGTAACAGGGTGTTGTGGCCACTAACAACCCCCCTCCTTATTTAGTATTAGCAATAACACTAAACAAGTGGGGACCCTTAGTAAAAAATTCAAAAAAATTTATAAAATTGTTTGTATTATACTCCTTAAAAATATATCGCATCGCGAGAAGAGAGTAAAACATTTCTTTATGAGCACAATAAAAACTGCGAAAAAAAGTGACGCCAAATTCATCGCATCGCATACATTAAGAAGCGCCCATAAATGAAGATCTTAAGAAATCTCCGATGGCCGATATGCGACATCGCATGTCGCAACATCGCATAAACATCACACAATAATTTAACACGATCTACGATCTTGCGATAACATAATCTGCGATCTGCGATCTGTGCTATCACAATCTTGACAAAATGCGATAACGCGATGACGTAATGCAAGTTGCAGAAATCGCCCATCGCAAATTTTCCTCGGCTCAACATTCAAGAAAAGCTGTCCATAAACCAAAAATTGGGCGCGCGCCTTAAAGGAAATTAATAAACGTACACCAAGTGTTAATGAAGGACAGTTTTGTGTTTTTCGAAGAGTTAGTTCACGATGGATGGCATGATTTTATTCATTCGTAGAGCTTAGAGCTTTCACGTCAAAATTTATTGTCATTACTCTTTTCCTTTGCGTGAACTGCAGGAATGAAAAACAGGAAACAACATGAAGCAATGTGCAGGAAACATCTAAGGAAAAAGGGAAAGCGTTAATGCTCGGAGGTAGAGAAGAGATGCCCTCATAAACGGATACTGCATGCAACGGAACTGCAGATTCCAGAGCATTACTGAATAGATGCTTATATCAATAGGTGATTCAACACTCAGGGTCAAAATCTCACAAAATCAGCATGTTTACAAAAATCCTGAAGCTTATACCTGGTGAAGGAAAAGGCGCTAAAGACGGAAAATGCACAAGAAAGGATCGGATCAAAGAACGGAGGCAGTTTTCGATGCGCGATTAGCGCTTAGCGCTAATTGCGCAACGCTAAGAAAATTGTTCAGAAAGAAAAGTCCCTAACTTTCTTAGTCATTCACAAGTCCGGAAACCAAGATAGCAAAGGCAGAAGCAATTTGAGGGAAATTTGGGTTGTTACCAAGTATATACGCAGTAAATTCACCCAGCCAGAGGATGATTCCCAAAAATATCTTCTATTTTACTAAAAAATGGTGTCAACGCTTGCCATTTTTGTTTGCTTAACTCAAACAAAAGCGGAAGGAACCCAGCCGACTCTTCCCAGGCAAATTTTGAATGCTCGCAACATTAAGGAGCAAATGCAGAAATAGTTAGGAATTAGATTCAATTTTTTAGAAATAAGTTTGCTTAGAAAAAGGGTGGTCATTTAAACCGTATCCTAAATTTATTTAATTAAGTTATTTAGTTAGTAGTATTTAAACCCTTCTCATGCATTTAGAGAAGGGTCCAGAAATTTTTCAAAAACTTGTCCTCAGAACATGCACTTTTGCACCCTCATAGGAGGTTTTGATGAATGAATGGATCAAGATTTATTGATGTTTGCATTTTATATCTGCTACTGATGTTGCACTTCTGAACTCTTGGTAGATATTAGAACAAGGAGAAATAAATCATTGTTGCTTGAAGCTTATGAGTAGGACCAGTCATAAATGGTACTTTTATCTCTTGACCATTTCTGCTTATATTCTTAAAGTAATATACAGTTTTTAGTTGTTTATATGTTATTGCATGATTGTTTGAGTTACCATTTGGCATTTTTGTACGGTGGAGCCATTTATTTATGTTTGATGTATGAATAACTTATTATGTGATATGTTGTTCACAACTGTTTTGCCTAACTTTTTATGCAAAGTGGTTCATCTTAATTGATTTCCATTCTTATAATCACTGAATGATCTTTATTACCAGTTATTATTTGAAATCTCTTTAGATCGCATAATAGAAGAATTACATCCCAGGCTAGCATAGATTAGATGTGTTGTTTTCATTAGATTACAATAGAATAGAGTTAGATTAAATTAGCTTAGATAGGAACTTTTAGATCAGCAACATCCAACTCTGCACACACACACCCTTAGATTGGGAAGCTGGTCCCATTATCCCCAGTCGGACCCATTATACCAAATGGATAAGTAGTTTTCCAACCAAGGTCCGGACCATGCGGGTATCCCCCTTGTTGTCGACCCGATTTTCGGGGCTTCAACACAGGGATCTAGGCATATTTTAACATACTGAACACCCAAAATCCTACTGTTGTCTACTAGCACAATGGTTGATTGGTCGAAAGCTCAAGATGCTTTCTTGCTCGACCTTACCATCCTCCTCTCTAGGGCATGTTATGTGAGGGTGTGCGTGTGATGTGGAACGAAAAAAATATAAATTTAAACATACCATTTTATGTATATCATCTGAGTGGTACTACCCAAGAACCATGCTAGAAGGTAAAAATATTGAGCACATAAATAACAATAACACTATTTTATTGCAAAAAAAATGACTCACTCATGCTCTGCACTGCATCTACATTCCCTAAAATATTATTCCCAATCGACCCTCCAAGACACAACAATTGTAGTCGTTCACTGCACAAAGTAATATTGTATCTAAGATCACAAATCGACCCTCCCAGACACTATAATTGTAGTCATTAGCTACACAAAGTAATATTATATTTGAGATCACGAATAAATCGAGAGAGGTTAAAGAATAAATATACAGAGTGATGAATCAACCATACACATAACTGCACTCCCTTTGGCTAATATTATGACAACGACAATCATGAACAAATATCCCTGAACGTGTGAACCTAGTGTAACATTTCCATTTCTTTCATATCAAAGTTCTAGGAAAAATCTCAAATCTCACACCCATGAACAAGATCATACTATCTCGAAACCATGACAAAATAATAAATCAATGTGCAACTAACAAATATTTCAATGTATTAAAGGACAATAGTATTGTGTAGCAGAAAATTATGCCTCACACATCCTCTATGTTGTCATGTCCTTTCTCAAATACATTAGTAACAGGGTGCTTCTACACAATTTTGCACATTTTTTACTAAGGAAGAGGGGCCCACACTATCGACTTAGGGACTTAGAGGCCAAATCGACTTTATTTAGCTACTAGTGGAATGTGGGGCCACCCACATAAGAGTTCGAATTAGCCATTCAATATGTTTGAAGGGAAAATCGAAGGGGGCCCAAGGAGTCGTAAAGGGAAATCAACTGTCATTTTGTTTTCATTCTGAATATTTGACAAACAAACTCACTCTTGTACGCTTTGTTGTTTAGCGAGCTACCGACTGTTTAGCCCTGAGTCTTTCGCAGGGAAGATTCAACCTCTACTTTGGGGACCATCTATGCCTACCCTAGGGAGGTTGTTCCACAGAGATTGCAAGAGTTTCTAGCAGTTATTCACAGCTCAGTCAACCACGAAGAGGAAGAGACTACGTGTTTTCTAGGTGGCCAGAAATATGCAGAGGTTGATTTAGCCATCCAAGAGGCCCCTCACTTGCTGGGAGATTTCGAGAGCAAGGAAGGTGGAGGATTGAGGGTATTTTATCAGTGTTTTGTAGTCAGCCAGCCAGTACAAGCAACAATATACATTTCTAGGCAGAGAGACTACACAATGGTCTCTGACAGCATATTTGTGGAGCTTGATTGAGCAGCCATTAGGGCCAAGGACCATCTGGGAAGTAGGGAATCAGATAGTGAAGGGAAAAGCAACATTTGAGGGGTGTTTCTAGGTGGATTTATAGGTTGTTTCCCACAAATCGAATTTGGCAGTAGTAGTGAGAGACTTGAGAGTAGCCCCCAAGAGGCCAAAAAACCAAAGTCAAAATCAGAGAAAATTCCTTCTGGGTCTTTATTACGGTTTTGTCCAAGGAGTCTAAGGCTAAAAGGGCAGAATTTTCTGGGCAATTTTTTGGGCACTTTCCAGTAGATAGAAAGTTAGCAGATGTAGTTGGAGAGCAGCTCTCAAGAGGCTGAAAATCCAAAGTCAAAATTAGAGAAAACCCCTTATGGGTTTTTCTAGGTTTTGTCCAAGGAGTCTAAGGCTAAAAGGGTAGAATTTTCTGGGAATTTTTTGGGCACTTTCTAGCAAGCTGAAACTTAGCAGATGTAACCAAAGAGTAGCTCCAAGAGGCCAGGAATCCAATGTAAAAATAAGAGAAATTATCTTTTGGGTTTTTCTGGGTTTTGTCCGAGTCTAACGCTAAGAGGGAAAATTTTTCTGGGTAGTTTTTGGTTACTTTCTAGCATGACAAAGTCAAAAGATCAACAATTTACTAGGACAACACAAAGCATAGTGGAGCAGCAGCTGAACAATCATCTTTCAACTATTCTACCGCCTAGGTTTGGTTCAGCTTGTCCTTGAGACAAGCCTAGGTGCACTTCTCCATTTATATATTGTACTCATGCTCTCATATTTCATAAAATATGGCTCAATAGTTCCAGTATTAAAATGTTTCATGGGTGTTTGCTAAATTTTTTTAATTTTCCACTCTTGGATTGTTTGTTTAATTGGTTTATCACTTGTATTCCTTTTTAGGGACTGTTATGAAACCAGCCCAAGAAAAGATAGAAAAGATAGATCAATGCCTTAGAATTCAGCCTCTTCGAGGGGGCAACCTCCTTTACATTACATAAATGAACAATTCTTGGATGATAAAAATGACAAAACCTCCTTTCTATATATAGGAGTCTAAGGAGTCACAATATAATCCAGCCGACCTAACAATAATAATATAAAGCCACGAAAATAACAAAAGAGGGATTCTATGGGGCACAGAAATAACAACATGGGGGTAATAGGGGCACAACAATATAAATAAGGGGTATAACTACAATAGTAATGGGGTAATCACTAATATTATAGGGACCCAACATGCCACTCTCCTTCATAAAAGTGTTGTCCTCAACGCTTGAGTAGTTCTGGATACTTCTGCATAAAATTCTCATCCTCCCATGTGGAATCTTCAACGGATAAGTTCTTCAACTTGATAAGATACTCTGAACTTGATCGATTTCGTAGCTGTCGATTTCTTGTTTCTGTGACTGCTTCCGGTTCCAATATAATTTTTCCTTCCTCGTCAAGTTCTGGCAATATTGTTTGAACTGGGAGCTTGTCACCTATAACCTTCTTTAAACATGAAACATGGAAAATTGGGTGCAATCGAGAAGCTGCAGGAAGTTCCAATTTGTATGTCATAGTACCAATCTTTTGCAACACCTTGTATGGACCATAATACTTTGGTGATAATTTATTATCCTTCTTAGCTTGCTTTAAGGACATTTGCTTATATGGTTGTAGTCGTAGGAATACCCAATCACCTACATCAAAACTTCTTTCACTGTGATGTTGATCTGCCTGTTGTTTCATTCTATTTTGTGCCAACACGAGGTTATCCTTTAAGAGTTGGAGGACTTGTTGTTGATGTTCAATGTGATGTTCCACTGCCTGAACCTTAGAATTTTCTCTTAAATATGATGTGATGGATGGTGGTTGATACCCATAAAGTGCCATAAATGGGGTCATTTTTGTTGATGTATGGAAGGAAGTGTTATACGACCATTCAGCCAGAGGAAACCATTTGACCCATTGTGTCTGTTTATCAGATACAAAGCAACGAAGATATCCTTCCAAACATTTGTTTACTATCTTAGTTTGCCCATCAGATTGAGGATGATAAGATGCGCTATGAGCTAACTGAGTACCAAGACAAGAAAATAATTCTGTCCAAAAATTTCCAGTAAAAATGGGATCTCTGTCACTTACAATAATCTTTGGGTTTCCAGGTAGCTTTTGAATTAATTCCATAAATGCAGTAGAAATTGTACTAGCTTTAAATGGATGTGATAATGCACAAAAGTGTGCATACTTGGTAAGTCTGTCAACTACCACCATGATTACACTCTTTCCATGAGACTTGGGTAAGTCTGTGATAAAATACGTTGGCTTGGAATGGATAAAGGTTGTAATAGACCCGATGTCTTAATTGTTTCAACTTTATTTTGTTGGAAAACCAAACCATTCCGCCACAAACTTTTGAATAGCTGATTTAAGGCCATCCCAAAAAAATTCCTTCTTAACCCTGTGGTAAGTTTTTAAAAATCCTGAATGCCCTCCTAAGGGAGAAGTGTGCAATTCCATAAGGATTTTTTGTTTTAGTTGGGAATTCTTACAGAGGTATAAGCAATCTTTGTACCATAACGAATCATTTTTCCAGCTAAATGTATCAGACGTACTGGAATCTTGTTGTAGCTTTCGAATAAGTGCCCACACTTCTTCATCATTCTTCCATTCCTCCCTTGCTTCATTTATCCAATCTGGTTGGATAATAGAAATGGCGCACAACAAGGCTTCCACATCCTCATCCTTTCTTGAGAGTGCATCTACCACCACATTTTGCTTCCCTTTTTTGTAGATTATTTCGAAGTCATAACCCAACATCTTTGTGACCCATTTTTGTTGCTCTTCAGAGGATAATCTTTTTTCTAAAAAGTATTTAAGGCTATCATGATCCGTTTTTACCTTGAAGTGTCTTCCCATTAGGTAGGGTCGCCATTTCTTAAGTGCATGGAGTATTGCCAACATTTCCTTCTCATAAATAGCTTTGCTTAAAAACTTTCCCTTGATTGGACGACTTTCAAAAGCAATGGTTCTTTCATCTTGCATTAGAACAGCACCAATTCCATTTCTTGAAGCATCACATTCCACAATAAAGGTTTTTGTGAAGTCCGGCGTAGCTAAGACCGGTGCTTGGCACATTGCCTCTTTAATATGTTCAAAGGCCTTTGTTGCTTCCGGAGTCCATGAAAATGCATCTTTCTTCAATAATGTTGTTAGAGGTGCTGCTATTCTCCCATAATTCTTAACAAATTTGCGATAATACCCTGTCAACCCAAGAAATCCTCGCAGATGCTTTATGGATGTGGGGATTTTCCATTCCTTAATGGCTTTAATTTTGCTAGGGTCTACCTTAACTCCTTCATGAGATACAATATGACCCAAACATTCCACCTCCTGGACTCCAAAGAAACATTTGGACCTTTTTGCAAATAATTATTTCTCCTCTAATAGTTGTAGCACCTTGTCAACATGTTCAACATGATCCTTCCAAGACTTGCTGTAGATTAGTATATCATCAAAAAATACTAACACAAATTTTCTAAGGAATGGTTTGAAAATTGAATTCATCAAACCTTGAAATGTTGAAGGTGCATTAGTAAGGCCAAAAGGCATGACCAAAAATTCATAATGACCCTCATGAGTTCTAAATGCCGTTTTCAAAATGTCTTCAATCTTCATTCTGATTTGATGATATCCCGAATGAAGATCCAACTTGGTGAAGTAAATTGATCCATGCAATTCATCCAGTAATTCATCAATGACAGGAATGGGGAACTTATCTTTAATAGTGAGCTTGTTGAGCTCCTTATAATCTGGACACATGCGCCATGATCCATCCTTATTGTGCACCAATACTACTGGAGCAAAGAAAGAACTTTGACTTGGTTGAATTATACCAGCCTCTAACATTTCTGCAACCATACATTCAATTTCACTTTTTTGGACATAGGGATATCTGTACGGCCTGATGTTTGGAGGAACACTTCCTGGAATCAGATGAATAGCATGATCATGATCATGCATAGGTGGGAGACCTTTGGGAGTCTCAAATACCTTGGAATGATTGTCCAGGACTTTTTGGAGATCTGGAGAAATAGATGATTTCGATGTGGAAACATCTAGCGAACACAATTGTGCAATTACACCTCTTTGCTCCTTTTTTAGAAGCTTTGTCATACCATTAGAGCTGATTATCTTTCCTGGTTTCCCTGCAATACCCCTTAATTCAACTTCATTTCCTTCCGTAGAAAATTTGATGAAAAGTTCTTGAAAATTAAAAGCTATTGTACCCAAGGATTGTAGCCATTGGACTCATATTACAACATCAGCACCTCCCATTGGAATGGAAAGCATTGGGCTAGTCAATACATATTCTCCCATGTATAGCTTGATATTATGGCACTTTCCAGAGAAATTTATTGTTCCTCCATTTGCAATCATTACTTGACACTGTGGTGCTGGATATAGGAAGAAATTCAATTCTTTTGCTACCTTACAATAAATAAAATTGTTGGTGCTTCCTGAATCAATCAAAACTATTACCTTTTTCTTCTTGATTTGTCCTTCTATCTTGATGGTTTGAGGAGTGGTAATTCCTGCTAATGCATTATAAGATATGGTTGGATTTATTTTTTCTTCATCTAGGCTTTGTTCCTGGAGTATATCCTCTTCTTTTGACCTTTCTTGCTCCCTTTCTTCTTCCTCTTCACAATCTATGTAGAATAATTTCTTCTCAGCACACTTATGGCCTTTAGTGTATTTTCTATCACAACTATAACAAAGGCCTTTTGCTCCTTTTTCTTCCAATTGTTGTGGTGTCAACCTTATAGGTTGTGGAAGACTAGGAGCAACAACACTTCCATCTTTATAGTTGTGAGTGGTATGCTTCCTCGTTGCCATAATTTTGCTTTCCATTTTTCTTGCTAACCTGAATGCCTTCTCTAATGAATCGGGTTCCCAAAGGCGAACATCATGTTGGATATTATCCTTTAAAGACCCTATGAACACATCAATCCTATGCTCCTCTGGAATATCTTTTACCCTTATGTTCAATTTTTGGAACTCCTCAATGTGCTCCATTATTGAACCTTTTTGCTTGAGACTTATCCATTGGCTAAAAAAAGTGTTGCTTTTTGTATCCTCATAATGTGCTACCAATTCTTCTGTAAAAATTGCCCAAGTGATAAATTGTTTACGAGAGCAAAGCCATTGATACCATACAAACTGATTTGGTTCCAAATATAAAGTTTCCATACGTACCTTTTGTGTGTTTTGCACATTATTGAGATCGAAGAATTGCTCCATCTGTAATATCCATGTGGCAGGATCCTTGCCATCAAACTTCCTCATATCGATTTTTGGAATATGGTGAGTCTTCGATCCAACATTAGTGTCTATGGAATCATAATTAAGATTTCTTTTATTCTCATCATGAGTTTCCTTTAGTACCCTTTCGCCCTTAGTGCCCATTTCTTGTAGCAACTTATTCATATTTATCTTCAATTCGTCCATGTCTGTCTTCAAATCTGTCTTCAAATCTAACATGTCTCTCTTCAGTTCTGTCTTCGAATCATCCATCTTAGCTTCCATTCCCTTTATCTTAGATTCCACGCCATTTATCTTAGATTCAATGCCATTTATCTTAGCTTATGTTAGCTTTTGTGAGCGTGACATGTGTTGCACTTGTTATTGTAATTTTGATTTTCCACTCTTGCATTGTTTGTTTAATTGGTTTATCACTTGTATTCCTTTTTAGGGACATTATAGTGGTATCCGAGCATTATCTTGGCCTAGTTGTGGGTAACCATTAAGATCATGGGAGATTTGGGTATGCATGCACAACGACAAGTTACATCGTACACTACCCATGGCTCAAGGGAGATTCAGTATGCAAGGATTCTGGGGTGGAATACACTAGAGTGATGAGAGGTTGGATGATTTGAGGAAGGTGTTAGACCAGATCCATCCTGTCCTTACAACACAGACATTAGAGGTGCACAAGCCGTGGGAGTATGACCATCTACACTATGTGGGGAAAGCCGACAGAATCAGGGCACCAGATCTCCTGGAACAGAGAAAGCAGGCTAGAGACAATTAGAGGATGAGTCTAGGAGATGATTTTTTTGGTGGAGACTTGGTCTTAGACATAAAGTGCCTTAGGAGGAGATTGAACATGAGGTAGAGAACACGCGGGGGTGTGAGGATCACATTGGTATACCTAGTGTGGCATAAGAGTCACCATTGTTGGAGGCCTCTTTGATAGCACCAGTTGAAACCTTGGGGGAAAAAGTAGAGCAGACACCCATAGGACCATCCATTGATGAGGTGTCAAGAAAAATCCCCACTATTGATGAGGAGCCAACCAATACAAAGGCATCCAGATCTATAACAGAGTTTTCGGACGACAGTCACCTAAAATTGACTGATGAGCATGTCTTTCATGTTGGGTTGTCTAGGGAGGAGCAGTTGGAGGCTCATGTCGAGCCCATGATGGAGGAGGATGTGCAACCAACCTTTGGGCTAGCCAGTGATGAGGGGCAGCATAGAGACCAGATGTTGGGATTTCATCACAATTCACTTCAGAGGCACACTTACAGGATCTACAATGTTATCAACCCACCTTTTCCAACTGGAGAGAGAGAGACAAAGCTACCTAGTCAGATCTCATGTGTTGACCTAGGTAGTGGGATGAGACGGTCCAATTTGCACAAGATCCAACATCCACATGTTGGGTTTGTTCTATGTGTTAGAGTTTATGCATTCGATCCCTCTCTTGGGGTTGGATGGCAAGAGATTCTGAGTTGGTACCTGGTGGAGTGTGCTAGACTCATGGAGATGGTCGTAGTTTGGAGTAAAGCTCAGTGGGAGCTTTCAGACATTGAGGGTTTTGGAGGCCCAAGTTGGCATTGGGATCTAGGCAAGGCTTCCTATCCGATATCAGACATGCTAGATGGCTATGACATTAATGAGGTAGTCAACCCCATGCCTGATCGCATTTATTCCATAGGGGAGCTTCAGTTGACGGTAGTGGCTAGGTGATTTGTGAGCAGAATTCATTGATTTTTTTGGCATGCTGGTTGTGCATGGGGGCACAAGATGATTAACATTCTCTGGTAGGAGCTAGTTTGAGGAGGTGGCATGGGTAGGCCACTAGACTGGATATTGCATGGAGACAATGTTCTCCCATTGAGGTTTAAGACTCAAGGGTCACAGACAATCGGCATAATAGAGATATCCCCCTAGCAACAGTGGAATTAGGGTGCTCAAGTCTACCAGGATGGATGAGGGGACATGCCTGTCATGGTGGGGTCACTATTAGAGTGGCAGAAACTTTGGCACATCGAGGGTACCATATGTTATAGGGTGCTATGATAATAGGTAGTGGTACACAGGACTACATAGAGTTATATCATAGTGTTCAGTGTTATATAGAGGGATGTGGCTTGATGCATGCAGACCCAATTCTAGGCCATAGCACCCAGTGGTTTACACGGCTATGTGGCGAGGAGAAGTGGTCTGCAGAGGGGCATGGAGATACATGGTGGTATACCATAGCATGTCAGTTTACACTGTGGAGTAGGAGGAGTGACTCACATCGCATTGAGGACGTGCGGGGAGTGACAAGTGCAGTGACACAAGCAGGACACAAGAGGGTACAAGGATGGTATAGCAGTAGTCAGGGGTATCCAGTGGTGTACAGGGATAGGTTGCGACATATGGTGTCATTTCATGGAGTGCAGTGGTACTTGGTGGTATGTAGTGACACATGATGCGGTGCAATGGGCTCTTGGAGCTTTGCCTCCAGGGAGACTTATGGACAAGGATAGTAGGTGTACCATTGGCGCAACTCACCTAGGATTGATGAGGACGTTGTCGAGATCGATGAGGACATTGTTGAGCATTTGGGGACACCATGTTTAGTGGAGGTAGGGCCTCGAGGGAGTTATCAACAGATTCGAGGCAGAGAGAGGGTCCTCTATAGGATTACTCTTGAGCATTCCGACAAACTCTTGATCATACTCTTTGGGACATACCCACCCATCATCCTCTAGTATTGCTTACAATCGTAGAGAGTTTGTTTGTTTCACTTTGACACTCTCCATTTAGGCAGCAGGGCATGAGAGACTCACCCTAGGCATGGATGAGACACCATGTGTTATGGGCTAAGAGAAGACTCTCTAGTTGAGACACTTGGTAGGTGCACGAGTTGATGGTTACAGACTTCGGGATGGCATGGCTGATTATCGAGGTAGCATATGTTCCACCCCTAGGTTCACACTTGGGGAGGTGACCGAGAGGGAGTTACATGGTACTTTTTTAGTTGGACAACTTGGGGTGTTAGGGGAGCATGAGGTGCGAAGGATAGTAGTCCTTGTTGCGAGGATGATTCCTAGGCTTTTGGCAGTACCCGAGCACATCATTAGGAGCTGGGATAGCAGATCTTGCTGTCTGATTTTACAGCCATAAAAAAACTAGATATCTGTGGCATAGGTTCTTGATGCTCATTGCCTACATATTGGATACCTACAGGAGGCAGAGACGAGGAACAAAGGGGTCCCAACAGTAGCAGCACATCACAGCGACAAACAAAGAGGATTGGGGTTTTTGGACCTCCAATATGGTTATGGGATCCAGAGATCCAATTGATTGGTGGGATACTCCATTCCTCAATGAGCATGGTTGAGATAACAAGCAAACTGATTCGTTCACAGGCGGACACATGGGAGATCACCAAAGTACTCACTATAGGACAAAGTAGATTGTTTCTCAGGATTTGGGCTAGCCATGGAGTGATAGGTGCTGGCACTGTTGAGTCACTTTGGCAAGACATTCCTAGCCTTGATCATCACATAGAATATGGCCGAGAGTTACAGGAGAGGATGTTCTGGTACGAGCATGCTAGGCAATCATTCATGACCAGAGTATGACGATGTTAGCAGGATAGGTTCCTTTTGCAATGGGCAGGGGGTTCTAGCATAATAGAGCTGAGATGTTCAACTACCCGTAGGGTGAGTTGGCTTCTTCAGGGGAGGGTCATGCAGATCTTCCATTTGGTTTTAGTGACTCATTGATGGTGTCGGGAAATTCACGGTGTGGTAGGGTGATCAATAATAGGAGATCAAGGGAGGCCCGAGTAGATGAGGGTTCAATTTCACCAGGATTGGATTGCATCTTCAAGAGTTTACTCTTGTAGTGCATGAGATGGACTATTTGATAGAGTAGCTTCATGAGGATTTGGGTAGAGTTTTACATCGTCAAGAGGCTCTACTTATCAGTGATAGACACAGGGGTTCTAATGCCCATATCTAGCAAGATAGTGAGTGGAGCAAGGGGGGCTTCACTTTGATCAGGTTGGCTTGGGATCCTGGTATCGAGGAACTCCTTCACTATAAGATAGTACAATGATATAGGATGATCCAATGGCACATTTGGGACCCAGGTGAATTTTGCAGTGATAGTGGGGGTCCACAGTCAGAGAGGGTGTTTGTTCAGGAATTGTTTGAGGACATGTGATGTTTGGTGCATTGGAAGAACTTTCCAAATGAGGATGCCATTTGAGAGGGTGAGCATATTTTGGAGCACCCAGCTTTGAGGTTGCTTGAGGGAAAGCAACATTTGGGAGGGGAGGACTATCATGTCACTTCTCGTCACATTAGTAACAAGGTGTTGCTACAAAATTTTGCACATTTTTGACTAAGGAAAAGGGCCCCACACTTTCGACTTAGGGACTTGGGGGCCAAATCGACATTATTTAGCTGTTAGTGGATGTGGGGGCCACCCACATAGGAGTTCAAATTAGTCATTCGATATGCTTGGAGGGAAAATCGAATGGGTGGATGGAGTGGCCCACATGAGGCTAAGGGGGCCCAAGGAGTTATAAAGAGAGATCAACTCTCATTTTGTTTTCATTCTAAATATTTGACAAACAAACTCAGTCCTGTACGCTCTGCTTCTTAGCAAGTCTACTAGCTATTTAGCCACGAATCGTTTGCAAGGAAGATTCAACCTCTACTTCGGGGGAATATCCATGCCTGCCCTAGGGTGGCTATTCCATAGAGATTGCGAGAGTTTCAAACAATGATTCACAGCTCAGCTAGCCACGCAAATGAAGTGATTGCCTATTTTCTAGTAGCCAAAAATACACAGAGGTTGATTTAGCCAGCCAAGAGGCCCCTCACTTGCTAGGAATTTTTGGGAGCAAGGAAGGTGGAGGACTGAGAGTATTTTGTCATTGTTTTGTAGTGAGACAATCAATGCACGTAGCAGTATACATTGTTGTGTAGAGACACTGCTAAAGGGCCTCCAACATCAAATCTGTGGGGCATGATTAAGCAGCCATTAGGGCCAAGGACCATCCGAGAAGCAAGGGATCAAATAGTACATGGAAATCAACATTTGAGGGGTGTTTCTAGGTGGATTTGTAGGCTGTTTCCTACAAATTGAATTTGGCAGTAGTAGCTAGAGAGCAACTCCCAAGAAGCCGAAAATCTAAACTCAAAATCAAAAAATTCCCATTTAGATTTTCTTGGGTTTTGTCAAAGGAGTCTGAGGTTAAAAGGGTAGAATTCTCTGAGCATTTTTTGAGCACTTTCAAGTAGGTTGAAAGGCATCAGATGTAACCAGAGAGTAGCTTCCAAAAGACCAAACATCCAAAGGCAAAATCAAAGAAATTCCCCTCTGGTTTTTATTTGGGTTTTGTCCAAGATGTCTAAGGCTGAAAGGAAAGAATTCTCTGGGTAGTTTTTGGGCACTTTCCAGTAGGCCGAAATTCAGTAGATGTAGATGGAGAGAAGCTCCCAAGAGGCCGAAAATCCAAAGTCAAAATCAGAGAAATTCCCTTCTGAATTTTTATGGGTTTTGTCCAAGGAGTCTGAAGCTAAAAGGGAAGAATTTTCTGGGCGGTTTTTGGGCCCTTTCAAGTAGGCTGAAGTCATAATATCATCAGTTTACTAGGACGATGATGAACATAGTGGAGCTGCAGTTGAACAACCATATTTCCAGCTATTCTACCGCCTAGGTTTGGTCCAACTTGTCATTGAGACAAGACTAGGTGCACTACTCCATTTATATATTGTACCAATGCCCTCATATTTCATAATATATGGCTCAACAGTTCCAATATAGTGTTTCACAAATCTTTGCTAAATGTTTTTTAGTTTTCCCTATTTGTTTGATTGGTTTATCACTTGAATTAATGTTTAGGAACACTACATATGTCATTTTTGTAGAATGTCTAGTGTATCTTCACCACTTGAATTATGTAGAACATACAATTGTAGCTGTTCACTACATAAAAAAGATAAATATAGTTGACTATGAGAGCTTAGATAAAGCATATAATAATTTGAAAAGATAATAAATGAGCTACGAAGTAGTGAACGATACTTTTAAGTGAAGTGCACTGCATATAGAAATGTTGACTCACCTTCATTTATGAACAATAACCTCGATACATTTAAGTGAAGTGAATTGCATATAGAAATGTTGACTCACCTTCATATATGAACAATAACATCAATTTCCTTGTCTGCTTCCTTCATTTCCATTTCTACACCCAACAAACAAAACCAAGACCATACTACAAAAAGCTTTAAAAGAGCAAAAAAACGAAACAAAAGAAGAATACAACACACCCAACAAACAAAACCAAGACCAAACAATAAAAAACGAGTACAACACAGCATGGCCATGCTGAAACTCAACAAAATAAAACATGTAGATAAGAATAAAGGAAAAATTGTGAACATCCCCTCTGTACGTCATCTCTCCTGCAATGTATTGTCCTCTGCTGAAAGGGAAAACAAGTCAGTTGAATAAGATTAAAAAACACACAATTAGTAATGTGAAACATATTTCAAAACCAATAAATATTCATAATAGGAAACAAAAGTCACCTAGAGTTTTTTTCATAATGATGGTCACTATTTGTAGTCCACTTGCTTGTGCTCATCAAAACAATCCAGCTATAAAAGATACACAATAAGATATTAGAATCGTTATATAAGTTAAACTAGAGAGTATGCAATAATTAATTGTAATAAGAAACACACCTTTCTTTGAGATTGTTATATAAAAGGGGACAATCCATTTTGTATTTCGCAATTTTTTTCTCACCGGAACAAGCCGTCTGATACACAATAAAATATTAGATTTCTAAGAAAAGTCAAAATAGAGAATCTGAAGGCATGAACTTCAAAAAAAAATTGTAATATAACAACAAACAAAAAATTGCAAACTTCCCCTTTTCACATTATATTTAATGTAGTTCCCTCTCCTCCACTGAAAGGAAAAAAGGTGGGGTGAATGAGTTTAAAATAAAAGCAAATTGTAATGGAGAGCATAATTCAAAACAAATAATTATTCATTATATCAAACATACCTCGTCTAGAGTTTTCTATGTAAAAATAGACATTCCATTTTGTATTCCACTTACTCGTGCTCACCAGAACAAGCCATCTACAAAAAATACAGAATAAGATATTAGAATCATTTTATAAGTTAAATTGGAGAGTTGAATGCAACAATCAATCCTAATGTGAAACATACTCATCTTTAGCTTTGTTATATAAAGGAGGATAATCCATTTGGTATTTTACATATATGTGGTTGCTGGAATCAACCATTTGCAGTAGATATGAAATAAAATATTAGAATTCTAATAAAAGTTAAACAATAGAGTTGAAGGCATTAACTTGTGATCCAACTTCATTCTAGTCCATTTATATTCCATGCTAAATCTCAAAGTATATAAGTTTTTTAAACTAGACGTAATTCTACTAGGAATAACGTAATCAATGTTATCATAAGAGAAATAATCCATTTTGTAAGAGGGATCTAGGCATATTTAAACATATTGAACATCCAAAATCCAAGCGTTGTCTGCTGGCACAATGGTTGATTGGTCGAAAGCTGAAGATGCTTGCTTGATTGACCTTACCATCCTCCTCTATATGGCATGTTATGTGAGGGTGTGCATGTGATGTGGAACAAAAAAACTTATCAATTTAAACATACCATTTTATGTATATCATCTGAGTGGTATTACCCGAGCACCATGCTAGAAGGAGAAAATATTGAGCACACAAATAATAATAACAATATCTTGTTGGAAAAAAACATGGCTCACCCATCCTCTGTGTTGCATCTACATTTCCTAAGATATTATCTCCACTTGACCCTCCCAAACACTATTATTGTAGTTGTTCACTGCACAAAGTAATATTATATCTGAGATCACAAATAGACCACAAGATGTTAAAGAATAAATTAATAGAGCGATGCATCAACCATACACATAACTACCTTCCGTTGGCTAATATTATGACAACAACAATCATTAAGAATAATCCTTGAACATGTGAACCCAATGTAACATTTCCATTTTCTTCATATCAAAGTTCTAGGAAAAATCTTAAATCTGACACCCATGAATAAGATTATAATATCTCGAAACCATGACAAAATAATAAATGATTGTGCAACCAACAAATATTTCAATGTATTAAAGGAGAATAGTATTGTGTAGGAGAAAAGTATGCCTCACCCATCCTCTATGTCATGTTTGTAGAATGTCATAACGATGGACACTGTTTATATTCCACTTTCTTGTGCTCATCAAAACAATCCATCTATAAAAGATACACAATAAGATGTTAGAATCATTATATAAGTTAAACTAGAGAGTATGAAATGATTAATTGTAATAAGAAACACACCTTTCTTTGAGATTTCTATATAAAAAGGGACAATCCATTTTGTATTTCAAAATTTTTTGCTCATTGGAACAAGTCATGTGCAATAGATACACAACAAAATTTTAGATTACTAATAAAAGTCAAACTAGAGAATTAGAGCGCATGAACTTCAAAAAAAATGTAGACAACAACAAACAAAAAATAACAAACTTCCCCTTTTCATATTATCTTTACTGTAGTGTCCTCTCCTCTGCTGAAAGGAAAAAAGGTGCGGTGAATAAGGTTAAAATAAAGACAGATTCTAATGGAGAGCATAATTCAAAACAAATAATTTTTCATTATTCCAAACATAATTCATCTAGAGTTTGCTCTATAAGGATAGACATTCCATTTTGTATTCCACCTACTCATGCTCACTAGAGCAAGCTACCTACAACAAATACATAATAAGATATCAGAATCATTTTGCAAGTTAAATTGGAGAAATGAATGCAAAAATCAATCATAATGTGAATAATACTCGTCTTTAGCATTGTTATATGAATAGGGATAATCCAGTATGTATTTTACGTATATGCAGTCATTGAAATCAACCATTTGTAGTAGATATGAAATAAAATATTGGAATTCTAATGAAAGTTAAACTAGAGAGTTGAAGGCATGAACTTGTGATACAACTTCATTCTAGTCCATTTATATTCCATGCTAAATCTCAAAGTATATAATTTTTTTAAACTAGACATAATTCTACTAGGTATAACGCAATCAATGTTATCATAAGAGAAATAATGCATTTTGAAAGAGGAATCTAGGCATATTTAAACATATTGAACACCCAAAATCCTAGCATTGTCTACTGGCACCATGGTTGATTGGTTGAAAGCTCAAGATGCCTGCTTGCTTGACCTCACCATCCTCCACTCCAGGGCATGTTATGTGAGGGTGTGCGTGTGATGTGGAACAAAAAAACATAAAAATTTAAAGATACCATTTTATGTATATTTGGAAAAAAAAACATATAAATTTGAAGATACAAATTTATCTATATCATCTGAGTGGTACTACATGAGAACCATTCTAGAAGGAGAAAATATTGAGCACACAAATAATAATAACACTATTTTGTTGGAAAAAACATGACTCACCCATCCTCTATGCTACATCAACATTTCCTAAGATATTATCTCCGCTCGACTCTCCGAGACACTATTATTGTAGTCGTTCGCTGCACAAAGAAATATTATATTTGAGATCACGAATAAACCACGAGAGATTAAAGAATAAATATACAGAGTGATGAATCAACCATACACATAACTACCTTCACTTGGCTAATATTATGACAACGACAATCATGAAGAATAATCCCTGAACATCAGAACCGAGTGTAACATTTCCATTTCTTTCATATCAAAGTTCTAGGAAAAATCTCAAATCTCACACCCATGAACAAGATCATACTATCTCGAATCCATGACAAAATAATAAATAATTGTTCAACTAACAAATATTTCAATGTATTAAAGGACAATAGTATTGTGTAGGAGAAACATATGCCTCACCCATCCTCTATCTCATGTTTGTAGAATGTCTAGTGTGCCTTCAACACTTGACTTGTAGAACATACAATTGCAGTTGTTCACTACGTAAAAAAAATAAATATAGTTGACTATGAGAGCTTAGATAAAGCATATAATAATTTGAAAAGATAATAAATGGATCTACAAAGTAGCGAAATGTACTTTTAAGTGAAGTGCATTGCATATAGAAATGTTGACTCACCTTCATTTATGAACAATAACCTTAATTTTCTTTTACAACTTCCTTCATTTCCCTTTCCACACCCAACAAACGAAACCAAGACCAAACTAATAAAAACTTTAAAAGAAAAAAAAAGAAAAACGAAGCAAGAGTACAACACATTCAACAAACAAAACCAAGACCAAACAACAAAAAACAAGCACAACGTAGCATGGCCATGCTCAAACTCAACAAAACAAAACATGTAGATAAAAACAAAGAAAATATTGAAAACATCCCCTCTTGACATCATCTATCCTACAATGTGTTGTCCTCTGCTGAAAGGGAAAAAACGTCAGTTGAATAAGCTTAAAATACACACAACTAGTAATGTTAAAAACATTTCAAAACCAACAATTATTCGTAATAGGAAACACAACTCCCCTAGATTTTGTTTCATAACAATGGAAATTGTTTCTATTCCACTTGCTTTTGCTCATCAAAACAAAGCATCTATAGAATATACACAATAAGACATTAGAATCATTATATAAGTTAAACTAGGGAGTACACAATAATTAATTGTGATAAGAAACACACCTTTCTTTAAGATTTCTATATAAAACAAGACAATCCATTTTGTTTTTCACAATTTTTTGCTCACCAAAACAAGCCGTCTGCAATAGATACACAATAAAATATTAGATTTCTAGTCAAAGTCAAACTAGATAATTTGAAGGCATGAACTTCAAAAACAAATGTAGACAACAACAAACAAAAAATTTCAAACGTCCCCTTTTCACATTATCTTTACTGTAGTGTCCCCTCCTCCACTGAAAGGAAAAAACATGGGGTGAATAAGTTTAAAATAAAGACAGATTGTAATGGAAAGTATAATTCAAAACAAATAATTATCCATTACACCAAACATACCTCGTTTAGAGTTTGATATATAAAGATATGCATTCCATTTTGTATTCCACTTACTCATGTTCACGAGAACAAGCCATCTATATCAGATACATAATAAGATATTAGAATCATTTTACAATTTAAATTGGAGAGTTCAATGCAACAATCAATCATAATGTGAAACATACTCATCTTTAGCTTTTTTATAGAAACAAGGATAATCCATTTTGTATTTTACATATATGTGCTCACTGAAATCAACCATTTGTAGTAGATACGAATTAAAATATTAGAATTCTAATAAAAGTTAAACTAGAGAGTCGAAGGCATGAACTTGTGATCCAACTTCATTCTAGTCCATTTATATTCCATGTTGAATCTCAAAATATATAGGTTTTTAAAACTAGATGTAAATCTACTAGGAATAACTCAATCAATGTTATCTTAAGATAAATAATCCTTTTTGTAATAGGGATCTAGGCATATTTAAACATATTGAACAACCAAAATCTTAGCGTTGTCTACTAGTACAATGGTTGATTGGTTGAAATCTTAAGATTCTTGCTTGCTCGATCTTACAATCCTCCTCTCTAGGGCATGTTAGGTGAGGGTGTGCATGTGATGTGGAACAAAAAACATACCGTTTTATGTATATCATCTGAGACATACTACCCAAAAACCATGCTAGAAGGAGAAAATATTGAGCACACAAATAAAAATAACACTATTTTGTTGGAAAGAACATGACTCACCCATCCTTTGCATTGCATCTACATTTCCTAAGATATTATCTCCACTTGACCCTCTGAGACACTACAATTGTAGTCATTCGCTGCACAAAGTAATATTATATCTGGGATCACTAATAAACCACAAGAGGTTAAAGAATAAATATACATAGTGATGAATCAACCATACACATAACTACCTTCCCTTGGCTAATATTATGACAATGACAATCATGAACAAATATCCCTAAACATGTGAACCTAGTGTAACATTTCCATTTATTTCATATCAAAGTTCTAGGAAAAATCTCAAATATCACACCCATAAACAAGATCATACTATCTCGAAACCATGACAAAATAATAAATCATTATGCAACTAACAAATATTTCAATGTATTGAAGGATAATAGTATTGTGTAGGAGAAAAGTATGCCTCACCCATCCTCTATGTCATGTTTGTAGAATATCTAGTGCATCTTCACCACTTGACTTGTGTAGGACATACAATTGCAGTTGCTCACTACATAAAAATTATAAATATAGTTGACTATGAGAGCTTATATAAAGCATATAATAATTTGAAAAGATAATAAATGGAGTTACAAACTAGCAAAGGATACTTTTAAGTGAAGTGCATTGAATATAGAAATGTTGACTCACCTTCATTTATGAACAACAACCTTAATTTTTTGTCTTCTTCCTTTCTGAGAGATTAGATAAAGGATATAATAATTTGAAAAGATAACAAATGGAGCTACAAACTAGTGAAAGATACTCTTAAGTGAAGCGCATTGCATATAGAAATGTTGACTCACCTTCATTTAAGAACAACAACCTCAATTTTCTTTGCCTTCTTCCTTCATTTCTATTTCTGCACCCAACAAACGAAACCAGGACAAAACTACAAAAAACAATAAAAGAACAACAAAGCAAAACAAAAGAAGAGTACAACACACCCAACAAACGAAGCCAAGACAAAACAACAAAAAACGAGAAAAAAATGGAAAACAAAGGAAAATTATTACAACACACCATGGCCATGCTCAAACTCAACAAAAGAAAACATGCATATAAGAACAAAGAGAAAATAGCAAACATCGCCACTACACATCATCTCTCCTGCAATGTGTTGTCCTCTGCTGAAAGGGAAAAAAATCCGACTTCATAAACTTATAATACACACAATTAGTAATGTTAAACATATTTCAAAACCAATAATTATTCATAATAGGAAACATAACTCCCCTAGAGTTTGTTTCATAACGATGGACATAGTTTGTATTCCACTTGCTTTTGCTCATCAAAACAAACCATATATAGAAGATGCACAATAAGATACTAGAATAGTTATATAAGTTAAACTAGAAAGTACACAATCTTTAATTGTAATAATAAACACACCTTTTTTTGGGATTTCTATATAAAAGGGGACAATCCATTTTGAATTTCACAATTTTTTGCTCACCGGAACAAGCCATTTTCCATAGATAAACAATAAATATTAGATTTCTAATAAAAGTCAAACTAGAGAATTTGAAGGCATGAACTTAAAAAAAATAAAAATGTAGACAAACACAAATAAAAAATTGCACACTTCCCCTTTTCACATTATCTTTACTGTAGTGTCCTCTTCTCTGCTGAAAGGAAAAAAGGTACAGTGAATAAGGTTAAAATAAAGACACATTCTAATGGAAAGCATAATTAAAAACAAATAAATTTTTGTTATTCCAAACATACCTCATCTAGAATTTGTTCTATAAGGATATACATTCAATTTTGTATTCCACTTAGTCATGCTCACTAGACTAAGCTATCTACAATAGGTACATAATAAGATATTAGAATCAGTTTACAAGTTAAATTGGAGAGTTGAATGAAACAATCATTCATAATGTGAATAATACTCATCTTTAGCTTTGTTATATGAACAAGGATAATCCATTTTGTATTTTACATATATGTGGTCACTGAAATCAATTATTTGTAGTAGATACGAAATAAAATAATAGAATTTTAATAAAAGTTAAACTAGAGAGTTGAAGGCATGAACTTGTGATCCAACTTCATTCTAGTCCATTTATATTCCATGCTAAATCTCAAAATATATAAGTTTTAAAAACTAGACATAATTCTACTAGGATAACCCAATCAATGTTATCATAAGAGAAATAATCCTAGCATTGTCTACTAGCACAATGGTTGATTGGTTGAAAGCTCAAGATGATTTCTTGGTTGACCTTACCATCCTCCTCTCTAGGGCATGTTACGTGAGGGTGAACATGTGATGTGTGACCAAAAAAAATATATAAATTTAAATATACCATTTTATGTATATCATATGAGTGGTACTACACAAGGACCATGATAAAAGGAGAAAATATTGAGTACGCAAATAACAATAACACTATGTTGCTGAAAAAAATGACTCACCCATCCTCTATGCTACATCTACATTTCCTGAGATATTATCTCCACTCGACCCTCCCATACACTATTGTTGTAGCCGTTCGCTGCATAAAGTAATATTATATCTGAGATCACAAATAAGCCATGAGAGGTTAAAGAATAAAATAAAGAGTGATGAATCAACCATACACATAATCACTTTCTCTTGGCTAAAGACATGACAATGAAAATCATGAAGAAATCCTTGAACATGTGAACCTAGTGTAACATTCCATTTCTTTCATATCAAACTACTAGGAAAAATCTCAAATCTCACACCCGAAAACAAGATCATACTATCTCAAAACTGTTATCACTCAGGTTGTCCTTAAAGTTCTGGAAAAAGGATACGGCCGAGGTAACCACAGACCACTTTGGGCTGCAGGCTCTAGCCAACCTGCAGTCAGAGAGGGCTCTCTCTTTTATATTTAGATTTGACTCCGTATGAAAAGGATTTTAGGCTAGGTCTTGCGTCCAGAGGGTTTTGTTTTGATTTTGGTGGGAAAATTGACACTTTCAGGTAGAGAGGCAAAGCATAGTCTCAATGTTTCAAACCATTGGGCGTGGAGTCCAGAGGAGCAAAACTACTGGTGTGTTTCCTTAATAATCAATGAGGGAAGATGGAGCAAGATAGTTATGCTTGAAACAATCTTTCAGATTTGTGTGATGGGATGAAATGCTAAAGAAAGAGAGGCAATTAAGAATCTCTCCGACAGATTAGCAAAGGAGGTAACAGGGCGCTATCAAGGGGAAATTAAGAATCCCTAGATAATTGGCCAACACAGGTGAATTGGGGTAAATATGAGCCAGAAGGAATTCAATATTCATAACCAATTCACTCAGAGGAAAACATCAAGAAACAGCAGAAATTGAGCATAGAGAGTAGTTAAACTAATTCTAGGCTATTCTTTCTTTCTGCTATTTAGAAAATGACAAACACATAAACTGAGATAAGAGGCACTTATTGTTTCAGGCTGCAGCACAGGAATTCCATCTTCAGTCTCCAACACATTCATGAACAACAGACAGTTCGCTCTCCAAGCTTTCAGCAATCTTTGATTACAGAAAAATCAGGTATACACAGCGAGTCTCTAGTGAAAATTATCAATTGACCAACCCTTAGAACTATACAGAGGGTGGTATATATAGGGCAAAAACTCCTCTGAAGAGTTTTTATTACAGCTTGACCTAATTAGGTAAGAACAAATAATAAATGCGTCCTAATGCTATCTGGAATTAAATGCAAAAAATCTTCTGAGCGGCGCTGAGGGTCGCCGTATCAGAAATGAGTAAATGATGAGGTCCTTGGTGGCTTGCTGCAGTGTTTTCTGAAATAAATGTGCATGGGTTACTGCTTCTTGCTGTCTGCCTGCATTAAAGTTTCAGCTGTGATTTGAGTGCAGGAATGGGCTAATGTTGCTTGATTTGACTTTCTGGGGGCTTCATAAATGAATAGGTGCTTCGAGCCCCTAAACAAATCTACGACTGATACTCTTTGGCTGCTTCTCGTCCTCTGATACTCTTTGACGATGCATTGAGCTGCTTTTGTGAGGTGTTGTGGGTCTAATCACCAATAAATGGCCGTTTTTCGGCCTCTGTTCCTTCGCAATTGTTTTCTGATCCTTTAGACATACTCTGTGATGAAAACATGTCATTTCTACGCCTTTTCGGGCTAGCTGGGGCCGTGGAATGCAAAGATTCCCTCGAGATTCCCCGAAGATTCTCCATTTTGGCCCAAAAAATCCTGCGATGAGCAAATCGCTCATCAAAAACTGCCTCAGAATTCGATTCCGGGGCTCCGAAGTGCGACTTTTGCGCCTCTGCGCCCAAAAAATGTTGATGACGTCAGCATGACGTCAGCTGATGTGACATATGTACGGCGGATGACGTCAGCATGACGTCAGCAGGAGGATGTGGCATGATGACGTCAGCATGACGTCATCGTGTACGGTAGTTGACACGTGGCATGTACGGTGGCAGGACACGTGGCAGGAGCCACGTGGCGGGTGACTGGACATGGTGACTGGGCAGAGGGGGTTACGTGGGGTGTGACGTGGGTAGGGCGGTAAGCAGTTTTGTGGCGCACCGCTTTCTGAGGAAGGTGGTTTCGGAGGGAGGAGCTCCGCCACAGCCCGGCGCTTGACGTGTGGCGGGAGTACGGCGGCAATACCGCCCATCTCCCGGACGCTAAAGGTCGGGCGGTTCAGAGATGGGGCGGCCCGTCAGTCGTTGATCTGCGGCGACCCAGATCTAACGGCTGGTGGTCGGTGAGAGGTGACGGAGGGTTAGGGCAGGGGATATTCACGGGAATATTCCGTTTTTAATATTTGCACGAGGGTGGGTTTAGACTTAGGTTTAATGGGTTATGGGGGTTATATGCGGTGGGTTAGATATTTAGGCGCAGAAACGTTTGGTTAAGGGGTGGGATGTGGGTTTTTTTACAGCGCTAGGGTGAAATTTTACAAGGAAGAAGGTGGAAACATGGGTTTTTTGGGGGTTTTGGGTTAGGGAAGAGGTTACTAGCTGACCAGATGTCAAACTAGCTCCTCAATGACTCGAATGGGCTAAAAACAGTCCCGGATGAACTGAGATTTCCCTGACTTAGCGAATATTATGGCTATATTGCCAGGGGGAGTATTTACATAGGGGATTTCATATACATGGTTTATTAGGGGAAAAGGGAAACTGATTAGGGAGTTATATAATAAAGTTAATAGTTAATATGGAGATGAAAAGAGGGCGCTAAGGTATGAGACCTTATGCCATTTTGGGAAAAGAAGGCTCACAGATGATGAGTGATCAATCCTCGAGTGAGGCAGATCCTCACCAAGGCAAATTTCATGGGGATGATGAAACTAAGAGGCTCAAGCGGATCTTGACCTCTTTGGGGGATGTTAGTAAGTGACTTGGGGAAAAGAGAAGAAGGGGGTGTTAGTGAGTTTGAGCTTGAGTACCTTCATGAAATTGCATCAATATTGTGACCTGGTAATATGATACATTGTGAGACACAAAATTGGTCATCAATCAGCATCCTGCCACCAAATAACTACCTGCCCAGCCTACTATCCTAACATTTTTTCTTCTTTTGTTTTGGGTGCACTTGGGCTTGCAAACCCATCTGTACAATTTTTCTTTTTATGCTTTTCCTATCTAAATCTACACTTATTTTTGCCAGGGCCCATATTAAACAGTTGGGTCCCTTTGTTTCACTACCTATCTACAAATCTGCCAAGATTAGACTGTTTGGACAGATGTCATTCTCTATATTCTACAACAGTAAATTGAAACCTAGGGAGACCAAGATTAGATTGTTTGGACCTCCCTTTAAACTGGAAAAATTCTTCAAAATGGAACAACTCATCAAAATTGGAAACAACAGTGGCATTTGAATTGGGACACTTTTACTTCTTCTCTGGTCTTCTTCTGGAAATATGGAACCTTGCTGCAAGAAAGATGACATATTTGGCATGTAAAAATGTCAATCATGAAAAATGAAACCTGTTGCAACAGGAGGCTAACAGTGGCTCCACTTGGGGATGGTTTTTTCTTGTGAAAAGTCAAGAACAGCAGGTCAGACTGCCTTAATCTCTGTTGTTACTATCCATTGAAAAACTTCTTTGCTCTGGCTGTGAAAAATATGAAACTCTGCAATAAAACCACCTTCTTCTCAAGTGAATTTTTGCGAACTGCTGAGCGACGCCTGCTTTCTTCTGCGTGCTGGATATTATATACAATGTTGCTGAGAATTATGCCTTTGAGAACATGGATCAATACAGATGCATCTATTCTGGCTACAGTTATAACAATTTCTGAAATTTATATTCTGTCTTTAACCTTTTCTTGACCTTTGCTGTGCCTTCATGATTTTACTGCTTTTCCTTAAAAAATCGTCCTGAGAATAATAAAATGCTGATATATACAAAAAAAATCTGTACAAAAGGTATTTACAGGGCTATGTACATGGTTGCCTTGCGTTCAGAAACAAGGCTCATGGTAATGTTTTAACATGCGGCCATTCACAGGTCCTTCTTCGACAGTGCTATCCTCCATGGATTTAAGAAAATAAGTATTATTTCCTTGAAGAGCAGAAATAATAAATGGGCCTGTCCACAAGAAATCAAACTTTGCATGTTTGCCTTTATCTTCTCTTCGTGAATCCCACTTTAAAACTTTGTCACCAATGTAAAAGTCTTCAGCTTTGGCTCTCTTATCAAACATCTTTTTAAGCTTCTCTTGCAGAACTTGGGCTCTGTCATAAACTTGTTCTCTTGTTTGCTGAAGGTGGATTGTCTGATTAATCCTTCTCTGAATGTCATTTGGTTCTGCTTGGATTTCCTGTAATAGTCTGATTGTTGGGATGCCTAGGGATGACGGAAATCTGGCCTCCATGCCATATACAAGCTCATAAGGGCTCATCCCAATGGATTTCTTTATTGCAAGTCAGTCTGCCCATAGGGCATTTGTCAGTTTCTTGTGCTAGTTCTTTTTGTTTTCTTCTAGCACTTTCTTTATGATGTTGATGAGACTTTTGTTTGAAGATTCTGCCAATCCATTACCTTGAGGATAATAAGCTGTAGAGTGGCCCAAGGTAATATGAAATCTGTGGCAAAAATTAATCATCTTTTTGGATTTAAAGGCAGCGGCATTATCAGTGATGATTTTTTCAGGGCAGCCAAATCTGGAAAGGATGTTGCATTCAAGGAATTGGATTATAATGGTGTCATTGGCTTGTCTACAGGGAATGGCTTCAACCCACTTAGTGAAATAATCGGTGGCTGTTAGGATCCATTTGTGTTGGCCTGAGGAAGAGGGGTGAATTTCTCTAATGAAGTCATGACCCCATTGTTGAAAAGGTTTTTCTGTGGAAATTGGTTTAAGAGGGAGGGGCAACAGTTTGCTTTTTCCTTCAAAAATCTGGCATTTGTGACATGAAATAGCAAACTTTTTAACATCTGCAAATAGGGTGGGCCAGTAAAAGCCAGCCCTTAAAATTTTATCAGCTGTGGACTTCCAGTAAAGATGTCCTCCGCAATCACCTGCATGAAATTCTTTCATGACATTGTTAGTTTCATTCATGGTCAAACAGTTCAACAATATACCTTCATGATTCTTCCAAAATAATGCACTATCTAAAACACAAAATTTCAAAGCCTTCATTTTCAGAAATCTCTTCTTTGTTCTGGACAATCCTGGGGGAGCACACAGGTTTAACAGTACATAGAAAATGTTAGTGTACCAAGGGCATTGCAGAAATATTTCACTGATCTGTGGAGTCGCCAGCTCCAGTTCATTGTCCAGCTGGTTAATATCTAGGGCCTGAAAATTTGTTTTGGACATAAGTTTGGCTAAACCTTGTCCCTTTATTAGCTTGGTTGGTTTTATCTCTATGTCAAATTCCAAGATGTTTGCAATCCATTTTCCTCTCTTGCCTTCTAGTCCTTCTTGGGTTAAAATATCTTTTACGGCAGCGTGTGGGACATAGGCGATGATGTGTGAGTATAGAATGTAAATTGGAAAGTCCTTGATTGCTTTAACCAAGGCGTAGGCTTGTTTTTCTATTATGGGGTATTTCAGAGGGGCATCTCTTAATGCTCGGCTGAAGAATTCTATTGGTTTCTCATTTCCTTCTTCATCCTTTTGTAATAGGACAGCAGCGATTGTGTGGTCTGACGCAAATGAAAATATGATGAAGTCTTTGTCAAACTACGGACTGGTAAGGACGGGGGCTTGGGTCAAGGCAGATTTTATGCTTTCAAACGCCTGTTTAATTTCCAGTGACCATTTTACCTTGGCATCTTTCTTCAGCATGTTTCTCAACAGTCTTATTAATTCAGCTAAATTTGGAATGAATCTTCTCAAGAAGTTGATTTTTCCAAGGAATGCCTGCAGCTCTTTTATGCTTCGGGGATATGGGATTTAGAGGATTGCTTGGATTCTTTCAGGATCTATTCTTATCCCGTCCCTTGATATGATGTGGCCAAGTAATTTTCCTTCTTCAAGGCCAAACAGGGACTTCTTAGGATTCAAGGAAATACCATATTTCCTGCATGTCATGAATATTTGTCTGAGATGTTTGAGATGTTCTTCATCAGATTTGGAAAATGGGGTGAGATCGTCCAGATAAACAACTAGGAAATCATGTATCTCCTTTGCAAATGCAATATCCATTGCTCTTTGAAATGTAGCACCGGCGTTTTTAAGTCCAAAAGGCATCTTAACGTATTTAAATGTTCCCCAGGGTGTGGTAAAAGTTGTTTTGTCCTGGTCATCTGGGTGAACAAGTATTTGGTTGAAACCCGAAAAGCCATCTAGTAATGATATTCTAGATGCTCCCACTACTCTCTGCAAGATGTGGTCCATTTTAGGCAGAGGGTAATGGTCTTTTAATGAGACTTAGTTTAAATTTCTGAGATCTACACAAAGTCTTATTTCACCTGTCTTTTTCCTTGTAGGAACTAGGTTGGACACCCACTCAGAGAATCTGATGGGTGCTATGATGCCTGCTTCCTACATCCTTTTTACTTCTTTTTCAATCGGGGGGAGAAGCATTGGGTTAATTCTTCTCAATTTCTGTTTGAAGGGTTTCTGGTTCAGTTTTAGAGGAATGGTGTGCTGAATCAATGATGTATCATATGATTTGAAATCCTCATAGCTCCAGGAAAAGACATCCTGGAATTCCTTGAACAAGTCGATGTACTTAGGCTTTTGATCCGGTGGTAATTTCTTGGACAGTTTGATCATTTTTGGGTTCTCTGATGTCCCTATGTTGTGCTCTTCTATTTCAGTGTTGATTGGTTTCAATTTTGGTTTTCTGGAAACGTCATTAGAGTCAAACATGTCTTCTAGCGGGGTCAAGCCAGCGGGTAAAAAGTTATCTTTCAACTCAATGATTTCTTCTTCTGCTTTGGCAATTCCTTCCACAGGCATTTGTTTTAGTTGTTCTATGTTTTCGTTGTCAAACAATGTGGGTTTCAAAATCTGTTTGGCTGTTGCAATTGTCACAGTCTGCTGATTTTTAGTAGTTTGCTGATCTGAGTCTGTCATGGCATCCGTGTCTATGCGAATGTTTGAAAATTCATGCTCGAGGGTGAAGAAACTATTAATTTGGGCATCATTTTCGAATATTTGCCAATCTTTGACGTTGTTTGGGACAGTGGGCCTATGTTTTATTTCAACGGTAAAATGATGGTTTGGGTCAAAAGGAAGCTTACAGGTACTAGCAAACGTGGCTAAGCTGTGTGCATGAATATTGTGGTTTCTTGAAATCTTGTCGAGCTTGAAATCTGTGAATGCACTTAGAATGTTAGTTGCAGCATTTCTGTAGGCTCTCATTTTGTTGTCATTGGTAACGAAATTACCTTTCATCTGTTGTATTACCAAATCAGAGTCACCTAGGATTGAGATTTTTTTAGCTCCTAAAGCTTTGAGCAGTTTAAGGCCTAACAGCAGAGCTTCATACTCTGCCATGTTGTTTGTGCATTTGAAATTGAATCTGTAGGCATGTCCTCCCGCATGGTTGTCGTTTGTGTTGTGAATCCAGACACCTGCCCCTGCTCCTAGCTTGTTAACGGAGCCATCAAACTCTAAGTACCATGTAATTTCTTGCTTGAGATCAGCGTTGCGATATTGCTCTGTTTTAGGATTGGGCAGATTTAAAACTTCTGTTTGGTGATTTTCTTCTAACACGCTGGTTGTGTCAATTGTTGTGACGCTTTCATATGTATGTACATCAGATTCTTCATTATCTGTGTTTGTCTTTCTAGCTGCACAGTCTGATCAGCAAATGGGGTGTCTGCATCATTATTGAACAAAATGAAAGAATCCATGTCGGAATGAATTGAATAAATGGGAAAATTTTCCGGCTTACTCTCACTACTTACTACATATTTCATGAGCGTTTCTCTGTACAATCTCTTTGGTTGCCCAAAGACTGAAATGGTCACGTAGGAAAGGTCTAATTGAAGGGAACCTTGAAGCTTTGCTCCCCATGATCTCGATAGGAGAATGTTGTATTTTGGCGGGATGTCAGCTACAACTACATCCATAAGAATGGTTTTATTAGGATATTGGACTAGGGAAACACACAGATCTTTAATGAGGCCTAAGCATTTGACTTGGCTTGAGTCAAATGAATATAAATCTTTGTATGGTCTGGCAATGTCGAGGTTGAGTTTTTCCATAACTGCTTTGGGCATAAGATTGTGCGATGCTCTTGAGTCAAACATAGCGTTGTGTAGAATCTGGTCATGGATATGCAAACTGACGTAAAACGGTGGGACAGGACCATGTGTTGTTTTACCATTAACTTCTGGACCAAATAGCAGTTCGGGGGAATCATCCAAAACATTTACATCATCTCTAACTTCTGGGATTTGAAGTGACTTTTGAATTTGTTGTCTATATACATTGTGTTTAGCCAGTTCTGAAAGAGGAACAACTATCTTGAGTTTTCCTATTTCTGCCTCTAAGTCGAATGATTTTTCAGATTGTGTTTTGGTGTTATGAGGGGCAGATTTTCCTTTTTCCAGCGTGCCTTCAGCGGTTTGCTTTTCTCTATCTTGCTTTTCAGCATTATTGGAACTAATTGCTTGCGGCTGAACAATTTCAGGAATGTTTTTTGAAATGCTATTTACATTTTCTTTTGAGGAAGAATGTGGCAGAGGCTGATTCTCAGACAGTTGTGTGTCTATTATGTCTTCTATGGTTACCTATTCTGGGTTTGAGACAGTTGTGTTAGCTGGTTCCGTTATAACAACTTTGTTTTTATTTTGTTCGGCTGTTTACTTTCCTTTGCTTTACTAGGCTCGGAAATGTTTACTGTCCTGGTTCTGAGTTTATACTGTTTGTGTACTTCATACACAACAGTGTCATAACCCTGTTTGAAGTCAAAGGACTCACCTGTTTGAGTTTGGAATTGGGTGCCGTCATGTTCGTTTTGGTCTTATTGTGTCAGAAAAGTTTGGTGATCACCATTTAAATCCATTAAATTCATATGAGAATCCTCGGTGGGTTGACTAGAAGTAGAGCCTTCTACATAATTATCTTGGAAAGGAGGCCTTATGTCATGGTCTTGGTTAGGCCTGCCAGCATTTGTATTTTGCATCTTTCTAAAATTTGGGTTTCTTATAGGGTTGGACTGTTGTCCTTCCCAGGATGATTTTCTCTCTACATTCTCTACTCTTTCTCCCAACCTCTGTAAGCCATTAATAATAGCATCAAGTTTTTGGTCAAAGGCTGAGGGTTCTTCCTTAAAGGTAGTTCTTTTCTCGGCTCTAGCTCTGTTTCTCTTGGCGATCAGGTTGGCTTCTATGGTGACAGCCATATCTTGTGCTTCTGTAAGGGTTTGAGGTGCCCTTTCCTTTAACTGATATGCCATGTCAGGGTCAAAACCATCTAGAAATTTGTACAGGGCAAGGTCAGGGGGAGGCCTTAAATTCTGAGGTATTGCATTGTAAACATTGTTAAATCTAGCACAGTATTCCAAAACAGTCTCTTGGGGACCTCTCTTAATTGTATCATATTCTCCTAATATGTGTAAGGGATCTTTCTTTTTCTCCCATCTATTGGTGAATTCTAGGTACAGCTGATCAGGAGTGGTTATGGAATTGGCAGCAAGTGATCTGAACCACGTTCTGACATCACCTGTCAAACTTTGAACAAAAATTCTCATCCTCACGCTATCATCGTCTATCTCGTAATTTTCAAAGTAATCTTGCATTCTTTTGGAATGTTGAGTAGCTGTGAAAGGACCAGTGGAATCAAAATGTGTGATTTTCGATTGATAGTCTTGTGGTAAAGCCGCAGCATTAGCAGGGAGTTGAAGGGGGTGCATATCTATTAGCCATATTGGCAGGGATACCAGGTACAACAGGGATAAACGGAACAACTGGAACAACCGGGATTACAGGGATAACATGAACAACGGTAGCGATAGTGGTATTTGCAATGGGTGTATGGGCAACAAATGGAAGTGTGGAAGGAGTGTTATGAGATGTGGATGATGAGCTGGGGGAAACAGGGGTAGACCGGAATAAAACCTTGACAGGAGTTGGAACAGCACTTGGCTGAGCTGTTTCAGGGCTCAAATCAGCAAAAATTTCTAGCTTTTCTTGCTTCTTAGTGAACTTTGGAATTAGGTTAGGGTTTTCAAAAACAGCTGGAGGGTCCAGATCTGGGTTTGATCTTGTGTATCGCGTTTTTCTCTTTGGAGCCAGCTTCTGAAATCGTTTTTAAGTATTTTTCTAGGAATATTTTTAGAAATCGCAGGGAAATAATTACAATATGGCACGACTATCTGCAACTTAAAACTAACATGAAGATTGACTGAAGCAGCATTAATTTACTTCTGTTGATGTAAAACAAGAACAGTTTCAAAGGCTACCTGGCTGGCATTCAGGCTTCATCTGTAGTTTTAAGAAATAGACAGCAATTGGACAAAATGATATATGGTCTGAACAGAACTTTTCTTACGTTCTTTGTGAAACTTTGTGAAATTAACTGAGGTGGATCCCCAGTGGAGTCGCCATTATGTTATCACTCAGGTTTTCCTTAAAGTTCTGGAAAAAGGATATGGCCGAGGTAACCACAGACCACTTTGGGCTGCAGGCTCTAGCCAACCTGCAGTCAGAGAGGGCTCTCTCTTTAATATTTAGATTTGACTCCGTACGGAAAGGATTTTAGGCTAGGTCTTGCGTCCAGAGGGTTTTGTTTTGATTTTGGTGGGAAAATTGACACTTTCAGGTAGAGAGGCAAAGCATAGTCTCAATGTTTCAAACCATTGGGCGTGGAGTCCAGAGGAGCAAAACTGTTGGTGCGTTTCCTTAATAATCAATGAGGGAAGATGGAGCAAGATAGCTATGCTTGAAACAATCTTTCAGATTTGAGTGATGGAATGAAATGCTAAAGAAAGAGAGGCAATTAAGAATCTCTCTGACATATTAGCAAAGGAGGTAACAGGGCGCTATCAAAGGGGAAATTAAGAAT
Organism: Pinus tabuliformis; assembly: GCA_031772625.1. Taxonomy (NCBI): domain Eukaryota; kingdom Viridiplantae; phylum Streptophyta; class Pinopsida; order Pinales; family Pinaceae; genus Pinus; species Pinus tabuliformis. The sequence goes on from CM062811.1 coordinate 841,936,218, forward strand.
CCCTAGATAATTGGCCAACACAGGTGAATTGGGGTAAATATGAGCCAGAAGGAATTCAATATTCATAACCAATTCACTCAGAGCAAAACATCAAGAAACAGCAGAAATTGAGCATAGAGAGTATTTAAACTAATTCTAGGCTATTCTTTCTTTTTGCTATTTAGAAAATGACAAACACATAAACTGAGATAAGAGGCACTTATTGTTTCAGGTTGCAGCATAGGAATTCCATCTTCAGTCTCCAACACATTCATGAACAACAGACAGTTCGCTCTCCAAGCTTTCAGCAATCTTTGATTACAGAAAAATCAGGTATACACAGCGAGTCTCTAGTGAAAATTATCAATTGACCAACCCTTAGAACTATACAGAGGGTGGTATATATAGGGCAAAAACTCCTCTGAAGAGTTTTTATTACAGCTTGACCTAATTAGGCCAGAAAAAATAATAAATGCGTCCTAATGCTATCTGGAATTAAATGCAAAAAATCTTTTGAGCGGCGCTGAGGGTCGCCGTATCAGAAATGAGTAAATGATGAGGTCCTTGGTGGCTTGCTGCAGTGTTTTCTGAAATAAATGTGCATGGGTTACTGCTTCTTGCTGTCTGCCTGCATTAAAGTTTCAGCTGTGATTTGAGTGTAGGAATGGGCTAATGTTGCTTGATTTGACTTTCTGGGGGCTTCATAAATGAACAAGTGCTTCGAGCCCCTAAACAAATCTACGACTGATACTCTTTGGCTGCTTCTCGTCCTCTGATACTCTTTGACGGTGCATTGAGCTACTTTTGTGAGGTGTTGTGGGTCTAATCACCAATAAATGTTCGTTGTTCGGCCTTTGTTCCTTCGCAATTGTTTTCTGATCCTTTAGGCATACTCTGTGATGAAAACGGGTCATTTCTGCACCTTTTCGGGCTAGCTGGGGCCGTGGAATGCAAAGATTCCCTAGAGATCCCCCGAAGATTCTCCATTTTGGCCCAAAAAATCCTGCGATGAGCAAATCGCACATCAAAAACTGCCTCAGAATTCGATTCTGGGGCTACGAAGTGCGACTTTTGCGCCTCTGCGCCCAAAAAATGTTGATGACGTCAGCTGATGTGACATATGTACGACGGATGACGTCAACATGACGTCAGCAGGAGGACGTGGCGGGATGACGTCAACATGACGTCATCCTGTACGGCAGTTGACACGTGGCATGTACGGTGGCAGGACACGTGGTAGGGGCCATGTGGCGGGTGACTGGACATGGTGACTAGGCAGAGGGGGTTACGTGGGGTGTGACATGGGTAGGGCGGTAAGCGGTTTTGTGGCGCACCGCTTTCTGAGGAAGGTGGTTTCGGAGGGAGGAGCTCCGCCACAGCCCGGCGCTTGACGCGTGGCGGGAGTACGGCGGAAATACCGCCCATCTCCTAGACGCTAAAGGTCGGGCGGTTCGGAGATGGGGCGGCCCGTCAGCCGTTGATCTGCGGCGGGCCAGATCTAATGGCTGGCGGTAGGTGAGACGTGACGGAGGGTTAGGGCAGGGGATATTCACGGGAATATTCCATTTTTAATATTTGCGTGCGGTTGGGTTTAGACATAGGTTTAATGGGTTATGGGGGTCATATGCGATGGGTTAGATATTTAGGCGCAGAAACTTTGGGTTAAGGGGCAGGATGTGGGTTTTTTTACAGCGCTAGGGTGAAATTTTACAAGGAAGAAGGTGGAAACATGGGTTTTTTGGGGGTTTTGGGTTAGGGAAGAGGTTACTAGCTGACCAGATGTCAAACTAGCTCCTCAATGACTCGGATGGGCTAAAAACAGTCCCGGATGAACTGAGATTTCCCTGACTTAGTGAATATTATGGCTATATTGCCAGGGGGAGTATTTACATAGGGGATTTCATATACATGGTTTATTAGGGGAAAAGGGAAACTGATTAGGGAGTTATATAATAAAGTTAATAGTTAATATGGAGATGAAAAGAGGGCGCTAAGGTATGAGACCTTATGCCATTTTGGGAAAAGAAGGCTCACAGATGATGAGTGAGTAATCCTCGAGTGAGGCAGATCCTCACCAAGGCAAATGTCATGGGGATGATGAAACTAAGAGGCTCAAGCAGATCTTGACCTCCTTGGGGGATGTTAGTAAGTGACTTGGGGAAAAGAGAAGAAGGGAGTGTTAGTGAGTTTGAGCTTGAGTACCTTCATGAAACTGCATCAATATTGTGACCTGGTAATATGATACATTGTGAGACACAAAATTGGTCATCAATCAGCATCCTGCCACCAAATAACTACCTGCCTAGCCTACTGTCCTAACATTTTTTCTTCTTTTGTTTTGGGTGCACTTGGGCTTGCAAACCCATCTGTACAATTTTTCTTTTTATGCTTTTCCTATCTAAATCTACACTTATTTCTGCCAGGGCCCATATTAAACAGTTGGGTCCCTTTGTTTCACTACCTATCTACAAATCTGCCAAGATTAGACTGTTTGGACAGATGTCATTCTCTATTTTCTACAACAGTAAATTGAAACCTAGGGAGACCAAGATTAGACTGTTTGGACCTCCCTTTAAACTGGAAAAATTCTTCGAAATGGAACAACTCATCAAAATTGGAAACAACAGTGGCATTTGAATTAGCACACTTTTACTTCTTCTCTGGTCTTCTTCTGGAAATATGGAACCTTGCTGCAAGAAATATGACATATTTGGCATGTAAAAATGTCAATCATGAAAAATGAAACCTGTTGCAACAGGAGGCTAACAAAAACCATGACAAAATAATAAATGATTCTGCAACTAACAAATATTTCAATGTATTAAAGGACAATAGTATTGTTTAGGAGAAAAGTATACCTCACCCATCCTCTATGTCACATTTGTAGACTGACAGTGTGTCTTCACCACTTGACTTGAGTAGAACATACAATTGTAGTTGTTCACTACATAAAAAAGATAAATATAACTAACTATGAGAGCTTAGATAAAGCATACAATAATTTGAAAAGATAATAAATGGAGCTACAAAGTAGTGAAAGATACTTTTAAATAAAATGCATTGCATATAGAAATGATGACTCACCTTCATTTATGAACAATAACCTCAATTTTCTTTGTCTACTTCCTTTATTTCCGTTTTCACACCCAAAAAACGATACCAAGACCAAACTACAAAAAACATTAAAAGAACAGAAAATCAAAACAAAAGAAGAGTACAATACACGTAACAAATGAAACCAAGACCAAACAACAAAAAACGAGAAAAAAATGCAAAACAAAGGAAAACGACTACAAGACAACATGGCCATGTTATAGATATTTTTGGGACCTGCAACCCCAAGCAACAAATATCCATAAATCAAGGGATCCTTAGTCCCTAAAAGAGTTTTTTCAACCCCTAAAAGGACAAGGTCAAATGAGTACAGCTCCTCCCAGAAAGTCCTCCATGAAAAACCACTCAAAAACAGGTCAATTCAAGATAAGAGCACTTGCTCCATGGTCCAACTGCGTTTAAGAGCAGGTGAAACACTATGGAACTGTGTTTAAGAGCAGGTAGCCCTTCTATGGGGTGCGCTGAGTAGGAAAGTGACAAATGGCAGTGTCAGTTTGCAAGGTGGAAAGGCATGGAATCTTCCATAACTCTCTCCTGTGACACTTGTTTCTCAGAATTCGACCTTGGATGAGTCAGAGATGCTCAATCTCCAAGTGGAAGAAAGGACTATCAGTGGGAGGACACTAATCAAAAACACAGAAGCTGACTCATTACCTTGTCAAACTGTTATAAATGGATCCCTCACCAAGAGATCCAGAGGTTGGAATTGGGCTTATTGTAAGGAATTGTTGATAGTTTCTTGAGGATATCTTAAGAGCTTGTTGGGTGATTGCTTTTGTATGAGATTCTAAGGGAACTTTTCTTGTCAAGAGGATGATGCTGGGTTGGAACAGCTGGTTGTAACTCTCTTGACTTATTTATCAATAAAAGTTATTCTTGCTCCCTTCCATTTATCTGTGTAATACATGTTTATGCATTTGAATGGCTAATCTATACTGACCCTAGATTACTTAAATGGTAGATCTTTGTTCTTGCATAGTATCTAGTTGCTTTGATCTCGCAGGTATTCCTAGAAGCTGGGCATATAAGCGGGCAAGAACCGAACGACTACAAGAAAGAGGAAGAATCAAGCAAGGAGTTCAAGCGAAAGACAAAAGTTGGCCCCTTCTTTCTTCTTCTATCTATTTCATATAAAAGGAAACCAAGATAGACTTTTATTCTGTTGTTTCTAAGGCACTACCATACCTTAGTGGGATAGAGTAGATCTGAGTGGACACTAATCCCTGTAACAAAATGGCGACTGTGCTGGGGACACTATAGTTTGTTTGTTTATTTGTCATTGTTTATATTATAAACACATAGACGGGGTCTGAAGATCAGCCAGCTAGCCTTCGAATTGCATTCGTTTTACGAATGCAAAGTAGATCAAAGCTACTTCAGTCGATCTCCGGGTTGTTTATGGTTTGAACATTCAATCTAAAAACTCTCTATCTTGTTCTTTATGGTAGCCTTAGAACCCTCATATAAGATCTACCCTTAATTACCAAGCTTACTGATCTTTTACACGGCCTAAAATACTGAACTAAACTGAAAAAGTAACCCGGAGCTAGTTCAAAGTCTCGTCTTTGAACCAGCACAGCTTCTGAACTGGGTACCTGCTCTTAAGCGCAGTTCCTGAGAGGTGTCCCTGCTCTTAAACGTAGGTTCCCTGTGTTACAGGTGCGTTGGACAGTTTTGAGCCTTTGCCACTGAATTTTGGCCTCCAGATTCATTTCTTTCAGTTTTATTCTCTGTTTTTGCAGCCTAAGATCAGTGACCCTCTGTTCAGAAACCCTTTTCCTTACAGATATTCCAACCCCAAATGTGCAAAGAACTGTTAATGTTTTGAATGTATTTTTATCATTTTCAGTCTCTCTTTCGCAAAAAGTAGCATAATCGAGTTGTCGTCTTGTGTTTGAAAAGTGTCGTAACTGTCGTTTTCAGCCATAGGCAGCAAAACATCCTTTGAAAGTGTTGATTATATGATTTACTTTTGCTTTTGATTCGAATTGGTGCAATTTTAAAAGTGTCGAAAAACTATTTCTCCTTTCGGAAATCGTTGAGTGTCTTCTCTACCCTCACTTGTCTTTGAAAAGGGAATTATTGAATTGCTATTGCTTTTTAAAATAATTCGAATTTGCACATTTAGCTTTTTTTTTCATATACTAAGAAAGACGAAAAACAAATACATGCATTGTGCATTTTCATTTTAGACAGTCTGCTTGGCTTGATTTAGGAAAAGTGCATTTAAAGTGTGCTCTATGCTCTTTGGTGAAAAGAATTAGATTCTCTTTCCCTAGTAGCTAGGATTTTCATGACATAAAAGAAGATAAAAGTTTGTTTATCATCTTTAGACTGCATTTTAGGAATTACATCCATACATCACGCGGTGAACCATAAAAGGCAAATTTCTAAGCAAGATCAACTTTAAAATAAACTGAATGAATCTAACAACGCTTTGGAACCTAACGCAACATCTAGAGGTCTAGGATAGAGACGTGTTCCGGCGTCGTAAAACGTGGTAACTGTCGCTCTCACTGTTGGTTGGGTGATTCCTCCACTTTGAGTCGATAAGTGCCAATACAGACTTGAGATCCCACATACCGTTGAGTATATTTTGGGAGACCACTATAGGATTAATCCTTTATCCATAGGAAGTCGTGTCTGCCGCCTTATCGATCGTAATGCACTGAACACAGCATTCGGGAAGATTGACTGTCATACCGTAAAACGTATTCTGCAGTTTTGTGATTGGTTTGGTACACCCTCTACCTAGATCTCCAGAGCAGTCCCTTTCATTCCTTTTCAGACTCCTTAACAGAAAAGGTCCATTTGAGCACTTGTCACTTCAGGCTCATTAATAATCGAAGGTGACTAGAGTCATCTTTTGTTTTTTCTCGACTCTTTAAAATTGAAAAAACAAGTTGTGTCAAAGCGTCATAAAATTTATTTTAATCGGAATAACGTCACTGTTCCTTCGTTGGTCTTAAAAGTTAGTCTCCCTTCATCGCAAGTTCTTGTATAATCACTATGGAAATTTTTGGATAGATTAGATATGTCTGAACAACCGTCGACATCTAGGACCATGCCATCAGGCACAGCAGTGACAGAGCCTCCTGCTACTACTCCAATGATGTTCGCCGGTATACCATCTGTCCCGGCAAGTGATCAACAACAAGCCGGAGTCCCATCAGGGACTGTCTCAATGACATGGTTAGCTCCTATTTCTTCATCCGGATTCTCATCTGGTATTTCGTATGTTGGAACTCAACAAATTGATCCAATGTGTCTTCAAAGGCAAATCTACCCTTTAAGTACTGGATTACCACCATATGGAGGACAGTATGCCTTTTCATTGTTCCCTCCCGGAGAACAACCATATGGGAGTTTACAACAAATTTCAGGTCAAACTGGAATGACATCTAGCGGTTGGGCACCAATACTGCCTCAGCAACCAAGGGTTGTATATTCAATGCAACCAGTCCATCCTGTGTCGAATACTCCAACTATACCTGCTACCGTGACTGCATCGCAAGTAGAGGCGCTACCTGTTGTATGTCAACCCCAAGTTTCTCAGGTTGCAATACAACAACCTCTCGTCTCAGCGATTCAATTGCAACCTCAAGTGTTGTAGGGAAAAGTATCCGACTCGGATGACCCTATCCCACTCTAAGGGTGATAGTACCTCAGCAACAACTGTAAAGAAAACTACTTAAGGTTTACTTCTTTATGAAAGCAAAAGAGAGTGGAGAAATGCACTAACCGTTGCCTTGCGCTTAATGTCGAATCCAAACTCTTTTCTTTGGCCGCTTGCTCCTAGCTCCTTGCTCTTTTGCTGGCCCAGCTACAATGAGATCCTGCAAAATAACAAAGAAGGAAACTACAAGAAGCATGCAATCATAACTGGTTCAAGGATTAGTGTAAACCAAACATGCAATTATCACAATATATTGTTGAAACAAGAGCACATAGAAGAACCTCAATATCTTTTATTAATGAAGAAGTAAAGGTTCTGAGAGTATTACAACCATTGAAGGCTCCAATCCAGCAACACCTCCCAGCAGAAAGAATTTCTCCTCTTCACCTCTCTCAAACAATCACCCAATAGCTCTATAGTGAAACCAACAGCATATCATTACTTTGCACAAAATTCCAGCCTCCTGAGCTCATAGGAGAGAGCTCAATATATAGATGAATTGAGAAAGGATGAGTCAGCTTGCAACTGATGTGTAGCTGCCTTGTGTCCTCTCTCTCTTCAGTTAATCTTTAGTTGATCTTCAGTTCTTGAGTCCACTTGGAGAACCTTGCTTCCACTTGGAGAAACAGAGCCTCTGACTCATCACAAGGCGAAATCCCTGATCCAAGTGTCATTTTTGGAAGATTCCAGAGCAATGACTCAGTGTGCCACATGTCCAAACTCGCTCAACGCAGGTGGCCTTTTTTCTACCTGCTTTGCAATGCAGGTACACCATGGAGGAGTTGTGTTTCAGCGTAGAAGCCTAGTGGAGCACCTGCTTTGATTTCAGGATTGCTTGTTTTTGAGTGTTTTCAGGTGGAGAACTGATCTGAGAGCTGTTGGTTTGCTGACCTTGTTCCTCTAGGGGTAAGAACATCATGTTTAGGGAACTTTGGATCCCTTGGATTATTGACAATTCATGCCCGTTGCTGTAAGGCACAAAATTGTCTATAACATCAAGTTAGTGCCTCCTTATCTGGAGCGACTCAGGCTCAAACAAGTACTATGAATCCTCATCTTGGTCAATCGTCTAGTATTGAAAAACAGCAAATGGTCCAACAACCATGCCTGGTTCAATCTCAACAACCGCAATTCCAGCAATCATATCAAGGACCTGAGCAACAAGTCTTTGTAAGTAATGGGCAACCGCACTTCCAAAGCAGTTATCAACAACCATACTATAATGGTTGTGCCCATCAACCTTATCAAGGTTACCAGCATCAAATACATTATGTTGGTATGCAAAGACCCACTACTCAGATGATTCCATCTTATCCTGGGTATGCTTCACCTAGCCTGAATCAACAGTTGCCCTTTGTAGAAACTCTAGAATTACCAGATCTAAACCGGCTGATGAATGATCCAATTGCTTGCGCCCCTTGGTGGCCAGCGATTCTGCATAAACATCCGTCAGATATTCCTAAATTTAATGGAAATCCGGGTGAAGCCCCGTCGAATCATGTGATGACATTTCATCTGTGGTGTTCATCTAACACTCTAAATGATGATTCGATTAGGCTTCGCCTTTTCCAGAGAACGTTAATTGGTCTAGCAGCAAAATGGTATATCGAATTACCTAGAGCTTCATTCGATAACTTCAGCACCCTAGCCACGACCTTTTTAACCCATTTTCAGTTACCAATAAGGTACGAAACAGGAACAGATCTTCTTACCAAATTCAAACAGACAACGGCCACTCCCATATCTGATCATATTCATGAGTGGCGACGTTGTCGTAGAATGGTAAAAACATATGTTCCTAATCAGCTGCTAGCTGAATGGTTTATTAAGTCATTATTACCTTCTATCACAGAAGATGTGGCAAAAGGAGGAGTCGTCACTGAAGAGCAAGTTATTGCCCATGCACAATATCTAGACTTTATCTATACTCAGTTTGGCACACTCTATGATAAAATACTTGATGCTCTGAGACCGGAATTTTCCGTTCCTCACCCTCCTAAATCAAACAATGCAAATGAACAAATTCTTGCCTCGGAGGTAAGTGTCGTGTCGACTGACAAGGGAAAACATCTGAAGCAACTAGGATGCAAGAAGAAAAAGAAAGGGAAGAAGAAAAAACGGGAAAAGTCGTCTCCTGAAAAATCTTCTGCAAACCCTTCTGGGCAAAGGAAACCTCCTGGGGGGTGTCATATATGTGATGAGGATCATCGGACGAGAGATTGTCCACATAAAGCTAAAGTTAAGAAACTCTTTAAGAATTCAAAAACCTCATCAGTATTAACTGATCCGTTTCCAAACCCGGGAACCAAACTGGTTGCTAATCAAAATGCTTCCTGATCCCAAGTGCTTATGTTGTCTATCTCAAAGCAGCAAAATGATGCTTTGACAAGGAGTAAAGATTACGGGATTCCACAGCTGTCAAATAACAAGGCTAATGAACAACCTAGTAATTCGACAACAACTTTGACCGAAGTTGTGCCGATGGATTCCAATCTTATATCCTTTAATCATGAAGGATATGACCCTCAGTTACCAGCTCAACTAGCTTTCCTTATTCAAGTGAAAGCCCTCAACAAAACTGTTCATCGAACAATTATTGATGAGGGGGCATCTACATGTATTATGTCGATAAGTTGCTGGAAAAATTTAGGCTCACCACCCTTGTCACGATCGTCAACAATGTTAAAAGCATTTGATGGACGATCATACACTCCGTAGGGGATTTTAAATAACTTGCAAGTTGAACTGGGGGGAAAAACAGTAGAAATTGATGTTGAAGTAATCGACGGAAACCTCGATTACAACATCCTACCGGGAAGGCCCTGGATATATGCCATGGCCGCAGTTGTGTCGACCTACTTTAGGAAGATTGCATTTCCTTTTCAAGGAGGAATTACAGTCGTCGACCAACAAACATTTCTCACCAACAGTTCACAAGTTACGGGAAGCATTCCAATGATCCATGGAAGCAATCATTCGCTTCAAAATATCGGAGTAGGCCTCCTAAAAGACCCTGCCTTAATGGGTACATTTGCCCTACCGCCTCCGAGTAATCTGGCGGAAGTGGCCACAGTGGAAACCTGCAATATGAAATCTTCTATATCTAATGGATTCAGAAGATTCCTGAACATTTTGACAGTATGGATCGTTGCCCTAATAGAAATATTGTAGCAATCAATTTTCTTGGCTTGGGGGGCAAATTCAAATCAACACTCATCGAGTGTTTGGATAGATAGGTCTAAGGAATATGGTACCTCTTCAGATCCTTGGTCGCATGTACATTCTACAGACAAAGGAATCATCCAGTCAATGATGATAGGAGATGCACCATGGGAAGATAACCACCATCGTTTCCATCTTCCAGATAACCACGAAGATTATTCTAGCGACCTTAATCATCCTTCAGTTTTTTATATTCTATCGAAGACTGTAAATATGGTGGATTCCGAGGACAATTCTTATCTCGTGTCGACCTCTTTAAAAATGAAACAAGGAGTCATGAGGATAGTTCTTTTACTGAGTCAACCTCATTAAAAAATGAAACAACTCCCATTCCAAATCGAGATTTTCAAAGATCTTGGAGGTAAACCTTCATTCCAACCACCGAGTTAAATGCAATGAAGCTTGGGGGGCATGCACCTTGATTTGCGTTATTATGCTGGGGGAATCCCTTTATTTGCGTTATTATGCTGGGGGCATGCAAAATTACCACGAGCAGTGTTATCGCAAGGTTCAAGCTCGTTAAAAAATAAACCCGCATCGAGCAGTTTTAATGCAAACTTCATGCTCGTTAAAAAATAAACATAAGCATGTGAGCAAATGTTCCCCCAGAGTTCAAGCTCATCCAGAAAAAATGAACCAACCTCCGGTAAATTACCATCGTGAATATAAAATTTCAGCCTTTTAAAGCCTTGGACGTGTTTGCACCACCACCTCCACTTTTGCATTGGCCGATCATTCACCTCCATTTGATTGTTTACCCATTTTGAGGAACAGCTGCGAAGAGTGATCATTTATAGCCATCCTTGTAACACTGCCGTGATTGGAAAATTCCAAGCCTTACCTGGAATCAGCTGCTACCCATTTCATCACTCGTTCCTCAAAAGACAAGTCTTCTTTAATCTCTTTTCAACTGACTCGATAAATATGAAAAGATCGCCGAGTTATTAGCCTCTCCAGCTCGTTAAAAAGACTGGAAGTTCTATCTCTCTTCTAGATTTTAATCTTTTTGGATTTGAGGGATCATTACACAAAAAGATCGAGCGCTTGTTTTGTTCGTCTCATTAGAAAGATCGAAAATCCATCCCTTCTGTATTGTTTTATACTTTTTCAGACTTAAGGGATTACATGACGAAAAAGGAATATTGGAGTTTCCTTTACGTACCTTTTCAGACTCTCTAAAAAAGAAAAGGATCGAGTTATCTTTGTCGTTAAATTCGTTAAAAAAACCAATAGCGACAAACTTGTCTGTGGCAGGCAAGAACAAGTTTCACTATCGCTAAGCTCGGTAAAACAAAGCGATAGGTTCACCCGAAGGGCGAATTATAGAACAAGCATATTTTATCCTCCTCAATCTTGACAAAAATAAAGAGGTACTGGTCAGCAATGACTGGGGAAAAATTGGGAAGAAACTTGAAGAAACTTTGTTGGTAGCAAGTCGCTCTTGAACATGACACTTTCGCTCCGCATCCATGTCAGGTTGGGTTGTTTCATTCACCGGTCACATCACCATGGTCACTCACACCATCCACATCTGGGGTTAATGCTACCAATCCATCATGTCAGTGTCGCCGATATGTTCAAGAGAAGTCATTCAGAGAAGTCAACCTGGTCCACCCACCACAATACATTTATACTCCATCCATTCATGACCGCCATCCTGAACCTTATATCGTCAGTTAGTTTTCACATTCATAAAATCATTTTCTCCTTTCTGTTTCATTGATGTGGGATTCATCAAGGCCCTCCTATGATGGATCGCTTCTTGTCGACATCAACTCATTATCCAAGAAGTCGATCTAGGAATACCCCCTTCAGTACTTTGAAGCTTGCATGCCTTAATGGCAAGTTTCTCACTTCCGGAAAAAGGTTTACATCATTGGCCTTCGACCGAAAGATTTTGCATGGTGTTCGACGCCAAGTCATTTATTCGCACCACGTAGATTGTACTGCAGTACCTTGAGGGTCATCATCATTATCGGTGATTCCTCTCGCGCCTGTTAACAGATTACATTATTGGCTGGTAATCAGGCGATGTCTTTCCATGTTCGACTCCAAAACACTTTTCACATGGATCGAATTGTACTTTGAGTGTAGATCGGAAGAGATTGAAGACCCTGGATCTAGTTTCAGCCATCCGGGCTGCGATATATTCAGGAAAATAAAAAACATCAAATTTACAGCATTACGGCACAGATAATCATCCAATCAGAAGGATGATGGCTCTACCAGAATCATCAGTCTATTTTCAGACAGTTATCTGTCCTATGTACATGAGTATGAATTTATAACGCTGAGCATGGGAATGCCCGCCTCAGCTAGATCATGAAAATGCTATGAAGATAATGTATTATGTTGTATCTTATTACAGGTCTCCTCTTGGCTCGAAAAGAACTCCGGATCCTCATTATAAAGCATTTCACCCGACATTTTTAAGAAGAAAAAGAAAAAGAAAAAATATCGACCTCATGCTTTAGGGGGCAACTGTTATAGATATTTTTGGGACCTGCAACCCCAAGCAACAAATATCCATAAATCAAGGGATCCTTAGTCCCTAAAAGAGTTGTTTCAACCCCTAAAAGGACAAGGTCAAATGAGTACAGCTCCTCCCAGAAAGCCCTCCATGAAAAACCACTCAAAAACAGGTCAATTCAAGATAAGAGCACTTGCTCCATGGTCCAACTACGTTTAAGAGCAGGTGAAACACTATGGAACTGTGTTTAAGAGCAGGTAGCCCTTCTATGGGGTGCACTGAGCGGGAAAGTGACAAATGGCAGTGTCAGTTTTCAAGGTGGAAAGGCATGGAATCTTCCATAACTCTCTCCTGTGACACTTGTTTCTCAGAATTCGACCTTGGATGAGTCAGAGATGCTCAATCTCCAAGTGGAAGCAAGGACTATCAGTGGGAGGACACTAATCAAAAACACAGAAGCTGACTCATTACCTTGTCAAAATGCTATAAATGGATCCCTCACCAAGAGATCCAGAGGTTGGAATTGGGCTTATTGTAAGGAATTGCTGATAGTTTCTTGAGGAGATCTTAGAGCTTGTTGGGTGATTGCTTTTGTATGAGATTCTAAGGAAACTTTTCTTGTCAAGAGGATGATGTTGGGTCGAAACAGCTGGTTGTAACTCTCTTGACTTATTTATCAATAAAAGTTATTCTTTCTTCCTTCCATTTATTTGTGTAATACATGTTTATGCATTTGAATGGCTAATCTATACTGACCCTAGATTACTTATATGGTAGATCTGTGTTCTTGCATAGTATCTGGTTTCTTTGATCTCGCAGGTATTCCTAGAAGCTGGGCATATAAGCGGGCAAGAACCGAACGGCTACAAGAAAGAGGAAGAATCAAGCAAGGAGTTCAAGCAAAAGACAAAGGTTGGCCCCTTCTTTCTTCTTCTATCTATTTCATATAAAAGGAAACCGAGATAGACTTTTATTCTGTTGTTTCTAAGGCACTACCATACCTTAGTGGGATAGAGTAGATCTGAGTGGACACTAATCCCTGTAACAGGCCATGCTCAAACTCAACAAAACATTACATCCAGATAAGAATAAAGAGAAAATTGCAAACATTGCTTATGTAGATCATCTTTCCTGCAATGTGTTGTCCTCTGCTGAAAGGGAAACAAATTTGTCTAAATAAACTTGAAATACACACAATTAGTAATGTTAAACATATTTCAAAACCAATAATTTTTCATAATAGGAAACACAACTCCCCTAGAGTTTGTTTCATAACAATGGAAATTTTTTGTATTCCACTTGCTTGTGCTCATCAAAATATACCACCTATAAAATATACACAATAAGATATTAGAATCATTATATAAGTTAAAATAGAGATTAAGCAATAATTAATTGTAATAAGAAACACACCTTTCTTTGAGATTGTTATATAAAAGGGAACAATCCATTTTATATTTCACAACTTTTTTCTCATTGGAGCATGAAATCTGCGATAGATAGACAATACATATTATATTTCTAATAAAAGTCCAAGTGGTGAATTTGAAGGCATGAACTTCAAAAAAAATGTAGACAACAACAAACAAAAAATTTCAAACTTCCCCTTTTTCACATTATCTTTATTGTAGTGTCCATTATAGACATATTTGGCCACATCAACCCCAAACTTATATGTCAAGTATTAGGGCTCATCAACCCCTAAAAGAGTTGTTTCATACCCTAAAGGAACATAGTCATCTAAATACATAATTCCCCAAAAGTTCCATCTAAGAAACCATCCAGAAACTGCCTAAATTGAACCATACTGACTGCTCCACTAGCAAAGTGTGATGCATACTGAGTGGTACACTGCCAGGGTGCGATGCATACTATTTAGGCCTTCTATAGGGTGTGATGGGTGAGGATGGAAAAATGTCTGGGACATTTTTCAGTTGATTGCTTATGGAATCTTCCACAACTTTCTCCTATGCCACTTGCCTCTCTGAATTCGCCCAAGGATGAATAAGGGATCTAAGAAATCTCCAATCCCTTCTCTTGTGGAACCCATTGTAACAAGTGGAATGACACTAATCAAACCCCATGGATGACTCACACCCTTGCAAACATCTATAAATGGATCCCTCATCCAAGAGATCTAAGAGCTGGAATATTGTGAATTGCAAGGAAGTGCCGATAGTTTGTAATTGAAGAAAGAGCATTGTATTATTGGAGTGATCTTGTTATTTAATGAGGTGAAGAACGATTGAAGTTGAGAGGATGATGCTGGATCAAACAACTGGGTTGTAATTCTCCTTGCTATCAATAAATCTCTTCAAGTTTTCTTCCATATGATTGTGCAATTGTGAATGTTATCATTTGTTCATTATATATCTGATTCTGTAATGTTTATGTTATAATAGATCACGCTAATTTGATGGTTCTTTGTTGCTATACTTGTGTAGGTACTGTTGTCGCGCGAATTGACGCGACAACGCTCAGACCGGGGGTTGTCACTCTGATCCCCGATCCCTCCATTTAAGCCTGTCTCCCGCGGCTAAGGGGGGTAGTCCCTGTGAGATGATGAGACCAACTGTCGACCAGTTGGTTGGGAGACACGAGACACGATATGGAAAACACCAGATAGATTTGATTAACTTAGCATACCAGTGCCTTAGGATATTTTGGTTAAAACGATTACTTGTTAGATGATATAGAAACATGAACTGTGAACAACAATCATTTGTCATCAGCTAAATCACAATGCTCTTAAAATGACTAAAACGATATCCAATAACTGAAAATTTTGAAAGATGAATGCTTTAAACCACCACGAGTCATGAACCATTAACCATATATCATATTTCGTATCTCGACTTGAAAATGTAGATCTCAGCATGAAAGATATAACGTGAAAACCACTGAATCTGGCAAAACAACTTTCCACGAAATTTTTATATTTTTTCGAATTTTTAAAAGAGAAAAAAAATTTAAAACTAAATTAAAATCTAAATAAAATTTAACTTAAACTATAGAAAATAAATTAAAATCTAACTATAATCTAAAACATAAAATTAAAATCTATTCTAAATAAAATCTAAAAATTAACTATACAAAAAATAAACCTAAGTCTAAAAACTAAATAAAATCTTTTTATTATTATTTCTTTTTTATTTTAAAACCAAACTAAAAAATAAAAAAAATCTAATTAAAATCTAATATTTACAAAATCAAACCAATCCTAAACATAAACGCATTTTTTTATTTGATTTTTTAAGAAAATAAAATGAAACTATTTAAAAAAGGATTAAAATCTAAATACGTAACAAAAACCCTAAGATTAAAATTAAACTACGACAAAAATCTTAAATCTAAAAATTAAAACCTATGCTAAACCTTTTGGATTTAGTTTGAAATACAAAATCTAAACAAAAATGAAAACGAAACTATGAATCGAAGCCCTAAACTACAGTTACGCTGAATTCCGATATGACCACGGCAAAACAAAAATCGATTTTTATGCTACGGATGTATACCCGAGCCGTCGAACAAAATCAAAAAGAAAACGCATAGAGAATGATCCACTGAGTGAAATCGATATACCTTGAGATCTGCTTGAAGAATTGTAACCTTAGACAGTCTTGATATGCAGACGGCGGCAACAGAAACGAAACAATGCTTACCTGGCCTGGAGTGATACCTCATACAGTCATTCTCACGAAATATTGGAAACGCGATGCTGCACTGGGCGTGAACTGTTAGTGATTTATCGCATACAGGAAAGGGAAAACGCTGGGCAAAATCGGAATTGCTACGCACTACATCACTGATGCGATGGGGCTTCCACGCGAAATATTCAAGAGTTGTTTCACTGCTCAGGCTGGCCACTGAAATTTACATGTGCTGCAACCACTTTTTTATGGCGTGATCGATCTGGGTTTATGTCTGGACGCTTGCAATGATAAATTCAACATGTGAAAACTCTGACCAGAACCCTGACTTCGAGGGAAATAAATCCGCTGATTTCTTTGGGGGATCTCACGCTAATCACATCTGGAACCAACCGTCGCAGAGACCACCCTTTGGAAAAAATTTGCACAGATATATGAATGATGTATAGTTTAGCAATGCTTGAAAACAGCTCAGAATGGCATTAATGAACAGCTGATGTATGTAGCAGAATAATGCGATCCTCCGAGAGACAGAAAGTCTTTGAAACAGTAGGGTTTCTCACAGACTTATGCTTGGCAAACCCTTGAAGAAAAACCCGGCTCCTGCAAGTTGCAAAAAAGACAAAACCCTAATGAAAAATTGAACAAAAATTTGAAACCCTAGAACAGAAAAATTTGAAACCCTAACACAGTTGATTAATTTACAAATTTGGCCCCTTAACAGCCAGATTCATCAATAAGCACAAAAATATTTCAAAGAACAGAAATTTTAGACTGTCACTGTGAAGAACTTCATAAAATCCCTCATGCAAATTAGAAAAATAAACCGAATGATAGACCCAGGATCAAATCCAACTGGGCTCAACACAAAATGCTTGCGGGATTTGGCTGGATCAGTCAAGAACTTCCCCGAACGCCCACAAAATATCCTTCAATGATGTTTTCTACACAGCTCAAAACAACTGTCAATAAAGAGGGCAAAAATGCTGCTAGATCTCAGGAAGTAATGGAGATACCTGCCATTACTTCAGAAACCCTAACAACACCCAAACCCCAGCAAGTGAACAAGATACCTGTGCTCACAATACTCTACAAAAAGCTATTATTAACGGCTGAAAATAACATATGCAGAAAATGAAACAATCTCACAGCATTTTAAGAGAGTAACACCAGCAAGATATGGACCCCAAAGTCTTCTTTTATTAACCAGAAACAGATTTACAATAGAGCTTCTTCAGTCTCCGACTCACAGATCCAAATGATCTGAAATGACCACCTAAGACCCTATATAAAGGAAATGATCCCAACGGCTAGTTCGAATGATCCATGTAGAAATGATCTCGACCGTTGATGAGGATCAAGACATCTCTTGATCTCATCCATCGATTTATTCACTTAAAATATTATTATTTTATTTAAATTTTTAAATTTTTAAACTTTTAAATTTTTAAATTTTTAAATTATTTATTATTTTTTATTTATTTAAATTTTTAAATTTTCAAATTTTTTATTATTTTTTATTTATTTTATTTCATTTTTTAAATGGATCATCGAACTAAGCCTTCGGAAACATCACCTAGGACCTATGACTTAGGACTCACGAGGGGATTTAAAACATTTTCAACCCTCAAGACACATTTCATGATGACTTTTTACAATTTACATCTCAAGGGGACAAACCCACTTAATACAGACCCTCACAAATCACCCAGCTCTGCGACACAACGATAATCTAGCAGATCAACACACTAGGATTCTCCTAAAGTTCCAATGACAAAATCCATCCCGGCTTTGGGGTCAGGTTTGAAGGAAAACTATGCCGATCCATGGATCGGTGAGACGAAAAACCTTCCGGGACGTAGATTACCACTAGAAAGTTAGGTCCACCTAGGCAATTCACATACACGACTCATGTCTGCTAAGATTATTTACAATTCATACATGCAGACTGGGTTTACAATCAAAATGATCAAGCTGCTGATGACTCCAGGATGGCACGGAAACGCTGATGAGGTGCTGCCCCTTTTTGCAAAGAAAAAGGGGGGTGTACTGCATGGGTAGTTGACCAGTAGTGGTCAACATCTGGCTCTACTTGGGGACACGTTGCTGCACTGTAGGAATGTGAGAATCCAGAATCTGCACCCATACAACACACAAATAAAAATAAGTAGCGTCCATTCCAAAATCATCATATATATTAAGCACAGGAAAGATAAAAGCTCTTCATTTATTGACTAACTAACAACATGAAAAGTAAATCTAATCCTAAAAACAGAAATGAAATGCTGAAAAGACAAGGTGTAGGGTTAGAAATACGATACAAAGGATGCCCTACGGCATCAGATGTGTTCAATATAGTGCATACTGAGCATTTGCCTGCTTTCAAGAAAATCTGTCGGCTGCTTGTCGGATGTACCATGTCCAATTTTGCATATGGTAGGACTCTTTCCTATCCGAAAATCAAGCTGCTCGTGGCCGTCTGATGCGTCAAATCTTCTTCTTATTTTCTTTCTCTTACGCTTTTTCTTTCTGGCAGGCTGTATCACTGATGACATAGAACTTTCTGTTTCAAAACTATCAGATGAAGTATGTAAGATATGCGTGCTATGTCTTTCTTCATCTTGCATCTGATCTTTTATCATTTTTAAGTCTATCCGGATCACCTTCAATTAACCATCTTTCAATCGAATCAATAACCTCCTCATAATAAGATGGAGCTTGTTGCAGCACATGAGAAGGCTCCTGATCTATTGATGTCACCTGGTTTCTTTCATCTTCCAATTGCTGAAACCTTTGAACCTGTATTTTAAATGCATCTATCTAACTAGAGTGTTCAACCTTTATAGCGTTGATTTGTCTGGCATGGTGTTCTTGCATATCTTTTATTACTTTAACATTTCCTTCCTTTATGTTCATCAAGCAATGCTGTATGGAATTTATTTCTTCTCTGTGATTTGCTTGCATGTCAGCCAACTGATTATTATGATTGAATGTCATGATAGTCATTTCCTCATCCATAGTGAATAACTTATTTTGCATAGAGTCAATTTCCCTATCATGATTAGCTTTCATGGTCACCATATTTTCCTCTAAGACTGACATCTTGCTTTGCATGATTCTAATTTCTGTTTCACATTTAGTTTTTATGGCCTCAATTTCCTTAGCATGCTGATTTTGCATGACCTCAATCTCCCTATTACGTTTTTCCAGGTGGGTGCATAAAGTTTTCACATCATTGACATAATTAGTTTGATTGATTTCCATATTTCTCACCAGCATCATTAGATCTCCTAAAATTTGCTTTTGCTCTTCCCTTTCATTGTCATTTGTCCCTGATTTTTCACTATCATGAACTTGATCTGCAATATTTCTGGTGGATGACACATTCTGACATGATGAATCATCTTGGGATCTTTCAGCTGGACCGCTTATCAAATTACTTTCATTCTGTTGCACAATTTTAGAGGCAGAAGGCAAGTTGTTTGGATAACCATATCTATTTTTAAAAGCATCGACAATGTCTTCTAAAGAAGTGAAAGATTCCTTTGGAAAATTGTTAAACCAATTCAAAGCATCATCTTCTAAAGAAAGGACAAATAGGCGCATTTTGATATCTTCATGATTAAACTGAGGGGATCTACAGTATATGATCATGATGCGAGTAAACAAGACTAGATGCCTTCTAACAGCGATTGGATCACCACCCGAAAAAATAGGTAACTTAGGAATGGCATCTTCCGGAAAATCATGGAGACGTTCAGTAAAACGACATGGCTTAAATGAATAATTCATGATGAATGATAAGGGATTAGATGAATGATAGAACTAGATCTCTGCTCAAGAAAATCAAGAGATGAAAGAAGTGGAGTCGCCACTTGAACAATAAATCTGATTCTAAGATCCAAGAAGTAATCAACAAACAGATATGCAGGAGGCTTCTTGTCTGGGAAAAATGAGAAAATGGAGTCGCCACCCAAACAAGAAACACACCGAAGATATGCTGATGATATGGCAAAAAATAAGGCAATAAAAGATCCAAATGATAACCCCAAAGGTTGAATCTGCCAGCTCAAATGAGAGATGAGAAAGATGAGAAGATGAATGTCGATGAAACTCCAGGAACAGAAAAACTCTATCCCCGGCAACAGCGCCAAAAAATGTTGTCGCGCGAATTGACACGACAACGCTCAGACTGGGGGCTGTCACTCTGATCCCCGATCCCTCCGTTTAAGCCTGTCTCCCGCGGCTAAGGGGGATAGTCCCTGTGAGATGATGAGACCAACTGTCGACCAGTTGGTTGGGAGACACGAGACACGATATGGAAAACACGAGATAGATTTGATTAACTTAGCAGACCAGTGCCTTAGGAGATTTTGGTTAAAACGATTACTTGTTAGATGATATAGAAACATGAACTATGAACAACAATCATTTGTCATCAGCTAAATCACAATGCTCTTAAAATGACCAAAACGATATCCAGTAACTGAAAATTTTGAAAGATGAATGCTTTAAACCACCACGAGTCATGAACCATTAACCAGATATCATATTTCGTATCTCGACTTGAAAATGTAGATCTCAGCATGAAAGATATAACGTGAAACCACTAAATCTGGCAAAATAACTTTCCACGAAATTTTTATATTTTTTCGAATTTTTAAAAGAGAAAAAAAAATTTAAAACTAAATTAAAATCTAAATAAAACCTAACTTAAACTATAGAAAATAAATTAAAATCTAACTATAATCTAAAACATAAAATTAAAAACTATTCTAAATAAAATCTAAAAATTAACTATACAAAAAATAAACCTAAGTCTAAAAACTAAATAAAATCTTTTTATTATTATTTCTTTTTTATTTTAAAACCAAACTAAAAAATAAAAAAAATCTAATTAAAATCTAATATTTACAAAATCAAACCAATCCTAAACATAAACGCATATTTTTATTTGATTTTTTAAGAAAATAAAATGAAACTATTTAAAAAAGGATTAAAATCTAAATACGTAACAAAAACCCTAAGATTAAAATTAAACTACGACAAAAATCTTAAATCTAAAACTTAAAACCTACGCTAAACCTTTTGGATTTAGTTTGAAATACAAAATCTAAACAAAAATGAAAACGAAACTATGAATCGAAGCCCTAAACTACAGTTACGCTGAATTCCGATATGACCACGGCAAAACAAAAATCGATTTTTATGCTACGGATGTATACCCGAGCCATCGAACAAAATCAAAACGCAAACGCATAGAGAATGATCCACTGAGTGAAATTGATATACCTTGAGATCTGCTTGAAGAATCGTAACCTTAGACAGTCTTGATATGCAGACGACGGCAACAGAAACGAAACAATGCTTACCTGGCCTGGAGTGATACCTCATACAGTCATTCTCACGAAATATTGGAAACACGATGTTGCACTGGGCGTGAACTGTCAGTGATTTATCGCATACAGGCAAGGGAAAAAGCTGGGCAAAATCGGAATTGCTACGCACTATATCACTGATGCGAAAGGGCTTCCACGTGAAATATTCAAGAGCTGTTTCACTGCTCAGGCTGGCCACTGAAATTTACACGTGCTGCAACCACTTTTTTATGGCGTGATCGATCTGGGTTTATGGCTGGATGCTTGCAATGATAAATTCAACATGTGAAAACTCTGACCAGAACCCTGACTGCGAGGGAAATAAATCCACTGATTTCTTTGGGGGATCTCACGCTAATCACGTCTGGAACCAACCGTCATAGAGACCACCCTTTGGAAAAAATTTGCACAGATATATGAACGATGTATAGTTTAGCAATGCTTGAAAACATCTCAGAATGGCATTAACGAACAGCTGATGTATGTAGCAGAATAATGCGATCCTCCGAGAGACAGAAAGTCTTTGAAACAGTAGGGTTTCTCACAGACTTATGCTTGGCAAACCCTTGAAGAAAAACCCGGCTCCTGCAAGTTGCAAAAAAGACAAAACCCTAATGAAAAATTGAACAAAAATTTGAAACCCTAGAATAGAAAAATTTGAAGCCCTAACACAGCTGATTAATTTACAAATTTGGCCCCTTAACAGCCAGATTCATCAATAAGCACAGAAATTTCAGACTGTCACTGTGAAGAACTTCAGAAAATCTCTCATGCAAATTAGAAAAATAAACTGAATGATAGACCCAAGATCAAATCCAACTGGGCTCAACACAAAATGCTTGCGGGAGTTGGCTGCTTCAGCCGAGCACTTCCCCGAACGCCCACAAAATTTCCTTCAATGATGTTTTCTGCACAGCTCAAAACAACTGTCAATAAAGAGGGAAAAAATTCTGCTAGATCTCAGGAAGTAATGGAGATACCTGCCATTACTTCAGAAACCCTAACAACACCCAAACCCCAGCAAGTGAACAAGATACCTGTGCTCACAATACTCTACAAAAAGCTATTATTAACGGCTGAAAATAACATATGCAGAAAATGAAACAATCTCACAGCATTTTAAGAGAGTAACACCAGCAAGATATGGACCCCAAAGTCTTCTTTTATTAACTAGAAACAGATTTACAATAGAGCTTCTTCAGTCTCCGACTCACAGATCCAAATGATCTGAAATGACCACCTAAGACCCTATATAAAGGAAATGATCCCAATGGCTAGTTCGAATGATCCATGTAGAAATGATCTCGACCGTTGATGAGGATCAAGACATCTCTTGATCTCATCCGTCGATTTATTCACTTAAAATATTATTATTTTATTTAAATTTTTAAATTTTTAAATTTTTAAATTTTTTATTATTTTTTATTTATTTAATTTTTTAAATTTTTAAATTTTTTATTATTTTTTATTTATTTTATTTCATTTTTTAAATGGATCATCGAACTAAGCCTTCGGAAACATCACCTAGGACCTAGGACTTAAGACTCACGAGGGGATTTAAAACATTTTCAACCCTCAAGACACATTTCATGATGACTTTTTACAATTTACATCTCAAGGGGACAAACCCACTTAATACAGACCCTCACAAATCACCCAGCTCTGCGACACAACGATAATATAGCAGATCAACACACTAGGATTCTCCTAAAGTTCCAATGACAAAATCCATCCCGGCTTTGGGGTCAGGTTTGAAGGAAAACTCTGCCGATCCATGGATCGGTGAGACGAAAAACCTTCCGGGACGTAGATTACCACTAGAAAGTTAGGTCCACCTAGGCAATTCACATACACGACTCACGTCTGCTAAGATTATTTACAATTCATACATGCAGACTGGGTTTACAATCAAAATGATCAAGCTGCTGATGACTGCAGGATGGCACGGAAACGTTGATGAGGTGCTACCCCTTTTTGCAAAGAAAAAGGGGGGTGTACTGCATGGGTAGTTGACCAGTAGTGGTCAACAGGTACTCTCCAAGCGTGTTAAGTACGGGGAGGAGTTGCAGGAGCTGTCAAAGTGGAGAGAGATAAAGGAAGGGATTAAGAAAAAGTTCTAGGTTGGTCCCATTATCTTTCTCTTATTTGTTACATAGAAGAAATCATTGAATTGCTTTAAACTATTGTTTCTAGGGTAGCTGCCAAACCTAGAGGTATAGCATTCTTTAGGAATACTAGTTTTCCCAGAAACAAATTGGCGACTCCACTGGGGAATGAAAAGATGTTTGTTTGTTGTTATTTTTTGTTTTATGTTCAATTTGATAAACTATGGACAGAGTTTGAAGTCAGCCAGGTAGCCTTCGAACTGCTCTTGCTCTGCGATTGCATAGTAGATGAATGTTGCTTCAGTCAATATCTGGTTTAGTTTATGAATTGAACATTTTACTTGAAAGCACATCTAGATTCCCTTTTGGTAGCTCAGTAAACTCTCAAGACACTCCGTCATACTTTTCTCATCGTTGTTCATCAAAACCCACCTTAACTCATTGAAAACAACTCCATATTTGAGCCAAAACCCATTTCAGTTGCGCTCCCTGGACGATCACACTGTCTTCCAATGTGACTCACTATGCATTGCATCTCCCGAGTGTAGTAAGTGCAATGCATCTTAGTCTATGTGAAGCCTAGGTGCGATGATTGACTGAACTCTTTTTCCATCTAGAAATTGAGCGTTTTTTACCTTGTTTTCAGTTTTGTTTGGTTGTTTTGCTGCATATGGACAATGCCTCTTTACTAAAACTTACTTGCATCACTTAGATCAGCCTCAATTACATTAGGATTAGTGAATTTTTTTATGTGTTTGTTCATCATTTACAATCCTTTGTTGAAACGTTGTTTAAATCGATTTTTCACTTTAGTACAAAAAGTATCGTAATTGTTGTTTTGTGTCGAAAAGAGAAGTGTTGTAAATTATTCATTCCCTTGATAATTGATTGAACTTTTCTTCATGTATTTGGTTTGATTTGTTTATATTCAAAGTGTCGAAAGCATTTTTATTCAAAATTGAAATTTTTGTCTAGAGTCTTCCTTTCTCTTTTGAAGGAAAAAATTGTCAAAAATGACATTTTGAGTGAAATATTTCAGATCTTTGTTGCATTTAGTTTTCCTTTCTTGCATTTTTCACATTAAGGAAAGCGAAAACAAATACATCCATTTGCATTTAGCATTTTTTGTTTTGTGTGCGAAAAGATGATTTAGGGAAATGCACTAGCGTGTGCTCTTTTCTCTTTGCTTAAGAGCACTGTTATCATCTTTCCCTAGTAGCTAGGATTTTCATTGCTCAAATAAACAAAGATTGTTTATCATTGTAGATTGCATCTTAGGAATTTCAAATCATCATCGTGCGGTGAGCCATTGAAAGGAAAACTCTAAACAAGATCAACTTTAAAATAAATTTCAATGAACCTAACAACTCTTTGGAACTTAACACAACATATCTAGAGGTCTAGGCTAGTGACGTGTTCTGGAGTCGTTAAAACTAGTGGCTATCATTTTCATTGAAGGTTGGGTGATTCCTCCTTCTTGATATGATAAGTTCTAGCACAGACTTGTGCTCCCTATACCGTCGCGTATATATTGGGAGACCACAATAGGCTTAAATCCTTTATACATAGGAAACTAAGTCTGCCACCTTATTCATCGCAATGCACCGAACACAACATTCGAGAAGATTGACTGTCGTACATAAGTCCTTGGTAATTTCTTTTTAGTTTATCACCAAGGTGTATATTGCAGTTTTATTATTGGTTTGGTAATCCCTCCATCTAAATTTTCCATAGTAGTCACTTTCATTCATTTTCGACTCTTTAAAAAAAAGGTCCATCTGAGCACTTGTCCTTTCAGGCTCATTAGAAACCAAAGGAGCTAGATTCATCTTTAGCTTTTTCTCGACTCTTAAAAACTGAAAAAGAAATTTGTGTCAAAGCATCATTAAAATTAATTGAATTCAGAATAACATCATTTTCCCCTTAAATTGAGTTGATCAAATAATCTGCAATCATGGAAGAAAGTTAATCAAAACCCCATCGTTCGTGGAGACTAGTGAGTCAACTATCTTTGACTCCAGAAGTGGAGCCAATCCGGACAAAACGGTCTTGTTTAACTGAGTCCAATTCATCTGGTTTATTTAAAAAATTTGTTTCAACATCGTCAGAGACTTCAGTTACTCCGATTATTTCTAGTACATCTACCTTCAAATAAGAATTTCTGCAGTTACAAGAGGACATTAGAACTGATCCTAGTGTAATAGGAGACACTTTTATTCGTGAAACAACTCCATCTAGAGTTGATGCAGAACCCATATTGTTCAAAGCGAGGCTACATTTGAACCAGTAGTTGTTCAAGAACCTCCCCTTGGGACTGAAGTTCATTTACCTGAACATCTGGACATTGAGTTTCAGTATTCAGAAGGTGTCACCCCTCCATTATCTGTCACTGTAGAAGCTATACCTTCTTTGGCTCCAGAAATATTTTATGGACCTGATGGTCTACCTCTTCCACCTGGTATGATTGCTATAGAGGAGATATTAGAGGATCCCCCATCTAGTACCCCATTTCATTTCGAAACTGTGATTCATTTGTATCCTTCTACTCCTGAGTTTGGTTCTTTTAATCCTCCTTCATCGCAAGTTCCTGTCGAATCTCTTGGAGAGCATTTGGATAGACTAAACATGTATGAGCAACCATCAACATCTAGGAATATTTCATCTAATGCAGATACAACGGAACCTCCTGCTGCTATTCCTACAATGTTTTCTGGTACACCTAAGTCATATTTATACAGTACACCATTTGTTCCAGCAGGTTATCAATCACTAGCTAAATTCCACTCAGAGGTTGCTTCACTATCATGGTCTGCTCCTATTTATTCATCTAGAGTCCCATCTGGTCCTTCTTATGTTGAAACTCAACAATTTGATCCTACATGCCAATATCAATTTGGACAAACCAGTTTTCAAAGACCGATATATCCTTTAAACACTGGACTGCCGCCATATGGAGAGCAGTATGCCTTTTCACTGTTTCCTCCTAGGGAACAACCATGTGAGAGTTTCCAACAATATTCAGGTCAAACTAGAATTACATCTAATGGTTGGATACCAATACTTCCAGAACGACCAAGGGTTGTATATCCAACGCAACCGATCTGACCAGTGTCGAATATTCCCACTACACCTGTTATTACGACTGTGTCGTAAGCACAAGCACAGCCTGTTGTGTCTCAACCTCAACCCACTCCTTCTTCCTCGCAACCTCAAGTTTCGAGGTAGAAGACTCATTTCTCTCTGGGTGTGATACAACAACCACTTGTCTCTACGGCTCAACCACAACCTCAGGTTAGTGCTTCTTTATCTGGAATGACTCAGCCACCAACGGGTATTGTCAATCTGCAACTTGCTGAATCTTCTGGTATTGGGCAATAGCAAATGGTCCAACAACTATGGTTGGCACAATACCAACAACCACAATTCCATAAACCCAACCTCAGTTCGGACTTGGTTTACATGCTCAGACTAGATTTGGTCAATATCAAGCCTACCGAGGACCTGGGCAACAAGGCTTTGTAGCTTATGGATAACCGCATTTTCAAACAGGTTATCAACAACCACACTATACTGGTTATGTCCAACAACCTTATCAAGGTTAATAGCAACAGATGCTTTATGCTGGTATGCAAAGACCTACTGCTCAGGTGATTCCATCTTATCCTGGGTATGCTCCATGCAACCTGAATCAATAGCTTCCTTTTGTAGCAACTCCATAATTACCAGATTTGAACCGGCTAACGAATGATCCAATTGCATACGCCCCTTGGTGGTTGGCAATTCCTCATAAACTCCCCTCTGATATTCCTAAGTTCAATGGAAATCTATATGAAGATCCATCGAATCACGTATCGAATTTTCATTTCTGGTGCTCATCTAACACTCTGAATGATGATTCGATTAGACTTCATCTTTTTCAGAAAATGCTCATTGCTCCAGCAGCGAAATGGTATATTGAATTTCCTAGAGATTTTTTTGATAACTTCACCATCCTTGCCATGACTTTTCTAACCCATTTTCAGGCACCCATCAGTTAGGAAACTAGAACAGAACTCCTTACCAGTTTTAAACAGACCATGTCCACTCACATATCTGATCATATTCATGAGTGGCAGCGTCGTTGTCAAATGGTATAAACGTATGTTCCTGATCAGCATTTAGCTGAGTGGTTTATTAAGTCCTTATTGCTATCTGTCACCGAGGATGTGGAAAAAGGTGGAGTTGTTACTAAAGAGCAAGTCATTTCTCGTGCCCAATATTTAGATTTGATCTATACTCAATCTGGCACACTCTACAACAAAATTCTTGATGCTCCTAGACCAGATTTTTCCGTTCCACCTCCTCCTAAATCGAGTAGGGACTCTCATGTCGGTGACGGTGTGATCGGTGCCTTAAGCATGCAAACCACAAGAGGTCCATTTGGTCAAGCTCTTGTTGTTTCTAATCAAAATTCAAAAGACAATTCTCTTACCTCATATATTAATGTCATGTCATCTGACAAAGGCAAAAATCCAAAGAAACTAGGAGCCAAGAAGAAAGGGAAAAATAATAAGAAGAAACAGAAGAATTCCACTCCTGAAAAATCATCTGAAAACCCTACTATGGCAAGGAAACCTCCTAATTATCCATGTTTGATTTATAATGAGGAGAATTTTACGAGAGACTGTCCACATTGATCTGAGGTTTCAAAACTTTTGAAGGATTCGAATACCTCAGCGGTGTTGAATGATCCATTTCCAAACCCAGAAACTAATATGGTTGCTATCGATAATGCTTCCACATCCCAAGTGTTAATGTTATCCATTGCAAACAAGCAAAATGATGCTTTGGTATCGACAAGGATTAAACATTATTGGAATCCATCGTCATCGAACAACTGAGCTACTGATCAACATAGTGCTTCGACAACGACTTCCCCAAAAGTTGTTCCACCCATTATTCATGAATTAACCATTAAGCCACCAAAGGGAGTCATACATAAATCGACATTTAATCCTTGTGCTTGAGCTGCTCAGAATTATAATATAGTTGACGATCTAGCTCAATCGCCATCCGCTATGTCGAAAATTGAGGTATTACAAAATTGTCCCTCCCAAAATCAAGCTTTATTATCAGTAATAGGTGGGATCAATCCAACAGATTACAATCTTGTGGCCTTTAATCATACTGGACATACACCACAG
The DNA here is from genome assembly GCA_031772625.1 of Pinus tabuliformis. Lineage (NCBI taxonomy): Eukaryota > Viridiplantae > Streptophyta > Pinopsida > Pinales > Pinaceae > Pinus > Pinus tabuliformis. The sequence continues at coordinate 841,964,995 of CM062811.1, forward strand.
TTACCGGCCTAACTCGCTTTCCTTATACAGGTAAAATCCCTCAACAAAAATGTTCACCAAACCATCATTGACGAGGGGTCATCTACCTGTATTATGTTAATGAGTTGCTGGAAAACTCTTGTTTCACCACCCTTGTCACGATCACCAACAACATTAAAAGCATTTGATGGAAGAACATACACTCCCTATGGGATTTTAAGTAGCTTTCAAGTCCAACTGGGGGACAAAACAATAGATATTGAAGTCAAGGTCATTGATAGAGTCCTTGACTACAATATTTTACTAGGAAGGCCTTGGGTTTATGCTATGGCTGCCGTTGTGTCAACATATTTTAGAAAGATTGCATTTCCCTTCCAAGGTGGAATCACAATCGTTGACCAACTAGCCTTTTTTGCTAACAGTTCACAAGCTACTGGAAGCATTCCATTCATCCATGGAAGTTCACAATTGCTTCAAAATGTTGGAGTAGGTCTCCTAAAAGACCCTTCCTTAATGGGTACTTTTTCCCTCCCGTCTCCATCTATTTTTGGGGAAGTGTTCACAGTGGAAACCTGTCATATGATCTCTTCTACAACATCTGAGTTTAAGAAGAGTTCCGACTTTTTTGATAGTGAGGATCATCGCGAGGAGTTTCCGCCAAGCCCCATCAAATCTTTGTAGCAATCCATTTTTTGGGCTTATGCAACAAATCTGAGTCTGCACTCAACAAGTGTTTGGGTAGATAGGTCTTTAGAATATGGTACCTCTTCTAATACTTGGTCTCGTATACATTGTACAGACAAATGAATCATCCAATCAATGATGATAGGAGAGAATCCATGGGAAGATTATCATCATCGTTCCCACTTTTGAGATGAAAAAGAAGATTATTCGAATGACCTCAATCACACGTCAATTGTTGCTTTTTATTAAATTCTGTAGATACAGTAGATCCTGATCGAAATTTGTCCAACATTGAAGAAACTATCACTATTAATATTTTGACCAAACCTAATATTGTAGAGAATATTCACATCGGCAAATCTTGTTCTCCATCAAAACTAGATAACTAGAGAGAGATTTTTCGGCGAAAATCACATGGAAAACCATTTGTCGACGTGTTTCGAACCAACAAGTGTGGTTCATCGTCAGGACAAGTTGAAGAAATAGATCCAGCTAAGCATGTTAAATAGTCTGAGCGGAGCCTCTAACAGCTAACTTGACCAACGGCTAGTTTGACTCTAGGACCGGGGTCAAATTATTTTATTAGTTTAATTAGTAAGATTTAGGACCAAAAAATATATAACATATTTTTGATGGGTATTTAGTTCAAAAATATTATTAAAAATTAGAAATTTAGTCAAATAAAGGACCTTAAGATAAAAATTAAAAGCCTAAGCAATATATAAAATAACCTTATTTAAAAATATTAATAAAAATTATAAATTAATTAATAATTAGATGCATAAAAGACCTAAAAATATCAAAAGGAGGTTAGGTTAGTTAGGAAAATTAGTTAAAAATTCTAAGCCAAAATAAAACTAATAATAAATAAATAAATAAAATAAAAGTAAATAAATCAATAAATAAATTAGTTACTTAGAAACAACAACAACAACAACAACATAATAATAATAATAATAATAATACTTAATAAATAAATAATAAATAAAATAATAACTAAATAAATCAAATTAACAATAAAGATAAAAATACGAAAAAATAAAAAGCCTATAAATTAATCTTATTTAAAAATATTTTTAAAAATTATCGATTAATTAATAATTAAAAGGAAAGAAAGTCACAGAGGATAGGTTAGTTAGAAAATTAGTTAAAAAGACTAAGAAAATAAAGGTAATAATAGAACGAATAAATAAATAAAATAAAAATAAAAATAAATAAATAAAAATAAAAAGTAAATAAATCAATAAATAAAATATAAATTAGTTAATATTAAATAAATAATAAATAAATGAAATTAACCATAAAGACAATAATTAGAAAATAAATAAATAATAAATAAATTAAAGTAATAAATAAATAAATAAAAACCATAAAGATAAAGATACTAAAAAAAAAAAACCTAAAGAGGAGGGTGGAAACCAACTAGGAAGAGAGTGCAGGGACCCAACACCTACTGATTTTCCAGCCATCCTCTCTATTAAGATTGCAAGGCTTTTTTTCAATCTCAAGCACTTCCCTAAATTTACGATGATGGAAATGCGAAACCCTAGCAATAACACTAGCCTCCTTAATACAAACATGATGATTGGTTTTCTCAGCATGTTCAACTAAAGCGGAAGACTTAGCTCATATATGCTTAAGGTTCGTAGCGAGTTCGCTAATCCTTTGATTAATGGAGTGACCAGTCTCTCCAATATAGGGGGTCCCACAGGAACAAGGGATCATATAAACACCTTTCATATCCTTAGGGTCGATAGGATCCTTCACAGATCTTAGGGACCTATGAATGGTGTTCAAGGCCTGAAGGTCACAGGGATACTATGCTTCCTGAGAATCCTTCCAATTCTATCAGTGGTCCCCTGAACATACAGAAGATGGACACCTGGAATTCGTTCCTTCGGTTCCCTTTTAGTCAGAGAATTCTTGGAAGCTTTAAGGAAAGCCCTCTGACCCAAGTATCTACTATAACCATTCTCAACAAAGGCATCAAGCAGATGGGATTTTTCTTTCTCAAAGCTCTTATTGTCGGAGATCCTTAGGGCCCGAGTAGCAAGGGTATTGAGAACACCCATCTTTTGAGCTGGGAAATGGTGGGAACTAGCATGAAGATACTGCTCCGTATGAGTTTTCTTTCGAAAAACTCGATGGGCGAGGGAAACATCACTATTCTTAGAAATAAGAATATCAAGGAATGGAAGGCATCCATCAACTTCTTACTCATTAGTGAACTTAATGGCTGAGGATTGATTGTTGAGATTATAAAAGAAGAGATCAAGCTCATTATGTCCATGAGGCCACCCCAGGATCAAGCTTAATTTCCTTGAGTTCTTCAATAAAGGAAGCAGAGTCTTTTACAAAGGACTCCGTCCGACCAACCAAGGGTTTAAGCTTTAACGCAAGAAACTTCGCAAAAAGGTAGGTAGGACCCCCAATGGTGTTGACGATGGGCCTCAAGGGGGCTCCTTCCTTATGAATCTTGGGGAGACCATAGATTCTCAGTTGTGTCTGTCACGCCCCTACACCTGCGGTAGTCTTCCAACCGGTTGTAGCAAGGTGCGGCACCACCGAACGCGTTATTTTCACCAATACTAAAATTCACGGACTACGCCTGCTTACTCATTAACATACTTAGTTTGTGTTTCGCAACCAAGTAAAAGCAATTATCCTTTATACTTAATGAAGCCCATACTCATTCATTATCATCATGCAATTAACCAAGAACATCAACAATTGCAAACAAGTATAAAGGGGAGGGGAAACTCCCTGTAATGTGAGTCTGCCCGACAATTTTATTAAGAATATCAGATTTACAACACAAGTGTGTCTTGGCTGAACCAAGTCTCACACTTAGCCAAATTTACAAGATAGGCAACCTGCCTTTACAAACATGTGCACCCTTGCACAAAGAGAAGTGCTCACTCAAGCCACTTATCTTCTCTACCAAGTCCTGCACATACAACCCGAACCTCGGCACACTTGCCTACACTTCAACCGGCATATGAAAATCCAAATCTGCACTTATATAGCCTACGCATGAGATATGCGCAGTCCTTATCACCCTTGCGCAGGTTTTACCTCTGCTCCTATGCGTAGAAGTGATGATTCAATGCCTTTCAAATTAGCTCAAGCTTTTTACATTTATATGCAACCTACGTGGGTTTACATGTGGTGTGCAGCCCCATGGCCGACCCCCAAAACCACTAACCATGCACCCATGTGCATTATTACAAGTCGGCTCTACATACATTCCTTAGCCATCGTATATATATGGAATCGTTCCAACACTTAGTTGCATAAGTGTCTTGCACAACATCGCATTATCGTCGCATGTAATTGTCGCGTTCCCGTCGCACTTTCCTCCACGCGCCCATGTGCCCACCCGCGCGCCCGCTCTCGTGCACGAGTCGCTGGTGCCCGTTGCACTTTGGTTCCGAGGAACTTACATCCTCCTCCACCTGAAATTGTTGTCGTCCTCGACAACATACCATCCCGGTAGCCATCCACCAAGATCATCACTCATCTGTGATGTGAACTCCTCTTCGCAAGGCAAACATCCTTGCAATGTATGTAGAGACTCCTCTCCACTATGTCTCGTCTTAATGACTAGCTGCCACCAAGCTCACCATACCAAGGCATGCACCTCCAAGGTATGCTCTCCATAAGATGTCATCTCGATCCATATGTCATCATGTGAACCTCTGCCATGATACTCCAGCATAATGCCAACACATCTCTGTACACTACGCGTCCCCATGTATGAACTAGTTGGGTAGCTAATCCAACCATCATGCTCAATCCGTGAGAGTGAACATCCTCATGCCATCATTAGTTGTTTCTCAAACATCTGCCACATCCTTGACTCATCAAGAATCTATCTCCACAATCCATGCTCAGGTCCATGGAACTCCATCCATCTCATCTGTAACATGCCATCATCAATCATACCTGCTCCATATGCTTGAGGGCTCACTGCCATGAGCAGCTAACAATGAGCCCATCTTCTTACTCATCTAAGAAGATGTAGAGGGAGTAGATCCTGAAGGCTCTCCCTCACTAATCAACTTAATCCACCTATCAGGTTCCTCGGTCTCCATCCTTTGTAGATAAGCAACCTGGTCTTCCTTCTGGGCATCCGGTCTCACATACACCTCATCATCATCATCACCATCCTCCACTAGCTCTAGTCTTCTTGTCAAGTCCAAGATGCTATCTAAAAGTGTCTTGATGACTAATGACTGCTCCACAAGCTTTGCCTCAACACTAGACAACCGCTTGTTCACCTTCTCAATATCCTCCATTTTCATCACTCCTAATTTACAATCAGGTCTTGTCACACCAATGGTTGGCACACCAATGGGCACATCTTCCCTTCCATCAAAAATGTAGAGCTTCTTCAAATGTGGTACTATCATAGCATCGAATTGTTTCATAAACTCCATCCCCAATACAGCCTCATAGTCATCAATCCGCACTATAGTGAAGTCCAACTTTCCGGTCCATTCACCAAGGGTAGTGTCCACCCTTTCAGCTATACCAAGAATTTCAATAGGAGAAGAATTCATTGTCTTCATTTGTGCCTTTGCTGGTACAAGCTTCAGCCCAATTCTTCTTGTAGTATCTTCTCCCATGAAGTTGTGAGAAGCCCCACTATCCACCATGGTGAGCACATCAACACCTCCAACCTTCATTTGAACATACTCCAACTTGTTTCTTTCCGGGTCCCTCTTAGAGACCTATTCCATAGTAGCAGAAGCACCAAGTATCTGCATCATCCCCACAGAAGCATCATCTTTCTTGTCATCAGATTGTGCAACCGTAGCCACCTTCGGTTTAGAGGGACAATTCTTCACAATGTGTGGTCCTGCACAAATCCAACACTTCAAAGGCTTCTTTGTTTTCGAACCATCATCTGATTTTGAAGCATCATCATCCTTCTTCTCTTTTGGCTTTTCAGACTTCTTCTTCTTGTCATCAGAAGTCTCATCAAAGTGATCCACCAACCTATCAACCACAGCAAATGCTTCTTCAAGTGTTCTAATCTCCTGCCTCCTCACCTCATTGCATGCCCAAGGCTTTAATCCCATAATGAAGTTGAACACCTTGTCTTTCTCTGCAATGTCAGGAAGTTCCAGAGCTGCACTTGAATACTCTCGCTGGTATGCATGTAGGGTTCCGGTTTGCTTTATGTACTTGATCTTTGTCCTTGCTTCCCATGTATCGTCTTGAGGACTAAAGTGGGTCTGCAAAGCCTTCTTCAAGTCACTCCACGAAGTGATGTCATTAGCACTGCCATTGACAATCTGGTCCACCCTCCTTCGCCACCACATCTTAGCATCCTTTGTTAAGAACTGAGTAGCTACCTTGACTTCTGTCTCACCATCAACCAGGTTCAACTGCTCCAAGTACTGCTCCATGTCCCACAAGAAGTTGCCAAGAGTTCTTGCCTCCCTTGTACCATCATAAGACTCCGCTTCCTTGACCTTCATATGAGGCATTCCTCCAACTGAGTTATGCCCCACGGCCTTCTTCACAACCGCAAGCTCATTCTTTATATCTTCAAGAGTCTTCTTCAAGTTCACAATTTCTGCAAGACCTTGATCCCTTGATTCCTCAACCTCTTTGACCCTTATCTCAAGTTTTGTACACATAAGATCAGTGTACTCATACTATATCCGGAGTTCATCGTGCTGTGTTCGGAGTTCATCGAGCTCTTCCTTCATCTTCGAATAGGCCTCTTGTCCTTTAGCGAACAAGTCCATCTTCTTATCCCAAGAAGTCTCCATATCCTCCACCTTTTCCAACACTTTTTCAATGAACACAATAGTAGTATCCTTCACATCATGACTAGACCCAGTCGGAGATTCAGCTGCCATCTCGACCAGATTCTTCTTCCTTTGTGATCTAGTTTCAACCATTCAACAGCTTCCTGCAAGACTTCTCTAAATCTTCAGACCTGCTCTTCGTTATGAGCAACCTTTGCTCTGATACCACCTGCCACGGCGCTACACCTGCGGTAGTCTTCCAACCGCTTGTAGCAAGGTGCGGCACCACCAAACGCGTTCTTTTAACCAATACTAACATTCGTGGACTACGCCTACTTACTCATCAACATACTTCGTTTGTGTTTCGCAACCAAGTAAAAGCAATTATCCTTTATACTTAATGAAGCCCATAATCATTCATTATCATCATGCAATTAACCAAGAACATCAGCAAGTGCAAACAAGTATAAAGGGGAGGGGCAAATCCCCATAATGCGAGTCTGCCCGACAATTTTATTAAGAATATCAGATTTACAACACAAGTGTGTCTTGGCTGAACCAAGTCTCACACTTAGCCAAATTTACAGGATAGGCAACCTGCCTTTACAAACATGTGCACCCTTGCACAAAGAGAAGTGCTCACCCGAGCCACTTATCTTCTCTACCAAGTCCTGCACATACAACCCGAACCTCGGCACACTTGCCTACACTTCAACCGGCATAAGAAAATCCAAATATGCACTTAGATAACCTACGCATGATATATGCGCAGTTGTTATCCCCCTTGCGCAGGTTTTACCTCTGCTCCTATGCGTAGAAGTGATGATTCGATGCCTTTCAAATGAGCTCAAGCTCTTTACATTTATATGCAACCTACGTGGGTTTACATGGGGTGTGCAGCCCCATGGCCGACCCCCAAAACCACTAACCATGTGCCCATGTGCATTATTACAAGTCGGCTCTCCATACATTCCTTAGCCATCGTATATATATGCAATCGTTCCAACACTTAGTTTCATAAGTGTCTCGCACAACGTCGCATTATCGTCGCATGTAATTGTCTCATTCCCGTCGCACTTTCCTCCGCGCGCCCGTGCGCCCGCCCGTGCGCCTGCTCTCGTGCACGAGTCGTTGGCGCCCGTCGCACTTCGGTTCCGAGGACCTTACATCCTCCTCCACCTGAAATCGTTGTCGTCCTCAACAACATACCATCCCGGTAGCCATCCACCAAGATCATCACTCATCTGTGATGTGAACTCCTCTTCGCAAGGCAAACATCCTTGCAACGTCTGTAGAGACTCCTCTCCACTATGTCCCAGCTTAATGACTAGCTGCCACCAAGCTCACCATACCAAGGCATGCACCTCCACGGTATGCTCTCCATAAGATGTCATCTCGATCCATATGTCATCATGTGAACCTCTACCGTGATACTCCAGCATAATGCCAACACATCTCTGTACACTATGCGTCCCCATGTATGAACTAGTTTGAACTAGTTGGGTAGTGTTGACCACTACCGGTCAACTACCCATGCAGTATACCCCCCTTTTCTTGGCAAAAAGGGGTAGCACCTGATTAGCATGTCCGTGCCATCCTACAGTCATCAACAGCTTAATCATTTTGATTGTAAACCGAGTCTGCATGTATGAATTGTAAATAATCTTAGCAGATATGAGTCGTGTATGTAATATTGCCTAGGTGGACCTAACTTTCTAATGATAATCTGCATCCCGGAAGGTTTCTCGTCTCACCGATCCATGATCGACAGAGTTTTCCTTCAGCCTCACCCTAAAGCCGGGATGCATTTTGTCATTAGAACTTTAGGAGAATCCTAGTGTTTTAATTTGCTGGATTATAATTGTGTCGCAGAAACTGGGGGTTTTGTGAGGGTCTATGTTAAGTGGGTTTGTCCCCTTAAGATGTAAATTGTAAAAGTCATGATGTAATGTGCCTTGAGGGTTGAAAATTGTTTTAAATCCCCTCATGAGTCGTCCTAGGTCCCAGGTGATGTTTCCTAAGGCTTAGTTCGGTGATCCATTTGAGAAAATAATTAAAATAATAAAATAAATAAAAATTAAAAAATTAAAAAAATTAAAAAATTAAAAAAATGAAATAAATAAATAAAATTATAAAAAAATATAAAATAAAGCAAAAACTCTAACTAATAAAATAATAATATTTTAGGTGAATGCATGCAAAATATTATTTTTTAATAATTCGACGGATGAGATTAAGAGATGTCTTGATCTTCATCGACGGTCGAGATCATTTCGACCTGGATCACTCGAACTAGCCGTTGGGATCATTTCCTTTAAGTAGGGTGCTAGGGGTCAGTTCAAATCAATTGGAATAAGATCTGTGAGTCTGGTACTGAAGAAGCTCTCTTGTAAACTGTTTTCTGGTTAATAAAAGAAGACTTTGGGGTCCAAATTTAGCTGGTGTTACTCTCTGGAAATGCTGTGAGATTGTTTAATTTTCTGCATATTTTATTTTCATCCATTAATAATAGCTTTTTGTAGAGTATTGTGAGCACAGGTATCTTGTTCACTTGCTAGGGTTTGAGTGTTGTTAGGGTTTCTGAAGTAATGACAGGTATCTCCATTACTTTTTGAGATCTAGCAGCATTTTTGCCCTCTTTACTGATGGTTGTTCTGAGCTGTGCAGAAAACCCTTTCTGAAGAGAATTTGTGGGCGTTTGGGGAAGTTCTCGGCTGAACCAGCCAACTCCCGCAAGCATTTCTTGCTGAGCCCAGTTGGATTTGATCCTGGGTCTATCATTCAATTTATTTTTCTAATTTGCATGAGAGATTTTCCGAAATTCTTCACAGTGAAAACCTAAAATTTCTGTTCTTTAAAATATTTCTGTGCTTATTGTTGAATCAGGCTGTTAAGGGGCCAAAAATCTATACATTAATCAGTTGTTCTAGGGTTTTGAATTTTTTTTGCTTTATGCAGTTTTCATTAGGGTTTTGTTTTCTTGTACAGGGTTTTCAGAAACAATCTGTCAGAGCGTAGTTGCAAATCAGTTTTCAAAGGCTGCGTGCGTGGGTGATGATATCTGTTGTTGTCAATAAAGCCTGTTGTGAACATCCAATGATTTCTCTGCATACAAACAAGTGACCTACCTGCGGATTTAGCATCGACTGTCAGCGTGGGTAATATACGTGGATCTGGTCAAGAGATTCAGTGTCACAAATAATGCAACCGTCAAACTCCAATGCAGCCAACATATGCATCTGCATAAGATTTAAAACTCGCTGCCATCAAGGGTATCCCATGATAGAGCTGCCCTTAGCTGTAGCTATTCAGCGTGGGAGCTCCAGGGTTCAGGAGTCTCTGACATGATTCGTCATTTTGATCAAGCACCAAATCCGATTCAATCATTCGCTACAGAATTTCTCAGAAATGGATTCAAAGTCGACCATATATTCACCGCCGGCCCAGGGAGGTTACGACTCTGTCAATCCGAAAGCAGTTTTGCACTGACAAACTCCCTGCACACGTCCACGCAAACCAAACATATCTTCATTCTAATCCAGCCGCATACCTGCAAACAAAAACTCAGATGATCGTCTGGTAAACTGCGGATTGAAGTCATAAGAAGGTGACGGGGTGCAGCTCGAAATCACATTTATCACTAGTATCTGAGGGTCAAACGCACAAATCAAAAGATCACAAAAAAAAAGGAAAGCATTGAAACAATATCAGTGCCGGCCTGTCAGCAAGAACAAATCAAGAAATCTGAGCACAAATCGATCTTTTCTCTTTAGAATTCCCGCAGGAGCTTTGGCAATTTTTTTTTTTGGGTTTTACGCATTAGTTAGGGTATCGTTCTCGTTTTCATTTTTTTTATGCGCCTTCGTTTTCTCAGAAAACAAAACTCATATTGTAGTTATCATTACGTCAAATGTTAGAGTTTAGTTTTATTATTAATTTAGGACTTTAACGTTTTAGATTATAGTTAGATATTAGATTTGTTTTTATTTCTTTTAAAATTATATTATGAAAATAAAAATGAGATTTTTCCCTTTTTTATTTTTAACGTAGGTTTTTTGTTTTATTTATATTTTTGTACAGTTACGTATTTTAGATTTTAATTAGATTTTTTATTAGATTTTAATTTTTGTTTTATTTTGGTTTTAAAAAAAGAAAAAGAAAAACAATTTAGGATTTTAGATTTTAAATTTCGTTTTTGTTTAAAAAAAAAAAAAAAAAAAAATTGTGGAAATTTTCTTTGTCAAATCCAGTTATTTTTCGGGAATTATCATGTTATATCTTTCATGCTGAGATCTAAAATTTTCAAGTCGAAATACGAATATGATATCTGGTTAATGGTTCTCGTGGTGGTTTAAAGCATTCATCTTTTTAAAATTCTCAGTTGCTGGATATTGTTTTGGTCATTATTAAAGCACTGTGATTTAGCTGATATCTTTTGATGGCAAATGATTGTTGTTCACGGTTCATGTTTCTATATCATCTAACAAGTAATCGTTTTAACCACAATCTCTTAAGGCACCGGTCTGCTAAGTTAATAAAATCCATCTAGTGCTTTTCATATCGTGTCTCATGTCTCCCAACCAACTGGTCGACAGTTGGTCTCCATCATCTCACAGGGTCTACCCCCCTTAGCCATGGGAGACAAGCTTAAACGGAGGGATCGGGGATCAGAGTGACAGCCCCCGATCTGAGGGTTGTCGTGTCAATCCGCGCGACAACAAGTAGCTAATCCAACCATCACGCTCAATCCATGAGAGTGAACATCCTCATGCCACCATCAGCTGTTTCTCAAACATCTGCCACATCCTTGACTCATCAAGAATCTATCTCCACAATCCATGCTCAGGTCCATGGAACTCTATCCATCTCATCTGCAACATGCCATCATCAATCATACCTGCTCCATATGCTTGAGGGCTCACTGCCATGAGCAGCAAACAATGAGCCCATCTTCTTACTCATCTAAGAAGATGTAAAGGGAGTAGAGCCTGAAGGCTCTCCCTCACTAATCAACTTGATCCACCTATCAGGTTCCTCGGTCTCCATCCTTTGTAGATAAGCACCTGGTCTTCCTTCTGGACATCTGGTCTCACATACACCTCATCATCATCATCACCATCCTCCACCAGCTCTAGTCTTCTTGTCAAGTCCAAGATGCTATCTGAAAGTGTCTTGATGACCAATGACCGCTCCACAAGCTTTGCCTCAACACTAGACAACTGCTTGTTCACCTTCTCTTTATCCTCCATTTTCATCACTCCTAATTTACAATCAGGTCTTGTCACACCAATGGTTGGCACACCAATGGGCACATCTTCCCTTCCATCATAAATGTAGAGCTTCTTCAAATGTGGTACTATCATAGCATCGAATTGTTTCATAAACTGCATCCCCAATACAGCCTCATAGTCATCAATCCGCACTATAGTGAAGTCCACCTTTCCGGTCCATTCACCAAGTGTAGTGTCCACCCTTTCAGCTATACCAAGAATCTCAATAGGAGGAGAATTCATTGTCTTCATTTGTGCCTTTGCTGGTACAAACTTCAGCCCAATTCTTCTTGCAGTATCTTCTCCCATGAAGTTGTGAGAAGCCCCACTATCCACCATAGTGAGCACATCAGCACCTCCAACCTTCATTTGAACATACTCCAACTTGTTTCTTTCCGGGTCCCTCTTAGAGACCTCTTCCGTAGTAGCAGAAGCACCAAGTATCTGCATCATCCCCACAGAAGCATCATCTTTCTTGTCATCAGATTGTGCAACCGCAGCCACCTTTGGTTTAGAGGGATAATTCTTCACCATGTGTCATCCTGCACAAATCCAACACTTCAAAAGGCTTCTTTGTTTTCGAACCATCATCTGATTTCGAAGCATCATCATCCTTCTTCTCTTTTGGCTTTTCGTACTTCTTCTTCTTGTCATCAGAAGTCTCATCAAAGTGATCCACCAACCTATCAACCACAGCAAATGCTTCTTCAAGTGTTGTAATCTTCTGCCTCCTCACCTCATTGCGTGCCCAAGGCTTCAATCCCATACTGAAGTTGAACACCTTGTCTTTCTTTGCCATGTCAGGAAGTTCCAGAGCTGCACTTGAATACTCTCGCTGGTATGCTTGTAGGGTTCCGGTTTGCTTTATGTACTTGATCTTTGTCCTTGCTTCCCATGTATCGTCTTGAGGACTAAAGTGGCTCTGCAAAGCCTTCTTCAAGTCACTCCACGAAGTGATATCATTAGCACTGCCATTGACAATCTGGTCCACCCTCCTTTGCCACCACATCTTAGCATCCTTTGTTAAGAACTGAGTAGCTACCTTGACTTGTGTCTCACCATCAACCAGGTTCAACTGCTCCAAGTACTGCTCCATGTCCCACAAGAAGTTGCCAAGAGTTCTTGCCTTCCTTGTACCATCATAAGACTCCGCTTCCTTGACCTTCATATGAGGCATTCCTCCAACTGAGTTATGCCCCACGGCCTTCTTCACAACCGCAAGCTCATTCTTTGTATCTTCAAGAGTCTTCTTCAAGTTCACAATTTCTGCAAGACCTTGATCCCTTGATAACTCAACCTCTTTGACCCTTATCTCAAGTTGTGTACACATAAGATCAGTGTACTCATACTGTATCCGGAGTTCATCGTGTTCTGTTCGGAGTTCATCGAGCTCTTCCTTCATCTTCGAATAGGCCTCTTGTCCTTTAGCGAACAAGTCCATATTCTTATCCCAAGAAGTCTCCATATCCCCCACCTTTTCCAACACTTTTTCAATGAACCCTATAGTAGTATCCTTCACATCATGACCAGACCCAGTTGGAGATTCAGCTGCCATCTCGACCAGATTCTTCTTCCTTTGTGATCTAGTTTCAACCATTCAACAGCTTCCTGCAAGACTTCTCCAAATCTTCAGACTTTCTCTTCGTTACGAGCAACCTTTGCTCTGATACCACCTGTCACACCCCTACACCTGCGGTAGTCTTCCAACCACTTGTAGCAAGGTTCGGCACCACCGAACACGTTCTTTTCACCAATACTAACATTCGTGGACTACGCCTACTTACTCATTAACATACTTAGTTTGTGTTTCGCAACCAAGTAAAAGCAATTATCCTTTATACTTAATGAAGCCCATACTCATTCATTATCATCATGCAATTAACCAAGAACATCAACAATTGCAAACAAGTATAAAGGGGAGGGGCAACTCCCCATAATGCGAGTCTGCCCGACAATTTTATTAAGAATATCAGATTTACAACACAAGTGTGTCTTAGCTGAACCAAGTCTTACACTTAGCCAAATTTACAAGATAGGGAACCTGCCTTTACAAACATGTGCACCCTTGCACAAAGAGAAGTGCTCACTCGAGCCACTTATCTTCTCTACCAAGTCCTGCACATACAACCCGAACCTCGGCACACTTTCCTACACTTCAACCGGCATAAGAAAATCCAAATTTGCACTTAGATAACCTACGCATGAGATATGCACAGTCCTTATCCCCCTTGTGCAGGTTTTACCTCTGCTCCTATGCGTAGAAGTGATGATTCGATGCCTTTCAAATGGGCTCAAGCTCTTTACATTTATATGCAACCTACGTGGATTTACATGGGGTGTGCAGCCCCATGGCGCACCCCAAAAACCACTAACCATGCACCCATATGCATTATTACAAGTCGGCTCTCCATACATTCCTTAGCCATCGTATATATATGCAATCGTTCCAACACTTAGTTGCATAAGTGTCTCGCACAACGTCGCATTATCATCGCATGTAATTGTCGCGTTCCCGTCGCACTTTCCTCCGCTCGCCCGTGTGCCCGCCCGCGCGCCCGCTTTTGTGCACGAGTCGCTGGTTCCCGTCGCACTTCGGTTCCGAGGACCTTACATCCTCCTCCACCTGAAATCGTTGTCGTCCTCGACAACATACCATCCCGGTAGCCATCCACCAAGATCATCACTCATCTGTGATGTCAACTCCTCTTCGCAAGGCAAACATCCTTGCAACGTATGTAGAGACTCCTCTCCACTATGTCCCGGCTTAATGACCAGCTACCACCAAGCTCACAATACCAAGGCATGCACCTCCACGGTATGCTCTCCATAAGATGTCATCTCGATCCATATGTCATCATGTGAACCTCTGCCATGATACTCCAGCATAATGCCAACACATCTCTGTACACTACGCGTCCCCATGTATTAACTAGTTGGGTAGCTAATCCAACCATCACGCTCAATCCATGAGAGTGAACATCCTCATGCTCAGGTCCATGGAACTCCATCCATCTCATCTGCAACATGCCATCATCAATCATACCTGCTCCATATGCTTGAGGGCTCACTGCCATGAGCATCTAACAATGAGCCCATCTTCTTACCCATCTAAGAAGATGTAGAATGAGTAGAGCCTGAAGGCTCTCCCTCACTAATCAACTCGATCCACCTATCAGGTTCCTCTGTCTCCATCCTTTGTAGATAAGCAACCCGGTCTTCCTTCTAGACATCCGGTCTCACATACACCTCATCATCATCATCACCATCCTCCACCAGCTCTAGTCTTCTTGTCAAGTCCAAGATGCTATCTGAAAGTGTCTTGATGACCAATGACTGCTCCACAAGCTTTGCCTCAACACTTGACAACCGCTTGTTCACCTTCTCTTTATCCTCCATTTTCATCACTCCTAATTTACAATCAGGTCTTGTCACACCAATGGTTGGCACACCAATGGGCACATCTTCCCTTCCATCATAAATGTAGAGCTTCTTCAAATGTGGTACTATCATAGCATCGAATTGTTTCATAAACTCCATCCCCAATACATCCTCATAGTCATCAATTCGCACTATAGTGAAGTCCACCTTTCCGGTCCATTCACCAAGTGTAGTGTCCACCCTTTCAGCTATACCAAGAATCTCAATAGGAGGAGAATTCATTGTCTTCATTTGTGCCTTTGCTGGTATAAACTTCAGCCCAATTCTTCTTGCAGTATCTTCTCCCATGAAGTTGTGAGAAGCCCCACTATCCAGCATAGTGAGCACATCAGCACCTCCAACCTTCATTTGAACATACTCCAACTTGTTTCTTTCCAGGTCCCTCTTAGAGACCTCTTCCGTAGTAGCAGAAGCACCAAGTATCTGCATCATCCCCACAGAAGCATCATCTTTCTTGTCATCAGATTGCGCAACCGCAGCCACCTTCGGTTTAGAGGGACAATTCTTCACCATGTGTGGTCCTGCACAAATCCAACACTTCAAAGGCTTCTTTGTTTTCGAACCATCATCTGATTTTGAAGCATCATCATCCTTCTTCTCTTTTGGCTTTTCGGACTTCTTCTTCTTGTCATCAGAAGTCTCATCAAAGTGATCCACAAACATATCAACCACAGCAAATGCTTCTTCAAGTGTTCTAATCTTCTGCCTCCTCACCTCATTGCGTGCCCAAGGCTTCAATCCCATAATGAATTTGAACACCTTGTCTTTCTCTGCCATGTCAGGAAGTTCCAGAGCTGCACTTGAATACTCTCACTGGTATGCTTGTAGGGTTCCAGTTTTCTTTATTTACTTGAGCTTTGTCCTTGCTTCCCATGTATCGTCTTGAGGACTAAAGCTGATCTGCAAAGCCTTCTTCAAGTCACTCCACGAAGTGATGTCATTAGCACTGCCATTGACAATCTGGTCCACCCTCCTTCGCCACCACATCTTAGCATCCTTTGTTAAGAACTGAGTAGCTACCTTGACTTGTGTCTCACCATCAACCAGGTTCAACCGCTCCAAGTACTACTCCATGTCCGACAAGAAGTTGCCAAGAGTTCTTGCCTTCCTTGTACCATCATAAGACTCTGGTTCCTTGACCTTCATATGAGGCATTCCTCCAACTGAGTTATGCCCCATGGCCTTCTTCACAACCGCAAGCTCATTCTTTGTATCTTCAAGAGTCTTCTTCAAGTTCACAATTTCTGCAAGACCTTGATCCCTTGATTCCTCAAACTCTTTGACCCTTATCTCAAGTTGTGTACACATAAGATCAATGTACTCATACTGTATCTGGAGTTCATCGTGTTGTGTTCGAAGTTCATCGAGCTCTTCCTTCATCTTTGAATAGCCCTCTTGTCCTTTAGCGAACAAGTCCATCTTCTTATCCCAAGAAGTCTCCATATCCTCCACCTTTTCCAACACTTTTTCAATGAACCCAATAGTAGTATCCTTCACATCATGACTAGACCCAGTCGGAGATTCAGCTGCCATCTCGACCAGATTCTTCTTCCTTTGTGATCTAGTTTCAACCATTCAACAGCTTCCTGCAAGACTTCTCCAAATATTCAGACCTGCTCTTCGTTACGAGCAACCTTTGCTCTGATACCACCTGTCACGCCCCTATACCTGCGGTAGTCTTCCAACCGCTTGTAGCAAGGTGCGGCACCACCGAACACGTTCTTTTCACCAATACTAACATTCATGGACTACGCCTACTTACTCATTAACATACTTAGTTTATGTTTCGCAACCAAGTAAAAGCAATTATCCTTTATACTTAATGAAGCCCATACTCATTCATTATCATCATGCAATTAACCAAGAACATCAACAATTGCAAACAAGTATAAAGGGGAGGGGCAACTCCCCGTAATGTGAGTCTGCCCGATAATTTTATTAAGAATATCAGATTTACAACACAAGTGTGTCTTGGCTGAACCAAGTCTCACTCTTAGCCAAATTTACACGATAGGCAACCTGCCATTACAAACATGTGCACCCTTGCACAAAGAGAAGTTCTCACCCGAGCCACTTATCTTCTCTACCAAGTCCTGCACATACAACCCGAACCTCGGCACACTTGCCTATACTTCAACCAGCATAAGAAAATCCAAATATGCACTTAGATAGCCTAAGCATGAGATATGCGCTGTCCTTATCCCCCTTGCGCAGGTTTTACCTCTGTTCCTATGCGTAGAAGTGATGATTCGATGCCTTTCAAATGAGCTCAAGCTCTTTACATTTATATGCAACCTACGTGGGTTTACATGGGGTGTGCAGCCCCATGGCTGACCCCCAAAACCACTAACCATGCACCCATGTGCATTATTACAAGTCGGCTCTCCATACATTCCTTAGCCATCGTATATATATGCAATCATTCCAACACTTAGTTGCATAAGTGTCTTGCACAACGTCGCATTATCGTCGCATGTAATTGTCGCGTTCCCGTCGCACTTTCCTCCATGCGCCCGTGCGCCCTCCCACGTGCCCGCTCTCAGGCACGAGTCGCTGGTGCCCGTCGCACTTCGGTTCCGAGGACCTTACATCCTCCTCCACCTGAAATTGTTGTCGTCCTCGACAACATACCATCCCGTTAGCCATCCACCAAGATCATCACTCATCTGTGATGTCAACTCCTCTTCGCAAGGCAAACATCTTTGCAACGTATGTAGAGACTCCTCTCCGCTATGTCCCAGCTTAATGACCAGCCGCCACCAAGCTCACCATACCAAGGCATGCACCTCCACGGTATGCTCTCCATAAGATGTCATCTCGATCCATATGTCATCATGTGAACCTCTGCCATGATATTCCAGCATAATGCCTACACATCTCTGTACACTACGCGTCCCCATGTATGAACTAGTTGGGTAGCTAATCCAATCATCACGCTCAATCCATGAGAGTGAACATCCTCATGCCATCATCAGCTGTTTCTCAAACATCTACCACATCCTTGACTCATCAAGAATCTATCTCCACAATCCATGCTCAGGTCCATGGAACTCCATCCATCTCATCTGCAACATGCCATCATCAATCATACCTGCTCCATATGCTTGAGGGCTCACTACCATGAGCAGCTAACAATGAGCCCATCTTCTTACTTATCTAAGAAGATGTAGAGGGAGTAGAGCCTGAAGGCTCTCCCTCACTAATCAACTCGATCCACCTATCAGGTTCCTCGGTCTCCATCCTTTGTAGATAAGAAACCTGATCTTCCTTTTGGACATCCGGTCTCACATACACCTCATCATCATCATCACCATCCTCCACCAGCTCTAGTCTTCTTTTCAAGTCCAAGATGATATCTGAGAGTGTCTTGATGAACAATGACTGCTCTACAAGCTTTGCCTCAACACTAGACAACCGCTTGTTCACCTTCTCTTTATCCTCCATTTTCATCACTCCTAATTTACAATCAGGTCTTGTCACACCAATGGTTGGCACACCAATGGGCACATCTTCCCTTCCATCATAAATGTAGAGCTTCTTCAAATGTGGTACTATCATAGCATCGAATTGTTTCATAAACTCCATCCCCAATACAGCCTCATAGTCATCAATCCGCACTATAGTGATGTCCACCTTTCCGGTCCGTTCACCAAGTGTAGTGTCCACCCTTTCAGCTATACCAAGAATCTCAATAGGAGGAGAATTCATTGTCTTCATTTGTTCCTTTGCTGGTACAAACTTCAGCCCAATTCTTCTTGCAGTATCTTCTCCCATGAAGTTGTGAGAAGCCCCACTATCCAGCATAGTGAGCACATCAGCACCTCCAACCTTCATTTGAACATACTCCAACTTGTTTCTTTCCGGGTCCCTCTTAGAGACCTCTTCCGTAGTAGCAGAAGCACCAAGTATCTGCATCATCCCCACATAAGCATCATCTTTCTTGTCATTAGAATGTGCAACCGCAGCCACCTTCGGTTTAGAGGGATAATTCTTCACCATGTGTGGTCCTGCACAAATCCAACACTTCAACGGCTTCTTTGTCTACGAACCATCATCTGATTTCGAAGCATCATCATCCTTCTTCTCTTTTTGCTTTTCGGACTTCTTCTTCTTGTCATCAAAAGTCTCATCAAAGTGATCCACCAACCTATCAACCACAGCAAATGCTTCTTCAAGTGTTCTAATCTTCTGCCTCCTCACCTCATTGCATGCCCAAGGCTTCAATCCCATAATGAAGTTGAACACCTTGTCTTTCTCTGCCATGTCAGGAAGTTCCAGAGTTGCACGAATACTCTCGCTGGTAGGCTTGTAGGGTTCCGGTTTGCTTTATGTACTTGATCTTTGTCCTTGCTTCCTATGTATCGTCTTGAGGACTAAAGTGGGTCTGCAAAGCCTTCTTCAAGTCACTCCACGAAGTGATGTCATCAGCACTGCCATTAACAATCTTGTCCACCCTCCTTCGCCACCACATCTTAGCATCCTTTGTTAAGAACTGAGTAGCTACCTTGACTTGTGTCTCACCATCAACCAGGTTCAACCGCTCCAAGTACTGCTCCATGTCCCACAAGAAGTTGCCAAGAGTTCTTGACTTCCTTGTACCATCATAAGACTCCGGTTCCTTGACCTTCATATGAGGCATTCCTCCAACTGAGTTATGCCCCAAAGCCTTCTTCACAACCGCAAGCTCATTCTTTGTATCTTCAAGAGTCTTCTTCAAGTTCATAATTTCTGCAAGACCTTGATCCCTTGATTCCTCAACCTCTTTGACCCTTATCTCAAGTTGTGCACACATAAGATCAGTGTACTCATACTGTATCCGGAGTTCATCGTGTTGTGTTTGGAGTTCATCGAGCTCTTCCTTCATCTTTGAATAGGCCTCTTATCCTTTAGCGAACAAGTCCATCTTCTTATCCCAAGAAGTCTCCATATCCTCCACCTTTTCCAACACTTTTTCAATGAACCCAATAGTAGTATCCTTCACATCATGACTAGACCCAGTCGGAGATTCAGCTGCCATCTCGACCAGATTCTTCTTCCTTTCTGATCTAGTTTCAACCATTCAATAGCTTCCTGCAAGACTTCTCCAAATATTCAAACCTGCTCTTCGTTACGAGCAACCTTTGCTCTTATACCACCTGTCACGCCCCTACACCTGCGGTAGTCTTCCAACCGCTTGTAGCAAGGTGCGGCACCACGGAACGCGTTCTTTTCACCAATACTAACATTCGCGGACTACGCCTGCTTACTCATTCACATACTTAGTTTTTGTTTCGCAACCAAGTAAAAGCAATTATCCTTTATACTTAATGAAGCCCATACTCATTCATTATCATCATGCAATTAACCAAGAACATCAACAATTGCAAACAATTATAAAGGGGAGGGGCAACTCCCCGTAATGTGAGTCTGCCCGACAATTTTATTAAGAATATCAGATTTACAACACAAGTGTGTCTTGGCTGAACCAAGTCTCACACTTAGCCAAATTTACAAGATAGGCAACCTGCCTTTACAAACATATGTACCCTTGCACAAAGAAAAGTGCTCACCCGAGCCACTTATCTTCTCTACCAAGTCCTGCACATACAACCTGAACCTCGGCACACTTGCCTACACTTCAACCGGCATAAGAAAATCCAAATCTGCACTTAGATAACCTATGCATGAGATATGTGCAGTCCTTATCCCCCTTGCGCAGGTTTTACCTTTGCTCCTATGCGTAGAAGTGATGATTCGATGCCTTTCAAATGAGCTCAAGCTCTTTACATTTATATGCAACCTACGTGGGTTTACATGGGGTGTGTAGCTCCATGGCCGACCCCCAAAACCACTAGCCATGCGCCCATGTGCATTATTACAAGTCGGCCCTTCATACATTCCTTAGCCATCGTAATTATATGCAATCGTTCCAACACTTAGTCGCATAAGTGTCTCGCACAACATGGCATTATCATCGCATGTAATTGTCGCATTCCCATCGCACTTTCCTCCGCGCGCCCGTGCGCCCGCCCGCACGCCTGCTCTCGTGCACGATTCGTCGGTGCCCATCGCACTTCGGTTCCGAGGACCTTAGCTGTTGTGCTTTTTTTCGTGAATTCAGAGATGTCTTTGCATGGTCATATGAAGAAATGCCAGGCCTTGACTCGAGAATTGTTGAACATGATATCAAGATGTATCTATATGTTAAACCAGTATGATAATGGCTTTGACCTGTTCATGTGAAGAAAGTTGCTGCCATTAAAGCAGAGGTTGAAAACATTTTACATGTTGGCTTCATTTACCCTATACTTCTCATTGATTGGGTATCGAATATTGTTCCTATGATGAAAAAGCAAGGAACGATAAGAGTGTGTGTTGATTATAGGGATGTAAATCAAGCATGTCCAAAGGACAACTATCCTACACCCTTTATCGACCAGATTGTTGATGAATGTGTCGAATGTGAAATCTTTTCATTCATGGATGGATTTTCGGGCTATAATCAAATCAATATCCACCCACAAGACTAGTCAAAGACTGCATTTATATGTCCATGGGTCACATTTTCATATTGTAAATTACCTTTCAGTTTGAAGAACGCAGGGGCAACATTTCAGAGGGCAATGAATTACACCTTCCATGACATCAAAAACATCGTTCAACCATATCTTGACAATCTACCTGCTCATTCGTGAAAATGGACTAATCACCCACAACATTTGAGAGCCATATTTTTACATTGCCAACACTACAAGATATGACTCAATCCGCACAAATGTGTGTTTTGTGTTGGTTCTGGTCAACCGCTTGGTTTTGTAGTTTCTAAGGACATAATTCGACTCGACCCATTTAAGTTTCAGGCAATTCTTGACATGCCTCCACCTTCAAATTTGCTTCAGATTCAGAGACTTTGAGGGAAAGTTAACTTTCTGAGGAGGTTCATTCCAAGTTATGCTAAACTCGCTAAAAGTTGTACATGTATTTTAAAGAAAGGGGTACCCTTCCACAGGGATTATGTTGCGCAAGCTTCCTTTATTGCTCTAAAATATTCCCTGATAAAAGCATCATTAATGTATGCTCCTAATTATCAAAAAGACTTTAACTTGTATCTCACCACTACAGATACAACCATTGCTATGGTTTTATAGCAAGAAAATGACGGAATTGAACATCCTATATATTATTTAAGTCGTAATCTTAATGATACAGAAAGAAAGTACTCTTATGTTTAAAAGTTGGCTTTAGTAGGCGTTCAAGCAGTACAAAGATTTTGACACCATGTACTCCTTTGTAGAACAACCATTGTGTCAGATTGCAACCCTATGACATACATTTTGTCACGTCAATTGTTGGGGGCAAATATTCCAAATGGATAGTCATTTTGTAGGATTTTGATATGTAATTTTTTAAATCAAAAATCAAAGAAGTCTCTTGTCTTTGCAGAGTTACTTTGCGACCTTCCCTTGTCCTCCAACAATTTTACATCAAAAACATCAATCATGGATGAGACTCTATTTCTGATATCATCAAGTGATCTGTGGTACGGGGATATAGTGGTCTATCTCCATATCCAAACTTTTAGGCCTAACACCTCCCACTCTAAACAACTACGTACTTGATACCAAGCCAAAGATTATTTGATCGTTGGTGATACACATTATCATCATGGTGTCGATACGGTTTTACGAAGGTGCTTCATGCATGAGGAGGCCAAAAAAGTTTTGAATGATTGTCATTCAGGTGCTTGTGGGGGGCATCTATTTGGATACGCTATTGCACAAAAGATCTTGCGAGATGGTTACTTCTGGCCCACCATACTCAAAGATTGCATAATTGCAGTTAGAAGTTGCCATGCTTGTCATATTTTTTATCCCAAAACCAGATTACCACCTGGACCACTGCATCCAATCGTTGTTGTTGGCCCATTCACTAAATGGGGCATTGATTTCATGACATGTAACCCCACCTTGGTCAGGGGACATGGGTATATTATAGTCGCTGTCAACGATTTTACAAAATGGGCCGAGGTGATGTGTACATTGAACAACATTGGCGAAACGACTGCACTCTTTTTTTTCATTCATGTAGTTTCTAGATTCGGTGTTCCATAGGCTATAGTCATAGATCGTGGGTCATATTTTCACAATCACATGATAATCGAATTAACTAACAAATTAGGACTGTCCCATGATAGTTCTACTCCATATTATCCGCAGGCTAATGGACAAGTTCAGGCAATCAACAAAGTCCTTAAACGCATGCTGTAGAGAATGATTGGAGTCCATAAATGGAATTGGCATTTAATCTTGTACTCAGCGCTTTGGGAATATAGGACTTTGGTGACAAATGCGACCAGATTTACACCTTTTCAATTGGTGTATGGTTTGGAAGCAGTCTTACCAATTTAGTGTGAAATCTCATCCCTCAAGCTTGCAATCAATCTACTTCCAAAAACTTCTAATGAAGAGGCTCGTTTCTTGAAATTAATCCATCTGGATGAAACCCGTCGTGATGTCACATTGGCTAATGAAGCACATAAGAAATGCATCAAGGCTCAATATGACCAAAATGTTAAGCCTTGTGTCTTCTCAAAAGGTGACCCGGTCTTGCTTTATGATCAAGATTCTGACAAATTAGGAGCAGGTAAATTTGAACCATTATGGATGGGCCCTTACATCGTTAAATGCGTATTGATAAAAGGAGTCTACAAGCTAGTCGATTATGATGGGATTCCACTATCACAGCCTTGAAACGGGTTGTATCTTAAATGTTACTATGCTTGATTAAGTATATTATACTCATTGTACATATGCTTTCATTGCATTTTTTGAGTGTTTTCTTTTAGAGTTGTCATTTTGGTTAGGTAATCCACTTCACATTTGTTGCAGATGTTAGACTTTTTGGAACCATTTGTTGGGTATGCTGACGGTGCTAGTCGTAGTATGCATAACTTATCTTCTACGGCCTGCGCCATCTTCCCTCCAAATGGAGAGTTAGTGAGTTTCAAGGGGATATGTATTGGTCTATCGACGAATAACATTGCTGAGTTTAGTGCATTGATTGAACTTCTCTCTAATGCCATTTCACATGGCATACGATGACTCATTGTTAGGCTAGATTCACAATTCGTCATTCTACAGCTTATTGGTGTTTATTCCGTTCAGAACCCAGCTATTCATCGCATGTTCCTAAGAGTTAGGATTTTGGAAAGACATTTTCAATCCATTCAATATCAACACATTTCTAGAAACTTAAACACATTGACTGATTCATTAGCAAACTATGTGTTAAATAGACATTTGCAGCATTTGTAAAGAAAGCATTTCACATCAACATTTGCATTAGGATTTCATCACTTAGCCAAAATAAAACTTCAAAAATAAAAAGTAGATAGTTGTTTATAGTTTTCACAAAATGTTTTGTGTCCAAGAAAAAATCGGTCATCTGACCAAGAAACTCAAAATGAATGCAGAAAAACATCCTAGACTAGTGATGTTAGTGATAACATGTCACTGCCTGTGCTATCATGTGCATGGAGCCTAGTCCAATGATTCGGTATGCCAGTAATGTGGTGTTGTAACCTCAAAGGTAACTCATCGGCCCTGACATCTTGAATGCTGAGAGCGATGCCCTCGATCTGATCCTGCAACACTGCCAGGGTCTCTGATATGTCCAGATCCCGAAGGACGACCCTCCCTATAGCCTCTCCTACTGGAGCGTCATCTACCACCGTGGAAATGCCACTGGTCGTACTGGTCCAATATCTGCACACACATATGAGTTTTTTTAGTCTTGATAACATCAAAAATGTAAAAGCATTATAAAACTGAAAAAACAAATATGTGGTCAAATCATTTTACCTATAACACTCCACTTCTCACCAGCTAGTAATGCCAACTCCGAATCACCTTGGAAATCCATCCCGACATATGGATACTCTGCAAACACCATCTCCTGGAAGTTGAACCACTCAAAAAGGCATTTGAGAAGGAGATCTGTGACTGGCCGGCATGTCTAGCCATAAGATCCACCCATCTCTACATCCGTGGTTCCCTTGGTGCTGGCGATCCCAGTGAAATACTTTGAGGTTGCATCAGTGGAATTCTTTCTAAAGTAAAAGTAGTCAATATTGTTGGCATTATGATTCAAGTGTTGTCCTTGATGGCAACTCACTCAGAGGATGGTATAGGTGCTCAGAGGTTGGTACAGGTGATAGCAACTTAATCAGAAGACAGATCTTAGTACAGCATGCCAAGGAAGTTCATATACGCAAGTTCGTTAAGCCCAAGTCGCGTGTACACACTAGTTGGATTCAGAAAAAGCGCGTGTATGTGGAAAAGTATCTTTGGTCTATGGTGGTTAGTCCTTGGAAGTTGTGCCTATGATTTCGGACCATTGTGTCTCGACGGGCGTGTCGATCCCTAGTTTTGAAGTTGATGGTATTGTGTTACTATGGTTTTGGCTCTTGGTATTGAGCTAGGCCTAAGACTATATAAGGAGAAGAAGATCATTAGGCAATATCATCTTTCGACAAGGCTTGAATATCTAAGAGAGAAAGAGATCTGATATGCAGGTTCTGGGTTGCTTGATCTAAGCCAAGGAGAGATCACATCGGTTGATGGAAGACTAGATCTAAGGATAGATCGGGATCTAATGGTTTGAAATGCACTATCATGATATGGTTGATTATGCGTATTTCTAGATCTGCATATTGTCGCAATGCTATGTTCTGGGTCTAACTAATGTCTGGTACAGCTGCAAATTGAGAAAGTTTATTTTTAGATCTGTACGCAGGTTGGCTTCGGTAAAAGCGCGTGTATACGCGGGTTTTGCTCATTGAAGTAGCGTATATCTTTTGAAGCTTGATTTTGGGTTTACAGTGGGGTCTGACTGTTATTGCAGAGTTCTGTAGTCTGCTCTGTGTTCTGGTAACTGGTGATTGACAGGGTTTAGTGGTTCAGTGATTCAAAGTTTGGTTGTTTTATGCTTCAATGATCTGTTATGGAAATTGAATGAATTGTGGTCTTCAGATTGTAATGTTGTGCTTCAGGAATATCCAAGTCTGAAAATGTATGAAAAGTGATACCTGAAAGAAAGAAGATTGTAGGTCAGCACCTACGTACTAGTATCTTGGCTAGTACAAGAGCAAAGGGGGTTGGAGCTCCCTTCCAAGGAAGTTTGGAGAACGAGAGAAGGTTGTAGCCTTCTGCAGGTTGTAGCCTGCGTACTGGTATAAGGCTGCACCAGTACAAAATATTGTAAACTGAAGTTTCATATTAAAGAAAGATAGAGACAACTTGCAGCAGGTGGTTTTCACCCACATTGGGTTTCCACCTTATATCTTGGTGTTCATGTGTGTGGCTTTTGATCTGTTCTGTTATACTGCACATGTTTACTGTTAATGTGGTGATTAATGTCCTGATGCACTTAACTGAAGAATAAGCTAACTAAATTGTGAGTTTTCTTCTTATACGCTGTTTTACTTAGTCACAGTAGCGTGTACACGCTGGTTCACTTAACTGAAGTAGCGTATATGTTTCTGAGCATTGAAAAAGTTTGATTGATCTGATAATACTGATTCACCCCCCCTCTCAGTATTATTTCCAACAATTGGTATCAGAGCAGGTCCTTCAGAGAAGCTTGATCGCTTGAAGGTAGATCATTCATCATGAGCAACTACGAGAAAGAAGCATCAATCAGGCCACCGGTTTTTGATGGAACAAATTTCAATTATTGGAAGGTAAGAGTTACTGCATATCTTCAATCTCTTGGTACAGAAGTTTGGAACATTGTAGAAACAGGCTATGCTTTTCCTTCAGCTACTCCTACAGATCCAGCTGAGAAAAAGACATATGAAACAAATGCAAAAGCAGTCAGTACTCTATTAGGAAGTATATCCCAAACAGAATTCATGAAGGTCATGCACTTCAAATCAGCAAAAGAGATATGGGACAAAATGATCACTAGCTATGAAGGAGATGAACAGGTAAAGCAAGCTAAACTTCAAACTCTCAGGATTCAATATGAGACTCTCAAGATGTATAATAATGAAAGTGTGGCTAATTATTTTCTTCGGGTAGATGAGATTGTTAATTGTATGAAAAATTTGGGTGAAGAAGTAAAAGAGACTATAGTAGTTCAAAAGATTCTAAGATCATTATCCCCCAAGTTTGAATCTAAAGTATCTGCAATAGAAGAAAAGGAAAATCTCAAAGTTCTCACTATGTCTCAGCTACATGGAATTCTAACTGCTTATGAAATGAGAAAGGGAGGTCCATCAGACAGAAGGGAAGCTGCTTTTAAGGCATCAGGAAAAGAAGATTACTATGAGGCAAGCCATGTTCCAGAAGAAGAGGAAGAAGAATCAAATTTTGTCAGAAATCTTCAAAGGGGTGCTGGAAGGTTCAGAGGTAAGCTACCTTTCAAATGCTTTTCTTGTGGAAGAGTAGGTCATTATGCTGCAAAATGTCCTAATAAGGATAAAGGAAAAGAACCTGCTAGATGGAATAAGAAACAAAGTGCAAATAAGAAAAGCTACTACACCCATGAAGATAGTGATGGCTTATCAAACAGTGATGAAGATGAACAAGGTAATAAATATAAGCTATTAATGGCATTTGAAGATGATGATTATGAGGATGCTGTAGATGTGGATAATCTCTATAATGAAATTACTAGACTCAAGAGATGCATAGAAGAAAAGAGTGTGATCATTGATACTTTGCAATTTCAAATTGATGAAAAGGAAAAACATCTTGAAAAACTAGAAGGTGAAATTGTTGGTCTCAGAAAAGAAATTGAGAAAACAAAAGCTATTAATCTTAAGTTTGTCAAAGGATCTGAAACTTTGGATGAGATTATCAATGTGCAGCGGTCTCCTCTAAACAAGACAGGTTTGGGCTATAATGGAGAAACCTCTCAAGCATCCACCTCAAAAAGTTATCTTGATGCAGCAAGAAGAAATGAGCAGAAGAACAATGAAGATAATCAGGTAAAGCAGGGACGAATTACAAACAGAAACTATCAGGGACAATCCTTCTTAAGGGTGAACAAAAGCTACAGCCAACCACAGGTAAAATCTTCTCAGTTTGGCACAAGAATAGATGAAAATAGAAATTACAATCAGTTGGCTGGTAGATTCAATAACCGCAGAAGCTTCTTCAATGGACAATGCTTTTCTTGCCATAACTTTGGTCACAAAGCAGCTCAATGTGTTGCATATAAAACAATCATGACTAGGGAAGCTCAAAAACAAAGAAGTATGACAGGGATTACAAAGAGGACCTATAACAACTTTTCGGTTCTTGAAAATGAAGTTGAATGTTCTATTTGCAATAATTTTGGTCATAAAGAATCTGAATGCAGGAGCAGGTTTCAGGAGAAAAAGGAACAAGCCACGAGCACCAAAAAATGGAGAATAAAGGAACCTCAGACAGAAAGATGTGGGATAGCTTTTTATGCAGAAGGACAGGAAAATCTATGGTACATTGACAGTGGATGTTCGAAACATATGACAGGTGATAAAGAAAAACTTGAATCTTATTCTACTTTAGAAAAGGGAAAGAAAGTTTCTTTTGGAAATGATACTCCTGCAACTATAAAAGGAAAAGGTATTGCTCCTTTGAAAGAAAAAGTCAAGGCTGGAAATGTTTTGTATGTTGATGGATTGAAGCATAATCTACTAAGTGTCAGCCAGATGTGTGATCAAAAAACCGAGGTTATTTTCAGATCGAATGGATGTCTTGTTCGTGATCTTGATACAGGTAAAACAGTTCTCAAAGGCAAAAGAACTCCAAATAATCTGTACATATTTGAAGAAGGACAACAACAATGCTATCTTAGCAAGGATGAAGAGCACTGGTTATGGCATCGAAGGTTGGGACATCTAAGCTTCTCACAAATAAGGAAAGCATGCAAATATCAGGCAGTTCGCGATCTTCCAGATATCAAAATTCCAGACAACACCATATGCAAATCTTGTCAGTTTGGAAAGCAAACCAGAACTAACTTTCCAGAGAAGGAAGGATCAGCTAGCTTGCCTCTTGAGCTAGTCCATACAGATGTATGTGGTCCATTTAGGAAAAGGACACCTCGAGGAGAAGAATATCTGATATTATTCATTGATGATTTCTCAAGGTTTGTTTGGTTAGGGCTTATGAAGCACAAAGATGAAGCATTCGAAAAATTCAAATCCTTCAAAGCATTGGCTGAAAATGAATCAGGACACAAAATTAAGTGCCTCAGATCTGACAGAGGTGGGGAGTTCACATCAAATGAATTTTTCGATTTCTGCGATGAACATGGGATAAGAAGAGAATTCTCTACAGCTAGAACTCCTCAGCAAAATGGGGTTGTGGAAAGAATGAACAGAACTATCCAACAAATGGCTCGTGCTATGCTCGATGAATCAGGTACTCCTGCAACCTTCTGGGGTGAAGCTGCACATGCT
This sequence comes from Pinus tabuliformis, assembly GCA_031772625.1. Lineage (NCBI taxonomy): Eukaryota > Viridiplantae > Streptophyta > Pinopsida > Pinales > Pinaceae > Pinus > Pinus tabuliformis. The sequence continues at coordinate 841,994,556 of CM062811.1, forward strand.
GCTGTTATCATTCTTAACAAAACAAATGTCCGAGTAAACAGCACTCAAACACCTCATGAGCTTTGGAGTGGTAAAACTCCTTCCGTGAAGCATTTCAAAATCTTTGGGAGCAAATGTTATATTAAGAATACTGATGAGCAACTTGGCAAACTTGAACCTAGAGCAGATGAGGGCATTCTTCTTGGTTATTCTCCACATAGCAAAGCATACAAGTGCTACAATAAAAGACTTGGCAGAATTGTTGACAGTATTGATATAGTGGTTGATGAGAAGGGATATATTCCTAGGCAAGTTCATCATGAAGACATTGAAGAAGATGAAGGTTACTCTCAAAGGCGAAATGATGAAGAAGAAGAACCTCAAGAAGAAGAAGAATCTCAAGAAGAACCAGAGGAGCAGACAAGAATAGAAGAGAAGACTCCATCCAGATATGTCCAAAAGAATCATCCAGAAACTCAGATTGTGGGGCAGAAAGAAGCAGGAGTACAAAAAAGAAGGACACTTGCAGAAGCTTCAAGCTACTTGGCTCTACTCTCCTCCATTGAACCACAAAATGTGAAAGAAGCATGCAAAGATGAATGTTGGGTCAAGGCAATGGATGAAGAACTTGAGCAAATCGAAAAGAACAACACTTGGGAATTAGTTCCTAGACCAAAAGATAAGAATGTAATAGGAACAAAATGGGTCTTCAAGAATAAATTAAATGAAAATGGAGAAGTAATTAGAAACAAGGCCAGACTTGTTTGTAAAGGGTATGCACAGCAAGAAGGAATAGATTTTGAAGAGACCTTTGCTCCTGTGGCAAGACTGGAGGCCATCCGAATGTTCCTTGCTCTCTCAAGCTTTCAAAACTTCAAGGTATTTCAAATGGACGTGAAATCAGCCTTCCTGAATGGAGACTTAGAAGAAGAAGTATATATTGAGCAGCCAGATGGTTTCATTCTTGGGAATGATCCAAACCTTGTATGCAGATTGAAAAAGGCACTCTATGGGCTCAAACAAGCTCCAAGGGCTTGGTACTATCGGTTGGACAAATATCTTCACCAACAAGGCTTTTCAAAAGGATCAGCAGATAGCAATCTCTATATAAAAGTTGAAAATAACAAATTGCTAATTCTTGTTGTTTATGTAGATGATATTATTTTTGGCAGCAATGAAGAGACTATGAGTCAAAACTTTGCCTTGGTTATGCAGAAAGAATTCGAAATGTCACTTCTTGGAGAATTGACATATTTTCTTGGATTGCAAATCCAACAAAATGAAGGAGGTATCTTCTTGTCTCAAACCAAATACCTCAAGCAGATCTTGAAGAAGTATGGCATGGAAGAGTCAAAGCCAGTATGTACACCCATGGTTACAGGATGCAGCCTCAGTGCAAATGATGAATCAGCAGCAGTTCACCAACCCACTTATAGATCCATGATTGGGAGTTTGCTTTATTTGACAGGTACTCGACCAGATATTACACATGCAGTAGGAATGGTTGGAAGATTTCAAGCCAACCCAAAGGAAACTCATCTTCAAGCAGTCAAAAGAATCTTCAAATATCTTCAAGGGACCCAAAACTATGGCTTATGGTATCCTAGAAATACAGATCTCACTCTTCATGCTTACACAGATGCAGATTGGGCTGGAAGTGTGGATGATAGGAAAAGCACAAGTGGAGGTGCTTTCTTCATGGGTTCCAGATTAGTATCTTGGTTCAGCAAGAAACAAAGTTCGATTGCCTTATCTACAGCTGAAGCAGAATATGTGGCTGCAGCATCTTGTTGCACACAACTTCTTTGGATGATGCAGACCTTGCAGGACTTTCAAATCACTTGCACTCCACCTGTCTCTATCTTATGTGATAATACAAGTGCAATCAGCATTTCAAAGAATCCAGTCATGCACTCAAAGACCAAGCACATACCAATCAAGTACCATTTTCTTCGGGAACAAGTGCTTGAGCAGAAGGTCAAGTTGGAGTATGTTCCTTCTAAGGAGCAAGTTGCTGATATTCTCACAAAGCCACTGCCCAGGGAAACTTTTGAATATCTCAGACAAAAGCTGGGAGTAGTTGATGCTTCATCCTGTTGTTGAAGTTTGTTTGTTCTACAGAAAAGATGGTATACGCAGGTTACGGAAGGGATATGCGCGTATATACGCGGATTCATGATGGGTAAGTCGCGTGTATGTTGGACGCTTGTTGCAGAAATAATATCCGCGTACATACGCTGTTTTATACAGGAGAAATCGCGTATATGAAGTTTTGAACAGCAAGGGAAAACTCTGAAGTTCTGAACAGCAATGGGAATGTCAGAATTCTTCAGGCACAGTTTCAGGGAATGCAACAGGCACAGGTTCAGGGGGAGCAGCTTAAAAGTCTCATTCAGAAGTTTTTGGTTGTTGGTTTCAGGAGAAGGAGCTCAGAAAGAAATCCTGGTTGCTGATCTAACAAGATGTTTATCAGATGCTGCTGGTGCCTTTCCTAAGTCTTGGTCTAGATCTGTTGTCTCTATGTCATGTATCTCTCTTTTCATATCTCTTTTATAATGTCAAGGTCATGTAACGGCCTATGTTGGTTTCCCCACTATGCCTGGGATGAATGCTGTAATATAATTGGTTGTTTCTGATATGTCCCCTCTTGGTAGGGAGTATGGATGTATGTATTGAGTCTTTTGGTGATAGGAAGGTCCCTTATGGTGTATAAGTCTTGGTTCTTGTTGAAGAACATCTTTTGCAGATCTGGCCTACTGTCAGGGGGAGCACGAGTCAGCACAGCCAAGCAGAGGTATCAGCATGTCCTCAGGGGGAGCACAGCCCTTTGCCCTTGATGTCAAAGGGGGAGAGTGACTTGGTGTGGTGGTTGCCATCAAGTCCAAAGGGGGAGATTGTTGGCATTATGATTCAAGTGTTGTCCTTGATGGCAACTCACTCAGAGGATGGTACAGGTGCTCAGAGGTTGGTACAGGTGATAGCAACTTAATCAGAAGACAGATCTTAGTACAGCATGCCAAGGAAGTTCATATACGCAAGTTCGTTAAGCCCAAGTCGCGTGTACACGCTAGTTGGATTCAGAAAAAGCGCGTGTATGTGGAAAAGTATCTTTGGTCTATGGTGGTTAGTCCTTGGAAGTTGTGCCTATGATTTCGGACCATTGTGTCTCGACGGGCGTGTCGATCCCTAGTTTTGAAGTTGATGGTATTGTGTTACTATGGTTTTGGCTCTTGGTATTGAGCTAGGCCTAAGACTATATAAGGAGAAGAAGATCATTAGGCAATATCATCTTTCGACAAGGCTTGAATATCTAAGAGAGAAAGAGATCTGATATGCAGGTTCTGGGTTGCTTGATCTAAGCCAAGGAGAGATCACATCGGTTGATGGAAGACTAGATCTAAGGATAGATCGGGATCTAATGGTTTGAAATGCACTATCATGATATGGTTGATTATGCGTATTTCTAGATCTGCATATTGTCGCAATGCTATGTTCTGGGTCTAACTAATGTCTGGTACAGCTGCAAATTGAGAAAGTTTATTTTTAGATCTGTACGCAGGTTGGCTTCGGTAAAAGCGCGTGTATACGCGGGTTTTGCTCATTGAAGTAGCGTATATCTTTTGAAGCTTGATTTTGGGTTTACAGTGGGGTCTGACTGTTATTGCAGAGTTCTGTAGTCTGCTCTGTGTTCTGGTAACTGGTGATTGACAGGGTTCAGTGGTTCAGTGATTCAAAGTTTGGTTGTTTTATGCTTCAATGATCTGTTATGGAAATTGAATGAATTGTGGTCTTCAGATTGTAATGTTGTGCTTCAGGAATATCCAAGTCTGAAAATGTATGAAAAGTGATACCTGAAAGAAAGAAGATTGTAGGTCAGCACCTACGTACTAGTATCTTGGCTAGTACAAGAGCAAAGGGGGTTGGAGCTCCCTTCCAAGGAAGTTTGGAGAACGAGAGAAGGTTGTAGCCTTCTGCAGGTTGTAGCCTGCGTACTGGTATAAGGCTGCACCAGTACAAAATATTGTAAACTGAAGTTTCATATTAAAGAAAGATAGAGACAACTTGCAGCAGGTGGTTTTCACCCACATTGGGTTTCCACCTTATATCTTGGTGTTCATGTGTGTGGCTTTTGATCTGTTCTGTTATACTGCACATGTTTACTGTTAATGTGGTGATTAATGTCCTGATGCACTTAACTGAAGAATAAGCTAACTAAATTGTGAGTTTTCTTCTTATACACTGTTTTACTTAGTCACAGTAGCGTGTACACGCTGGTTCACTTAACTGAAGTAGCGTATATGTTTCTGAGCATTGAAAAAGTTTGATTGATCTGATAATACTGATTCACCCCCCCTCTCAGTATTATTTCCAACAAATATGGATCCATAACCAAAGTTCTTGGTTCTTCCATTCTTTACTTTGGATATTTGTTATTTTATGACAGGAAGTATCGCCTCACACCAATTGAACGCCTTCGTTTCTAGGCATTCCAGGGCATACTACATGTAAGATTTGTTCACTAAATGTAAGGCCGCGCTGGCAGCCAATCTAGGAAAGGTAAATAGAATGGTCTGCAAAGGTCGATCAGTAACATCCCAGATATTAATTTTACCATCTCTACTAGGTTGAGATCCATCCCTGCAGAACTGACGAATGTAATCTTTCACAAATTCACCCCCACGAGAAAATCTTGATAAGGGGCACCACGCCTCGACAAACCCGTCAGAAAATAAATATCCTCGACCATGAAAGGAATAGATTTACCTTTGATCTGGAATACCTAGTCAACAAGATCCCAAGCATTGAGAAGATACTGCAACAAAATGATCTACTGCCTCATGTTGTATATGTGGAGACACTTCAGTAAGCCACAGTTTCTTAATGCATCCATTGTACCCTAGTCATGTAAAGCAATCATATCCTCCTCTTCATGTTCTCGTTCATGCCATGTGACAACCATCTTGATCCAACAAATATCTGAAGTGCAAGAAATAGATGAGTTACGATCCAATTTGGAGCAAAAACAGGTAAAATCTTAATGAAAAAACAATGTATAAAGTTTCCCTTCTACGTCCATCACACTCTGCCTTTGAGCAAGGTGAGATGCATACTGACTGGCCTATTAGTAGGTGAGTATGCGTCACACCTTTCGATACTAGCTAGGTCTGATGACTGAGGAAAAAAATCTTTAAAGCCCAGCGGCCCAGAATAGTGAAAAAACTTGCTCAGAATCAAGAAAAGATGGAATGAAAATGGAGAGCTTAAGGATGGCTCCTACCTAGGCTTGATGGCTCAAAGAATGGTTTTTAGGATCTCCCAAAATCGATTGGTGAAATTTGAGGGGGAAAACCGCTTCAGAGCTCCAAAACCCAAATTTGAAATGAAATGATGAAAATGAAATGTTGAAACTACTTTTTGTTTACTATTCATGTACTTCAAAGTGAAATGTTAGCTTTAGTTCATTTTTTGTCCATGTATATGTATTTCTAATCAATTTGGTGGAGTTTTGAGCAGGTTGAACAACTGATGAAAGAATCTGATGTGCTAAACAATAAATTGAACATCTTTGACCACCAAGAAAACTTTTTGTCTTCTTTTCAACCTTTGATTAAAAAATGAAAAGAAAACTATAGAGCCCTATTTAATCCCTTTTCAGACTCATTAAATATGAAAATATTTTCGAGCACTTGTCTTTCCAGCTCGTTAAAGTATTAGAAATGTCATCCCTCCTATATTTTTTTATCATTTTTCAGACCTCAGGGATTACTTTATGAAAAATAAATTATGGAGTTTCCTTTTCATCCCTTTTCAAACTCTCTAAACATGAAAAGGACCGAGTTATCCTTGTCTTTAAACTCATTAAAACAATAGAAAAAAATTTGTCCATCTAGACAAGACCGAGTTTCATTGCCGCTAGACTCATTAAAACATGAAATAGAGACAGGTTTGCCCAAAGGGTGAATTATACAACAAGCATATGCTATCCTCCTCAAGCTTGACAAAATAAAGAGGCATTGATCAGCAATGACTAGGGAAAAAGGGAAAAAAATTGAAGAATTTTTGGTAGTAAGTCACTCTTGAACATGACACTTTCACTTCATCTCCATTATTGAGTTGGGTTGGGTTATTCTATTCACCGGTCATCACACCATTGGTCTTTCATACCATCCATATTTTGGGGTTAACGCTACCAATTCATCTCAGTGTCACCAACATGTTCAAAAGAAGTCATTCAGTTGAGAAATCACCATCTAGTTAATGTCTCACACACCACAATACCTCCTACCTTAATTTTTTCATGACCACCATTCCTGAACCTTGTGTTGTCAGTTCATTTTTCACCTCCAAAAATCATTTTCTTCGTTTCATTTCGTAGATGTGGGATACATCAAGGCCCTTCTACGATGAGTTGCTTCTTGTCAACATCAACTCATTATCCAAGAAGTTGACATAGAAACAACCCTTTCAGTGCTTTGAAGCTTGCATACATCAATGACAAGTTTCTCACTTCCAGCGATAGGTTGACATCAATGGCCTTCAACCGAAAGATTTTGCATAGTGTTTGACATCAGATCATGTATTCACACCACGTGAATTGTATTATAGTACCTTGAGGATCATTTTCATTATCGGTGATTCCTCTCGCGTATGTTAACAGCTTACATTATTGGCTGGTAATCAGGCAATGTCTTTCCATGTTCAACTTCAGAACATCTCTTCACATGGTTTGACTTGTACATCAGGCGAAGATGGAATGAGTTTGAAGACCCCAGATCTAGTTTCATCCATCCAGGTTGCAATATATTTAGGAGTATAAAAACATCAAATGTACAAGGCTCTACACAGATGGCCATCCTAGCCATGGATTATGACTCTATATCTGTAGAATCACAAGTCTGTATCTGCAAACGACTATCTGATCTATGTACATGAAATGAAATTTACAAAGTTGAGCATTTGAATGCCTCCCTCAGCTAGGTCATGAAAAATTATATTATTATGATGCATTATATTGTAACTTATTCAAGTCACCTTCCAGTTTGAAACTTTGGATCCTCATGATAAAGCATTTCACCCGACATGAATATTAGGACCTCATGCTTTAGGGGGTAACTGTTATAGACATATTTGGGCACATAAACCCCAAACTTATATTTCAATGTATTAGGGCTCATCAACCCCTAAAAGAGTTGTTCGGTACCCTAAAGGAACATAGTCATCTAAATACATCATTCCCCAAAAGTTCCATCCGAGAAACCATCCAGAAACTGCCTAAATTGAACGATACTGACTGCTCCGCTGGCAAAGTGCGATGCACACTGAGTGGTACACTGCCAGGGTGTGATGCATATTGTTTAGGCCTTCTATAGGGTCCGATGGGTGAGGATGGACAAATTTCTGGGACATTTTTTAGTTGATTGCTCATGGAATCTTCCAGAACTTTCTCCTATGCCACTTGCCTCTCTGAATTCACCCAAGGATGAATAAGGGATCTAAGAAATATCCAGTCCCTTCTCTTGTGGAATCCATTGTAACAAGTGGAATGACAGTAATCAAACCCCATGGATGACTCACACCCTTGCAAACATTTATAAATGGATCCTTCATCCAAGAGATCTAAGAGCTGGAATATTATGAACTGCAATGAAGTGCTAATAGTTTGTAATTGAGGAAAGAACATTGTATTGTTGGAGTGATCTTGCTATTTCATGAGGTGAAGAAGGATTGAAGCTGGGAGGTTGATGCTGGATTAGACAATTGGGTTGTAATTCTCCTTTCTATCAATAAAGCTCTTCAAGTTTTCTTCCATATGATTGTGCAACTGTGAATATTATCATTTGTGAATGCTATCATTTGTTCATTATATATCTAGTTCTATAATGTTTATGTTGTAATAGATCATGATGCTTTGATGGTTCTTTATTGCTGTACTTGTGCAGGTACTCTCCAAGTGTGTTAAATACGGGGAGGAGTTGCAGGAGCTGTCAAAGGGGAGAGAGATCAAGCAATGGATTAAGCGGAAGTTCCAAGTTGGTCCCATTATCTTTCTCTTATCTGTTACACATAGAAGAAATCGTTGAATTACTATAAATTGTTGTTTCTAGGGTAGCTGCCAAACCTAGAGGGCTATCATTCTTTAGGAATACTAGTTTTCCTAGAAACAGTGTCCTCTCCTACACTGAAAAGAAAAAAGGTGGGGTAAATAAGGTTAAAATAAAGACAGATTGTAATGGAAGGCATAATTCAAAACGAATAATTATCCATTATACCAAACATACCTCATCTATAGTTTTCTATATAACGATATACATTCCATTTTGTATTCCACATACTCGTGCTCACTAGAACAAGCCATCTACAACAGATAGATATTAGAATCATGTTACAAGTTAAATTGGAGAGATGAATTCAACAATCAATCATAATGGGAAACATACTCGTCTTTAACTTTGTTATATAAATGAGGATAATCCATTTTGTATTTTACATATTGTTGGTCAGTAAAAACAACCATTTGTAGTAGATACAAAATAAAATATTAGAATTATCATAAAAGTTAGTCTAGAGAGTTGAAGGCATGAACTGCATGAACTTGTCATCCAACTTCACTCTAGTCCATTTATATTCCATGTTAAATCTCAAAATACATGTTTTTTTTAAAGTATATGTAATTCTACTAGGAATAACGCAATCAATGTTATCATAAGAGAAATCCATTTGTAAGACGGATCTAGGCATATTTACACATATTGAACACCCAGTATCCTAACATTGTCTACTAGCACAATGGTTGATTGGTCAAAAGCTCAATATGCTTGCTTGCTTGACCTTACCATCATCCTCACTAAGGCATGTTATGTGAGGGTGTGCATGTGATGTGGAACAAAAAAAATATAAATTTAAACATACCATCTTATGTATATCATCTGAGTGGTACTACATAAGAACCATTCTACAAGGAGAAAATATTGAGCACACAAATAAAAATAACACTATTTTGATGGAAAAAAACATGAATCACCCATCCCGACACTACAATTGACCCTCCCAACACTAAAATTGTGGTCATTCACTTCACAAAGTAATATTTTATCTGAGATCACGAATAAATGACAAGAGGTTAAAGAATAAATATACAGAGTGGTGAATCAAATATACACATAAATACCTTCCCTTGGCTAATATTATGACAATGACAATCATGAACAATAATCCCTGAACATGTGAACAAGTGTAACATTTCCATTTATGTCATATCAAAGTTCTAGGAAAAATCTCAAATCTCACACCCATGAAAAAGATCATACTATCTTGAAACCATGACAAAATAATAAATCTTTGTGCAACTAAAAAAATATTTCAATGTATTAAAGGAAAATAGTATTGTGTTGGAGAAAAGTATGCCTCACCCATCCTCTATGTCATGTTTGTAGAATGTCTAGTGTGTTTTCACCACTTGACTTGTGTAGAGAATACAATTGTAGTTGTTCGCTACATAAAAAGGATAAATATAGTTGACTATGTGAGTTTAGATAAAGCATATAATAATTTGAAAAGATAATAAATGGAGCTATAAAGTAGCGAAAGATACTTTTAAGTGAAGTGCATTGCATATAGATATGTTGATTCACCTTCATTTATGAAGGTGAACCTCAATTTTCTTTGTCTCATTTCTGTTTCCGCATGTTTTCGCTACCCATGACGTGATCCTTTTGTGGCTTGTACACATATGTCTTGTGGCTCTCATAAGTCCATAGCAGCATCACTTATATATATACATAGTGGCATCATACATAATAGTGGCATTGTTAATCTGAATGGCATCACTCTATCATCACATCATTTAAAGTAATACCCTCACACAATGATAGATCATTGTGCAACTAAAAAATGTTTCAGTGTATTAAAGGACAATGTTATTGTGTGGGATTAAATGATGCCTCACCCATCCTATGTGCCTTGTTTGTAGAATATCTAGTGCGTCTTCAGCACTTGACCTATGTAGACCATACAATTGTAGTTCTTCACTACATAGAAAAGATCAATATAATTGACTATGGGAGCATATATAAAATATATAATAATTTGAATAGCAAACAAATGGAGAAACAAATTAGTGAAAGATGCCTTTAAATGAAGTGCATTGCATATAGAAATGTTGACTCACCTTTATTTATGAACAATAACCTCAATTTTTTTTGTCTGCTTGCTTCATTTCCATTTCCACACCCAACAAACAAAATCAAGAACAAACTACAAAAAACATTAAAAGAACAAAGAAACAAAATAAAAGAAGAGTACAACACACCCAAAAAATGAAACCAATACCAAATAACAAAAAACGAGAAAAAAATGCAAAACAGAGGAAAACAAGTACAACACATCATGGTCATTCTCAAACTCAACAAAACAAAACATGCAGATAAGAACAAAGAAAAATTCCAAACATTGCCTTTGCACATCATTTCTCCTGCAATGTGTTGTCCTCTACTGAAAGGGAAAAAAATCGACTGCATAAACTTAAAACACACACAATTAGTAATGTTAAAGATATTTCAAAACCAATAATTATTCATAATAGGAAACACAACTCCCCTAGAGTTAGAAGATACACAATAAGATATTATAATTGTTATATAAGTTGAACTAGAGAGTATGCAATATTTAATTGTAATAAGAAACACACCTTTCTTTGGGATTGCTATATAAAAGGGGACAATCCATTTTGTATTTCACAATTTCTTGCTCAACGGAGCAAGCCATTTGCAATAGATACAGAATTAAATATTAGATTTCTAATAAAATTCAAACTACAGAATTTGAAGGCATGAACTTCGAAAGAAATATAGACAACCACAAACAAAAAATTGCATACTTCCCCTTTTTACATTATCTTTACTGTAGTGTCCTCTCCTCCACTGAAAGTTCAAAAGTTGGGGTGAATAAGGTTAAAATAATGAAATATTGTAATGGAAAGCATAACTCAAAATGAATAATTATTCATTATACCAAACATACCTCATCTAGATTTTGCTATATAAAGATAAACATTCCATATTGTATTCCACTTACTCATGCTCATGAGAACAAGCCATCTACAACATATACATAATAAGATATTAGAACCATTTTACAAGTTAAATTGGAGAGTTGAATGCAACAATCAATCATAATGTGAAACATACTCCTCTTTACCTTTTCTATATAAATGAGGATAATCCATTTTGTATTTTAAGTATATTTCGTCACTGAAATCAACCATTTGTAGTAGATATGAAACAAAATATTAGAATTATAATAAAATTTAAACTACAGAGTTGAAGGCATGAACTTCTGATCCAACTTCATTCTAGTCCATTTGTATTCCATGCTAAACACCAAAATATATAAGTTTCTTAAAGTAGACATTATTCTACTAGGAATAATGCAATCAATGTTATCGTAAGAGAAATAATCCATTTTGTAACATGGATCTAGGCATATTTAAACATATTGAACACCCAAAACCCTAGTGTTGTCTACTAGCACAATGGTTGATTGGTTGAAAGCTCAAGATTCTTTCTTGCTCTACCTTACCATCCTCCTCTCTAGGGCATGTTATGTGAGGGTCTGCGTGTGATTTGGAAAAAGAAAACATATAAATTTAAACATACCATTTTGCGCATATCATCTGAGTGGTACTACCCGAGAACCATGCTAGAAGGAGAAAATATTGAGCACACAAATAATAATAACACTATTTTGTTGGAAAAAAACATTACTCACCCATCCTCTGTGTTGCATCTACATTTCCTAAGATATTATCTCCACTCGACCCTCCCATACACTACTATTGTAGTCGTTTTCTGCACAAAGTAATATTATATCTGAGAACACAAATAAACCACGAGAGGTTAAATAATAAATATACAGAGTGATGAATCAACCATACACACTTAATTACATTCCCTTGGCTAATATTATGACAACAACAATCATGAACAATAATCCCTGAACATTTGAACCTGGTGTAACATTTCCATTTCTTTCATACCAAAGTTCTAGGAAAAATCTCAAATCTCACACCCATGAAAAAGATCATGCTATTACAAAACCATGACAAAACAATAAATCATTGTGCAACTAACAAATATTTCAATGTATTAAAGGACAATAGAATTGTGTAGGAGAAAAGTATGCCTCACCGAACCTCTATGTCATGTTTTTAGAATGTCTAGTGCATTTTCACCACTTGACTTGTGCAGAACATACAATTGTATTTGTTTACTACATAGAAAAGATAAATATAGCTGACTATGATAGCTTAGATAAAGCATATAATAATTTGAAAAGATAATAAATGGAGCTATAAAGTAGAGAGAGATAATTTTAAGTGAAGCGCATTGCATAAAGAAATGTTGACTCACCTTTATTTATGACTTCACCACTTGACTTGTGTAGAACACACAATTGTAGTTGTTCAATACATAGAAAAGATAAATATAGTTGACTATGACAGCTTAGATAAAGCATATAATAATTTGAAAAGATAATAAATGGAGCTACAAAGTAGTGAAATATACTTTTGAGTGAAGTGCATTGCATCTAGAAATGTTGACTCACCTTCATTTATGAACAATAACCTCAATTTTCTATGTTTTCTTCCTTCATTTCCGTTTCCACACCCAACAAACGAAACCAAGACCAAACTACAAAAAACATTAAAAGAAAAAAAAAACAAAACAAAAGAAGAGTACAACAGACCAAAAAAACGAAACCAAGACCAAACAACAAAAAACGAGAAAAAATGCAAAACAAAGGAAAACGAGTACAACATAACATGTCCATGCTCAAACACAACAAAACAAAAGATAAAAATAAGAACAAAGGAAAAATTGCAAACATCCCCTCTGTACATCATCTCTCCAGCAATGTGTTGTCATCTCCTGAAAGGGAAGAAAATTCGGTTGAATAAGATTAAAATACACACAATTAGTAATGTTAAACATATTTCAAAACCAATAATTATTCATAATAGGAAACACGACTCCTCTAGGTGTTTCATAACGATGGACACACTTTGTATTCCACTTGCTTCTTCTCATCAAAACAAACCATCTATAGAAGATACACAATAAGATATTATAATCATTATATAAGTTAAACTAGAGAGTACACAATATTTAATTGTAATAAGAAACACACCTTTATTTGCGATTGCTATATAAAAGGGGACAATCCATTTTGTATTTCACAATTTTTTGCTCACCGAATCAAGCCATTTGCCACAGATACACAATAAATATTAGATTTCTAATAAAATTCCAACTAGAGAATTTGAAGGCATGAACTTCAAAAAAAATGTAGACAACCACAAATAAAAAGTTGCACACTTCCCCTTTTCACATTATCTTTACTATAGTGTACTCTTCTCCGCTGAAAGGAGGAAAGGTGCGGTGAATAAGGTTAAAATAGATACATATATAGTAATGTATAGCATAATTCAAAACGAATAATTCTTCATTATACCAAACATACCTCGTCTAGATTTTGCCATAGAAAGATAGACATTCCATTTTGTATTCAACTTACTCGTGCTCACGAGAACAAGCCATCTACAACATATACGTAATAATATATTAGAATCATTATACAAGTTAAATTGGAGAGTTGAATGAAACAATCAATCATAATATGAAACATACTCGTCTTTGAGCTTTGTTATATAAAGGAGGATAATCCATTTTATATTTTACGTATATGTGGTCATTGAAATCAACCATCCATAGTAGATACAAAATTAAATATTAGAATTATAATAAAATATAAATTAGAGAGTTGAAAGCATGAACTTGTGATCCAACTTAATTCCATTCCATTTATATTCCATGTTAAATCTCAAAATATATAAGTTTTCTAAACTAGACGTAATTCTACTAGGAATAATGCAATCAATGGTTTTTTTTTGATAAGTAAGAGACGAACCTTCTATTGATCTGAATAAATTACATAATTGACATAGAGTCCTTGATAGTAGGGGTGAATCCGCCAACAAAACCGGCTAATAGCTACTAGACAAGACAAAACCATAAACTGACCCTTCTGCCATAAGAGTAGATTCTAAACAAAAGGGGATGAATACCCTAGAAAACCGGCAAGATTACACAATGTCAATAAATGAAAACCTCGACCTATTCACCAATAAGCGAAGAGACCAATCAATCTGAGCCACTGAAATCAGTGTCCCGATCCGAAGACCATCTTGGATATTGCAAAAAAAGATCACCGAAAAAATGTGCATTGTCCTACCCCTCTCTATTACCAGTATCAACATTGCTTAACCAAGAATTCCAGTCTGCATTTGCCATAGTGGAACAATCCTCCCGTAGCCACCCGATAGGAAGAAACTCCCAAGGCTGCCGAGAATCCCTATCCTTATTGATCATCCCTTCATTGGCCAGCCTATCTGCAAGCATGTTTTTCTTTCTTCTAATGTGCACAAATCTTACTATTTTAAGGATTTATAAGTGTAATTAGATACGGTAGAACACCTGCAGCAGCCTCCAGTGCTTTCACACTTTGTCTGGCGAGGTTACACTTTGAATCTTCTTGGCAGATTTGATGACCAAATCTAAGTCAGCTTCAATTATGACATTTTGTAAGTTTGCCTCCGCTAGGATCTCCATACATTGATCTAACGCTAGCAGTTTCACCATGTTGTTGGTGCCTTTTTCCAGGTGTCCATGGAAAATGTAATTTATATGTCCCTCAGGATCCCTGATGGCTCCCCCAAATCTATCTTCCCCGGGATTTCCCTTGTAGGCTCCATCAATATTGACTTTGAAAAAACCCTAAGGAGAGGGCTGCCATCCCCTCTCCCATGTGTTTAAGGTTCTCAAATCCTTCCTCACATCCTAAGGTTTTATAGCTTGAAGATCCAGATTGACAAGAATTTGTAGCTCCTGAGGTAGAGGAGGATTCGTTGGTTACGTTCTCAGAATGCCTCTGATTGTTTCCTTGAGCTATTTTAATATATGATTGATGATAAGTTGGGATTCTTTGGCTTTGTTTTGAAGATTCTTCTGTTTCTTTCTTTCCAAATGTTCCAAATAACAAATCCTAGAATCAACATCCAGGCTGTGTTGATGATCTCATTTTCTAAGAATTTTTTCCTCCATTCTGATAAAGTGTTGGATATGTTGAGCCTGTCCCTATCGCTCTGTTTGAAGCTTGAGGCTACCCAATCCAAAAGTTTGGCTAAAAAGGAGCACAAATTAAGTAGATGTTCAATTGTTTCCTCCTGTAATCCGCAAAGCTGAAATTTAGAGGGGTGTTAAGATTAGGTATGTTCTATGCTAGAGCAATTTATAAAATTTTCATAGTTAGCAATCACATCAGCATTACGATAAACTACAGATAGAACATAAATATAAAACGCAGAAGACAAGCCAATGCAAGAGGACACAAGGTATGGCGTGAGCCAGGGACAAACCCCACAATGTGTGGGGAAACCCTTTGATCAAATCTTCTTTTATCTTCGAAGTTCAGCAGAGAGAGAGATGGTACAAATACATTTGAAGTCAACACTTTGACTTGCCAAAATAAGAGATCAAACATCAGAGATATTTCATCATGAAGATGACAGGATAGTTCTAATGACAAGGACTACTGATCTAAACTCAGGTGAAGGCACACTTCTCAATCCTCATACTTTAACTGATTCACCATGATGCATCCAACCATGCTGCGTCCATCACTATACTTATCCATGCCTTAGAACATCAGTATTTAACATGCTGCTCCTTTACATCGATCTTCTCCTTGTGACTATTTTTCCTTTAAGATCGAGATCATAACTATGCTTAGATCATTACTGTAACTTGAAATATGTCAAGACTGTATATGCTATACCGAGACCATAATTGAGATCTTGATTGCATCTGGAGGTATGCCAAGACAAGGATCATTGAGAGGCTTTACTTCTGAGTTACCCATCCGAGAAATATAGGACCACTGTACTCATCTGAAGTACTGCACCACTACACTTGTCCAAAGTCCTGAACGACTGTAATTTCCTCTGAAGAATATCAGATGAATCCTAGTTCTGTGTGATTGTAATTACCCCGAAGTTACAGAGATATTCGAGATTCCTGTACTACTGTACTTGTTATGAGTCGAGACCAAAGTTATGCTTGGAGTGAATGTCGAGGTTACTAGAGGCAAATACAAACCCTTATCTGCGGTTGCTTCCAAGATTGAATACCCTTCATTGTAATGTCGAGGTTGTCATGATTATGCCGAGAATGTATATCGAGACTGCTACAGGAATATCATATATATATATATATATATATATATATATATATATATATATATATATGTCGAGATTGTCATAGCAACTGTAGGATCATTGTTATCACTGCGGTTAGTTATTATGTCAATACTGTACCTCTGAAAGAGCAGAGATATCTTTATGTTGAGATTGTCATATCAATCTATTCATGTAATGCAAAGACTTTCATTATAAGGATTCGGTCTCTGTTGAGAATGCATATAGCTCAGACCTCACTGCAGTGTCCTTATCCGAGATCTTCATTTCCTTATCCATCTGAGTTTTGTGCCTTTGATTCATAGGTAAGCCGAGAGAATATTTAGCCCAGTTCAATGATCAATTCTGCGTCCTCATCATACCTTCGAGTTCTGGTCATGACTGTACCGAATACCCCGGTTGAGGTGCAGTCATACCCTAATGCGGGCCTGCTTCTCCATGCGAGATTTCAGAGCGAGGAAATGCGAGATCTTCTTCCTTGATTGTGAGCTTTGTTCCTCCTTGATTGTGGCTCCTTGACTCGAAAATTCATAGAGACAAAAACCAAGATCTAGCTTGACTGCACCTTATACCCATCCGAGGTGCAGTCAAGTCCTTCACCGAAAATCCCTGCGGCTCTGCTCCTTCTAGTATATATGAAATTTCAGAGAGAATTTGCGAGTTGTGTTCATCTTCTTAAGCTACTTCAATATAAACAAGTCTCTATGTACAGCGTATAAGGTCTCCTCCTGAACATCGTATAAGTAATTGACTGCGTTGGATCAGCTAGGGCATCATCTGCAGCTAGGGCTCCTTCTTAGGCCAACGTATTCTTTTGGTTCTCTCCTTCTCCAAAAAGTCAGACGTGGAGAGGATATCACCTCAAGAATATGTGTCTACAAATGATATCAAATCCTCATCTATTTATACCAAAATGAGGATGATGAATAGACACGTCGGCTGGGCTTCTAGAGCCTACATAAGAGCTGGTCGGCTTGACTATAATTACATAAACAACATAAATTCATATCTCCATAAATACTTATCGGAATCATATGAAATTTGGATAAATCCTACACCTCTCGACGAGAGGGATCCAATAAAAATATCAGCTACCATAAATAAGCCGACCCACATGGAGTTTGGCCCTAGTTGCCAATTTAACACTCCCTCTCAACTAGGGAGAACTCCATCCGCTGATCCATGTGTACAACTGTACTATCTCTGCCATCAGTGCCCTGCACTGTTCTGCCCAACTCTGCTCAGCCCTGCTGGCTCTGCTCTACTCTGCTCAACTCTGCTGGCTTTGCTCTGCTCAGCTCAGCTCAGCTAGCTTTGCTTTGCTGGCTCTGCTGCTCACCTCAGCTCTGCTAGCTTTGCTTTGCTGGCTCTGCTCTGCTCATCTCCGCTGAACTATGAAGAAGAAGAATTGATCGAGAATGAGTCATATTATTCTCCGCTGACCTGAAGTCAATCTCAAAGTGCATACCACTAGTCCTAGACCAGTCTCAACTGACTCGAAGTCAGCTTCATAGTAAGTACCACTCCTACCATTGGTCCCAGACCAGTATCACAGTCTGAGAGAGTGTACCACTGATCCCAGACCAGTCTCAACCGACCCGAAGTCAGTGTCATAGTATGTACTACTCTCACTGGTCCCAGACCAGTACTACACTGACACGAAGTCAGTCTCGGAGTATGTACCACTTGTCCCAAACCAGTCTCAGCCGACTCGAAGTCAGCGTCATAGCATGTACAACTCCTACCACTGGTCCCAAACCAGTATCATTGATCCCAGATCAATGGAGGACATCCTAGCTTAGGGAGTACGGTAGATACAACGATGCGTCCATCAGTATTACTATGGTCCCTAACTTCATTTCCCTGCTCATTGATCAGATGAGAGGTACTTCCCATGAGTCCAGACTGCAAGGGTGGGAAGCCTCGACAGGAGAACTTAATCAATCCTATCCTCACAGGAGAACACACCAATCCTGCTACAATCGCCATGGAGAACACATCAATCCAAGCCTCACAGGAGAACACATCAATCCTGCTACAATTGCCATGGAGAACACATCAATCCAGGCCTCACAGGAGAACACATCAATCCTGCTACAATCGCCATGGAGAACACATCAATCCAGGCCTCACAGGAGAACACATCAATCCTGCTACAATCGCCATGGAGAACACATCCATCCAGGCCTCACAGGAGAACTAATCATCCTGCTACACAAGAGATCGAATCATCTTGTCCCACAAGAGAGCGAATCATCTTGTTTCAGTGCGCACCACCAGGGGAGGGTGAGTCACCCTGTGGTCGTATGTTGCTCCAATAGAACTGCAAGACCCTCAAAGCTCCTAGAGCTCAATGTATGCAGGACTCTTTTACAAAGGTCTCTCGACGACTCCAAGTCATTCGGGAAAATCACAAATTTGGTCTTTCCACGGGGCTCTAACCTGAACATCATCTTAATGCGATGGAGCCTCCTTTATCATCGACTTACCATAGATAAGGCAGTATTCGATGTCTATTTGCTGGAGCAATTGTCAAATACGGGATTCCTCAATAATAGAATCCCATTTCTGGTTGTCACAGAGAATCACAGTGGTATTCATCATGTGTACAAACAGCTCACTGAAGAGCTTCAGCAACCAGACCACCTCACAGAAGGTCATACTATCATAAATGTATTCTGCCTTGGTGGTGCTCAGAGTCATCGACTTCTATTTCCTGCTCGAGGTAGATTCCAAAGAGAAACAACACTAAGAAGTTCTCTAGTGATCCCCCATACTGCCTGCCCACTCAGCATTCGAATAATCATGCAGATTCATATTTCCACAGTGTATCTCAAACCATGAGAGATTGTGCCCTGAAGATATCTCAGAAGATTCTTGGCACCAATCTAGCGAGGCTCAACCGAATATGAGCTCACCATGTTAACTTCAAAACATATGTCCGGACGGAAGTTCACCAAGAACATCAACGCGAATGAGTTTATGAAACTAAAAGGCATTTCCCAAATCTGGTCCGACATCACTACCATATAACTTCAAAAAGTTAAGATCCTCAAGGTAGTCACAAGCTTGCATCTTATCTTTCCACATTCAGAATCCAACTCCCTCTGTCTCCTATAAATGAGAGGGTCTGCACCTGTCAGACATAGGTTCCGGTACGAGAGGTTTACCATCCACAACCTTCGAGTAAAGGTTTGGATCGTTTTCACTCATAGTGAATCTCAGCAGCATTAGACAGCTAGCAATCCTCTCATATTATGCCTGAGGTGTTTTTCTTCAAGCCATAGAGGGCTTTCTTCCACCTGTATACATGAGATTCCTTGATCATGATTCTCAGACTCCTCGGGTTGTTCCAAATCGGTGAACCTGCTGCATGAGGGGAAAAGTACCCTTATAATATTTTCCTTCGGTACGTTTCAGACATGTACCTTCATGCTCCTTTTTGAATTCAGGCATCCAAGTCACCATCTGACTCACAGACCTCCAGTGCTGAGTCAATGGACATGGTCCCCAGTGGACTTCCTGCAACTTGATACAACCCTGAACTCAAAAACATCTTTGAAAGATTTTCAAACACGTACCTTTCCATCGATAAGTTCCATCATGTAACCTTTGACTTCCATTTCCGAGATGGACATCAGGTTCTTCATGTGATCAGGTACATAAAAGAGATTTTGGGGTTCCTTGCTTTCGTGGAAGAGTCGACCATTTCCTTGATGTCCTGCATTATCAGTCATTCTTTTGATCATGAAGATGTCTCAGGAATGATTGTTATCAAGAGATGTGTCTCTACCATTCGGACACTCCTTTGCACAATGGCCGATCTTATTTCAACAAGGCATCCGCCTTTCCTTCCACCCTTGGATCCGAACTTCCTAATGAAGTGATCTTAAGATGAACCAATAGAATCTTCTGTTGCGCCATTCTGATAACATTCTCTGCTTTGACTTGACCCTAGGTGAATTATGAGGAACCCATTGATCCTTCTGTCTTGTCCCAACTGTCTTTGGTGATTGCTCTTTCACTCCTACTTGGGCATTGTCTTCACCTCAGCTCCGATACCATGTTAAGATTAGGTATGTTCTATGCTAGAGCAATTTATAAAATTTTCATAGTTAGCAATCACATCAGCATTACGATAAACTGCAGATATAACATAAATATAAAACGCAGAAGACAAGCCAATGCAATAGGACACAAGGTATGGCACGAGCCAGGGACAAACCCCACAATGTGTGGGGAAACCCTTTGATCAAATCTTCTTTTATCTTCAAATTTTAGCAGAGAGAGAGATGGTACAAATACATTTGAAGTCAACACTTTGACTTGCCAAAATACGAGATCAGAAATCAGAGATATTTCATCATGAAGATGACAGATAGTTCTGATGACAAGGACCACTGATCTGAACTCAGGTGAAGGCACACTTCTCAGTCCTTGTACTTCAACTGATTCACCATGCTACATCCAACCATGCTGCGTCCATCACTATACTTATCCATGCCTTAGAACAGCAGTATTTAACATGCTGCTCCTTTACATCGATCTTCTCCTTGTGACTATTTTTCCTTTAAGATCGAGATCATAACTATGCTTAGATCATTACTGTAACTTGAAATATGTCAAGACAGTATATGCTATACAGAGACCATAATTGAGATCTTGACTACATCTGGAGGTATGCCAAGGCAAGGATCATTGAGAGGCTTTACTTCTGAGTTACCCATCCGAGAAGTATAGGACCACTATACTCATCCGAAGTACTGAACCACTACACTTGTCCAAAGTCCTGAACCACTGTAATTTCCTCTGAAGAATATCAGATGAATCCTAGTTCTGTGTGATTGTAATTACCCCGAAGTTTCAGAGATATTCGAGATTCCTGTACTACTATACTTGTTATGAGTCGAGACCAAAGTTATGCTTGGAGAGAATGTCGAGGTTACTAGAGGCAAATCCAAACCCTTATCTGCGGTTGCTTCTGAGATTGAATACCCTTCATTGTAATGTCGAGGTTGTCGTGATTATGCCGAGAATGTATACCGAGACTGCTACAGGAATATCATATATATGTCGAGATTGTCATAGCAACTGTAGGATCATTGTTATCACTGCGGTTAGTTATTACGTCAATAATGTACCTCTGAAAGAGCAGAGATATTTTATGCTGAGATTGTCATATCAATCTATTCATGTAATGCAGAGACTTTCATTATAAGGATTCGGTCTCTGTTGAGAATGCATATAGATCAGACCTCACTACAGTGTCCTTATCCGAGATCTTCATTTCCTTATCCATCCGAGTTTTGTGCCTTTGATTCATAGGTAAGCCGAGAGAATATTTAGCCCAGTTCATAGATCAATTCTGCGTCCTCATCATACCTTCAAGTTCTGGTCATGACTGTACGGAATACCCCGGTTGAGGTGCATTCATACCCCAATGCGGGACTGCTTCTCCATGCGAGATTTCAGAGTGAGGAAATGTGAGATCTTCTTCCTTGATTGCGGCTCCTTGACTCGAAAATTCAGAGAGACAAAAACCGAGATCTAGCTTGACTGCACCTTATACCCATCTGAGGTGCAGTCAAGTCCTTCACCGAAAATCCCTGCGGCTCTGCTCCTTCTAGTATATGTGAAATTTCAGAGAGAATTTGCGAGTTTTGTTCATCTTCTTAAGCTACGTCAATATAAACAAGTCTCTATGTACAGCGTATAAGGTCTCCTCCTGAACATCGTATAAGTAATTGACTGCGTTGGATCAGCTAGGGCATCATCTGTAGCTAGGGCTCCTTCTTAGGCCAACGTATTCTTTTGGTCCTCTCCTTCTCCAAAAACCCATACGTGGAGAGGAGATCACCTCAAGAATACGTGTCTACAAATGATATCAAATCCTCATCTGTTTATACCAAAATGAGGATGATGAATAGACACGTCGGCTGGGCTTCTAGAGCCTACATAAGAGTTGGTCGGCTTGACTATAATTACATAAACAAAATAAATTCATATCTCCATAAATAATTATCGGAATCGGATGATCTTTAAATCAATCCTACACCTCTCGATGAGAGGGATCCAATAAAAATATCAGCTGCCATAAATAAGCCGACCCACATGGAGTTTGGCCCTAGTTGCCAATTTAACAAGGGGCCAATGAAGCATTTCTTCATAAGGTTTTCCCAAGTTAGGATTTTATTTTGATGAAAAAGCCAAATACATAACTTTATTTTCATCAATTGAGAGGACTTCCAAAGCTCCTGCCAGACTTTCTTAGCTTTTACTAGGTTAAATCCAGTGATTTCCCGTTTAGCCTCTTTGAGATTGTAGTTACCTTCATTGTTCTTACCCCATCTTAGTTGGTCAGGAGAAGAGGAGACTAGGATCCTTCTTTGCTCTACTTCCTTAGGAAGAGCCTCTACCATGCCCTTCAAAGGGCTTTCTTCGTTGTAACCTAGATTCTTCTTTCCTCCATTTATCCTTGTTCCTCCCTTGATCCCAGAAGTCTTTTACTAATAAGAGACCTTTGCTCTCTATGTCCCTTTTGAGGTCTGCTAGTTCATTTCTGTTCAGGATGGGTTCTTGTTGCCAGTTGTCCTCCCAGAATCTAGCTCGGTCCCCAGCTCTAATTCCCAAAAATAGTTCTTTTGGATAATTATTTTGTTCTCCCAAGCAAGGTTCCAAATGTATGAACCCATGATTTGTCCCGTCATTCTAATGTGATCATGTTCATGCCAGTGCTTGGCGTACTTTTGAGTCCAAAGCCTGGCCCATGGTGCTCTTGAATCCTTGATCCATTGCCACCATAACTTGGCCCCCGAAGCCTGACTCGGAGTCTCCGGATATTCCAGGCCCAAACCCCCATGGCCAGTAGGTTTGCATAGCTTGTCCCAGGCAACTAGAACCCACTTATTTTTCTTTTCCCCTCTACCCCATAGAAAATTCCTTTGAATGTTTCTTATATGTTGCTTTATTCCATGAGGAGCCAGTATAGCTGCAAACATAAAAATGGGAATGGCCTGCAATACCACCTTGGTGAGCACCAGATGCCCTACAAAGTTTAGAGCTTTGTGTGTCTAATTGTTGATTTTGTCCTGAAGCTTGATTAAAATTGGTTCCCATAAGAGCTTATATAGGTGTTTGTCAGAAAGAGGAATGCCTAGATATTTGGAAGGTAGCTGTTCCGTTTGAAAACCTAGAATCCTGGTGATATTTCTCTGTATTGCAATATTAGTGTTAAAGGAAAAAACCTTGGACTTACTTTGGCTTCCCTCTATGCCCGCTACCATAGTGAAATTGTTTAAGATATCTTTGACCTCTTTGGCCTCCCTTACTGTGGGTACACCCTGCAACATCGTGTCATCCACAAATTGTTGATGATTGTTGGCCTCTCCATTTGGGGTGAGCTTGATTCCCTGAATTCTACCTTCAACATTTTCCATTTTGATTGCCTTACCAAGCCCTTCCATCACGAGTACAAAGAGGAAGGGAGAGAGTAGATCACCTTGTTTGAGTCCCCTAGAAGGTGTAAAGGTATTGGAGGGAGCTCCATTAAGCAGAATTGAAAAGTTGGTCAAGGAGACTAAAGCCATAACCCATCTTATCTAGTCTTGGTTTAAGCCATAGGCTTTAAGAATGGCTCTGATGTAAGACTAGCTAAGTTTTTCATATGCCTTCGCAAGGTCTAATTGGATGATCATACATGCTTGCTTGCTGAGTTTGAGAGAGTGTACCACCTCATGTGCTTGGATGGTGTTGTTAAGGATCTACCTTCACTCCACATAGCCTGTTTTCTCCTCAGATATGAGGAGAGATAGCAACGACTTGAGTCTGTTGCCTATCACTTTGGAGATAATTTTGTAAATTACATTGCATAAGGCTATAGGTCTAAAACCATCTGGAGTGACATCATTATCCCTTTTGGGAATTAGAGCTATGAATGTTGTGTTTAGTGCCTTCAGACATTTTTTTGTTGCCTTGAGTCTTCAACTAC
This sequence comes from Pinus tabuliformis, assembly GCA_031772625.1. Classification (NCBI taxonomy): domain Eukaryota; kingdom Viridiplantae; phylum Streptophyta; class Pinopsida; order Pinales; family Pinaceae; genus Pinus; species Pinus tabuliformis. The sequence continues at coordinate 842,018,831 of CM062811.1, forward strand.
CTCGATTATGTCATGTTTGACTATATCCCAGCAAGCTTTGAAGAAATCGACATTGAAGCCATCTGGTCCTCGAGCTTTTCCATTTTTCATTTCCTTGATCACCTCACTAACCTCTTCTTCTGAGACTGGCTTGTTGATATTGTGGTTGTCCTCATTGGAGACCAACCTGGGAATGTACTGAGTGATCTTCGCAATGAACCTGGATCTATCTTCTATTGGCTCCTTTGTAATGTCCGAGAAGTGTTGTACAAGGATCGACTCCATATACTTGTGAGTTACAAGTTCGGAACCTTGTGAGTCCTTTAGCATGTTGATTATGTTATGTGACCTGTGAGCCATAGTAGATTTGTGAAAGAACTTAGTGTTCCTTTCTCCCTTTTTGATCCACTGGATCCGAGATTTATGTCTCCAAAAAGTTTCCTCTTGTAGACAACATTTCTCCCATTCTTCCTGTAGAGAATCAGTTAGTTTTTGTCTTTCCTCATTGAAGCCCTCTATGATATTAATCATATTAATCTCCTGGAGTTTTTGTTCAGTGCTTATTCTGGACTTGATGATGTCACCAAATTCTTTTTTGTTCCAATCCTTGAGTTTGGATTTAATGTGTTTTAGCCTTTGCTGGAGCATGTACATCTTAGTACCCTGGATGTTCAAATTTTCCTTCCACCATTTGAAAATGTTTCTGGGGAAGTTGGGATTAGAGAGCCAAGCATTTTCGAATCTGAAGGGCTGGTTCCTAGGTGTGCCCACGAAGGAAGCTGCTAGCTGTACAGGCCAGTGATTCGAGCCACCAAAGGGCATAATGGACACTGAAATGGTTGCTCCTGTGAGGATGAGATCCTCAGAGATGATAAACCTATCCAGTTTTGACGACACTTGTTAAACTCCACCTCTTTTCTTATTCCAAGTGAATGTCCCATTTGTAGTTTCAGTATCCACTAGTCCCATGTTCATGAGGAAATCTTGGGAAGGATTTCGAGTCTCTACCCAACTCTCTGGTGCCTCCTTTTTTTTACAAGAGAGATATTATCATATGGAAATCACCTGCTAGTATCCAAGGTATGTTGGGATACCTTGCTCTGAGATCTTCCAAGGATTTGAGCATTTTAATTTTCTCAGCATGTTGTTGAGGGCTATGCACATTAGTTATCATATAGGTCTCCTTGTCCCCTGTTAACACTCAGGTTGTTCCCCAAGCTCCTAGAAAAGGAAATATGGCCAAGGTAACCATAGATAAATCTTTTAGATGCAGATTCTATCCAATCTGCACCCAGAGAGGGCTCTCTCTTTATAGTTTAGCTTTGTTTTGATTTATATTAGGCTAGTTATGAAGTACAAGTTGTTTGTTTGATTTTTTGGATGATGATTTTCAATAAAACAGGGGTGAAAGTCTGAGAAGTTCAGTCCATTGGGCTATGGAGTCTATGAGGATAAACTGCTGGATATGGTTTCTTTAACAGAGGAGGTACTACAGAGCAAGATAATCAGAACATGAAACAATTTATAAGCTGAAATCAGATGGACATGGAGGTCAGGGGGTGAAAGGCAATTAAGAATCTTTCATCATGCTGGCAGAGGGAAAGTGAATGAATATTTCCAGGGAGCAATTAAGAATTCCCTAGATATACTCAAGGTGTAAGAACCAGGGGAAACAAGAGCAATGAAGAATTCCTGCTTATGCTAATTCTAAAGAAAACATAAAAAATAGCAGAGATTGAACACAGAGTACAGTGAAGTAAGTTCTGGGTTATTCTTTTTCCCTGCTATTAAGATTATGAACACAGATGATATATAAAAACATAGAAACTGTAAAACATGAGTTAAAAAGACTTATTGATCCATGAAATAATTCGAGAATTCTGCAACATAGTCCACTGTCATTAATCCCACATCCAAAGAGTTCAGTTCATCAACAACGCATTCCAGCAACCTTTTATTCAGAAGAGTTCTTAGAGTTACAGCGCAGTTCCAGAAATGTATCACCAACCCTTATTACTTAGCTTGGGGAGGTATTTGTACAAAATTGTTTACAAAATATCTCAAATGAGATAATATCTAGCAATATCTTCTTTTACCTACTCAGAAACAGAAATAAATGATCTTGGGAATAGGAAGAAATAAATGCAGAAATAAATTCTGCTGTGCTGGCAGCTCAGTTGGTAAGATGGGTTGATTGTTTGCTTGATGAGTCAGCCAATGGGTACTTCACTGATATTCCGCATTTCTGGGTTTTCTTTCTCGACTGCTTTTAATTTTGATTTGAATACTGCATCCCCACGTGACTCTCATCTGTTTCTAATCTCCACTTTACGATATTTTTTGTGTTCTGGAAAAAAGAAAACTTTGAAATCGGCCTACGAAATTTCCAGCATACTCTGCCACCACTGTTTATCTGGTAACTGGTGTCTACGCATTTTTATCAGAGTTTCATTGGCATCTGTGTACCTGAATAAAGTAGGCTGGACTGTGAAGAGATGTCTCACTTCATGCTCAATAAAAAACATATTTTCTAAATTGTCATACAGGCTCTGTCCAGATGGGAGTTCCTTTTCTTCTGCAGAACATGATGATGTTGTGATTTTATTAGCCACATGTATTCAACCTGTGAGCATAGTTTGCATGTGTCAACAATCTATAGTCATTGGTCAATAAACTTGGTAGACCATTTTCCTGCAAAGCTGTAAACTTCTGTGTGAAAGCATTTATCTCCACTTCCATGTCATGGCACTTTCTCTCCAGGTTTTGTATGAAGTTCTTCATGGTCAATAATTTTTTGGTTGTTAGAATGGTGCCTGTCTTGTACATGATCTCCAGTGTTGCCAGCTCTTCCTTTGTGTGAGTGTTCAAAAAATGTATTAGTCTATTGGCCTGTTCAGGCATGTGTCCCGATGAATTCCTGGCCTTTTGAATTTCTGCTTGAGCTGCTGCTACCAAATCAATCTGCTCATGAATTATCTATATTGATTTCCATGCATCAGTAATGGATTGGCCAATGTGGGTTCGTAAAATCATTTTGATTTCTGCCAAGCGTTTATGCAGGGAGAGAGATCCTTTTCCAATGCCTTTACTTTATTCTCTAATGCTTTTACCTCCCTTGTTTTTTCTACTACAATTATTTTATATTTGTCATAACTTATTTCCAACTTGGCCAATTTCTCCTTAGCATCCTTTAATTCTAAAACTTGAAGTTTTAAATCCTCCATAGACTTTATCAATTCCTCAGTGGTCATGGCAGTGTTGCTGCCTGCTGCTATTGTTGTTGCTGAAGTACTTGCCGTTGTTGATGTTGTGACAGTGGGAGGTGTTGACCACTACCAGTCAACTACCCATGCAGTACACCCCCATTTTCTTCGCAAAAAGGGGTAGCACTTGATCGACATGTCCGTGCCATCCTGCAGTCATCAGCAGCTTGATCATTTTAATTGTAAACCCAGTTTGCATGTATTAATTGTAAATAATCCTAGCAGATATGAGTCGTGTATGTAAATTTCCTAGGTGGACCTAACTTTCTAGTGGTAATCTATGTCCCGAAAGTTTTTTCGTCTCACCGATCCATGATCGGCAGAGTTTTCCTTCAGCCTGACCCCAAATCCGGGATGGATTTTGTCATTAGAACTTTAGGAGAATCCTAGTGTGTTAATCTGCTAGATTATAATTGTGTCGCAGGACTGGGTGGTTTATGAGGGTCTATGTTAAGTGGGTTTGTCCCCTTAAGATGTAAATTGTAAAAGTCATGATGTAATGTGTCTTGAGGGTTGGAAAATATTTAAATCCCCTCATGAGTCCTAAGTCCTAGGTCCTAGGTGGTGTTTCCAAAGGCTTAGTTCGATGATCCATTTAAGAAAATAACTAAAAATAATAAAATAAAATAAAAAAAATATATATATATATAATGAAATAAATAAAAAATAATAAAAAAATTATAAAATAAAGCAAAAACCCTAACTAATAAAATAATAATATTTTAAGTGAATGCATGCGAAATATAATTTTTTTTAAATGAAATAACAATTTCGACGGATGAGATTAAGAGATGTCTTGATCCTCCTTGACGGTCGAGATCATTTCGACATGGATCACTCGAACTAGCCGTTGGGATCATTTCCTTTAAGTAGGGTGCTAAGGGTCATTTCAAATCATTCGATCTATGAGTCTTGTACTGAAGAAGCTCTCTTGTAATCTGTTTCTGGTTAATAAAAGAAGACTTTGGGGTCCAAATCTTGCTGGTGTTACTCTCTGGAAGTGCTGTGAGCTGTTTTATTTTCTGCATATTTTATTTTTTAGCCATTAATAATAGCTTATTGTAGAGTATTGTGAGCACAGGTATCTTGTTCACTTGCTAGGGTTTGAGTGGTGTTAGGGTTTTTGAAGTAATGGCAGGTATCTCCATTACTTTTTGAGATCTAGCAGCGTTTTTGCCCTCTTTATTGATGGTTGAAGTGAGCTGTGCAGGAAACCCTTATTGAAGAAAATTGTTGGGAGTTTGGGCAAGTTCTCGGCTGAACCAGCCAACTCCCGCAAGCATTTTTTGTTGAGCCGAGTTGGGTTTGATCCTGGGCCTATCATTCAGTTTATTTTTCTAATTTTCCTGAGAGATTTACTGAAGTTCTTCACAGTGAAATCTGAAGTTGTTTTCGATAATATTTCTGTTCTTATTACCGAATATGGCTGTTAAGGGGCCAAAATCTGTAAATTAGTCAAGCTGATCTAGGGTTTCAAATTTTTTCTTTATACAGTTTTTATTAGAGTTTAGGGTTTTTAGGTTAGTTTATGGCATATATTATTTTAGGCTTTCTTTTCTTTTTGCAGGTACAGGATTAGCTTTCGGTAGCAAGGGTTTTGCAGAAGCTGCAAAGCATACATTGAAAAATCTTGGTCGAAATTTTGGGCCGTCAACAGTGGGAGCTGTGAGCTAACAAGTCAGCAATACACCATACACCTCTCACGTTGTCACCGCCAGAACAATCCAAGAGTTCTTGTGAATGTGTGTTGGATTCTCTGTGTATGGGCATCAAGTGAATGAAGCAACGACTGAAGCCTTTCACGTGAGCCGCCTTTTTTTTAAAAGCGTTAGGCAGCAAAACTAGTCTCAAATCGATCCAGCAATTCGTCTGTCGACTTCAGTATTGGGCCAATTTCTCATGCAATCGATTCACTGCAATACGTTAAGGAGAAGCATTTGATTATGCAGCTATGCCCTTCACTGCATAATACCAACGTGTTCTCCTCACTGCCGTCCGGTTGCTGGTCTTAAGAAATGGTTTAAGGCTCTTACAGTGATGAGCAAAGTCTTCAGCGTGGGCATCAGCATTAGAAAGACGTTACGGCTGCCTGTTGTCTCTGCCGTCAATGCAAAATCCTGCCGCCAAGCTCCCATTTGATCTGCAAACGTATCGACTTGAAAGCCAGTTGTTGATCGGTGTAATCGGTGACTTTAGCATTCATCCGCCGTCAAATTCCTCATCCGCCGTCGAAATCCCTTTTTGTTAATGAGCTCAATCGCAGACGAGGAGAAGTTTCAGTGTGAGCATCAGCGAAAAATTTCTTTGCTACGCAGACGAGCCACGGCTTCAGCGTAGGTGGCAATCAAAATTTCGTCGATATACAGTGGACACCAGGTATCAAAGGCAGATCGAAATCATTCAACGCATTGAAACATTCCATCGGGCCAGGTAAACGTATTAGGTGAGCTATGTATGCGTAGATCTCTTTTCCGTTTGCGTAGGAGTAGTCAATATTTTAGGGCCTTTTCTTAAGTTTTGGGGTTTATAAAATTTTTTTCATAATTTTGATTCTCATAGTTTTTTTAGTTTTAATTCATATTTTAGATTTTAATATAATGTTTCTTTTTTGAAATATGAAAAATAAAAATAAAAAGATTCTTTTATGCTTTAGGCTTAGTTTTAATTTTTATATAGTTAGGTTTTAGATTAATTTTAATGAGATTTTTTTTCAATTTTTGGGTTTTGTTTAATATAAAAAAAAAAAAATTAAAAAAAAGTATAAAAAATTTTGGAAAATTTTCTGTTTTGCGAGATCCAGTTGTTCTCGGGAAATTATCATGCTGAGATTCAAATTTATGGATGCAGAATGAATGTTTATTATTCTAGACAAATCTGTACCTGAAAGATCATCTTAAATATTAGCTGCATATGGTATCTGGTTAATGATTCATGATTTTGCATGGTTGCTTAAAGTTTTGATCAAAATTTCTTAGTTACTGGATATCGTTATTGAGCCTTGCCCATTTTAAGAACATTGATATCTTGCATCGTTCTAGCTTTAATGATAAATGCTTGCTCTACATGGTTTATATTGTTGCAGCATCTAACAATTAAACGATTAAACATTTACTCCACAAGGCACTGGTCATTCAATTTCTAAATCCATCTAGTGCTTATCATATCGTGTCTCCCAACCAGCTGGTCGACAGTTGGTCTTCGTCATATCATAGGGTCTACGCCCCTTAGCCGCAGGAGACAGGCTTAAACAGAGAGATCGGGGATCATAGTGACAGCCCCCGGTCTGAGCGTTGTTGTGTCAATCTGCGCGACAACATTTTTTGGCGCCGTTGCCGGGGATACTTTATTCTCGGTGTTTCAAACAACAATCATCCTTCTCATTTCTTATATTTTCATCTGGCCCGGCAACGCCAACATTTTTTGGCGTCGTTGCCGGGGACAAAGTTTTTTTGTTCCTGGAGTTTCATCGACATTCATCTTCCCATCTTTCTCATCTCTCATTTGAGGTGGCAGATTCAACCTTTGAGGTTGTCATTTGGATCTTTTATTGCCTTATTTTTCATCATATCAGCAACATCTCTTCGGTTTGTTTCTTGTTTGGGTGGCGACTCCATTTTCTCATTTTTCCTAGACAAGAAGCTTTCCACATATCTGCTTGTGTTTCCTTTCTGGATCTTAGAGTTAGACTCATTGTTCAAGTGGCGACTCCACTTCTTTCATCTCTTGATTTTCTTGAGCAGAGATCTATTTCTATCATCCATTTGATCCCTTATTATTCATCATGGATTATTCATTTAAACCATGTCGTTTTACTGACCGTCTCCATGATTTTCTGGAGGAGGCCATTTCTAAATTACCTATTTTCTTGGGTGGTGATTCAATCGCTGTCAGAAGGCATCTAGGCTTATTTACTCGCATAATGATCATATATTGTAGACCCCCTCAGTTTAATCATGAAAATATTAAAATGCGTCTTTTTGTCTTTTCTTTAGAGGGTGATGCTTTGAATTGGTTTAACAACTTTCCTAAGGATTCTTTCACTTCTTTACAAGACATTGTCAATGCTTTTAAAGATAGATATGGTTATCCAAACAGCTTGCCTTCTGCCCCTAAAATTGTGCAAAAGAAAGAAAGTAATCTTATAAAAGGTCTAGCTGTTGAAGAAAGTTTTCAAAATCAGAATGTGTCATCCACCGGAACTATCGCAGACTAAGTTCATGATAGTGGAAAATCAAGGATAAATGACAACGAAAAGGAAGAGCAAAAGCAAATCATACAAGAACTAATGTTGCTGGTGAAAAATATGGAAAGCAATCAAACTAACTATGTCAATGATGTGAAAACATTATGCACCCACCTGGAAAAACGTAATAGGGAGATGGAGATTGTGCAAAATCAGCATGCTAAAGAAATTGAAGCCATAAAGACTAATCATGAAACAGAAATTAGATTCATGCAAAGCAAAATGTCAAGCTTAGAGGAAAATATGGCGACCATGAAAGCTGATCATGATAGGGAAATTGATTCTATGCAAAACAAGCTATTAACTATGGATGAGGAAATGGCTATCATGACGTTCAATCATAATAATCAGTTGGCTAACATGCAAGCAAATCATGAAGAAGAAATAAATTCCATGCAGCATTGCTTGATGGACATAAAGGAAACGAATGATAAAGTAATAAAAGATATGGAAGAACACCATGCCAGGCAAATCAATGCTATAAAGGTTGAACACTCTAGTTAGATGGATGCCATTAAAATACAGGTTCAAAAATTTCAACAACGGTTAGAGGATAAGAGAAACCAGGGGACATCAACAGATCAGGAGCCTTCTCATTTGTTGCAACAAGTTCCATCTTATTATGAGGAGGTTATTGATTCGATTGAAAGATGGTTAATTGAAGGTGATCCAGATAGACTTAAGAATGATAAAGATCAGATGCAGGATAAAGAAAGACATATCACGCATACTTCATCTGATAGTTTTGAAACAGAAAGTTCCATGTCATCAGTAATTCAACCTACCACAAAGAAAAAGCGCAAGAGAAAGAGAATGAGATGAAGATTTGATGCATCAGACGGCCGCGAGCAGCGTGATTTTCAGATAGGAAAAAGTCCCACCATATGCAAAATTGGACATGGCACATCTGACAAGCAGCCGACAGATTTGCCTGAAAGCAGGCAAATGCTCAGTATGCACTATATTGAACACATCTGATACCATGGGGCATCCTTTGTATCGTATTTCTAACCCTACTCCTTGTTTTTTCCGCATTTTTAGGATTAGATTTACTTTTCTAGATAGTTAATAAATGAAGAGCTTTTATGTTTCCTATGCTTAATGTATATGATGATTTTTGGATGGACGCTACTTATTTTTGTGTTGTATGGATGCAGATTCTAGATTCTCACATTCCTACAGAGCAGGAACGTGTCCCCAGGTAGAGCCAGATGTTGACCACTACCAGTCAACTACCCATGCAGTACACCCCCATTTTCTTTGCAAAAATGGGTAGCACCTGATCGACATGTCTGTGCCATCCTCCAGTCATCAACAGCTTGATCATTTTAATTGTAAACCCAGTCTGCATGTATGAATTGTAAATAATCTTAGCAGATATGAGTCGTGTATGTAAATGGCCTAGGTGGACCTAACGTTCTAGTGGTAATCTACGTCTCGGAAGGTTTTTCGTCTCACCGATCCATGATCGGCAGAGTTTTCCTTCAGCCTGACCCCAAAGCCGGGATGGATTTTGTCATTAAAACTTTAGGAGAATCCTAGTGTGTTAATCTGCTAGATTATAATTGTGTCACAGGACTGGGTGGTTTATGAGGGTCTATGTTAAGTGGGTTTGTCCCCTTAAGATGTAAATTGTAAAAGTCATGATGTAATGCGTCTTGAGGGTTGGAAAATATTTAAATCTCCTCATGAGTCCTAATTCCTAGGTCCTAGGTAGTGTTTCCAAAGGCTTAGTTCGATGATCCATTCAAGAAAATAACTAAAAATAATAAATAAATAAATAAATAAATATTTAAAATGAAATAAATAAAAAATTATAAAATAAAGCAAAAACCCTAACTAATAAAATAATAATATTTTAAGTGAATGCATGCAAAAAAAAAAAAAAAATTAATGAAATAACAGTTTCGACAGATGAGATTAAGAGATGCCTTGATCCTCCTCGACGGTCGAGATCATTTCGACATGGATCACTCGAAGTAGCCGTTGGGATCATTTCCTTTAAGTAGGGTGCTAGGGGTCATTTCAGATCATTCGATCTGTGAGTATTGTGCTGACGAAGCTCTCTTGTAATCTGTTTCTGGTTAATAAAAGAAGACTTTGGGGTCCAAATCTTGCTGGTGTTACTCTCTGGAAGTGCTGTGAGCTATTTTATTTTCTGCATATTTTATTTTTCAGCCATTAATAATAACTTATTGTAGAGTATTGTGAGCACAGGTATCTTGTTCACTTGCTAGGGTTTGAGTGGTGTTAGGGTTTCTGAAGTAATGGCAGGTATCTCCATTACTTTTTGAGATCTAGAAACATTTTTGCCCTCTTTACTAATGGTTGAAGTGAGTTGTGCAGGAAACCCTTATCGAAGAAAATTGGTGGGCGTTTGGGGAAGTTCTCGGCTGAACCAGCCAACTCCCGCAAGCATTTTTTGCTGAGCCCAGTTGGATTTGATCCTGGGTCTATCATTCAGTTTATTTTTCTAATTTTCCTGAGAGATTTTCTGAAGTTCTTCACAGTGAAATCTGAAGTTGTTTTCGATAATATTTCTGTTCTTATTACCGAATCTGGCTATTAAGGGGCCAAAATCTGTAAATTAGTCAAGCTGATCTAGGGTTTCAAATTTTTGCTTTATACAGTTTTTATTAGAGTTTAGGGTTTTTAGGTTAGTTTCTAGCATATATTATTTTAGGCTTTCTTTTCTTTTTGCAGGTACAGGATTAGCTTTTCGGTAGCAAGGGTTTTGCAGAAGCTGCAAAGCATACATTGAAAAATCCTGGTCGAAATTTTGGGCCGTCAACAGTGGGAGCTGTGGGCTAACAAGTCAGCAATACACCATACACCTCTCACGCTGTCACCGCCAGAACAATCCAAGAGTTCTTGTGAATGTGTGTTGGATTCTCTGCGTATGGGCTTCAAGTGAATGAAGCAACGACTGAAGCCTTTCACGTGAGCCGCCTTTTAAAAAAAAACGTTAGGCAGCAAAGCTAGTCTCAAATCGATCTAGCAATTCGTCTGTCGACTTCGGCATTGGGCCAATTTCTCATGCAATCGATTCACTGCAATACGTTAAGGAAAAGCATTTGATTATGTAGCTATGCCCTTCACTGCATAATACTGACGTGTTCTCCTCACTGTCGTTTGGTTGCTGGTCTTAAGAAATGGTTTAAGGCTCTTACAGTGATGAGCAAAGTCTTCAGCATGGGCATCAGCATTAGAAAGACGTTACGGCTGCCTATTGTCTCTACCGTAAATGCAAAATCCTGTCGCCAAGATCCCATTTGATCTGCAAACGTATCGAATTGAAAGCCAATTGTTGGATCGGTGTAATCGGTGACTTTAGCATTCATCCGCCGTCAAATTCCTCATCCGCCGTCGAAATCCCTTTTTGTTAATAAGCAGAAACGTGCTCAATCGCAGACAAGGAGAAGTTTCAGTGTGACAATCAGCGAAAAATTTCGTTGCTATGGAGTCTCATTCACGCAGACGAGCCACGGCTTCAGCGTAGGTGGCAATCAAAAATTTCGTCGATATACAGTGGACACCGAGGATCAAAGACAGATCGAAATCATTCAACGCATTGAAACATTCCATTAGGCCAGGTAAACGTATTAGGTGAGCTATGTATGCGTAGATCTCTTTTCCGTTTGCGTAGGAGTAGTCAATATTTTAGGGCCTTTTCTTAAGTTTTGGGGTTTATAAAAAAAAATTTCATAATTTTGATTATCCCATAGTTTTTTTTAGTTTTAATTCATATTTTAGATTTTAATATAATGTTTCTTTTTTGAAAATATGAAAAATAAAAATAAAAAGATTCTTTTATGCTTTAGGCTTTGTTTTAATTTTTATATAGTTAGGTTTTAGATTAATTTTAATTTAGATTTTTTTCAATTTTTGGGTTTTGTTTAATATATATATTAAAAAAAAAAAAAAAGTATAAAAAATTTTGGAAAATTTTCTGTTTTTCCAGATCCAATTGTTCTCGGGAAATTATCATGCTGAGATTCAAATTTATCGATGCGGAATGAATGTTTATTATTTTAGACAAATCTGTACCTGAAAGATCATATTAAATATTAGTTGCATATGGTATTTGGTTAATGATTCATGATTTTGCATGGTTGCTTAAAGTTTTGATCAAAATTTCTTAGTTACTGGATATCGTTATTGACCTTGCCCATTTTAAGAACGTTGATATCTTGCGTCGTTCTAGCTTTGATGATAAATGTTTTCTCTACATGGTTTATATTGTTGTAGCATCTGACAATTAAACGATTAAACATTTACTCCACAAGGCACCGGTCTTTTAATTTCTAAATCCATCTAGTTCTTATCATATCGTGTCTCCCAACCAACTAGTCGACAGTTGGTCTTCATCATATCATAGGGTCTACCCCCCTTAGCCGCGGAAGACAGGCTTAAACGGAGGGATCGGGGATGAGAGTGACAGCCCCTGGTCTGAGCGTTATCGTGTCAATCTGCGCGACAACAGGAGGGACTGTTGTTGTAACTGTAGGAGGAGCAGTTGTAACTGTTGGAGCTATTTGAGATGGCTGGGAGGTCAACACTCCCTGATTTTCCTGTAATGCCTTCTCCAATGCTTGCTTTGTCTCATTTAGCCTTTGATTCATCCTCATCAGCAAATCCATCATATCTTCTTCTACTATTTCTTTCACAACCTTTGTGGTCTGTGGATGCATTGTGATTGGAAGCTTCAATTGTTTCTTGAGGGCAGCTATGTCATCCTCCTTTTTCTTCATCAATGCCTTTATTCCCTTGGCATCCTTGGGATCATGTCCTAGCTCAATAATAATTTCTTCCAAGTATTTGATCTTGTTATCCTTGGCTAAAGAGGAAGATTTTTCCAATTCCATTTGGGGCAGAGGTATTCTTCAATGAATTTTGCAATTTATGGGCCAACAATGCCTTATCTTCCAATGTGGAGTAAACCATCTCTCCGGTTTGCTTATGTAATTCAATCTGGTCCATTAGATGGATATCTTTGGAAAAAACTTCTAGATTGGTCCAGATATAATCAGCAGCTAACTATGGCTACTGCATTTTGGGCTTAAAGTGACTAAGGATCATTTTTCCCTCTTGAATGTCATATGCTGACATTAGCCTTTGTTGATTTGTGGGTGCCATCTTCAGCAAGTGATTATAAAGCTGAATTCTTAATGGCTCATTCTTTGCCTTTATTTTAGTGAATGATTTCTTAATGTCAGAGCCTTGCCTGCTTTGTGGCTTGGTGGATGAAAATTCCACACTATGTTGTCTTCCGATCTCCTGCCTGTGTGAACTAGCCGATGTTTCTGTGACCGGGGATGTATCCTGGCTGACTACTATTTCTTCCCTTAAACTATCTGTGGTCTCTTGAATAAATTCCTTCTCTGATAGGGGGTTCAATCTTTGCCTCTTTTGTCCTGGTTGCTCTGCATAACTGTTGATCGGTGTGTCTTCTTGCCTATCCCTTTTCTTACCTTTTTCCTCATTTAGAGGGGTTTGCAGTACAGGTATTTCTGGTGCTTTTGTTTGTGCTGGAGGAACATGCCCTTGGCCTTGTGCGTTTGATGTAGTAGGCTATTCTGTCATTATGTCATGTTCTATGTCTATTACCTCCTTGGCCTTTGTTGATCCTGTGTTGGCTTTTTGTGTGGGCTGCTAAGAAGTCCCGGAAAAGGATGTATCACCTCCTATGTGCTGAGGCAACTTGAAGGATACCTATCCAAAAGAGTCCAGGTCAAGAGTTTTTTCAAGCTCTTTCATGGCTTTTCCAAATTTCTCTTCCTTAGTAATCAATTCAACTAGTGTGCCTTCTACCCATTCTTGTTGGTTAGCATATTGTTGGATTTCAGGGATCTGGTGGTGAACATATGCCGTTAGCTTGTTCTTCACTTTTCTATAAATTATGAAATGATCGGAGATCATATGGTGCCCAATAAAATCTTTGTTTTAATTTAAGTTCCTCCCCTAAAATCTTATCAGCCTCCTCCCAAGCTTCCCTTTTATTAAAGACAAAAGGGCCCAATTGATTTCTTATTTTCAGCTATGCCTTTTTCTTGGCATCAATAAAATGAGTCAAATCTGAGCTAATAAATTGCTTGAAATATTCTAGATCAAACAGTCTCATAGACACATATTTTGGTAGTTTATAGGGGCATAACTCACAGCCATATATCTTGATCTCAGTCTGATTCTGGTAAAAGTACCAGTCACCTATGCCGTAGTTTTTTGAGAGCTATAAAATTTTATGCATTTCACCAGAGAGTCTAGCAAGAGGAGTTGTCATCAGTAGAGAAGAGGCGAGATGTATGAACAGGTCAATGAATTCACAGTAAGTAAGGGGAGCCACTAACACGGTGGAAGACTGAGGTCCAGAAGATTACAGACCTTCGCTCTCATTTCACATTCAGTTTTTTGAGGGGAATTTGAAAACTATCTGGTTGATTGTATAGCAACAAATGATAGATGTATGATGTGTATTTAAACTCTCTCTCTCTATCGAGGCTCATGAATTGTTCATGGATCTTATAAGCTATGAAGGTGGCATAATCATATTTGACAATAGGGGGTTGTCCTGGAGTAAACATGGACAACAATACTAAGGTAGTCTCATCAACAAACTCACTGGTTTTAAATCCCAAGATGTAGGAAATCATGTCTATAATGAATCTTCCTGCCTTGGTGAACTAAGAGTGCAGATAAGGAGGAGGTTGTTGGGGCTAACAATCTAGTTTCATGAACAATTGAGTTATTCTGGTTATCTTTGAATTGGGAATTTTGGCACCTTTGTCAAGCAATAATCCCATGGAAAGAGAAGCCAGAGGCTGAGTTGGCTTAAAGTGAAGCATCTCATTGATGGACTCAGGGGTGATATAAAAGAGGACAGTTCCAGAAGGGGCCATCACTGCCCTTTGAGTAGGCGCATAGTTGGCTTTGCATTGGTGGATGAAATCAGGGAAAACATTAATTGAGGGGAGGTAGTATATGGGCATATTGGATTCCAAAATTCCATAGACATCAGTATTTTTGCAGTAGCTATTCCTAATTTCACAAAAATATTGGAGATGGGGCACATAACTGATGAAGTCTTTAATATGAAAATCCCTGTCAGCCAGGGGCAACCATTCCAATTCTTTGTGTGGTGCATTGAGGGGGGCAATATTGAGGGCCACTGGAGCCTCCATTATTCAAATTTCTTATGATTTATCAATTTTGGAGCTTGGGTTCTTGCAACAGGATAGGTAGAATGACACTTTTGGGTCCTTTCCGCGGAAATTGCAGGCCAAAACGAGCTTGAATTTAGTTTAGTGGGGCCAATTTTGCAGTGGGAGACGGGGTTTGAATGCAACAGAGTGTTTCTAATTGAAAGTTGGTTGTTTTTGGTGAATTTTCAGAGAAAAATAGAAAAAACAGGTTTTGGGAGCAAAGTTCTAGTAAATACCTGTTGTAATGGGCGCCCTATGCGAAATACAGGTGGCAGACCGAGCTGAGGGGCTGAGCTATGGAGTCAATTTATCTGGGTGGCAGATTGTGAAGTTGAAATGGTGCTTCGGACGTGAAATAGCATGTAGAAGTCACGCAGAAGAAATAAACAAAAATGGATGAAAACCGACATTTTATGCCATTTTAACCAAATTTTGATTTTGGCGGGTTTTTGGTGCGCTTCGGTCAGGTGATGTCAGCATGACGTAATCTTTGTCATGTAGTGGGGCTACGGAGGCTGACCTGGTGGTGACGTGGGTGACATGGAGGATGATGCAGAGGTGAGGTGGCAGACGATGTGGGTGTTGACATGGGTGACAACGTTAGCGGGGGGGAAGCGAGGGCGGTATATGGTATTATCCCGCACCACTTTTGCACGAAGGTTGTTTTGGGTGGAGGGGTTGTGGTAGCATAGGGTGGGCGCCACGTGGATCCTGTACGATGGAAAAACCGCCATTTTCCTGGGTGCTATCATTCGGCTATCGGAGGGGTTCCGATATTGACATGGTTCGTCCGATGGGAAAGCCCAGATTGAACGGTCAACAGTTGAGGGAGTTAGCGGAGGGGTATGACGTGGGGACCCACCAAATAATTCGGCGCTTTGTAATGTTTTTGCAGGGTTTCGCAATGTATTTAAGTTTTGGTTAAGTCTACGGGTTGGTTATTCATTTAACCAAATGTTAAATGAAACCCAAGGTTTATATGCGCACATAGGGAGGGTTGTCCATAAGGTTTCGGATAAACCTTGGACCACCTTTAAAACATTAACATATGGCTTTAATTAAGCCTGGGGTGGAATATTAAGAACTTTGGGATTTTTATGTATTTTATATAATAGGGGCAGGGAAAACCTTATATAGGAGTTATATAATATAGTTAATAGGTTAAAATGAGGAATATTTTCAAACAAAAGAACTAAGTACAAAGGTGAAACTTAGGCTTAGGGGAGCGAAAGGTATTCAAGATATGAATTTGGAAAACCTAGTAGAATGGAAGAAAAGTATTTTTACATAAGAAATGTGGCTTCAATGTCCTAAGTAGAAACAGAGTTTCGCTTAGCCTTTCTCATAAAATGAAGTAAACTAGGACCATTAAGCATATCTCAATGTCCTTGAGGGGAGGGGATGTCAGTAAATGTTCTTGGAGAAATGAGGAGGGAAATTAGTCATGCTTCAACTATTTTGGAGCCATCTTGCCATGTCACTTATGATATCCATGAGATAAATCATTTTTCAAAGGAAAAAATTGCTCACAAACCTACTTCTGCAACCTGAAAACTGCCTACCCAGCCTATTATACCTAACATTTTTCTTCCTTTCTTTCGGTGCATTTGAACTAGCAAACCCTTACTCTCTTCTTTTCTTTTAACTTCCCTCCTATCTAAGTCTGCCCTTATTTCTTCCAGGGGCTCAGATTTAGCTGTTAAGCACCTTTGCTTTTCTACCTAACTATTGATCTGCCAAGCTTGAACTGTTTGGATAGATTTTATTCTTTAACTCTAAAACAAGAAATTTAAACATGGACACTGGCCAAGATTAGGCTGTTTGGCCATCCATCAACTGTGACAGCAGTCACCTGATTTCTCATACAATGAGACTCTTCAAAAATAGAATAGTAGTGGCAATTTGGACTAGCACACTTTCCTGGTCTTTTCTTTAGGGTTCATTTCTTTTCTTTTTTGACCAATTGACTCTTTCTGCCCTTTGATTTTTCTTTTAGGGCATACCCTCTTTTTGTTTTTTAATTTTTTGATTTTTTCAAAATATGGAACCTTTGCAGCATGGAAAGGATGAACGTTTTTGGCATTTCATCAGTCAATCATGAAATATGACACCTATTGGTATAGGAACCTAACATCCCCTATAGGCTGGCAAACCATAGAAAGGTAGTTCCTAGACGCTTCATCATCCAGTATCCCCAGCTTCTATGGATCCCACGGCGTGAGAATCCCTCCTACAGAGTTAGTGGCTTTCACCTCCAAATAATCATACTTAATTAACCATTTATTGTGGATCTCTCTTATTTTTTCCATTGAGCATTTCATTTCTTGAATAAAGACCATGTTTGGTTTTTCCTCTTTTAATCTATTACTGAGATTTCGTGTTTTCTTCTACTCCCTAACCCTCTTATATTCCAGGTTGTGATCTTCATTAAGAAATATTAGTAAAGGGTACCTGGTAAGATCTTTCATCTTACCTGAGTTAATCGTCAGCTTCCCACATTCCGTTAGCAACTCATTCTATGTTTTTCTTCCTCTTTTCCTTCCTGAGTCTTTTGGAGATGATGCCTTCGGGTCCTCCATCACTTTGAATCCACTTTGTTCTTGGCTTTTGTGATTTTTTTTTACTCCAGTTCCCTTTGATTGCGCCCTCCATCGATAGAGTTGTTGGACTCGATCATAATCTTCTTTAGGTAGTGAGTCAACACCTCTGTTCTTCCCCTGTTCCAAAAATTTCTCTAGATCTAGATTTTTTCCATCTAGAATCTCCTGTAGCTCATGATCCTGTGTACTTGCCTCACTTGGGGTCATTTCCTGGTCCTTGTTGATCTCCATGTAGCTTTGTGGTTCCTCGAATTGCTGATCGTTTACTAGGATATCCTCCATTTTGACTTCCATATCCTGCTCCTTAGGGGTGTTATCCTTGACTGGGTTTATTTCCACTTCCTTGTCCCCTTCCTGGAGGATTTTGAAGCTATTGTATCTTGTCTAATTATCCTTACTTTTCTTCTTATTTACTCCTTTTCCCCATTTCCCTTTGCCTCCAACCTTGGTAAAACCCTCATGATCTTTGTCCAAAGGGGTCTTTCCACTATTTTCCATATAGTTTGTGGGGCAATCCCTGAATATATGGCCATGCTCATGATATTTCCGACATTTGAAAGGTATGTGCTCATATTCTACCATTTTCATCCATTCCTCATCATATACTTCTAATATTATTGCATCCGGTAGGGCTCCAGATAGATCCATTTCCACACATATTTTAGCGAAGGAAGTATATTTACCTTTGAGAGTTGCTTTTGATATTTTCACAAAATTCCCTAGCTTGTTGCCTATGGTTTTTAGTGACTCTGGTTGCCAATAGTCTAGAGGTAGTGAGTAAAGTCTGATCCAAACCAGTACAAATGTGAATGTTTCTCATTCCGGGACAAAGTTCATCGTCCATGACCGCATGTAAAGTCCTGATGCAACATAGAAGTATGGTCCCCCTTCAAACACTCTATCCTTGTCCTCTAGGATTGTAAGCACTACTATGAAGAAGCTCTTTGAACCCAGATGCACATGTATCTCTCCTTTGGGCTTCCAATGGCTCCTAATCTAGATGTGTAAGGTTCTCTCCGTTGGCAATATTCCCATAAACTTGCAGATGATCGCATGTTCTCTCATATGGTCCCTATGCACTTGAATTGCTCAATCACTTAATATGACCCTGGGCTCAACTCGGGTTTGCATGCTCCCGTGGTTTTTGTTTGAGGCCTTTTCTTGCTACTACTTCCCTTTTCCCCTTCAAAACCAGAGTCCTGTTGCTCCTCTTCCTGATTCAGGATCTCATTACGTCCTATTGTTTCCTTTCCTCCTGTTTATACAATGTTTCCCGTCGGTATTTTGAATTGTTTCCCTCCTGCTGCCCTTCATCCCTCTTAGAAGACTTGACTGTAGGAGGGGGTAGCACTCCCTCCTGCGCGACCTGCCATGAAACCCTAGAACCCAAACGAGTGCCAACTTCAGTTTTTTCTCAAGTTGCAGAGCTTTTTCAATATTCCTCCACCGGAATAATGCAATCAATGTTATTGTAAGAGAAATAATCCATTTGTAAGAGCGATATAAGCATATTTAAACATATTGAAGACCTAAAATCCTAGCATTGTCTACTAGCACAATGGTTGATTGGTTGAAAGCACAGGATGCTTGCTTGGTCGACGTTACCATCCTCTTCTCTAAGGCACGTTGTGTGGGGGTGTGTGTGTGGTGTGGAACAAAAAAGCATATAAATTTAAACATACCATTTTATGTATATCATCTAAGTGGTACTACCAGAGAACCATGCTAGAAGGAGAAAACATTGAGCACACAAATAATAACAACATTATTTTGATGGAAAAAACATGACTCACCCATCCTATCCTCTGTGTCTACATTTCCTAATATATCATCTCCACTCGACCCTCCCATACACTACAACTGTAGTCATTCGTTGCACAAAGTAATATTATATATGAGATCACTAATAAATCACAAGAGGTTAAAGAATAAATATATAGAGTGATGAATTAACTATACATATAACTACCTTCCCTTGGCTAATATTATAACAATGGAAATCATGAACAACAATCCCTAAACATGAAAACTGCAGTGTCAAATTTCCATTTCTTAAATCAAAGTTCTAGGAAAAAAGCCCGAATCTCACATCCATGAACAAGATCATACTACCTCAAAACTATGATAAAATGATAATTCATTGTGAAACTAACAAATATTTCAGTGTATTAAAGGACAATAGTATTGTGTAGGTGAAAAGCATGACTCACCCATCTACTATGCCATTTTGTAGAATGTCTACTGTATCTTCACAACTTGACTTGTGTAGAACATACAATTGTAGTCCTTCACGACATAAAAAAAGATCAATATGGTTGACTATGAGAGCATAGGTAAAACATAATATAATTTGAATAGTAAACAAACGAAACCACAAATTAGTGAAAGATAATTTTAAGCCTAAGTGCATTGCATATAAAAATGATGACTCACTTTCATTCATTAACAATATCCTCAATTTTCTTAGTTTACTTCTTCCATTTTTGTTTCTGCACCCAACAAACAAAACCAAGACCAAACTACAAAAAACAAAAAAACAACAAAAAAAACAAAACAAAGAGTACAACACAACCAACAAATGATACCTAGATCAAACTACAAAAAACAAGAAAAAATTCAAAACAAAGGAAAACTAGTACAACACAACTTGGCCATGCTCAAACTCAACAAAACAAAAAATGCAGAGAATAACAAAGAAAATATTACAAACACCCCATCTACACATCATCTCTCCCGCAATGTGTTGTCCTCCGCTGAAAGGGAAAAAATTCTATTGAATAATCTTAAAATACACACAATTAGTAATGTTCAACATATTTCAAAACCAATAATTATTCATAATAAGAAACACAACTCCCCTAGAATTTGTTTTATAACGATGGAAACTATTTGTATTCCACGTGTTTGTGCTTATAAAAACAATCCATCTACATAAGGTAACCAACAAAATGTTAGAATCGTTATATAAAGTTAAACTAGATAGTATGCAATAATTAATCGTAATAAGGAACACACATTTCTTTGAGATTGTTATAAAAAAGGGGAGACTCCATTTTGTATTTCAAAAATTCTTGGTCAGTGGAACAAGTCATCTGCAATAGATACACAATAAAATATTCGATTTCTAATAAAAGTCAAACTAGAGAGTTTGAAGGCATGAACTTCAAAATAAAAACACGTATACAACAAAAAACAAAAATTGCAAACTTCCCCTTTGCATATTATCTCTATTCTAGTGTCCTCTTCTGCACTGAAAGAAAAAATGTGGGGTGAATAAGGTTAAAATAAAGACACAGATAGTAATAGAAAGCATAATTCAAAACAAATAATTATTAATTATACCAAGCATACCTCGTCTAGATTTTTCTATATAAAGATGGATATTTGATTTTTTGTTCAACTTACTCGTGCTCAATATAACAAGCCATCTACAAGAGATACATATTAAGATATTAGAATCATTATACAAGTCAAATTGGAGAGTTGAATGCAAAATCAATCAAAATGTCAAATATACTTGTCTTCAAGCTTTGTTATATAAAGGAGGATAATCCATTTTGTATTTCACGTATATGTGGTCACTCAAATCAACCATCTGTAATAGATACAAAATAAAATATTAGAATTCTAAGAAAATCTAAACTAGAGAGTCAAAGGCATGAACTTGTGATACAGCTTAATTAAATTCCTTTTATATTCCATGCTATACCTCAAAATATATAAATTTCCAAAATTGGACGTAATTCTACCACGATTAAAACAATCAATGTTATCGTAAGAGAAATAATACATTTTCTAAGAGGAATCTAAGCATATTTAATCATATTGAAGACCCAAAATCCTAGCATTGTCTACTAGCACAATGGTTGATTGCTCGAAAGCTAAGATGCTTTCTTACTCGACCTTACCATTCTCCTCTCTAGGGCATTTTATGTGAGGGTGTGCGTGTGTTGTGGAACAAAAAAGCATATAAATTTAAACATACCATTTTATGTATATCATCTGAGTTGTACTACTCGAGAACCATGCTAGATAGAGAAAACATTGGGCACACAAATAATAATAACACTATTTTGTTGGAAAACATCATGACTCATCCATCCTCTGTGTTGCATCTAAATCTCCTAAGATATCATCTCCACTCGACCCTTCCAGACACTACAATTGTAGTCATTCGTTGAATAAAGTAATATTATATATTTGATTAGAAATAAACCAAGAGAATTTAAAGAATAAATATACAACGATGAATTAACAATACACATAACTACCTTCACTTGGATAATATTATAACATCGACAATCATGAACAATAATCCCTGAACATGTGAACCATAGTGCAAAATTTCCATTTATTTCATATAAAAATTCTAGGGAAAATGTTGAATCTCACACCCATGAACAAGATCATACTACCTTGAAATCATGATAAAACGATAAATCATTGTGCAACTAACAAATATTTCAGTGTATCAAAGGGAACTAGTATTATGTAGGAGAAAAGTATGCCTCACCCACCATCTATGCCATGTTTGTAGAATGTATAAAGAATCTTCACCACTTGACTTGTGTAGACCATACAATTGTAGCTCTTCACTACATAAAAAAGATCAATATAGTTGACTATGAGAGCATAGATAAAACGTATAATAATTTGAATAGCAAACAAATGGAGCGACAAATTAGCGAAATATACTTTTAAGTGAAGTGCATTGCATATAGAAATGTTGAGTCACCTTCATTTATGAAAAATAACCTCAATTTTCTTTGTTTGCTTCCTTCATTTCCATTTCCGCACACAACAAATGAAAACAAGACCAAAGTACAAAAAACATTAAAAGAACAAAAAAAAAACAAAGGAATAGTACAACACACCCAACAAATGAAACCCAGACCAAACTAAAAAAACAAGAAAAAATGCAAAACAAAGGAAAATGAGTACAACATAGCATGGCCATGCATAAACTAAAAAAAAAAAAACAAAACATGCAGCCAAGGATAAAGAAAAAATTGCAAACATCCCTTTTGCACATCATCTATCCTGCAATGTGTTGTCCTCTGCTGGAAGAAAAAAAAGGTAGGTTGAATAAGCTTAAAATACACACACAATTAGTAATGTTAAACATATTTGAAAACCAATAATTATTCATAATAGGAAACACAACTCCCCTAGAGTTTGTTTCATAATGATGGACGTTTGTATTCCACTTGCTAGTTTGTATTCCACTTGCTCATGCTCATCAAAACAAACCATTTACAGAAGACATATTAGAATCATTATACAAGTTAAACTAGAGAGTATGGAATAATTAATCGTAATAAGAAACACACATTTCTTTGCGATTGTTATATAAAAGGGGAAAATCCATTTTGTATTTCACATATTTTTGCTCACTTGAACAATCCATCTGCAATAGATACACAATTAAATATTAGATTTCTAATAAAAGTCAAACCAAAGATTTTGAAGGGATGAACTTAAAAAAAAACATGTAGACAACAACAAACAAAAAATTGCAAACAAACTTCCCCTTCACACATTATCTCTATTGTAGTGTTTTCTTCTCCACTGAAAAAACAGTGGGGTGATAAGGTTAAAATAAAAACACAATAATGGTAAACATAATTCAAAACAAATAATTATTCATTATACCAAACATACCTCGTCTAGAGTTTGCAATATAAATATAGACATTCCATTTTGTATTCCACTTACTTGTGCTTGCCAGAACAAGCCATCTACAGCATATACATAATAAGATATTAGAATCATTGTACAATTTAAATTGGAGAGTTGAATGCAACAATCAATCATAATATGAAACATACTCGTCTTTGAGCTTTGTTATATAAAGGAGGATAATCTATTTTATATTTTACGTATATGTGGTCAGTGAAATCAACCATCCGTAGTAGATACAAAATAAAATATTAGAATTATAATAAAATCTAAACTAGAGAGTTGAAAGCATGAACTTGTGATCCAACTTAATTCCATTCCATTTATATTCCATGTTAAATCTCAAAATATATAAGTTTTCTAAACTAGACGTAATTCTACTAGGAATAATGCAACCAATGTTATTGTAAGAGAAATAATCCATTTTGTAAGAGTGATATAAGCATACTTAAACATATTGAAGACCCAAAATCCTACTCTACTAGCACAATGGTTGATTGGTTGAAAGCTCAGGATTCTTGTTTGCTCGACGTTACCATCCTCCTCTCTAAGGCACGTTGTGTGGGGGTGTGTGTGTGGTGTGGAACAAAAAAGCATATAAATTTAAACATACCATTTTATGTATATCATCTAAGTGGTACTACTCGAGAACCATGCTAGAAGGACAAAACATTGAGCACACAAATAATAATAACAATATTTTGATGGAAAAAACATGACTCACCCATCCTCTCCTCTGTGTCTACACTTCCTAAGATATCATCTCCACTCGACCCTCCCACACACTCCAACTGTAGTCGTTCGTTGCACAAAGCGATATTATATATGAGATCACTAATAAATCACAAGAGGTAAAAGAATAAATATATAGAGTGATGAATTAACCATACACATAACTACCTTCCCTTGGCTAATATTATAACAACAAAAATCATGAAAAATAATCCCTAAACATGAAAACTGCAGTGTAAAATTTCCATTTCTTAAATCAAAGTTCTAGGAAAAAGCTCGAATCTCACATCCATGAACAAGATCATACTACCTCAAAACAATGACAAAATGATAATTCATTGTACAACTAACAAATATTTCAGTGTATTAAAGGACAATAGGACAATAGTATTGTGTAGGTGAAAAGTATGACTCACCCATCTACTATGCCATTTTGTAGAATGTCTATTGCATCTTCACAACTTGACTTGTGTAGAACATACAATTGTAGTTCTTCACTACATAAAACAGATCAATATGGTTGGCTATGAGAGCATAGATAAAACACAATATAATTTGAATAACAAACAAATGGAACCACAAATTAGTGAAAGATACTTTAAGCCTAAGTGCATTGCATATAAAAATTATGACTCATTTTCATTTATTAACAATATCCTCAATTTTCTTAGTTTACTTCTTTCATTTCTATTGCCGCACCCAACAAATGAAACCAATAACAAACTACAAAAAATATCAAAACAACAAAAAAAACGAAACAAAGGAAGAGTACAACACAACCAACAAATGATACCTACATCAAACTACAAAAAACAAGAAAAAAATTCAAAACAAAAGAAAACTAGTACAACACAACATGGCCATGCTCAAACTCAACTAAACAAAACATACAGACAAGAACAAAGAAAATATTACAAACACCCCATCTACACATCATCTCTCCCACAATGTGTTGTCCTTTGTTGAAAGGGAAAAAAAGTCTGTTGAATAATCTTAAAATACACACAATTAGTAATGTTAAACATATTTCAAAACCAATAATTATTCATAATAAGAAACACAACTCCCCTAGGGTTTGTTTTATAATGATGGACATTGTTTGTATTCCACATGTTCGTGCTCATAAAAACAATCCATCTACATAAGATAACCAACAGAAGGTTAGAATCATTATATAAAGTTAAACTAGATAGTAGACAATAATTAATTGTAATAAGAAACACACATTTCTTTGAGATTGTTATAAAAAAGGGGAGACTCTATTTTGTATTTCACAAATTCTTGGTCAGTGGAACAAGTCATCTACAATAGATACACAATAAAATATTTGATTTCTAATAAAAGTCAAAATAAAAACATGTAGACAACAACAAACAAAAATTGAAAACTTCCCTTTGCATATTATCTCTACTCTAGTGTCCTCTTTCGCACTGAAAGAAAAAAATGTAGGGTGAATAAGGTTAAAATAAAGACACAGATAGTAATAGAAATCATAATTCAAAACAAATAATTATTAATTATACCAAACATTCCTCATCTAGAGTTTCCTATATAAAGATGGACATTCGATTTCGTATTCAACTTACTCATGCTCACTAGAACAAGTCATATACAAGAGATACATAGTAAGATATTAGAATCATTGTATTTCAAAATCTACTCTTCAAAATCTACTGAAAAATTCACATATTGCTTCAGAATCTACCCTCATCTTGTACAAAAAAATTATACAACTAAGCTCACAAAATAAACCCCAAAAGAAAGTACGAACCACAAATGCAAGCAAAGGCACAAGAGAATGCATTTCACCCCTATGGCAAGCTTTGACCTAAAGCTGGATACATGCCATTAAAAAAGAGGAAAACTTGTGGAAAAAACTATGTAAATCAATTGTGCATGCAAATTTCAGACATAAAAGAATAATCAAAGTACCTTTCTTCAATTGGTTGTGACACTAGTATACACTATACATCCCAACAATGGAAAGATGGTGATTTAAACTTTGATAGAGATAAAACATTATTGTGAATCACAACTCATAAGGGAGAGGAAGTTCATACAACATTCGTACACACATTTGCATATCAAGAAAGTTGAAATTGGAGAACAAATTGACCATTCTCTATTTAGAGAGAGAGTCATTACAACCTAATGCACGACAAAAAATTCCAAAGGAATTGAATTGGAAACTATATGAAGGAAACATTTGATATGCGTAAAAAACTTCGCATAAAAAGCTCCTAGCCTTTTTTAGTGATGGAATATGCAATTGCATAAGCATTATATAGATATAGGTTCAGAAGAAAAAAGCATACCAAATGTTTCATTCACTTCCATTCTGTCCAAACACTAGAGTCTAAGATGGAAATGATTAACCCTAATACGGGTGTTATCGCTCAAACTAGTAGGGGTGCTAGGAGGGGATGCTATAGAGAAACTACTAGATCAAGGGGCAACAATGGAGCGATAACGCATTGTCACCTCAGCTAAAACTCCCTACTCTTTATAGACTTTCATCGGTTGGAGGAGTCTTGGTATGAGAGGAATCACAATAATAGATGGACCAATGATAAGATATGAGATGATTCCTAAAGCCTATTTACAAAAGACACTCAATTGAATAGTGTTAAAAACACATGGAATGTGAACAACAGATATGAAAGATAAACATTAAATTGCATATATTATTCACAATGATACATATTTATAATTCATTGGAGTTACCCCCTTAGTTTCATTAAAAAGTGGTCTCTTGGAATCCCTTTGATTGTTCAGCTTCCACACAACCCTTAGCAGATTAGGTGTCCAACATTCCCCCCTTAATTGGAAGGGGTATGTGTGAGTTAAAGAAGAGAGATGTAGTACAAAATGTGAAAAAATGCATGGCAACACTAGGTTGGATGTGCTCTCTGAAATGTTGGCATAAGGTGGTGGTTTAAGGATGACCACCAACACTGGAATGCTTAGTGCGGTTCCCAGAACTCTTCTAAGTCTGGAAAGAATTTGAAGTCTTATACTAGAGGAAGTGCTCCTAATGCTTCGAAGAGAGGTCTACAACCTACATAAAAGGGAGAACCTCAAGCTGGAAAGGGAGGTCTCAACCTGCCGTGGTTTAAGGATGACCACCAACTCTGGAATGCTTAATGCAATTCTTGGAACTCTTCCAAAACTAGTAAGAAGCTAAAGTATTCTGCTAGAGGAAGTGTCCCCAATTCTTTGAAGAAGGAGAAGCTCAACTTGAAAAGGGAGGTATCAACCCCACGTAGATGGTTTAAGGCTGACCACCAACCAACAACATGCTCACGGGCATCTTTGTCTCTGGCTGCAACTCTGAATCTGGTATGGCAGGGCATGGCTCAGGGTTCTCCCCCTTGGGGTCAAACACAAGATGAGAATATGGGGAAGACTCAACTACAAGACCTTTTAATATTCTAGAAGAGATTCTTACATATGACTAAAATATATTCTCGATTGTTGAATCCCATTGCTGAGAAGCGGTCCATCCAAGATGAATCTTTGTTCTTACAAGAGGTTTGTTTTCGAAGCATTTGTTTGAGGAAAGAGTGGTTTTATGAGAGTGCTCACATGGATGAAGATCAAAAACATGATCTTACATATGGCTAACTCAGATACAATGTTGGCATTCAACAATCTGTTGTGGCTGTTGTGGAAGAGGAGCAATATCTGGAACAACTGAAGGTGAACTGTCACGAAGAAACCCAGTACTTTGAAATTGAATGGGCTTGGAATAGTCTAGAATATGAAAGAATGTCTCCTTATCATATCCAAGACCTATCTTGTGCTTATTTTGGACAAGCTCTTCCCAAGGTCTAATGATGGGCTTGGGAAATGCACGCTGAATTTTTGCGTGTTTCTGCAAATCTGCTCTTTTATGGGGTACTAGATCAGCATTATTGATTTGTTGCTTATGGGAGTCTATCTCAATGTTTTGAATAGAAATAGGTTCAGAATGATGATTCCACTACTCTAATTCTTCTTGTTGTACCTTTGACTCAACTTGAAGAAACTCGATTTTTTAATTCTTCTTGTTGTACCTTTGACTCAAGTTGAAGAAACTCGATTTTTTCCTCTGCATCTTCTAAATAGATTTGAATATTAAGGAGAGAGGATTTGTTAATTTTCACTGTATCATGGTCAATGGAATGTAGCAAAGCTTTTACGAAATATAAAACTCCACCAATTTCAGCCATTTTTCAAACGAACGCAGTGCATTCATGATACTTTGAGTCCCTCTAAAAGCTAACTAGATTTTTTTGTTTGTATAAAACAATCTTCTTGGAAAATTTTGTCAAGTTTCTTGGAGAAATATGTCAACCACTCCTTAGAAAACCATACCATGTAATTTCATACCATATAAATAATATACCAAACTTCTCTTCTTGTTTTTTAAATCTTCAGTTTATAAACCATGATCTTATACAATTACTCAAGTATAAGGGGGGATAAGTATACCCTTTGTTCAATTAACACAAACGTTCAATAACTTTTGAGAAACAAGGATGAAGGTTTTCGAGGGCAGCAGAAGTTTCAAAGAAGCTTTGCGCAGTGAAAGATGGAGCTAATGTTATTCGAAAATTGCCTTCTATCATTTGCAAGCTAAAGTATCTAGCTCAAAATTTGGAAAGAAAAGTTGAACTTGAATAGAGAAGCTTCAAAAGGCTTCCACAAAAAGCACCAGAGGCAATAAGGAAGGTAGGAGAAAGAATATTGAGGGAAACAATTTCACTTCACTCGTCAATGATTCATCTCTTGCAATGCATCACTAGTGAACTTGATGTGAACCAAACACGTAACCTTCTGAAGAGGAGAGCCAACATATAGCAAGGAGGTGGTGGGACCATAGTGTTGTATGCTATTTCAGAACCGCAGTGATGTATGGTATGGTATGGCCGTAGAGCGGGATCGAATGGTGACTGGTGGGAGTTGAGGAGTGTAACATACCATGTAAACTGTGAACTGGAGCAGGATGTGTAGAGCAAAGCCAATTGGGTGGTGTCAGAGCATAGTGAGGAGGAGCGTTGGTATGAGAGGAGAATCGAGAGTCGAGATATCACAAGAGGTGACAAATGTTATTACATGGGACCGGAGCCGCACAGGGGTGTATGGGGCATTATGCTAGGAGGAAACGGAAGTAGTCGGAGAGGTATGGGGTGTTAAACTTGGTTGCCTGAGAAATCATTAAGAAGACAAATTGTTTTCCATAATGTTAAAATTGGAAACTAGGGCCAAACTCCATGCAGGTCATCTTATTTATGACAGCTGATATTTTTATTGGATCCCTCTCATCGAGAGGTGTAGTATTGATCTAAAGGTCATCTGATTCTGATAAGTATTCATGGATTTATGAATCTATTTATGTTATAAAACAAATTGTCAAGTCGGCCAGCAACTTGTTTAGGCTGAGAAGCCCAATAGTCGCATCTATTCATCATATATGTTTTAGTATAAATAGGTGAGGCCTTGAAGCCATTTGGGACACACACTTCATGTGATCTTGATGATGCAACTTTATTTGTCAAGAAAGTTGGAAAAACAATTGTATATCTTGTGGTATATGTAGATGATCTTTTAATGACAGGGAACAGTGAAAGCTATATTGCATCCATAAAGAAAGAATTAGGAAAAAATTTTGAAATGACTGATTTGGGCTATGTTCATTACTATCTTGGCATTGAAGTAACCCAACATCCAAAATCCATATTTCTTTCTCAAAAGAAATACATTGGAGATTTTTTAAACAGATTTGGCATGACAGAGTGCAATCCTCTTTTCACTCCAATGGAACAAAACTTAAATCTCACATCTAT
The DNA here is from genome assembly GCA_031772625.1 of Pinus tabuliformis. NCBI lineage: Eukaryota > Viridiplantae > Streptophyta > Pinopsida > Pinales > Pinaceae > Pinus > Pinus tabuliformis. The sequence continues at coordinate 842,048,354 of CM062811.1, forward strand.
TGAAGGAAAGGAATTGAGGATGCAACAAAGTATAGACAGCTTGTAGGAAGTCTCATCTACCTCACTACTACCAGACCAGACATTTCATTTGCTGTTGGAATCCTCTCCAGGTTTATGCAAAAGCCTTGTGAGGGACATTGGTCTGCTGCAAAAAGAGTTTTAAGGTACTTGAAGGGAACTCAAGACCTTGGAATTAAGTATACACAGGTGGACGACTTCAACTTGATTGGATACTCTGATTCAGACTTCGATGGAGACAAAGAAACTGGGGTATCTACTTCAGAATATGTTATGAGTCTTGGATCAGGAGCTGTCTCCTGGAGATCACGCAAACAATCAGTTCCAGCAGATTCCACAACAGAAGCATAATATGTGGCAGCAGCTAAAGCAACAAAAAAAATTGTGTGGCTCAGGAAAATTCTTGAAGATTTGCAGGTAACACAAGTACAATCAACTCCACTCATGATTGATAACACCTCTGCAATAAAGTTGGCCAAGAACCCAAAGTTCCATGATCGTACAAAGCACATCAATACTAAATATCATCTGATCCGACATCATGTTGAGGCCAAAACAATCCATCTTCGTCATTGTTCCACAAATGAGCAAATTGCAGACATCTTCACCAAAGCGCTTGGAAGAGAAAATCTTGAAAGATTCAGAACGATGCTTGGACTCACCAACATCCCTTCAGATTAAGGGGGGGAATGTTGACACCTAATCCTCAGCGGTTGGGTGAATTGGAATATGAACAATCATCAAGAAGATGAACTGATCAGTCAAAATTATGTATATAAACAATAGCTACCTAATGAAACATATGAATAAGTTTTTTCTGCCAAGTCTGGAGTTACCGTGGCCTGACATTCATGTTTTCTTCAGAAACCAGCATAGGCAAATATTCTTCATTGCTCCTGACTCCCCTGGTTCTTACACCTTGAGTATATCTAGGGAATTCTTAATTGCTCCCTTGAAATATTCAGTCACTTTCCCTCTGCCAGTATGATGAAATATTCTTAATCTCCTTTCACCCCCTGACCTCCATGTCCATATGATTTCAGCTTATAAATTGTTTCATGTTCTGATTATCTTTCTCTGCAGTACCTCATCTATCAAGGAAACCATATCTAGCAGTTTATCCTCATAGACTCCATAGCCCAATGGACTGAACTTCTCAGACTCTTACCCCTGTTTTATTGAAGATCATCATCCAAAAAATCAAACAAACCCTGTTCTTCATAACTAGCCTAATATACTCCAAAAACAAACTTAAATCATAAAGAGAGAGCCCTCTCTGGATGTAGGTTGGCTAGGACCTGCATCTAAAAGATTGGTCTGTGGTTACCTCAGCCGTATTCCCTTTAGGAGCTTGGGGAACAACCTGAGTGATAACACCAAGTTGAAAAAGTATATGTTGGTATGCACTGATTATGTCACTAAATGGGTAGAAGCTAAAGCATTAGCTTTTGCTAATGAAAAATCTGTAGTGAATTTTATTTTTGAGGGCATCTTTACTCGTTTTGGTGTTCCAAGAGAAATTGTGACAGATCAGGGATCTCAATTTACATCTAACATGGTGGAAGGGCTTGTGGAAGAATACAAGATCAAACATAGGAAATCTACTCCTTATCAGCCTCAAGCAAATGGTCAAGTGGAATCTACAAATAAAGTGATTGAAGGAATCCTCACCAAGACTGTGCATCTACACAGAAGAGATTGGGTGAAAAGGCTTCCTCAAGCCTTATGGGCCTATAGAACTACATGGAGGAACACAATGGGACATACACCCTATGAACTTGATTATGGGAAACAAGTCTTGTTCCCTATAGAGTTCCAAATCAGAACTTTCAAGATGGCAATCCAACTGGGACTAGATATATCAGAGGCACAAAAGCATAGGATGGAACAATTAAATGAACTTGATGAAATCAGGCAAGAGGCGATTCGAAGGACTAGTATAGTCCAACAACGGAGAGCTAAATGGCATGACAAATATATCAAGGACAAAAGGTTTCAAGTGGGAGATTGGGCACTATTGTTTGATTCAAAGTTTAAAGATTTTAAAGGGAAGTTTCAAACTCATTGGCTTGGGCAATATGAGATTAAAAAAGTATTTAGTAATGGAGTAGTGAGGATAAGAACAATAGATGAAAGTAATACTCCTCTTGTTGTGAGTGGTCACATATTAAAGATATATCAGAAACCAATTTCAAAAGAGGAGTTCATGAAGATTTTCCAAGACAATTCTGAAATGAATCTAGTGAAAAAGAATTCTTCTTCTCCACTAACTTAGTCTTTATTTTTTCTAAAAAAAAGAAAATAAAAAGAGAAAAAAATAAAAAAATAAAAATAAAAATAAAAATAAATTGTATAATGTTGAAAACCAACCATTGATTGGCATATTTATGTACAAAATATAGGGTGAAAATTAGAGGTTTCTGACATCCTATATTTTCCATTTTCTTTCTGTAATAAGTAGTGATAAAAAGCTATAGTCACTCTATAGTTTAGATTCTAAAAATTCACCATCTCTTCTCACCTCACTCCGTTTTATTTTTTCATTTTCACTTCATCTCATTGTCATATTTCATCAATAAAATTTTTAATTTTTCCTTTCATAGCTTTCATTCCATTTTTCATTTCATCTCATTTGATTTAACTTACATAGCCAATTACATTTCATTCATGATCCATAAGCCATATTTCACTTTTCTTTTCATGTTCTGCAGTTGATTTTGTTCTGTAGCTATCTAATTTTGTAGCTACAATTTGTTTATCAGTTCAGGCACAAGTGTACAACTCATAATAAAATCATGTATGCAGGGAATTGAAAAACCATCAATTTTGAAGACCAACCATGCTCAACGTACTTGTGGATCAACATAAAAAAAAAATTAGCAAGCGGAAGGTAAAGGTTCCAAAGGTAAATGTAAAGATTTATTTCAAAAAGAAATTTGAAATCATAAGTTTGTATAGTATGTATAATCACTTGACTCCTTAATCAACCATCATATAATTTTACCACCATGATATCTCCACCATATACTCCATCTTTGATGATAAATGGTCTCAATGATTATTTCTTAAATCTCTGCTTCAAACTCCATAACCTATACTCAAACGGTCCTCCACAACTCCACCTGTTAACGGCTAAGATGACAATGTGACCTACGTATCTACCACTCTCTAAACCCTTACTATCTATTTATTACATGCAAACCCTTAAGTTTATCTCTCCCATAACATGCAATTATTTCATATACACAGTCTTTCCATTTTCATATATATGCACTCATTCCATTTCCATACACACAGTCATTCCATTTCTTAAACAACACTCGTTTTATAGACAATAAGAGTAATTTTGAAGGTTAACCAAAAATAGGGGAAATTGGGCTTATTGTCACGACAGAGCTCGTAGGGGTAAAGTATATGGAGGGGTATCCACAACTTAAAGGGATGCTACAAAAGGCTGGATAGTTAAATTTTATTGAGAAATTTGACGACTACCACAAGGAAATTACCAAGTCTTTTGCAAGATCATTTGATGGCATAGAAGTGGAGATAGGAGATATTAAATTTGCAGTGAGAGAATCCTTCACAGCAGAAGAAATAGAGCTGCCGAGACAAGAATAAAGATGGTTTAAAAACAAGGAATTTCATGGTGAACCTTGAAAAGTGATCCTTAGAAACCCAGGTATGGATGTTACAGCATTTAGGAAGGGAATTCCTATTTCAACACTCAAGAACAAATGGGGTAATATTTTGTTGATATTGCAAAAATTCATTACATGTGAAGGAAGATTTGGGATTATGTATGTTTACCATATATGCTTATTAATGAATTTCTTAGAAAGTGGAACCATTAACCTTTCCTTCTTTCTTCTAAATAGTCTGAGAAGGATGGCTACAAATGTCCAAAAGAAAATTGAATCCATAGAAACAACTATTTATCAACATGGATTAGTGAAAATACTAGTTGAATTCCATTTAAAAAGTATAGGGGATACCTGGGAAGATTTGTTGGTAAGAAATTTTTTCCAGGATGCTCTAGAGTCACTTGAGGAGAGCCATGTTAAGAAAAATAGGAGGAGAAATATCAGCATTAACATTCAAAACAAATATGGAACCTGATCACAAAAGAATGATGCAAAGACAACTTCTAAATTAGAGGTTAGAAAGCAGACTAAACAAAAAGGAAAAATGAGAGAGAGAGTTGAAGAAATCAGTGAAGACATTCCTAAACCTTCATCACCACAAGAAGATGAACAATTACTCTTCGAAAGACTGGCCAAGGTTAGGGAACAAATCAAGAAGAAGAAGGAGATAGGGACGAGGAAGAAGAACATAAGAGAAGAAACCATACGATCCAAAAACCTGAGAAGGAGCTCTAGACTCCGAGGTAAGATGAGGAAGGTAACATGAAAAGGAGCCCAATTCATAAACTTAGAGGAAGAAACCCCAGTTCAATCTCTTGATAGTATTCCACCTAAACACAGTCCACAAAACTCTCCTCCTCAAAATTGTGAAGGAAGCCCAAGCAGAGCTTCTCCTGGCATAGATCTAGTACAACAACAAATCTATAACTACATAGAGTCATTAGAGAGGAAGAATACCTCAATGTATATAGGATCCTCAACCAATCTAGAGTAGCCTGTCAATCTACAAGAACCTCTAACTAGCTCTCTCAAACAAGAAATCTTTGAGTTAGAGATTTTGAAGATGGATATTCAAAAAGAAAATGAAACCTTGAGGGAATAGAACAAACTCGATAAAGCCATTCATGAAAACACAATGCTACACCTAGGATTATGGTACAAGAAAAACAGGAAGCTGAAGAGGAAAAATAGGAAATTGAACACAACACTTATCAACCTCAAATACAAACTTCTTATGCAAAAGCCTAAAATGGCAGTCAATGCGATGAGAAGTAAGAAAAGGAAGTTGCATGCGCTAGCAGAAGTGTCATAACAAATGAAATAAGAGAAAGAAGGTCACATTTTTAAAAATTGCATGGGGACATGCAATGATTTTGCAGTGGGGTTATGTTGAGCCTCAAAAATTTTCTTTCCCTAACAACTCTTCTCATTCATTTTCTTTGTTTTCCCATAAGAAAGATGCATTCTCATCACTAATAACTAGTATATACTGTCTTAAGGAGGACATTTAGTGATTTACATGTTATGCTTTTTATGTTTTTCTGTTTGAATATTCTTTTGTATATTAGATATGGAACACAACCTATTCTGTAGCTAACCAGCTATTCCACATCTACCATCATGCTCTAACAGGTTCCAGGTGTCAGACGGAGAAACTAGCCACATGGGTAACCTTGAAATCATCATGACATAGACCCTGTCCAATTCATTCAACCCAGGTCGACAAGAAGATGGCATAAGACTACGATCAATGGATAAGTCAAATAGAAAGAGATCGAAGGTAACAGGAGTCTGTTTCGTGGTTAATTAATACATTTCACAGTGATGAGAAGCGTTATCCGGAGTAACTACATGTACCTACAGACTCCAACAACCACCTATACAAACGAATCCAACAACCACCACGTCTTGGATTTACTTCTCCAATAGCCGAGGAAGAAATTCCGCATATATATCTTCTACGTGTTTAGCTGAAGCATGTTTTTCTCCACAAACAATGTTGGCATTATGATTCAGGTGTTGTCCTTGATGGCAACTCACTGAGATGACAAATCACAGTGCAGTAAGTCAATAGCAAAGAATTAATGATTAGACTACAAAGAATGAAGAAAAAGAGGTATACACAGGTTCACCTTGACAAAGGAGCGTATACAAGCGGGTTAACAGACCAAAAGGAGTGTATAACGTACATGCATTGTCACAAAATGAAATGTGTGTATATCTTGGAAAACTAAGTTTTGGTCCAAGTTATTTGGTCCATGGTATTTTGATCCATGGTATTGGTCCAAGGTATTTGGTTCGAGGTATTGGTCCATGGTATTGAGTAAGGCCTAAGACTATAAAAGGAGGAGAAGATCATTAGGCCTAGGTGTGTAAGTATTAAATATCTGATGAAGTGTGAGATCCAGTATGCATGTTATGGGTTTGTGATGCTTTGCTTGATCTAAGCTAAGGATGAACCTATGTGGGTGATGATGGATGATGGATCGGATCTTAAGCCTTATCATTATGTGGTTTGATCATGAATAGACTAGATCTAAATTACTGACACATATTTTATTGTATAAATGTTATGATCTGGGTATGACTGATGTCTGGCATAGCTGCAAAGTTATGAGTAAATATTTGTAGTTCTGTACGCAGGTTTACCTTGGTAAAAGCACGTATACACGCTAGTTCAGCTCATCAGATTCACGTATACAGTATGAAGTATGATATTTGAAGTTGCAGTTGGATCTGGTTGTTGTTGCAAAGTTCTAGGTTCTGCTCTGTGTTCTGGTGAATGCGTTTTGATGAAAATATTTTGAATGTTCAATGGCAATTGATTTTGATCTTTAATGTTGTTGATGGGTCCAGTATGAAAATTGGATGAAACATGGCCTTCATATTATGGTGTTGTGTTCCAGGAGTATCTAGTGTGAAAATTTATGAAACATGGTCCCTGGAGGAAGAGAGAAGGTCATAGCCTTCAGTAGGCCGTTACCTACATACTAGTAAACATATCGGCTAGTACAAGAGCTAGGGGGTTGGAGCTCCCTTCTAGTAGTAGCTAGAAAATGAGTGAAGGTTGGAGGCTTCAGTAGGTCGGCGCCTACATACTGGTAAACATATTGGCCAGTACAAGAGCTAGGGGGTTGGAGCTCCCTTCCAGTAGCAGCTAGGAAGCGAGAGAGGGTTGTAGCCCTCTGTAGGTCGGCACCTACGTACTAGTAAATATATCAGCTAGTAAAAGAGCCAATGGGTTGTAGCTCCCTTCCAATAGAAGCTGGAGAATGAGAGAAGGTTGTAGCCTTCTGCAAGTGGGTGCCTATGTACTGGTATGAGCCTACACCAGTGAAAGATTGTAAACAAGTTTTTCTTATATTAAAGAAGACAACAGTAGGTGGTTTTTGTCCCGCATTGGGTTTCCACATTAAATCTTGGTGTTCATGTATGTTTCTTATGTGTGATGGTCTGTTATGTTTTTACTGCACCTAGTTACTGTTTATATGGTTAATGAAGTACTGATGCACTGATTAAACATCAACATATGATGAATCAACTGAATCATAAGTTTGCTGGATATACGCTAGTTGCCTTAAACATAGTTGCGTGTACATGCTAGTTCCCTTAACTGAAGTAGCATATGCAAATCTAATTATGGAAATGAAAAAGTTATTAATTTGCTAATACTAATTCACCCCCCCCTCTCAGTATTATTTCCAACAATTGGTATCAGAGCAAGACCTTTGGAGGAAGCTTGATCACTTGAAGGACATCCGTAGAAACAATGGAAAGGAAGCTAAATAAGAAATCACCTCAAAGGAATGGTGATAACAGGAGAGACAACTGGCCATTAGATGGAAGCAAGGATTCAGATTCCAAATCACCTCAAGATGAACAAGAAAATGAAGCATTAGATAAAATCATAGATCAACAAGATCTATTTAACAAAAGGGAGAGTGCTCTCAAAGAAGAAGTTACTAGATTAAAAGCTCAGTTGAAGTGTGCCTTCAAAGTACATCAAATGCTGCAGGATGAAGTGATATCATTAAAAAATAAGTAGAATGAAGAACAAGAAAATGAGATTCTCAAACTAAGGAAACAAGTGGAAGAAGGAAGAAAGTTTGAAGAAATCTTGAAGAAGCAATATTTGGAAAAGGAAGAACAACATCAACTTGAGGTAAATATCTTGAAAGGTAAATTAGAAGAAAAGGATAAACTATTATGATTTCTAGGCAGAACTAAGATTTTGGATAATATTATTAGTATTCAAAGGTCTCCTACTATGAAAACTGGTCTTGGTTTTTATGAATCTGTTGAAGGTAAATCTAGCTCATAGGGTGAGGCAAGGAACTCTAATGCAAAATCTGAAATGCTCAACAAGGAGATGAGAGGTCAACCCCATCAACAACCACGGAAGGAAAGTATTCAAAAAAAATCCTTTACTCCTAACTGTGGAAGTGATAGACGGTTATTTCCTCCGATGAATAACGTTGAATGTTTTATATGTCATAATTTTGGACATGTTGCAGGCAGATGAAGAAATAGAATGGTTCAAACAGAAATATCATCACGTTCAGGTACTTTAAGGGATATTGTTTCGCTTGCAGTATCTTTGGTCACAAAGCCATTGACTGCTATAGAAGGAATATGAAACACGTAAACTGTTATACTTGTAACAAGTTTGGACATATAGCAAATGAATGGAGGAGAAAATTTCGGGCCCCATACCAAAAGGAGAAAACATCGTCACAGTCAAAGATATGGAAGAAGGAAGTACATTTATAAAAATGTGGCATCGCATAGTGTATAGACATAACAAATCCAAGGGGAGATGAAAGTGTGAAACTTCAGCGTTATAAATCTCATACGCAAGTTTCATGAATTACAAGTTGCGTATATACGTGAGTTCGAAGCTACATAGTTACTTATATGTTGGTTTGAGGAAATGCGGTGGGACAGACTCAGGAAAAAGGGTCTAATATGGTTCAATCAATTGTTTTCTCTATTTGATGATGGTTACAATCTGCTGATGGTGTGTGGAAATATGTTGGCACTCACAAGATTTTATTTAGAAGTTCTTTTGATCCTCACAGGTTAACTTGATGTATATTTGATTGATGATGATGCCTTGATACTTCTTGCTGATATATGCATGATCAGATCTGATAGTGAACAGATGGAACATGTTTAGGGGGAGCATATGCTTCTAATAATGCATTTTTGGCATTATGGTTAAAATTCTTTGCTGATGATGTTTATGTGGCTTAATGATACATTTTGCTATGATACTTGGGGTCACATTGTTGGTATTCAGATCAGATTCATGGATGATCACTTAAGTGGCATATTATTGTTGGTTGGCCAAGAGAATGGTATTTCAGCTTACAGGTCTAGATGATGTTAACAGATGCTTATGGTGCACATCATATATGGTGTATAATAGTTGCTGATGACTATCATGGTCTTGTTTATATTGTTGATCTTTGTTATAAGAGCCATGTTATTCTTTTGAAAAATATTTTTTTTGTAGATTATGCATGTGCTCAGGGGGAGCATGGATGGATTGGTACGTCTTAGCATGTACAAAGGGGGAGCTTAATCAGAGATATCAACATGTACTTAGGGGGAGTATGGAAATCATAATGTATATCAAAAGGAGAGAATATCTTGGTTTGCCCTTTGCCCTTGATGTCAAAGGGGGAGAGTGACTTAGTGTGGTTGTTGCCATCAATTCCAAAGCGGGAGATTGTTGGAATTATGATTCAGGTGTTGTCCTTGATGGAAGCTCACTTACATGACATATCACAGTGCAGAAGGTCAATAGCAAAGAATTAATGATCAGACTACAAAGAAGGAAGAAAAAGGGGTATACACAAGTTCACCTTGACAAAGGAGTGTATACACACAGGTTGACAGACCAAAAGAAGCATATAACCTACACACGCACTTTCACAGAATGAAAGGCGCATATATGTTGGAAAACTAGGTTTTGGTCCAAGGTATTTGGTCCATGGTATTTTGATCCATGGTATTGGTCCAAAGTAGTTTTGGTCCATGGTATTGAGTAAGGCCTAAGACTATAAAAGGAGGAGAAGATCATTAGGCCATGGTGTGCAAGTACTAAATATTTGATGAAGTGTGAGATCCAGTATGTAGGTTATGGATTTGTGATGCTTTGCTTGATCTGAACTAAGGATTCACCTATGTGGTTGATGATGGATGATGGATCGAGATCCTAAGGCTTATCATTATGTGGTTTGATCATGGATAGACTAGATCTGATTTACTGACGCATATTTTATTGTATAAATGTTATGATCTGGGTATGACTGATGTCTGGCATAGCTGCAAAGTTATGAGTAAATATTTGTAGATTTGTACATGGGTTCACCTTGGTAAAAGCATGTATACACACTGGTTCAGCTCTGGCATAGCTGCAAAGTTATGAGTAAATATTTGTAGATTTGTACATGGGTTCACCTTGGTAAACGCATGTATACACACTTGCTCAGCTCATTAGAGTCACGTATATAGTATGAAGTATGATATTTGAAGTTGTAGTTGGATCTGGTTGTTGCTGCATAGTTTTGGGTTTTGCTCTGTGTTTCGGTGACTGTGTTTTGATGACAGTGTTTTGAATTTTTAGTGGTGATTGGTTTTGAGCTTCAATGTTATTGATGGGTCCAGTGTGAAAATTGGATGAAACGTTGCCTTCAAATTATAGTGTTGTGTTCCAGGAGTATCCAATCCAAAAATTTATGAAACATGGCCCCTAGAGGAAGAGAGAAGGTTGTAGCCTTCAGTAGGCCGACACCTACGTATTGGTAAACATATCAGCCAGTACAAGAGTGAGGAGGTTGGAGCTCCCTTGTAGTAGCAGCTGGAAAATGAGTGAAGGTTGGAGCCTTCAATAGGCTGGCACCTACGTACTGGTAAAAATATCAGCTAGTACAAGAGCTAGGGTGTTGGAGTTCCCTTCCAGTAGCAGCTGGAAAATGAGATAGGGTTGTAGCCCTCTGTAGGTCGGTGCCTACGTACTAGTATATATATCGACTAGTATAAGAGCTAGGGGTTTGTAGCTCCCTTCTAGTAGAAGCCAGAGAACGAGAGAAGGTTGTAGCCTTCTGTAGGTGGGTGCTTGCTTACTGGTATAAGTCTGCACCAATACAAGATTGTAAATAGGTTTTTCCTATATTAAAGAAGACAAAAGTAGGTGGTTTTTGTCTCGTATTGGGCTTCCACATTAAATCTTGGTGTTCATGTGTGTTTCTTATGTGTGATGGTCTATTATATTTTTACTACACCTAGTTATTGTTTATATGGTTAATGAAGTACTATGCACTGATTAAAAATCAACATATGATGAATCAACTGAATCATAAGTTTGTTGGATATACGTTAGTTTCCTTAAAAACAATTGTGTGTACACTCTCATTCCCTTAACTGAAGTAGCATATATAAATTTGATTATGGAAATGAAAAGTTTATTGATTTGGTAATATTTATTCACCCCTCACCCCTCCCCCTCTCAATTTATTTCAAACAAAAAGTTATATGATTTTTCTTACAAATACCTGTGTAAAGGACAAAAGAAGTTAGTAATAGCTTTTGCAATAGTTACTATGTGAAATCGAAGTTCTAGACTCTGTAATTTATGGATGTTTGTGTCACTATTTTTAATATGACAAGATCACATGTTTTCATGAACACTGGAGTTTTATTGGAGTTGATTGAGAAAGTGAAGCTTAATTAGTTGCAGAGGGCCCCTAAACTGAAGAAGGTTCCATTTTATTTATTTGTCTTCTTCTTGTTAACTATAATTTCATCATCTTCTTTCTAAAACAATGTTTATATTAATTTTCTTACTGACAGTGTTCATAGTTTAGATAAGTTTCCATTAGCGTGATTTCTTTTTAGTTCTTATCAGTAGTTTAAAAGATAGAACTCAATAGCGTAATGTTGTTTCTTCAATTAGAGCTAATCTTGTTTCAAGATGAGAGTAGGATTGAAGAATGATATGAATGCATTGTTGGATAGTTTACTTCATTCACTATTTTGCTACTTTAAATTTTCAATTAAACTGATCAGTGTCATTTACTGTCTTTGCCATTTCATTTTTAGTTTAAAATACTAATTCATGGTGTTAATGAATGTTTATGGAAAACCATTCAAGTTGATAATTCATCCTTAACTAAGTGGTTGAATGTTTCATCTATGCAATGAATTATTTTTGCATCTTTGCATTTGCTTTCTCTTAGATTAATGAAGTACATAATTACTTAAATGTCATCCCAAGGAGACTTTCTCCCAAAAGTGAGATCAGAGTAACCAAGTATTTCATTTAGTTTTATTTCTATAATTAGTTAGACATCAAATGCAAATTTCAATTTTAGTTTTAATTCATGGTTTAGAAATAATGGTAAAATAAGAACAAAAGCTTTGTTGTCATTTCTTTCTTAGCTTTGTTTCCATATATTTCTTAGTTCAGTTTTCATTTCCTTTTTAGCTCTATTTTCTTTCTTAGATTTTGAGTAGTCTTTAAGAAAGTTAGATTTAGTTTTGATAATTCACATTGTAAATCATTATGAGTTAAAAGACCAAAAACCCCCGAAGTAACATAAAACATAAAAACAACAAAGTAAGAAGGGTTAGCTAGCACAAACAGTGCACTACATTTCATCAATTTACAATACCCAAATTGATAATTTATGTAGAGCAATTTAGGACACGAAATTGACCAAACACTATTAGCTTTAAGGTTGGTGCTACATGGGAAATCCTGATTTTCGTTGCTTGGTCCCGCTTCCCGACACCATATACATCACTCCCCTCGATAATTTTAACAATATTCATCACCTTTCCCATCCAAGTCCACATTTTTCCACTGGATCCACAAAGAGTTAACCTCCACCTTCCCTTGTCCACAGCTTTGGTCACGTCTAGAATGATGCCCCAGAGGTTGATGCAACTAAAAAGAAAAGAAAAAGAATAATTTGGCCACTCTCAATAGGAAATGTACCTTGAAATGTACCTTAAAGGGGTATCCATTGTCATATCCAACACATCATACTCTCATCCCCTGGAGCCCTAAGCAGTTATGAAGAAAAATCAATCAAAGAAAAAAGGGATATGAAGAAGGGTGGAAAAAACGAAAGTCGAGTTAACTCATGTACCACGATTTGCTCCCTCCTACACTCATATATCCAAGTGTGAGCTTCCCTCATCATATCTACCCTTGTACCATGACATGTGGCCTAGATCATTCCCCTCATTCCCTCTTTGTTCCATCACTATATCACATGCCACCTACCCATTGATGGATGAACCATGGACATGTCAGCCGCTTTAAAAGTTGGAACCACCTAATAGGGTCCTTGGTTAACCACCTTATTGAGATTGGAGACACTAGTACATGCCAAAGCCCACTATGGAAGGGCATGCCACCATGAAATTCCCACTTGATTCCATGATTTTTAAGCTCTTTTATTTGATTACTCTAATGATTTGTTGTATTGGAGGGAAAGGGGATGCATTAAATATTATGCAGGATTGTAGGTGGGTCTTGATTTTGGGGTTTTGTCTCCTTATATAAGGTCCAAGCCCTCCAGAAGGCCACATTGGCACTTGTATGGTGAGTGTTGAGAGCCATGGACCTCCAACGTAGCAGAGATTACTTCATGGATCCCCAACACGATTTAGTGATTGTTCGTGTTCCACCTTTTGGATGAGGATGATGCACCTAGAACACCATGCCCAGTCGACTTCACACTTGTACCATGCACTTGGTAGAGGATCCAGGGCCCAGGTGAGGATGTGTCTCATTGCAGGAGACAAAGGGAGGGTTTATGGCATCATCCTAGCACTTACAGATAGTTTATAGGAATTATCGATCCACTTGGAGATCCATAAGGATGTCATAGTGCCGCCAAACCCACTTGGGGACACCACATGTGACTTGCTTGGATATTAAGGGTCCAAACCTCCACTATTTTTGGAATCCATTCTCTCACCATGACACACTTTGGATTCCACTAGGCCTTCTCAATGGCCCAACAACTCATTATGTTGATTATTCTTCCCTCTTGAGAAGCATCTTTTTATGTTGTTGAGCTACCTTGGTGGGCTTGTCAACAAGGGATGTTATTATTGCACAATATTTTATTATTTGGGGCTTAATTAGATCCAATTAGGCAAATCGAACCCTTTAGAGAGGATATAAATTTATTAGAGACTCATTCATTCCTCTCATCATCACTTGTTTCGGATTAGTAGCTCTTGTGAGAATTTCACATTCCCTTTTGGAGGATGAATTTGGTTTCATGGATGAATTTTGATATTTGGATACTATTCTCTTGATCTTAGAACTTCAAATTTGTCTTGATTTGATGATTGGATATACTCATTATACATTCAAGTGCTCCTTTTCTTTACTTTTATCTTGTCACATGAATCATGTATGGGATTTTCACTCATTAGATCTAAAATATGCCCTAATTTATGCAAAATTGTGGAAGTTTCATAATTTTGAAGTGCTTCATATATTACATATGTCATGTATAACGAATGAATGTTTGTAGAAGGTAATTTCATTTAATACACCTTGATAAGTTAACAATTCTTGCACATAGAAGTATAAAATCTTCTGGTAGCTACTCATGCCCTAATTTTCGATGAAAAGTTTCCTAGAGGTCTCCTTAATTGGGTTAAGTCTCTCTAGGTAATTTCATTTAATACACCTTGATAAGTCATCAATTCTTGCACATCAAAGTATAAAATATTCTGGTAGCTACTCATGCCCTAATTTTCCATGCGAATTTTCCTATAGGTCTCCTTGATTAGGTTAAGTATCTCCAAATCACAAAATCAACATGACTCTATCTCTCCCAAAGGAAAGGCACTGATATAACCATTGGTGATCACTTGAAAGAACATTTTTCTCGCCTTTTCCTTCTCCTTCTAGGCCTAACCCTAGTAGGTCACCTAGGGTATCAAACGAATTTCATTGTAGCCATCCAAACCCTTTGATTTTTGGTTCACCCATGCGTTGGACTTTTCCCTAGAGGTCCCCCATGTTTTAGGGAAATCCGACAGTGGGATCTTGAGATAGAGAGAGCCCTATCCATATGACCAACTCTTTCCCTAGGTTGGAATGGGTTAGTGTCCTCATTAGGATCATTTCATTCACATCTTAAAAGAAAATTAGTCCTTTGATCCTATTCTCTCCCCTAATTAGGTTAGGCCCCTCTATGGACAATCAACTCCATACCCTTGACCTAGTTTGGGTCAACTTGGCTTCTCTGTGATCCCACAAATCTACAACTCAAATTCCACAAGGATTACATAGAATCCATTGCTACATAAGGAAACTTAAGTCTAGAGAGCCCCTTATCAAGGCATATCCTCTAAACCTAGGCTCAAGCGTCCTATTAGCCCTTCTTAGAGACCCTATCACCTTACTTCTAAAGCAAGTAAGCTATTTGTTGGACACTTAATGCTCTAAGGGTTGGTGTGGAAGATGAACAATCCAAGGGATTCCAAGAGACCATTTGGAATATGAAACCAATGGTAACACCAATGTATTATAAATATGTACCATTTTGAATAATATATGAAATTTAATGTTTATCTTTCATATTTGTTGTTCCCATTCCATGCGTGTTTAACATGGTATCAAAGCTGCAAGAGAATTATGGCCTTGCTCTAATTTGAGCCACTTGTTTTGTGGACTCTTTAAATGTCAGTTCTTCCTTCCTAGGTGTCAGAATTTTGATTGTTGTGTGCTTGCATATTTCTTACTACGCATTGTTCCACTGACCTGCACTACTAAATTTATTTGAAGTAAACTAAAGCTGCCTATTTGCCAAGGGTATTTTTGTTCAGCCGTAGCTCCTTTGTTTTTGTTCTGCTATTATTGTAGCTCTTCCAGCACCTACAGAATTGTTCCTCCTTATTTAGTCTCACAACGCTACGTGTCTATTAATCTTCCTCCACACTTGTCTTTCCTATCACATCACTTCCAAGCTAGTCAGACCTACCTTTCTAGTTCTTTACGTGATGTTCTATGCCTTCTTTACATTCACTAGATTATTCTATGGCCTTGCATTTTGTGGACCAAGAAAAATGACTACAATGTTTGTTTTTTGTATTTATTTCATATGGTTTGCATGACTGCAAAGACATTATGAAACCGAGCCTAATATGATCCCTCCAAATATTCCAGCAGGCAATATGTTTTTATTCATTCATATAGGTTATGGGTGAAAGAAGAGGGAAGGATAGTTAGTGGGTGTTGAAACCTAGGACTCTCCTTCCTTTTAGATTGATCAAGAACTATCAGGGTTGGATGGGCTTGAAACTTTATTCTTGGCAACTCTGGCTTTCAATGAAGCCCGAAAAAGACCTTATGCAGACAGATCGGGATGGTTATGTGATAATTTTAGGTATGTTCTATGCTAGAGAAATTTATTTCAATTTTCATATTTAGCTCAATACCTTTTTCAGATTAGCAATCACATCACCATTGAAGTAAACTACAGATAGAACATAAATATAAATCATAGAAGACAAGCTAAGACAAGAGGACACATGATGTGGTGTTATCCAGGGACAAACCCCAATGTGGGGAAACCCTTGATCAATTCTTCCTTTATGTTCTTCAAAGTTCAGCAGAGAAAGAGAGAGATATAGTACATTTACAATAGAAGTCAACATTTTGAATTTATGATATTTGTATGAGATTAGTTGAAGACATATTGCTTCAACTGATTCTCCAAGGTGACTGCTTCACCTAACTTAGTGTTGTAGCTTGTACTCATGTTGTTGTGTTGCACCTAGTCACTGAGCTGCTCCCATCTGCTCCTAACATCATGTTGCCCCTTTCTGACATGCCCATCATATTGCATCTACAAACCTAATCATCATCATGCTACTCCTAACTTAACATGACCATTATGATGCATGTTCCTTCATCATTCCTTCCGCTGAGATCATCATGATGTACATTCACATTAGTGCCATCGAGATCAAGTTTCTGAGACCACCATTAACATGGGCCTTCTGTTTCAAACCCTAACCATTGTTATCTGTTATGCTGAGATAGCTACAGGAATAACACATGGATCTACTTCATAAATGGTATGCCAATATTTTAATTGTGCTTCGGAGATCATCGAGACTAGGAGGAGGCTAAAACTATAACAAGATAGTGAGGACACTGAAACTCCATGACTGCGTGTAACTATCTTTATTAACTGTGTATATGAGTCTTCATTGACTGCGTATAGAGTCTGTGTGTAATTAAGTCTTCATGTCTGCATATGACCTTGATTGTGGCTTTGATTTGACTGCACCTCTCTATAGATTCATACCTTGGTTGTGGCTTCGATACATATACTACTGCGTCCTCATCCTTCTTTATAGATCAAAACATGGCTGCACCTAATATGAACCTGCTTCTCCATGCGTGAGTTCTGTTCTTCTTCTTTGGCTGTGTCAACATGTCCCCTTTTCCACATGAATAGGTCTCTATTGATTTGCCTCATAGGACTGTGTTTAGGCTTCTACAAGCAGCGTGTTAGAGGCTCCTCCTTCACAGTGTGTATCAGCGTATTAGAGCCTCCATCTTTGACTACGTATAAGTGCTATTTGGACAACGTATTAGATTTCCTCATAAGCCTATGACTTACTGCTCCTAGGGCATCACATGGCTGTAGTTTAGGGCTACGTATAAGGCCTTCACCATCACTATGTTTAGGGCTTCATGTGGCTAAAGTTTAGGGCTTCACTTGTAGGCTAACATATTACTCTTCATGTCTCCCTCTTTCACCAAAAACCCAAGACGTGGAGAGGAGGAGATCACATGAACAGTGTGCTCCAAATGACTTCAAGTCCTCATCTATTTATACTAAAACGTAGATGATGAATAGACATGACTATTGGGTTTCTGAGCCTACACAAGTTGCTAGCCAAGTTGACAATTTGTTTTATAATATAAATAAATTCATAACTCCATGAATACTTATCAGAATTAGATGATCTTTAGATAAGTCCTACACCTCTCAATGAGAGGGATCCAATAAAAATATAAACCTTCATAAATAAGATGACCCACATGGAGTTTGGCCCTAGTTTCCAATTTTAACACTCCCTCTCAACTAGGGAGAACTCCATCCGCTGATCCATATGTCCAACTGTACTATCTCTGCCATTATTTCCCTGCACTACTCTACTAAGCTCTACTCAGCTCTGCTCAACTCTGCTAGCTCTTCTCATCTCTGCTTAGCTTTGCTGGCTCTGCTTTTCTTTTCTCAGCTCTGCTGGCTCTGCTTTGCTCTGCTCAGCTCTACTCAGCTCCACTATCTCTGCTCTACTCAGCTCTACTGAACCATGAAGAATAAGAATTGATTGAGAATATGTCATACCATTCTCCACTGACCCGAAGTCAGTCTCAAAGTGTGTACCATTGGTCCCAGACCGGTCCTCAACTGACCCGAAGTCAGCGTCATAGTATGTACCACTCTCACTGGTCCCTGAACAGTCCGTTACTGACTCGAAGTCAGTCTCAGAGTATGTACCACTGGTCCCAAAACAATCCTTTAATAACCTGAAGTCAGTGTCATAGTGGGTACAACTCCTACCACTGGTCCCAGACCAGTATCATTGATCCCAAATCAATGAAGGTCATCTTAGCATAGGGAGTACGATAGATACAACGATGCGTCCATCGGTACTACTATGGTCTTTATCCTCATTTCCCTGCTCATTGATCAGATGAGAGGTGCTTCCCATGAGTCCTGGATTGCATGGGTAGGATGCCTCGATAGGAGAAATAATCATCTTGTCCATAGGAGAGAAAATAATCCTGTCCCACAAGAGAGAAAATCATCTTGTCCACAGGAGAGAGAATAATATTGTCCACAGGAAAGCAAATCATCCTATGCTCTCATCTTGTCCACAGGAGAGAAAATCATCTTGTCCACAGGAGAGAGAATAATCTTGTCCATAGGAGAGCAAATCACCCTGTCCCACAAGAGAGCGAATCATCTTGTCCACAGGAGAGTGAATCATCTTGTCCACAGGAGAGCGAATCATCCTGTCCCACAAGAGAGCGAATCATCTTGTTCCATTGCGCACCACCAGGGGAGGGTGTGTCACCCTATGGTTGTATGTTTCTCCAGTAAGAACCACAAGCCCCCAGAGTTCCTAGAGCTCAATGTATGTAACATGCAGGACCCTTTTACAAGGGTCTTTAGAGGACTCCAAGTCATTCGGGAAAATCACAAATTTGATATTTCCCCAGGGCTTTGACAAATTGAGCGACCTGTACATCATCTCAATGCGATGGCGCCTTCTTGCTCATCGACTTACCATATCCCAGATAAGGTAATATCTGATGTCGATCTACTGGAGCAATCATCGAATATGGGATTCCTCAATAATCGAATCCCACCTTTGGTTGTCACAGAATCACATTGGTATTCATCATGTGTACTCACTGAAGAGTTTCCACAACCAGGAAACTTCATACGAGATCATACTCGTAGCTATGTATTTGGTGTCAACTTCTTCTTCCTGCTTATCCATGATATCGAAGTAGAATCCAAAAAGAACGAACACTAAGAAGTGCTCTAATGTTCCTCCACACTGCCTATCCAACCAACATTTGAATAATTATGTAGTTTCATATTTCCGGCAGTGTATCTCAATCCAAGGGAGATTGTGCACTGAAGATATCTCAGAGGATTCTTGGAATCAATCCAATGAGGCTCAACCAAATATGAGCTCATAATGCTAACTGCAAAACATATGTCTGAATGGAAGTTCACAAGGAACATCAACGCAAATGAGTTTATGAGACGAATAGGCATTTCCCAAATCTAGTCTGACATCACTATCATGTAACTTCTAAAGATTAAGATCCTCGAGGTAGTCACAGGCTTGCAGTTTATCATTTCACATTCAGAATCCAACTCCCTCTTACTTTTGCAAATGAGAGGGTCTGCACCTATCAGAAATAATTCATCTTTATAAGGTGTCGGTATGAGAGGTGTATCATCCACAACCTTCGAGTAATGGTTTGGATCGATTTCACTCCTAGTGAATCTCAGCTTCATTTGACAGCTATCAATCATCTCATACTATGCCCGTCGTGTTTTCTTTCAAGCCATAGAGGACTTTCTTCCACTTGCATATGTGAGATTCCTGATCATCAATCTCAAACCCTTGGGTTGTTCGACACCTGTGGACTTGCAAGTACATCTCCGACATGTACTTTCATGCTCTTTTTGAATTCAGATTTCCCTACCACCATCTGACTCATAAACCTCCAGTGCTATGTGTCAATGGACATGGTCCCCATTGGACTTCCTGTAACTTGATACAACCATGAACTCAAAAACATCTTTGAAAATTCTATTTTCAAACACGTACCTTTGCATAAATAAGTGCCACCCTGAAACCTTCGACTTCCATTATTGAAATGGACACTAGGTTCTTCTGGCGATCAGGTACCAAAAACAGATTCTGTAAATGAATCGAGTTACCCTCATTCAATTGAGGAGTAATATTCCCTACACCCTTTTTGGGATAGGTGGCAACATATCCAAGTATAATCCCATGATTGTTTCCATCTCTACCAAATTAGAGAGTGAACCCTTCTATCCGATGAAGTGCCTTGAAGCACTACAATCAATAAGACAGATTCCTAAAGAATCTGAAGGAGAGGGCCAATACAAGATAATGCTTCTTTATCTCATCAGAAAAGACATTCGATTCTTCATACCTGGGGTTCCTTGCCTTTTATGAAGATTCAACCATTTCCTTGATGACTTGCATTACATGTTATTCCTTTGATCATTGAAGATTCCCCTGTTCTTATCATCATCAAGTGATGTGTCCATTCCATTTGGACACTCCTTCACATAATGGCCGAACTAGTTATCTGCCTTTCCTTCCACCCTGAGATCTGATCTTCCAATGAAGTGATCTTTAGGTAGGTCACATTCCGCTGCGTCATTCTAATGATATTCTCTACTTCGACTTCACCCTCATGAATTTGAAGAGGGATGAGGAACCCATTGATCCTTTTGTCCTTTTCTAATAGGCTTCGGTGATTGCTCTTTCACTCTTGCTTGGGCATTGTCTTCACCTCAACTCTGATACCATGTTAATTTTAGATATGTTCTATGCTAGAGCAATTTATTTCAATTTTCATAGTTAGCTCAATATCTTTTTTAGATTAGCAATCAGATTAGCATTAAAGTAAACTGCAGATAGAACATAAATATAAATCGCAGAAGACAAGCCAAGACAAGAGGACACAAGATGTGGTGCTAGCCAGGGACTAACCCAAATGTGTGGAAACCCTTGATCAATTCTTCCTTTATGTTATTCAAAGTTCAGCAGAGAAAGACAGAGAGGGAGATAGTACATTTACAATAGAAGTCAAAATTTTGACTTTATGATATCTACATGAGATCAGTTGAATACATATTGCTTCGACTAATTCTCCAAGGTGACTGCTTCACCTAACTTAGTGTTGCAGCTTGTAATCATGTTATTGTGTTGTACCTAGTCACTGAGCTGCTCCCATCTGCTCCTATCATCATGCTGCCTCTTTCTGACATGCCCATAATGCTACATTTGCAACCCTATTCATCATCATGTTGCTCCTAACTTAACATGCCCAGTATGATGCATCTTCCTTCATCATTCCTTTCGCTGAGATCATCATTATGCATATTCACATTAGTGCCATCGAAAGAAAGTTTGTGAGACCACCATTAACGTGGCCCTTTTGTTTCAAACCCTAACCACTGTTGTCTATTATGCTGACATAGCTACAGGAATACCACCTAGATCTACTTCATAAATGGTATGCAAGATTGTAATTGTGCTTCGGAGATCATCAAGACTGGGAGGAGGCTGAAACTATAGCAAGACAACAAGGAGGCCAAAACTCCATGACTACGTGTAACTACCTTCATTAACTATGTATACGCGTCTTCGTTAACTGTGTATAGAGTCTACATGTAATTAAGTCTTCATGTCTGCATACGACCTTGACTGTGGCTTTGATTTGACTACAGCTCTCTGCAACTTCATACCTTGGCTACAGCTTCAATACATATACTACTGTGTCCTCATCCTTCTTTCGAGATCAGAACGTGACTGCACCTAATACGAACCTACTTCTCCATGTGTGAGTTCTGTTCTTCTTCTTTAGCTACGTCAACATGTCTCCTTTTCCGCATGAACAGGTCTTTATTGATTTGTGTGATAGGACTGCGTTTAGGCTTCTATAGGCAGTGTGTTAAAGGCTCCTCCTTGACAACGTATAACAACGTATTAGAGCCTCCATCTTTGATTGTGTATAAATGCTATTTGGATAGCGTATTAGATTTCCTCATAAGCCTGCGTCTTACTACTCCTAGGGCATCACGTGGCTATAGTTTAGGGCTGTGTATAAGGCCTTCACCATCACCGCGTTCAGGTCTTCACGTGGTTGTAGTTTAGGGCTTCACTTGTAGGCCAGCGTATTACTCTTCGTGTCTCCCTCCTTCACCAAAAACCAAAGACGTGGAGAGGAGGATCAAAATGATTGAAGTTGAGTTTCAGAAGATGCTCTGTTAGTTTTTCATACCAGGCTCGTGGTGCTTGTTTGAGGCCATACAAGGACTTCACAAGTTTGCATACTTTATGTTCATGTCCTTTCACAGCAAATCCTTCAGGTTGGGACATAAAAACATTCTCTTTTAGATCTCCATTCAAGAATGCAATTTTTACATCCATTTGATGGACTTTCCAACCGTTCTGAGCAGCTAGTGCAAAGAGTGTCTGGATGGTGGCCCATTTTACTGTGGCGGAAAAAGTTTCCTCATAATCGACCCCTTCCTTCTGTGCAAAACCTTTTGCCACAAGCCTAGCTTTGTGCTTGTCAAGTGAGCCATCAGCTTTGTACTTGTTCTTGTAGACCCACTTGCAGCCAATTGGTTTGGTTCCAAATGGAGGATCAACCAGCTTCCAAGTGCCATTCTTTATGAGAGCATCATACTCCTTTTGCATCGCTTCTTTCCATTCATCATGAGAAGCAGCTTCTTTGAAGGAAGTTGGTTCAAAATCTGTAGACAAGTTCAATTCACAATCATAAGTAACATCCATATCAACAGGTGAATTAGAGTCATCTACATCACCTCCATTTTGTCGGTTTGAATTTCTGGTTCCTGTTTTTCCAATTTCATCAGGATGAACACTTTCAAGTGCCTTTGTCAGCCACTTTGGGGGACCTTTCTGAGATGGTCCAGGCTGCTCTATTGATTGAGTTGGGACTGAATCAATATTGAGTCTCCCAATTCTATCAATTACATCACTTAAAGGATCATCCGGTGTTGGATTTTCATGCAGGGGAGATTGTTCTTCAGAAGAAGATTCCACATGTTGATCTAGTATAGGAATCCCCCCTTCAAGATGTGGAATCTGATTATCAAACTCTTGAAATGATTTTGTTTTTGTGAATCTATCCAAGCGATCAAGTTGTCGCTCAACAACACTGTCAGATTTGGATGATTCAAGAAAAATGACATCTCTAGATACAACAAACTTTTTATTTACTTCATCATAGAGACGGTATGCTTTAGAGGTGTTTGAATACCCCAGGAAGATACACTTACGACTTCTAGCACCAAGTTTGTTTCTATGTACCTTTGGTATTAAAGCATAACAGGTGGAACCAAAGATCCTGAGATGTTTTACCGAAGGAACATGTCCATACCACAATTCATAAGGAGTCTTGTTTCTTATAGCACTAGAAGGACATCTATTCTTTATATATGCAGCACATAGAACAGCATCATCCCAAAACATTATCTTTACATTTTTTAAGAAAAGCATGGATCGTACCATATTCAAGATTGTTCTATTCATTCTTTCTACTACACCATTCTGTTGGGGATTATAAGGTACAGTTGTTTGATGTTTGATCCCGTGTTGGCGAAGATAGTTTTCAAATTCATTTGATGTATATTCTTTCCCATTATCAGTGCGAATAGACCCAATATGAGATTGTGCATCATTTTCAATCCACTTATGAAAATTCTTGAATGTTTGAAAAGCATCAGATTTGTTATTCAATAAATAAACCCAACACATTCTGGTGTAATCATCAATAAATGTCATGATATATTTATTTCCATTTGCAGAAGGAACAGGCATTGGACCACATAAATCTGAATGAATGAGTTCAAGCTTCCTATGTGCTCTTGAATGTGAATCATGAAAAGACTATTTTCTATGCTTTCCTAGAATGCAAGCATCACATTGCTTATGTTTTCTAGGAATTGTAGGCAAACCAGCAACACCATTTTTCTTCAACAACCGGAGACTATCATAGTTTAAATGTCCAAATCTAGCATGCCATAATAAACTTGACGGAAGTGTACCTTCTTCATGATGAGAAATATATGAGAAATGTCGTGCATGAGCAGAGGTTCCTTGCAGTTTAAGAAGTCTTTCTTCTTCTATTCCCCTCATGACAAGTGAGTGGTCAGATGCTTTTCTTACCTCAAGCTTGCCATCAAATATATGAATGGAGTGACCTTGCTGGCAGATGTGGACCAAGGATAGCAAGTTTCTTTTGAGCTGTGGGAGATATAGAACATGATCCAGAAGAAAGTCTGGAAGACTAGGCAGTTTAAGCCTGATTGTGCCAAGCCCTGATGGCTTGATTTTTGACTGATCTGCAAAGTATACTGCTCCATCAACATTGTCAGTGAAATCTTCAAAAAAATCGTTCCTATGAGTCATATGACAGGTTGCTCCTGAATCAAGCAACCAATCATTTTTCGAAGAAGCAAGTGAAGTATTAAACAAATCTTCATTTACTCCAATGTTACATTGTGCCTCAATATAGTGAGCGGATTCAGGTGCTTTACCTTTGTCTGTGTCATCAATTTTACCTTTCTGTTGTTTTCTTCTCTGCTCAATTTTGTCCCATGGTAGCTTGCATGTAGAAGCATCATGTGATCCATTTCGTTTGCAACGAATGCAATGCAGATCTACCTTTTCTCCTTGAGAATGTCTTCCCCCCCTGCCTCTAAAGTATCTTCCTCTTCCTCTTCGTCCACCTCTTCCTCTTGTAGAATCTTGAGCAGGATGCTTTTCTTTATGAGCAAGGAAAATAGTCTCTTCAGAAGATTCAGGGACTGTCTTCTTTCCAAAGGCTTTCTCTCTTTCAGAAAACTTTTTCACAAGGGAGTCAAAGGTTATATCTTTAAGATTTCCATTTGCTTGTAATGACTCAAGATAATTGGAGTAAGTAGGATAGAGTGCCTTGAGAAAAGCAATAAGAGGGATATCCAGCTCAACCTTAGTGGATTTGATATCATGCATTATAGACTTTACTTCAGATGCAAGAGCAAGAGGATCATTATTTTTCAGTTCAAGAGTGAAGAGTTTAATCATGAGCTGACCCCAGAAGGAAATCCCGCAAGGAAAAAAGAGAAGAAGAAGCAGAACGGTTCAAAACCCAAGGGAGCCAATCCACGATAGAAATGACAATCGGAAGAAGCAGCAGGCCCAGGTCATCCAAGGGTGGCTCCACCCCTAACATAGGTAAATAATGAAGCTAGTCTCTTGGAATTGCAGAGGATTAGGGAACCCCGCAAAAATAGAAGCAGTAAAGGATCTTTTAAAGTCGGAACCTACTGACATCCTCATGCTCCAAGAGACTAAGATAGCAGGCCAAGCCCTGCTAGAAACCAGCAAATTAAAACGGAAGAAAAATTCAGGCATAGTTGTCAGTGCTCGGGGCTCCTCGGGAGGTCTGGCAACTCTCTGGAGCGAAGATCAATTTCAGCTGATCAACTCTCACGAGACCCTGCATTGGATATGCACAGAAATAACTCACATTTCAAGTAAGTTATCTTTCTCTCTAGTCAATCTATATGTACCTGTCAATTACTCCGAAAAAAGAGACTGTTGGAATTCTCTGGCAGAGTTTCTTGAGCAGGAATCCCCCACCAATATCATTCTCGCTGGGGATCTCAACATAGTTTTGAAAGCCAAAGAAAAAAGAGGAGGTACCAACTCTAAGGACCCGATGGTGGGAGTAGTGGAGGAGCTTGCCCAGCACTGGTATATGCAAGATTTTAACCCAATCCCAGGCTTATTCACCTGGTCAAACAACAGAACAGGAACAGATCATATCTCTGCTCGACTGGATCGATTTCTCGTGCAAACCTCCCTCCTCATGAACAAGAAAATCATAACAACAAAAATTCTGCCCAAGTTGTCCTCTGACCACAAGCCAATACAGCTCTGTTTAGAAGATGAGGAGGATTTGGGCCCCATTCCATTTCGTTTTTCTCCTCAATGGATCGAAAGGGACGGCTTTTTGGAGACTGTGAAAGCAGCTTGGGACACCTCCATTTCAGGCTCTCCAAGCTTCGTTTGGGAGCAAAAACTGAAGCTTACCAAAAAAGCATTGAAGGAGTGGATCAAGAAACCAGCTCCCAACCCCATCTCTCTTAGAGTCGCAGCAGTCCAGGCTTTGCACTCACTACAAAATGACATGGAAAGAAAAAATATTAATGAAGAACTCTTGGACAAGGAAACAAAAGCGCAGAGAGCAGCCTACCAATCTTTTAGAAAAGAGGGACAATATTGGAGATTAAAGTCTAGGAGCCTGTGGCTAAAAGCCGGGGATCGCAATACCTTTTTCTTCCACCGACAGTACAGGGCTAGACTGTCAAGGAATCATATAGCAGAAATAAAGACCTCGACGGGCCAAATCTGCAAGGGCTTTCAACAAGTCAAAGAAGCAGCAGAATTACACTTCCAAAACCTCTACAATCCGGATGCTCAAGGTGAAGAAGTGGACAAAGCAGATTTCCTCAATCACATCCCCTCCTTAATCTTACCGGAGGACAACTCAGAACTATGCAAGCCTGTTTCAGAGGAGAAAATAATCAAAGTTATCTGGTCTATGGATTCCGACAAGGCCCCTGGGCCGGACGGATTCACCATTCATTTCTATAAAGTATGCTGGGATATCATAAAATACGATCTGCAAAAGATGATAAGGGGATTCATGACAAAAGCTAAAGTAGGTGGCAGCACCAACTCAACCTACTTAGCTCTGATTCCCAAAGACTCTAACCCGGAAACCTTTGCCAGATTCAGGCCAATTTCGTTATGCAATGCCTCCTATAAGATTTTGGCAAAGTTGTTAGCCAGCAGAATAAAGCCTCTGCTTCCCAGAATTATCTCTAACTCCCAAGGAGGCTTTGTGGAAGGTAGACACATTCTGGACAATGTCATTCAAGTGCAGGAGACTATACACTCAAGCAAGCAGAGGAAAGAGAAAGGTATGCTCATAAAGCTAGATATGGCGAATGCGTTTGACAGAGTCAACAGAGCATTCCTCAACAAAGTTTTGCTCTCCTTTGGTTTTTCCACTCAGTTTGTTAACCTTTTAAAAGCATGCATGAATAATCCATGGATTTCTCCCCTCATAAATGGCAGGCCTGCCAATTTCTTTAAAGACAAGAGAGGCATCAGGCAGGGATGCCCGCTCTCCCCCTATCTTTACATAATATTGGCTGAAGCATTAAGCCGAAAACTTGAAGCTGAAAGACTGTCAGGATCCATTCCGGGCCTCAAACCCTCCAACAAAGTAAGACCCCTGAATCATGCATTATTCGTAGATGACTCAATCCTGTTGGGGGGTGCCTCAATTAGAATAGCAAAGGCCTTCGACACGGTCATCGGGAACTATTGCAAAGTCACATGAGCCTTGGTAAATGAAAGAAAAAGCGAAGTCTATAGCTGGAATACAGGTCAACAGGAGCTCAACAATATAGCTAACACACTTGGATTCAAAGGGCATTCCCAATGGGATAGAATCAGATATCTTGGGCTCCCCATAATCTCAGGGGTGAATAAGAGATCGTTATGGAGTGACATAATTTACAAATTTAAAACCAAGATCTCGAAATGGGGAGGATACTGGTTGACAAAAGGAGGCAAGGTCATTTTAATTAAATCTCAGCTCTCTTCCTTAATTATTTACCAAGCAGCCTTTCTGCTTGCTCCCAGAAATGTCATGGATCAAATCTCCTCTTTCCTCAGAGATTTCCTTTGGCAAGGAGGCAGGGGCAATGATAAGAAATAGCATCTTGTAAATTGGGAAACTGTCAAGAAGCCCATCGCTGAAGGAGGACTGCAAATTCGAGATCCTTCTCTGGTCAACCTCGCCTTAGGCAACAAAATTCTGTGGAAAATGATCAAAGAACCAGGACATCCTGTAAGTGCCATATTGCGGTCAAACTATACAAATAAAATTGATTTGAGAAACCTCCAATTGAGTTACACAACTAACAGCATGCTGTTGTGGAAGCTTTGTTATAAGAGCTGCAATTTTTTCAAAAGAACTGTCTACAGAATACCAGGAAATGGTAAACAAACTCGTCTTTGGTAGGATCGGATAATGGGACAAAATCCGCTAAGCGAAAATGAGGAAATCGCTGACTTAAGGGAATGGCTCATTTTTGTTGGGAAGCAAAGTTTATTCGATATCTCCTCATGGGATCAGAGAGACGATTGGGCCGGCTGGGCAATGCCCGTGCCTCCTGCCCACCTACAACTGCAAATGAATACATTCCTGAAACTGATCGAAGACGCTTCACCGATACATCGTTCACTGCAAGATCGGTGGGGCTGGGGTCAATCTGGAGAATATACAGCAACAGAAGGATACAAAGCACTTCAGACTTCGGGAAACAATAAGTACAGTGCCGAGTTCTGGAAAAACGTTTGGGAGCCTTTAGCTCTCCCGAAAGTAAATTTTTTTTTCTGGACCCTGATTCACAACAAAATCTTAACTG
Organism: Pinus tabuliformis; assembly: GCA_031772625.1. Lineage (NCBI taxonomy): Eukaryota > Viridiplantae > Streptophyta > Pinopsida > Pinales > Pinaceae > Pinus > Pinus tabuliformis. The sequence goes on from CM062811.1 coordinate 842,076,876, forward strand.
GAGAAAACCTTGTAAAAAGAAACTTCGCTGGCCCTCACTGGTGCGTTCTTTGCAGAAGCAACGCCGAGACTGCCCAACATCTCTTCATCGACTGCCAGTTTGCAAAGGAAGTATGGTAATTAACGCTCCAAGATTTAAATATAAGCTCCCCCGCTCAGATATCTGTCCCAGATCTCTTCGCAGATTGGAGCCATCGCTATTCTCAGTATATTCCTCAAAAATTGATTTGGTACAAAATCTGGAACGCCCTGCCCAAATTTGTCTGTTGGAAGATATGGTTGGCCCGTAACCAGAAGATCTTTAAAGACCTCCACCTCACTCCCATGCAAGTAGCAGCTAAGGCCAGATCTCTTCTCCTAGAAGCGGCACAGCATCAGAACTACAAAGAGGATGCATCACTCCAGCGGGTAGAGAAAAGGTGGCTTGGAAAGTTTGAATTTCAGAACAGAAAAAATCTCCTTTCTCCACAAGCAGAGCCCCCAAACTGGAAAAAGAGAGACACAGATGAAACATTCCAGCACTGGTGGAGAGCTCAAAACTCCCACACAATCTTCTTTGATGGGGCTTCCAAAGGAAACCCCGGCCCCTCGGGCGCCGGTGGGATCATCTATTCCCCTGAAGGGCTCTCCCGAGATTCTTTCTATTGGGGTCTTGGCCTGAAGACTAACAATCAAGCAGAGCTGCTCAGTCTCCTCAAAGCATGTCAAATTGCCAGAGAAAAAGGGATCAGAGACATTCAGGTTTTTGGAGATTCGGAGATTCTTATAAAGAAGCTGAATGCTGGAGAACTATTCAGAAATGTTGGCCTTAATAGATCTCTGGAAAGATTGAAAAGAGTGCTCTCCTCCTTTGCTTCCTACAAATTCTTCCATCTACTTAGAAGCTCAAACAGCGAAGCGGATTTGATGGCCAACAAAGGGGCTGCTCTGGATAAAGGGTTGTTGTTCATAAATGAGGACAGATAACTCCCTACTAAATGCTTAGCTAGATCAGCTGTCTTAGAAGTACACGCATGATGTAAACAGGGCTGCTTTGGCAAAGCCCCACTCTTTTCCTACTAAAAAAAAAAAAAAATCATGAGCTGAACAACTTCAAGTGCAGAATGTGAGTCATAGAGTTCTTTTAGCTTTTGTAAAGCTTCAAAGGCAGTTGAATAAGATGAAATATGACGACTTACTTCTTCATTTACAGATGTTGCGATCAATGCATAAGCTTTGCTGTTCTTATTTTCCCAAATGGCGAGTTCTTTCTCTGATGTAGGCTGCATAGGGTCTTTGTCTTCTTCTCCGACACACTCCTTTCCACAACTCATTGTAGATGAGGGTGTGTTTTACCATCCGGGACCATTCAGGATAGTTCTCCTTGCCAGTGAGAACTATTCCTACCATAGAGATGATTGAATGCATTCTGTAAAAAATACTTCTGCTGAAAAAAAATAACTTTTGCTGATAAAAAGAACTTCTGCTGATAAAAAACTTCCTGCTGATATACAATGAAGTTGTACTCAAAAGGGCAATATCAAAGGGTATTATTGTCCACTAAGACTTCTAAGATAAGGTTTTCATGTACCCTTGAAACTTTAAAAAATAAATAGCTCGCATTCCATTACATCACCACATGGTTTTTCAACTCACGTTGGTTTGGCAAGGAAATTCTGCTTTGCCAAAACATGCTCAAATACATTGCCCATCAATCTGAAACTTTGAACAGAAAAATATGAATTGTTAGTCAACAAAATGTCGACCAATGTTTCACTACAATACTATCATCCAGAAGCAACAAACTGCTGCTGAACTCGCCGCGCACAATCTAAAAAAGCTTTTACAGCTTCAGCACACCACGTTGTCAGGCCACCCATTAGATTGAATAGATTTATAGAACATCATCAAAACTATTCCATACAAAATCCTTATATAGCACAACGTACTCAATTTATTCTTAGGTTCACCTAATAACCACCTTCCAAATGTTTGTATCTGGCTTACTGTTGTATCCTTTTCGCATAATAATGCAAACTAGAGAGACAAATAATAGATACACCTATTCATACTTTAAAAAAGCCAGCCTATAAATAACCAACTGCTCATATTCATCCTTGAAGACCGACAACCCCGCAAGCAAGTCTGCCACCAACATTTTCAGATATCAAAGCCGGCGTTTAATTATTTGAAACCAGGCAGGCAGCGTTCAAATATTATTTGAAAGGATATATCATGCAGTGTTCAAATATTATAACAGGAAAACCAGCCGTTTTTCTAGCAGATTGAGCTCTCTATTTATCAATGTTTTGCTCTGGAATAATATAAACAACAGAAATTTGACCTTTGAGTGGAGCGCAAGCATCCATACACTGACAGGGCCTTACAGAATTTTTTTTTTGAGGTCTCACCTTCGTCTTGGGCACTGAATACGTATTTGAGGTTCTCTTCACTTCTTTTCGTTGTCACATTTGAGCTTCAGTCCTGCGATGGCTGAAAACAGTGGTTCTCGAAAATGGAACTCCGATTTGATAAGCATCGTGGGTAAGCCAAAGTCAGACCAGCGTTATGGAATATGGACATACCAGCGTCAGACCAACGTTTAATTATGGAATATGGACAAACTAGCGTTTAATTATAGAATATGGACAAACCAGCGTTATAGACAGACCATGTCAAGACAGAGGCAGCGCTGGTGTGCCAGAGAGCATTATGGACAGATGCGTTATGGACAGAGGAGTTACAAGGAATCTGGGACCTGCGCTCTGATACCATGTCAGGCCAGCGTAACTCCAGACTTGGCAGAAAAAACTGATTCATATGTTTCATTAGGTAGCTATTGTTTATATACATGATTTTGACTGATCAGTTCATCTTCTTGATGACTGTTCATATTCCAATTCACCCAACCGCTGAGGATTAGGTGTCAACAATGAAAATAGCAGAGATTGAACACAGAGTATAGTGAAGTAAGTTTTGGGTTTTTTTTTTCCCTTCTACTTAAGATTATGAACACACATGATATATAAAAACACAGAAACAATAAAACATGAGTTAAAAAAACTTATTGATCCATGAAATAATTTGAGAATTCTGCAACATAGTCCACTATCATTAATCCCACATCCAAAGAGTTCAGTTCATCAATAACACATTCCAGCAGCCTTTTATTCAGAAGGGTTCTCAGAGTTACAGCGTAGTTCCAGAAAGTATCACCAACAACTAATACATCTCTTGGGGAGGTATTTATATAAAAAGAGTTACAAAATATCCTTGTGGAGAAAATATCTTGCAATAACTTCTTCCATCTACTTTTAAAAGGAAAATAAATGCCATTATGAATGTAGAAGTTATTTCTCTGTGGTCATGGTAGTGTTGTTGCTTGTTGTTGCTATTGTTGCTGAAGTGCCTGCTGCTGATATTGGATCAGTGGGAGGCATTGTTGTTGATATTGTAGGAGGAGCAGTTGTAATTGTTAGAGCTGTTTGAGATGGCTAGGAGTTCAACACTCCCTGCTTTTCCTGCAATGCTTTCTCGAATTCCTACTCGGTCTCAATCAGTCTTTGATTCATTTTCATTAACAACTCCATCATGTCTTCTTCTGCTTTCTCTTGCACAACCTTTGTGTTTTGTGGATGCATAGTAATTGGCAGCTTCATTTGTTTTTTGAGGGCAGCTATGTCATCCTCCTTTTTCTTTATCAATGCCTTTATTCCTTGGGCATTCTTGGGATCATGTCCTACCTCAATAATAACTTCTTCCAAGGTCTTGATTCTGTTATCCTTGGCTAAAGAGGAAGCCTTTCCCAAATCTAATTGGGCAGATGTGTTGTTCAAAGAATTCTGCGATTGTTGAGCTAGTATGGTTTTGTCTTCCAATGTAGAATAAACCATTTCTCCTGTTTTCTTGTGCAGTTCTATTTGGTCCATAGGGTGGATGTCTTTGGCAAGAGTCTCTAGATATGTTCTAATATAATCAGTAGCTGACTGTGGCTGCTGCACTTTAGGCTTGAATTGGCTCAGAATCATCTTTCCTTCCTTAATGTCATATGCAGACAATAACCTTTGCTGTTTGGTGGGAGTCATCTTGAGAAACCGATCATAAAGTTGCAGTATGATTGGTTCATTCTGTGCTTTGATATTGGTGAATGTTCTTTTAGTATTTGAACCTTGCCTGCTTTGTGGCCTTGAGGAGGAAACTTCCATACCATGTTGTTTCTCCAACTGCTGCCTATGTGAGCTAGTGGGAGTTTCTACCATTGGAGATGTTTGTGGGCTAGCAGCCCTCTCGCTTCTTGGACTTTCTATGATTTCCTCAATGAATTCCTCTTCAGGTAGATGATCTATTCTCTGCCTTTTTTCCCTGGTTGCTCTGCTGGCCCACTTACAGGTGTAGCTTCTTCTCAGTCCCTTTTTCTGCCCTTTTCCTCATTAAGAGGAGTCTGTAATGTTGTTGTTTCCGGATCCTTGGTCTAAACAGTAGGAATTTTCCCTTGACCTTGATCTTTTGATGATGCTTGCTCTGCCATTGTGTGCTTCTCTGAATCTAGCACTTCTTCACCCTTTGATGACCTTGCAGCTAGTGTAGTACTCTCTTGGGCTGGTTGTTGTGAAGTTGTAGCTGATGATGTGCCCACTCCGTTTGCTGAGGCAATTTGAAAGACACCTATCCAAAAGAGTCCAGGTCAAGAGTCTTTTCAAGATTTTTCATTGTTTGTTCCATCTTTTCTTCCTCAGTAATATCTTCAACTAATGTGCCCTCTACCCACTCATCTTGATTGGCATACTGCTCTATATCAGGGATCCTAAGATGTTTATAGGTTGATAGCCTATTTTTTACTTTTCTATTGTAGATGAATCCTTGCAGGTCATAGGGTACCTACCAAAAGCTTCTCTTTAATGTGAGTTGTTCACCTAATATCTTGTCAGCATCTTTCCATCCTTCCTTTTTGTTAATAATGAAGGGGCCTAATTGGCTTCTTAATTTAAGCTGAGCTCTTTTCTTGGCACCATAAAAATGAGTCAAATTTGAGTTTGGAGTAGTGAAACCCTAGAAGACATATTTGACACATTTTCTACAAGAAATACCTACTAATGGTGAAAAGGTAGTAAAGGAAACTCATGATGTGAACAAAAGAAATGTTAATCATGATTTAATAGACTCTAATGTGGGATCAAAGACCTACCATATTCCAAAAATCGATATGAGGAAGTTTGATGGCAGGGATCCCGCAACATGGATATTACAGATGGAGCAATTTTTCGATCTCAATAATGTGCAAAACACACAAAAGGTACGTATTGCAACTTTATATTTGGAACCAAATCAATTTGTATGGTATCAATGGCTTTACTCTCATAAACAAATTATCACTTGGGAAATTTTTACGGAAGAAGTGACAGCACATTACGAGGATACAAAAAGCAACATTTTTTTTAGCCAATTGATAAGTCTCAAACAAAAGGGTCCAATAATGGAGCACATTGAGGAGTTCCAAAAATTGAACATAAGGGTAAAAAATATTTCAAAGGAGCATAGGATTGATGTGTTCATAGGGAATTTAAAGGGGAATATCCAACATGATGTTTGCCTTCGGTAACCTGATTCATTAGAGAAGGCATTCAGGTTAGCAAGAAAAATCGAAAGCAAAATTATGGCAACCAGGAAGCATACCACTCACAACTATAAATATGGAAGTGTTGTTGCCCCTAGTATTCCACAACCTACAAGGTTGACACCACAACAATTGGAAGAAAAAAGAGCAAAAGGGCTTTGTTACAATTTTGATAGCAAATACACTAAAGGTCATAAGTGTGCTGAGAAGAAATTATTCTACATAGATTGCAAAGAGGAAGAAGAAAAGGAGCAAGAAAGGTCAAAAGAAGAGGATATACTCCAGGAAAAAAACCTAGATAAAGAAGAAATGAATCTGACCATATCTTGTAATTCATTGGTAGGAATTACCACTCCTCAAACCATTAAGATAGATGGACAAATCAAGAAGAAAAAGGTAATAGTGTTGATTGATTCAGGAAGTACTCACAATTTTATTCATTGTAAGGTAGCAAAAGAATTGAATTGCTTCTTATATCCAGCACCAGAGTGTCAAGTGATGGTTGCAAATGGAGGAACAATAGATTGCTCTGGAAAGTGCCATAATATCAAGCTATCGATGGGAGAATATGTATTGACTAGCCCAATGCTTTCCATTCCAATGGGAGGTGTTGATGTTGTACTAGGAGTACAATGGCTACAAACCGTGGGTACAATAGCTTTTAATTTTCAAGAACTTTTCATGAAATTTTTTGTGGAAGGAAAGGAATTTGAATTAAGGGGTATTACAGGGAAACCAAGAAAGAGAATCAGCTCTAATGGTATGACAAAGCTTCTAATAAAAGAACAAAGGGGTGTAATTGCACAGTTATGTTCGCTAGATGTTTCCACATTGGAATCATCTGTTTCTCCATATCTCCAAAAAGTCTTGGACAATCATTCTAAGGTATTTGAGACTCCCAAAGGTCTCCCACCTATTTTTGATCATGATCATGCTATTTATGTGATTCTAGGAAGTGTTCCTCCAAACAGCAAGCTGTACAGATAACCCTATGCCCAAAAAAGTGAAATTGAATGTATGGTTGTAGAAATGCTAGAGGCTGGTATAATTCAACCGAGTCAAAGTTATTTCTCTGCTCCAGTAGTATTAGTGCAAAAGAAGGATGGATCATGGCGCATGTGTCTAGATTATAGGGATCTCAACAAGCTCACTATTAAAGATAAGTTTCCCATTCCTGTCATTGATGAATTACTAGATGAATTGCATGGATTAATTTACTTCACCAGGTTAGATCTACGTTCAGGATATCATCAAATCAGAATGAAGACTGAAGACATTCTGAAAATAGCATTTAGAACTCATGAGGGTCATAACGAATTTTTCATCATGCCTTTTGGCCTTACCAGTGCACCTTCAACATTTCAAGGTTTGATGAATTCCATTTTCAAACCATTCCTTAGAAAATTTGTGTTAGTATTTTTTGATGATATACTAATCTACAGCAAGTCTTGGAAGGATCATGTTGAACATGCTGACAGGGTGCTACAACTATTGGAGGAGCAATAATTATATGCAAAAAGATCCAAATGTTTCTTTGGAGTACAATAGGTGGAATATCTGGGTCATATTGTATCTCATGAAGGAGTTAAGGTAGACCCTAGAAAAATTAAAGCCATTAAGGAATGGAAAATCCCCACATTCATAAAGCATCTACGAGGATTTCTCGGGCTGACAGGGTATTATCGCAAGTTTGTTAAGAATTATGGGAGAATAGCAGCACCTCTAACAACATTGTTGAAGAAAGATGCATTTTCATGGACTCCAGAAGCAACAAAGGCCTTCGAACATCTTAAAGAGGCAATGTGCCAAGCACCGTTATTAGCTGCACCAGACTTCACAAAAACTTTTATTGTGGAATGTGATGCTTCAGGAAATGGAATTGGTGTTGTTTTAATGCAAGATGAGAGACCCATTGCTTTTGAAAGTCGTCCAATCAAGGGAAAGTTTTTACACAACGCTATTTATGAGAAGGAAATGTTGGCAATACTCCAAGCACTTAAGAAATGGCGACCCTACCTAATGGGAAGACACTTCAAGGTAAAAACGGATCATGATAGCCTTAAATACTTTTTAGAACAAAGATTATCCTTTGAAGAGAAACAAAAGTGGGTCACAAAGATGTTGGGTTATGACTTTGAAATCATCTACAAAAAAGGGAAGCAAAAAGTGGTGGCAGATGCACTCTCAAGAAAGGATGAGGATGTGGAAGCATTGTTGTGCACCATTTCTATTATCCAACCAGATTGGATAAACAAAGCAAGGGAGGAATGGAAGAATGACGAAGAAGTGTGGGCACTTATTCGAAAGTTACAAGAAGATTCCAGTACGTCTGATACATTTCGCTGGAAAAATGATTCTTTATGGTACAAAGATCGCTTATACCTCTATAAGAATTCCCAACTAAAACAAAATATTCTTATGGAATTACACACTTCTCCCTTACAAGGGCACTCAGGATTTTTAAAAACTTACCACAGGGTTAAGAAGGAATTTTTTTGGGATGGCCTTAAATCAGATATTCAAAAATTTGTGGCGGAATGTTTGGTTTGCCAACAAAATAAAATTGAAACAATTAAGACATTGGGTCTATTACAACCTATATCCATTCCAAGCCAACATTGGGAGGAGGTTCCAATGGATTTTATCACAGGTTTACCCAAGTCTGAGGGAAATACTGTCATCATGGTGGTTGTTGACAAACTTACCAAGTATTCACACTTTTGTGCATTATCACATCCATTTAAAGCCAGTAGAGTTTCTACTGCATTTATGGAAACAATTCAAAAGCTACATGGAAACCCAATGATTATTGTAAGTGACAGAGATCCCATTTTCACTGGAAATTTTTGGATAGAATTATTTTCTTGTCTTGGTACTCAGTTAGCTCGTAGCTCACCTTATCATCCTCAATCTGATGGGAAAACTGAGATAGTAAACAAATGTTTGGAAGGATATCTTCGTTGCTTTGTATTTGATAAACAGACACAATGGGTTAAATGGTTGTCTTTTGCTGAATGGTGGTATAACACTTCCTTCCATACAGCAACAAAAATGACCCCATTTATGGCACTTTATGGATATCAGGCACCACACATCACATCATATTTAAGATAAAATTCTAAGTTTCAAGCAGTGGAACATCACATCGAACATTAACAACAAGTCCTCCAACTCTTAAAGGATAATCTCGTGTTGGGACAGAATAGAATGAAACAACAAGCAGATCAACATCACAGTGAAAGAGGTTTTGATGTAGGTGATTGGGTATTCCTGCGGCTACAACCATATAAGCAAATGTCCCTCAAGCAAGCTAAGGACAATAAATTATCACCAAAGTATTATGGTCCGCACAAGGTGTTTCAAAATATTGGTAGTATGGCATACAAATTCGAGCTTCCTGCAGCTTCTTGGTTACACCCAGTTTTCCATGTTTCATGTTTAAAGAAGGTTATAGGTGACAAGCTCCCAGTTCAAATAATATTACCAAAACTTGACGAGGAAGGAAAAATTATATTGGAACCAGAAGCAGTCACAGAAGAAAGAACTCGACAGCTATGAAATCGATCAATTTCATAGTATCTTATCAAGTGAAACAACCTATCTGCTGAATATTCCACATGGGAGGATGAGAATTTTATACAGAAGCATCTAGAACTACTCAAGTGTTGAGGACAACACTTTTTTCAAAGAGAGGGGCATGTTGGGTCCCTATAATACTAGTGATTAACCCATTACTATTTTAGTTGCATCCCTTATTAATATTGTTGTGCCCCTATTATCCCCATATTGTTATTACTGTGCCCCATAGAATCCCTCTATTGTTATTTTAGTGGCTTTATATTATTATTGTTAGGTTGGCTGGGTTATATTGTGACTCCTTAGACTCCTATATATAGAAAGGAGGTTTTGTCATTTGAATCATCGAAGAATTGTTCATTTATGTAATGTAAAGGAGGTTGCCCCCTCGAAGAGGCTGGATTCTAAGGCGTGGATTTATCTTTTCTATCTTTTCTTGAGCTAATTTCATAACAATATAAGATATCATATCAATAATCAGTCTTCCAGATTCATTGAACCAGGCATGGTGATAGGAATGTGAGAGTCTGGAGTGGCAATTTGGACTAAAAAACAACTTGGCATCTAGCCTATTTCAACAATGGATAGTTTGGAGCCTTGCTCTACCAAATGTCCTATGGAAAGAGGAGCCAGAGGCTGAGTAGGTTTAAAATGTAGCATTTCATTGATTGAGTCAGGAGTTATATGAAATAAGACAGCTCCAGCTGGAGACATGACTGATCTTTGAGTTGGCTCATAATTGGCACAGCACAGGCGAATGACATCTAGGAATACATTTACTTATCGGAGATAGTATCTGGGAAGATTGGATTCCCATATCCCAAAGAGATCACCCTTGTTCAGGTAATTGTTCCTGATTTGACAGAATGAGTGTAGGTGGTTCTTGTCATGAATTAAATTTTGTATTTGGAAGTCCGTACCTGCCAAGGGCAAGTACTCGAAGTCCTTATGAGGAGCATTAAGGGGAGCAACATTAAGGGCCACTGGAGCCTCCATTATTAAGTGCCCTGCGATTTTTCAATTGAAATTTGGGCTTTTTGCAACGACAGTGGATAAAATGACAGTTTCTGGGGTTTTCTCAGAGAATTGTGGGCCAAAGCCGACTGATATTTTAGCTTACTGGGTGAATTTGTAGAGGGAGAAAAGGTTTGTGGGATTTCTTGGTAAAATGGGTAGAAAACAGAGGTTACACTACGCAGTTTTATAGGCAGCACTATGTTTTTAATTGTGGAAGTCTGGTTTTCTGTGGAAAATGGACAAAACACGTTGTTTGCAGAAAAATGTAAAAACATGGATGGTTGGGGTGCATTTTCAAAGAGCTATAGACTGAATTTTGTTCGATTTTTTGGTTTCATGGATGCAACTCAAAGAAAAAGATGGAAATACACAGGGTTTAGAGGCAATTGAGTAAATACCTGTTTCAATGGGCACCCTGTGTGAAATGCAGGTGGATGACCGAGCTGAGGGACCGAGCTGTGGATTGAATTTAGCGGGTGGTGGGCTATGTGGTCAAATTGTCGCTTTGGAAGAGAAATTGCATGCACAAACCATGTTGAAGAAACAAATAGAAATGAACAAAAAATGACATTTTACGCTTTTTTTACAAAATTTTGATTTTGGCAGGTTTTGGCACGCTTTGGTCGGGTGACGTCAGCATGACACAACTTTTTTCATGTAGCGGGGGTACACAGGCTGACTTGGCAGTGGCGTGGCAGACACGGTGGATGATACAGTGGTGAGGTGACAGGGGACGTGGTTGTGACAGCAGCATGACGTGGTGATGACGTCATAGGGATACGGAGGCAGTAAGTGGTTTGGCCCCCGCACCGCCTTTGGGCCATGGTAGTTTTGGAGGGGGGTAGCAGGGGAAACGGTATGGCGACATGTGTCTTTCGTACAATGGGAATACCGCCCATCCCCCAGGTGCTATATATCAGCACATGAGGGCGCAATATCGATTAGAGCCGTCGGATCTGTGGACGATGATCCGACGGTGGGTGGCGATCTGAGTTGGCAGAGGCTTATGACACGGGGGACCCATGTATAAATTAACGTTTTGTAATGTTCAGACAGTGTATTGAAACTTTGGTTAAATGCTCAGGTGTGGTTATTTATTAAACCAAACATTGAATAAATCCCAATGTTACATACGCGCGTGGGGAAGAGTTTTCCACAACGTTTCAGATAAACCTTGGACCCCCTAAAACATTAACATCTGGCCTTATTTAAGCCCAGGGCAGGATATTAAAGAATTTCAGGGTTTTTATGCATTTTTACATAGTATGGGAGGGGAAATATTATGTAGGAGCTATATAATAGTGTTAACAGGTTAAAATGAGATATATCTTCAAAAATAAAAAGCGCTAAGTAAAAGGTGAAACTTAGGCTTAGGGAATAAAATGGATATGAGTGATGAACTTGGTGAACTTAGCAATAATAGAAGAAAAACATTTTTACACAAGGAATGTGGCATAGTTTTCTTAAGTAAAACCAGAATCTCATTTAGTCTTTTCTATGAAATGAAGGGAACTAGGAACACTAAGCAGATCTCAATGTCCTTGGGGAGGTTAGTAAATGGTTTTTGGAGGAAATTGGAGGGAGGTTTGACTTGAAAATGGAATGTACTTGTTTAAGGGTGCAAGGTATCCATTTCCAATAATTTCAACTGTGAGCTAGACACTCCAAATGACCTCTAAAAAGATGTAAACTTCTTATTTCTTATACAGAGATAGACTGTAGGGGCATTCGCCGGACATGTCACCTCTAAAAAGAGGATGAGTTCCAGAGGCTACCTGGCCCTCTACAGGCTCTGCCTAAAGAGATAACAAAGTAAACACTTAGAAGTCTTTGACATACACATACTTGAAGTTTAATGTCCTTGCAGAATAAGACAAATAACTTTCTGTAGCTGAATAGGTGATTATGTGTGCATGCAAGTTATGTATATTTGCTATTAAAAACTTTATATCAGTTTTGTTTACCATATCATCTTCAACAAATAAATACATCAAAATGTTAAAGCAGTTCACCCCTCTCTGGGCTACATCTGCTGGACCAAACCTCTCAAACTAGGCTTGTCCTCTTGTATTAAAAATGCTACAAAGGCTAATACAAGAATATGAATGTCTCAAAGGATAGATCAGACTGTAAATACAGAATCAGAAGATAGGAATTAGCTAAACATGCTCTTTCCCAAACACTAAACAGTGAATTTTATACCTTTCACAGTACTTTCCCCAATTGGCCCTGGTGGCTCTTTAAACTTGCATGGAGAATTTTGAGGTGAAGATGACCTCAAATGGTTCTTAAACCTCTTCCATTAGACTCAGAAGGTTGAAAATAGTAGACATAGGCTTTTGAATCACCAAAAACGGATGAACATAGCCCCCAAACAGCTCATGCACTGAAATGGCCCTAGTGGCCCTGAAAGCTTCCCTGAAGCTAAACAGTGAGAAGAATGCCTCAAAATGAAAAATGAGCTGCATAAATGGATTCAGAAGGCTGGAAAACTTCAAGAATGACCTTCGTTCCACATTCACTGGCTGCACAATTCCCCATGCAGCTCCCAAGCTGATTTGGCCCTAGTGGCTCCTGGAACTTCCATGAAGCTAAAACACCTGCAAATGATCTTAGATGGCTGTGAAACCTATGCCAATGGCTTCATAAGGTCAAAAATACCCAAAATCAAAAAAAAATCGTCCAAAACCGACTTTCCTAGCCAAAGTTATGGCCATTTAAAGTTTCTCCAGTTTGCCCCTAGAAAAACTCCAGCTAACTTTAGTGAAGGTCCAGTTAGCTCCGCCAAATATTCCGCCAGTCTAACTGCAGTTACATTAAATGCACATGTGACCATTTACCTTGGATTGCGTGCCCAGAATATTCCTTTTTTAATTTTTTTTTGAAAAATTAAAATTTCTAATGTTATGGACAAATTTTTCTTTTTGCCATAACTTCCTCATACGGTGACCGTTTTTCGAACCGTTTGCGGCGCCAAAATCGGGAAGACGAGCACTTTCCAGTAGTTCAGGTTCCAATCAGTTCTAAGCACTTTAATTTTGACCATTTTACGACACTTGGTCCTGAGCCCCTGATCACACCTCCCAAATGAGAAGGCTTTTGGTCCCCAAAAGCTTACTGAATCTTTGAACTAAACTGTACAGCACTTGAGGAATAGAAATATCCTCTCCCTTTCACCCAAAAGAGCATACTGATGCCAAAATGTCCTGCCTTGCCAACTGTCGTCATGGCAACTTTTTGCTGCATAAGCCACGTACTTGTCGAATCCCGACCAAGCTTGTTCGCCAGACAAACTGAAAGTTTGCAGAAACCAGTAATGAAACTTGCTGATATATGAGCTGAAATATTCTCTTGAACATGTGGGCTTGCCAGTTGTCATGATGCCCATCCATGGCACCTCCCCTCCAGAAGAAGAACTGCCCCCCAAATGAGAAGGCTCTTACAAAGATGAAATACTTCATCATCTCTCCCCTTTACAATCTTGGAGATCAAATTAACTTTTTCCAAGTCAGGATTACATTACATGCATGGTTTAAAACAAAGTAATCAACCCTTCAAGTTAATCACACATACATGTTTAAAAAAAACAAGGAAATCATCATGATCCCTGTGCACATCATTCTCATGCATGCAGTTTATCCTTCAACTTTCCCTTAAGTACAATCATAAGTACAAGATCCTTGATCACATGTACATGTACTTTCAAAGCTAAAATGAATATAACTTTCGCTGCAATAGAGTGAGTCTCATACTCAGCTTTCCATCTTGCAACTTGCATTCCCTTAACCAAGAAATGCATTCAATCAAAAGACATGCAACTTTAATTGGATAAGAATTCTAACCATTTCTTACCAATCCATTTCAAAGGTGCTTCCTTTAACTGCACATCGATCTCAACATGTGTATCATCCTGACACATATCAATGATGGAAACTTCCTTCCCATTCTTTCCATACTCTTTCTCCCATTTCTTCAACTTTTGTGGAAGCATTGTTGGATTCAAAGTCCAACACTTTTCAGCAGTATGTCCATGCTTATGGCAATAAGTGCAACACATGTTCATCTTCTTTATAGCATGATTTGCATTGTTCAATGGAACTTTGGCTTCTTGCCTCCTTTCCTTCAAAGTTTCCTGCATGTTGCCATTCTTTTCCAACATCTAGAAACACTATGGTTAAACAAACCACAAAAAGAACATGCAATTATTTTCCAATGCTTGTGTGGAATTTTTCCATGCTTTACATGATCAAAGGAAATATGATTGAAATCAGATTTATACCTTTCTCTTTCACCTTCATTACCTTCATGAGGAGGTGAATCAAATGAAGAAGAAGCTCCTTTTGGAACACCATCAATCCCTTCAATGGGTTTAGAGCTTTTATCACTTTCTTGTTCAAGTGCATGCTTATGCACACCTTCTTCTTGCAAGGTAGGTTTCAAACTATTGCATTCCTGAAGAATACAACCTTTACAACCTTGAGATAGAGAACTTGAAATGAAACTCCTTCTAGGAACTGTTTCAATTGCCTTCATGCCTATTTTGGAACATTCTCCATAAGATTGTCCATAACCAAGACCCAAATTCTTAGGCCTTACCTCAACCATTATTGGCTCAACTATACTCTGTGCATGTTTGCCCAATCCTTGTCCTTCATATCCCATTTTGGACATCAACTTGGACCCTATGCCTCTGGTATGTTTCTCGAAAGAACAAACATTAACATTCTTATAAGAATTTGAAGACAAACTAGAATTTTTTACCTCTTCTTCAAGCCGATACTTGGTTAAGGCTTCTTTGGCAACAAGGAGTTGTGTCTCCAACTCATGCATCCTTTCCAGATTCATGTTTGGAATATGAAGTTGGACTTTCATTTCCTGCAATTGGTCAGAAAGCAATTGCTTCTCTTCCCTCATGGAATTCAAATGCTCTTGAAGTCTAGAGCTCTTTCTTTCATCCTCATACATTTCTCTCACCATTTTCATCATGATGAAAAATTCTTGCTTCAAGCCTTCATCAAAGAATCTTGTGAAGGAGGACGATTTTTAGAACTCACTTATGGAAGTTGTCATTATAAAAATGAACAAAAGAGCTTCAACAAACTCAAACAACAAGTAGTAAAGCAGTTAATCTTCAACACTGCTTCAGACACCTTTCAAGCTACACAATCAAGCTAGTGATGTCAGTCAAGCAAACCTAGTGCTCTGATACCACCTGACCTGAAAATGGAATGTACTTGTTTAAGGGTGCAAGGTATCCATTTCCAATAATTTCAACTGTGAGCTAGACACTCCAAATGACCTCTAAAAAGATGTAAACTTCTTATTTCTTATACAGAGATAGACTGTAGGGGCATTCACCGGACATGTCACCTCTAAAAAGAGGATGAGTTCCAGAGGCTACCTGGCCCTCTATAGGCTCTACATAAATAAATAACAAAGTAAACACTTAGAAGTCTTTGACATACACATACTTGAAGTTTAATGTCCTTGCGGAATAAGACAAATAACTTTTGTAGCTGAATAGGTGATTATGTGTGCATGCAAGTTATGTATATTTGCTGTTAAAAACTTTATATCAGTTTTGTTTACCATATCATCTTCAGCAAATAAAGACATCAAAATGTTAAAGCAGTTCACCCCTCTCTGGGCTACATCTGCTGGACCAAACCTCTCAAACTAGGCTTGTCCTCTTATATTAAAAATGCTACAAAGGCTAATACAAAAATATGAATGTCTCAAAGGACAGATCTGACTGTAAATACAGAATCAGAAGATAGGAATTAGCTAAACATGCTCTTTCCCAAACACTAAACAGTGAAATTTGTACCTTTCACAGTACTTTCCCCAATTGGCCCTGGTGGCTCTTTAAACTCGCATGGAGAATTTCGAGGTTAAGATGACCTCAAATGGTTCTGAAGCCTCTTCCATTAGACTCATAAGGTCGAAAATAGCAGACATAGGCTTTTGAATCACCAAAAACGGATGAACATAGCCCCCAAACTGCTCATGCACTGAAATGGCCCTGGTGGCCCTGAAAGCTTCCCTGAAGCTAAACAGTGAGAAGAATGCCTCAAAATGCAAAACGAGCTGCAGAAATGGATTCAGAAGGCTGGAAAACTTCAGGAATGACCTTCGTTCCACATTCACTGGCTGCACAATTCCCCATGCAGCTCCCAAGCTGATTTGGCCCTAGTGGCTCCTGGAACTTCCACGAAGCTAAAACACCTGAAAATTACCTCAGATGGATGTGAAACCTATACCAATGGCTTCAGAAGGTCGAAAATACCCAAAATCAAAAAAACATTCGTCCAAAACCGACTTTCCTAGCCAAAGTTATGGCCATTTAAAGTTTCTCCAGTTTGCCCCTAGAAAAACTCCAGCTAACTTTAGTGAAGGTCCAGTTAGCTCCGACAAATATGGCGGGACCGCCCAAATTTGGCGCTCCGCCAAATATTCCGCCAGTCTAACTGCAGTTATATTAAATGCACATGTGACCATTTACCTTGGATTGCGTGCCCAGAATATTCCTTTTTTAATTTTTTTTTGAAAAATTAAAATTTCTAATGTTATGGACAAATTCTTCTTTTTGCCATAACTTCCTCATACGGCGACCGTTTTTCGAACCGTTTGCGGCGCCGGAATCGGGAAGACGAGCACTTTCCAGTAGTTCAGGTTCCAATCAGTTCTAAGCACTTTCATTTTTGACCATTTTACGACACTTGGTCCTGAGCCCCTGATCAAGGTTAGTCATGCTTCACCTAAATTGTAACCAAAGAACTGCCATTGTGTTTCAGATATCCATGAGATAGATCATATTCAAAAAGACAAAACTGCTCAAAAACCTACTCCTGCAACATCAAAACTGCCTACCCAACCTATTACACCTAACATTTTTCTTCTTTTTGATTGGGTGCATTTGAACTAGCAAACCCTTACTCTCTTCTTTTCTTTTAACTGCTCCCCTATTTAAGTCTACCCTTATTTCTTCCAAGGACTCAAATTTAGCTATTGAGCACCCTTGTTTCTCTACCTAACTACTAATCTGCCAAGCTTAAACTGTTTGGACATATTTTTATTCTCTACTTCTAAAACAGGATATTTAAACCTGGACTGGCCAAGATTGAGCTATTTGACCATCCATCAAGTAATTGATTGCATATCATGAAGTTCTTTGCAAAAATGGAGTAGTAGTGGCATTTTGGGCTTGCACACTTTCCTGGTTCTTTTTCTTTGGGGTTCATCTTCTTTCTTTTTGACCAATTGATTCTCTTTTCCCTTTGATTTTTCTTTTAGGGCATACCTTTTTCTTTTTTTTTCTTTTTCTTTTTTTCTCAAAATATGGAACCTTTGCAGCATGGGAAGGATGAACATATTTGGCACTTTAGCAGTCAATCATGAAATATGACACCTATTGGTATAGGAACCTAATAGTGGCTCCACTTCGGGATGGCTTTTCCTTGTGGAAAGCCAAGAACAGCAGGTTAGATAGCCTTATATTCAACTTTTGCTGCAATCTGAAAAATTTTCTTAGTTGCAAGTAAACAAAATTGTACCTCTGCAACATATATACATTTCTCATCAGCTGGTTTGAACATTTACAACTCTGTCTGTTGATAGTTTGTCTGAATTTTTGCCTTCATATTTTCAGCTCCTAAGTCTCCTTCTTCAGTTCTTCTG
Source organism: Pinus tabuliformis (assembly GCA_031772625.1). NCBI lineage: Eukaryota > Viridiplantae > Streptophyta > Pinopsida > Pinales > Pinaceae > Pinus > Pinus tabuliformis. The sequence goes on from CM062811.1 coordinate 842,094,738, forward strand.
ATAAACTCAAAATGTAATACCAAAGGTGGCATCGCTCCTTGCCTTTTTCTCAAAATTTGTTACATTCCCTGCTAATTAATTGTTGTAATAAATTGCAGAAAATAAGCACTCTTATGTACATGTTTTAGAGTTTTGACATCTTAACAAATTTGGTCAAAACAATGCTTGAGCATTCGACCATTGACTGGCCCATATTCAGCTTCTATAGAATCCAGGCTTCTCAAAAAATAGGTGTTGTTTCCTTGTACAGCCTAAATGACATAAGGTCCCTTCCATAGAAAATCAAATTTCCCATGTTTTCCTTTATCTTCCCTTCTGGAATCCCATTTGAGTACCTTATCTCCTATGAAAATGTCTTCTGCCTTTGTCCTTTTTTCAAATATCTTCTTCAGTTTTTCTTGTAGAACCTGAGAGCTTTGATACACTTCTTCTCTAGTCTGCTGCAAATGAATTGTTTGATTGATTCTCATCTGAATATCATTGGGTTCTGCTTGTATTTCTTGCAGTAATTTTATCACATGGATTCCTAAGGATGAGGGGAAAACAGCCTCCATGCCATAAACCAATTCATAGGGGCTTGTACCAATGGATCTCTTTGTGGTCAACCTATCTGCCCAAAGTGCATTGATCAGCGTCTTATGCCAGTTCTTCTTGTTTTCCTCCAATACTTTCTTAATGATGTTGATCAAGCTCTTATTGGATGATTTAGCTAAACCATTACGTTGAGGGTAATAGGTTGTCGAGTGGCCTAAGGTAATGTGGTAGTTGTGACAAAAATTGATCATTATTTTGGATTTAAAGGCAACAATATTGTCAGTGATACTTTTTTCAGGACAGCCAAATCTAGATAGGATATTGGTCTCTAAAAATTGCATGATCATTGAATCATTGGCTTACCTACAAGGGATAGTTTCTATCTACTTAGTGAAGTAGTCTTTGACTGTCAAAATCCATCTATGCTGGCCAGAAGAGGGTGGGTGAATTTCCCCAATGGAATCTAACCCCCATTGTTGAAATGGTCTTTCAATTGAAACTGGTTTGAGGGGTAGGGGAGAAGCTTTCTCTTGCCTTCAAATATTTGGCATTTATGGCAGGAAGTTACAAACTTTCTGACATCAGCAAACAGGGTGGGCCAATAAAATCCAGCCCTTAGGATTTTATCAGCAGTTGATTTCCAATACAAATGTCCACTGCAATCCCCTACATGAAATTCTTTAAGCACTTTGTCAGTTTCATCCTTTATCAAGTAATTTAATAAAATCCCTTGATGATTTCTCCAAAACAAAACATCATCTACAATACAAAACTTTGAAGCTTTCATTTTAAGAAATCTCTTTTTAGTTCTCGATAACCCTGCAGGAGCCTACAGGTTTAACAATACGTAACATATGTCAACATACCAAGGTGATTGTAGAAAGGCTTGATCGATTTATGAGTTGCCAATGATGTTATCACTCAGGTTGTTCCCCAAGATCCTAAAGGGAATACGGCCGAGGTAATCACAAACCAATCTTTTAGATGCATGTCTTAGCCAACCTACATCCAGAGAGGGCTCTCTCTTTATGATTTAACTTTGTTTTTGTAGTATATTAGGCTAGTTATGAAGAACATGGTTTGTTTGATTTTTTGGATGATGATTTTGAATAAAACAGGGGTAAGAGTCTAAGAAGTTCAGTCCATTGGGCTATGGAGTCTATGATGATAAACTGTTGGATATGGTTTCCTTGACAGAGGAGGTACTGCAAAGCAAGATAATCATAACATGAAATAATTTATAAGCTAAAATCAGATCGACATGGAGGTCAGGGGGTGAAAGGAAATTAAGAATTTTTCATCATACTGACAGAGGGAAAATGACTGAATATTTCCAGGGAGCAGTTAAGAATTCCCTAGATATACTCAAGGTGTAAGAACCAGGGGATTCAGAAGCAATGAAGAATTCCTGCCTATGTTGGTTTATGAAGAAAACACAAAAAAAAACAGAGATTGAACACATATTACAGTGAAGTAAGTTATGGGTTATTATTTTCCCTGCTACATAAGATTATGAACACACATGATATATAAAAACACAAAAACAGTAAACACATGAGTTAAAAAGACTTATTGATCCATGAAATAATTCGGGAATTCCACAACATAGTCCACTGTCATTAATCCCACATCCAAAGAGTTCAGTTCATCAATAATGCATTCCAACAGCCTTTTATTGAAAAGGGTTCTCAGAGTTACAGCGCAATTCCAGAAAGTATCAACAACAACTAATACATCTCTTGGGGAGGTATTTATATAAAAAGAGTTACAAAATATCTTTGTGGAGAAAATATCCTGCAATAACTTCATCCATCTACTTTTACAAGGAAAATAAATGCCATTATGAATGCATAAGTTGTTGTTGTGCTGGCCACTTTAATTGATTAGATATGTTTGACTTTTATGCCTCGTGAATCGACTGATAGTCTTTCCTTTATTGGTGTTCCTAAGTTGCTGTACCGGCTCTTTCATCTGTGCATGACCCTGCTTAAATGCGCTACAGTTCTAGCTCAATTCCCCTTGGTTGTTTTTAACTTTATGGTATGTGCCACATGTATTAACATTTGATTGAATGCATATGATAAAGAGAGAATTAAAACTACATTGGTAAGACTTCCAACATCCGCTGCCACCATTGATCTCCTGGAAACTGGTGTCTTTTTAGTTTTATTAATGTTTCATCAGCTTCAGTATACCTGTAGAAGTTGGGTTGGGCTGCAAAAAGATGCCTTATTTCATGTTCTATATAGAACAAATTCTCCAATTTATCATATAAGCTCTACCCTGATGGAAGTGTCTTATCATATGAAGTGTTTGACGATGCTGTAATCTGATTTTCAACATATGTATTTACCCTGTGAGCACACTGTGCATGTATCAAGAGTTTATAATTACTGGTTAACACGTTGGGGAAACCTTTGCTCTGCAAGGTTGTAAAATTCTCTGTCAAGGCATTTATTTTTGTCTGCATTTCTTGGCACTTTCTCTCCAGATTTTGTATAAAAATTTTCATAGTCAACACCTTTTTTACTGTCAAAATGGTGCCTGTTCTGTCCCTGATCTCCAGAGCTACTAGTTGTTCCTTGGTGTGAGTGTTCAAAAAATGAATTAATCTATTAGCTTGTTCGGGCATATTCCCCGATAATGATCTGGCCTTTTGAATCTCTACTTGGGCCATTTCTATCAGATCAACTTGCTCATGGATTGTTTGAATTGATGTCCATTGATTAGTGATGGATTTGCCAATGTTAGTCCACAAAATTGTTTTGATTTTTGATAGAGGTTTATGAAGAGTGAGATCATTTTCCAAGGATTTCAACTTATTTTCCAAGGCCTTTACCTCTTGTTCTCTCTGCTACAGCTATTTTAGATTTATCATAATTTACCTCTAGCTTGGCTAGTTTTTCTTTGGCATCTCTTAACTCTGACACCTGGAGTTTCAAATCATTCATAGACTTTATCAATTCCTCTGTGGTCATGGCAGTGCTGTTGCCTTCCACTGTTGTTGTTGTTGAAGTACCTGTTGTTGATGTTGGATCAGTGGGAGGCACTATTGTTGATATTGTAGGAGGAGCAATTGTACCTATGGGAGGAGCAGTTGTAATTGTTGGAGTTGTTTGAGATAGCTGGGAGGTCGACACTCCCTGCTTTTCCTACAATGATTTCTCCAATTCCTGCTCGGTCTCAATCGGTCTTTGATTCATTTTCATTAACAACTCCATCATGTCTTCTTCTGCTTTCTCTTGCATAACCTTTGTGGTTTGAGGATGTATAGTAATTGGCAGCGTCATTTGTTTTTTGAGGGCAGCTATGTCATCCTCCTTTTTCTTTATCAATGCATTTATTCCTTGGAAATTCTTGGGATCATGTCCCAACTCAATAATAACTTCTTCCAAGGTCTTGATTCTGTTATCCTTTGCTGAAGAGGAAGTCCTTTCCAAATCTAATTGGCCAGATGTGTTGCTCAAAGAATTCTACAATTGTGGAGCTAGTATGGCTTTTTCTGCCAATGTAGAGTAAACCATTTCTCCTGTTTGCTTGTGCAGCTCTATTTGGTCCATAGGGTGGATGTCTTTGGCAAGAGCCTCCAGATTTGTTCTAATATAATCAGCAGCTGACTGTGGCTACTGCACTTTAGGCTTGAAGTGGCTCAAGATCATCTTGCCTTCCTTAATTTCATATGCAGACATTAACCTTTGTTGTTTGGTGGGAGTCATCTTGAGAAATCGATCAATTGCAGTCTGATTGGTTCATTCTATGCCTTGATATTGGTGAATGTTCTTTTAATATCTGAACCTTGCGTGCTTTGTGGCCTTGAGGAGGAAACTTCCATACCATTTTGTTTCTCCAACTGCTACCTATGTGAGCTAGTGGGAGTTTCTACCATTGGAGATGTTTGTGGGATGGTAGCCCTCTCGCTTCTTGGACTTTCTATGATTTCCTCAATGAATTCCTCTTCAAGTAGAGGATCTATTCTTTGCCTTTTTGCCCCTGGTTGCTCTGCTAGCCCACTTACAGGTGTAGCTTCTTCTCGGTCACTTTTTCTATCATTTTCCTCATTAAGAGGAGTCTATAATGCTGGTGTTTCGTAGCCTTGGTATGAATAGTAGGAATTTTCCCTTGACCTTGTTCTTTTGATGATGTTGGCTTATCTGCCATTGTGTGCTACTCTGAATCTAGCACTTCTTTACCATTTGATGACCTTGCAGCTGGTGTAGTGCTCTCTTGGGTTGGTTGTTGTGATGTTGTAGCTAATGATGTGCGCACTCCGATCTACTGAGGCAATTTGAAAGACACCTATCCAAAAGAGTCCAGGTCAAGAGTCTTTTCAAGATTTTTCATTGCTTGTTCCATCTTTTCTTCCTCAGTAATCTCTTCAACTAATGTGCCCTCTACCCACTCATCTTGATTGGCATACTTCTCTATATCAGGGATCCTAAGATGTTTATAGGTTGATAGCATATTTTTTACTTTTCTATTGCAGATGAATCCTTGTGGGTCATAGCATACCCACCAAAAGCTTCTCTTTAATGTGAGTTTTTCACCTAATATCTTGTCAGCATCTTGCCATCCTTCCTTTTTGTTAATAATGAAGGGGCCTAATTGGCTTCTTAATTTAAGCTGAGCTCTTTTCTTGGCAGCATAAAAATGAGTCAAATCTGAGTTGAGAGGTTGCCTGAAATATTCAAGAGCAAACAGTCTCATAGGTACATATTTTGGCAGTTTATAGGGGCACAACTCACAACCATATATTGTAATCTTGGTGTGATTCTGGTAGAAGTACCAGTCACCTAATTTGTATTTTTTGGAGAGCTGTAAATGTTTTTGCATTTCACCAGAGTCTGGGAGGAGGAACTGTCATCAGCAGAGAGGATACTGGATGTATAAACAGATCAATGAACTCACATTAAGTGTAAGGAGAGTGATAGATTATATGGAAGACCGAGGTCCAAACTATCATAGACCTCCTTTCTCCTTTAGTATCCAACTTTCTGATAGGAAACTGAAAACTGTTTGTTTGATAATAGAGAAACAGATGATAGATATAAGAAGTATATTTGAAGACTCCCTCTCTGTCCAGCTTTATGAATTGTTCATGGATTTTGTTGCTAATGAAGGTAGCAAAGTCATACTTGATAGCAGGAGGGTGTCCTGGAATAAATATGGACATAAAAGCTAAGATGGTCTCATCAACAATTTCACTTGTCTTAAATCCCAGGACATAGGATATCATATCAATAATCAGTCTTCCAGCTTCATCAAACCAGGCATGGTGATAGGCATCTGAGAGTCTAGAGTAGCAATCTGGACTCAAAAACAACTTGGAAATCTAGCCTATTTCAACAGTGGATAGTTTGGAGCCTTTCTCCACCGAATGTCCTATGGAAAGAGGAGCCAGAGGCTGAGTAGGTTTAAAATGTAGCATTTCATTGATTGAGTAAGGAGTTATATGAAATAAGACATTTCCAGCTGGAGACATGACTACTTTTTGAGTTGGCTCATAATTGGCACAGCACAGGCGAATGACATCTGGGAATACATTTACTTCTGGCAGATAGTATCAAGGCAAATTGGATTCCCATATCCCAAAGAGATCACCTTGTTCAGGTAACTGTTCCTGATTTGACAGAATAAGTGTAGGTGGTTCTTGTCACCAATTAAATCTTGTATATGGAAATCCTTATCTGCTAAGGGCAAGTACTCCAAGTCCTTATGAGGAGCATTAAGTGGAGCAACATTAAGGGCCGCTAGAGCCTCCATTATTTAGTGCGTTGTGACTTTTCAATTGAAATTTTTGCTTCTTGAAACAACAGTGGATAAAATGACAGTTTCTGGGGTTTTCTCAAAGAATTGCGGGGCGAAGCCGACTGATATTTTAGCTTACTGGGCGAATTTGCAGAGGGAGACATGGTTTGCGGGATTTCTTGGTAAAATGGGTAGAAAACAGAGGTTACAGTGCGCAGTTTTATAGGCAGCACTATGTTTTTAACTGTCGAAGTCTGGTTTTCTGTGGAAAATGGACAAAACAGGTTGTTTGCAGAAAAATGTAAAAACAGGGATGGTTGGGGTGTATTTTCCAAGCACTATAGACAGAATTTTGTTCGATTTTTTGGTTTCACGGATGCAACTCAGAGAAAAAGACAGAAATACACAGGGCTTGGAGGCAATTGAGTAAATACTTGCTTCAGTGGGCGCCCAGTGTGAAATGCAGGTGGATGACCGAGCTATGGTCTGAATTTAGCGGGTGGCGGACTGTCTGGTCAAATTGCCGCTTTGGAAGAGAAACTGCATGCACAGACCGCATAGAAGAAACAAATAGAAATGAACAAAAAATGACATTTTACGCCTTTTTTACAAAATTTTGATTTTTGCGGGTTTTGGCGTGCTTTGGTCAGGTGACGTCAGCATGACGCAACTTTTGTCATGTAGCGAGGGTACGGAGGCTAACTTGGTAGTGGCGTGGCAAACACGACGGATGATACAGTGGTGAGGTGGCAAGCGACGTGGTCGTGACATCAACATGACGTGGTGATGATGTCATAGGGGTACAGAGGCGGTAAGTGGTTTGGCCTTTGCACCGCCTTTGGGCCATGGTGGTTTTGGAGGGGGGAAGCGGGGGAAATGGGATGGCGACATGCATCTTTCGTACGATGGGAATACTGCCCATCCCCAGGATGCTATAGATCAGCACATGAGGGCACGCGATATCGATTAGAGTCGTCGGATCTGTGGACAATGATCCGATGGTGGGTGGCAATGTAATTTGGCGGAGGCTTATGACACGAGGGTCCCATGTATAAATTAACGTTTTGTAATGTTCAGGCAGTGTATTGAAACTTTGGTTAAATGCTTAGGCGTGGTTATTTATTCAACCAAACGTTGAATAAATCCCAATGTTACATACGCGCACAGGGAAGGGTTGTCCACAAGGTTTCAAATAAACGTTGGACCCCTAAAACATTAACATATGGCCTTATTTAAGCACGGGGCAGGATATTAAAGAATTTCGGGGTTTTTATGCATTTTTACATAGTATAGGAGGGTGTTAGGCCCCTATACTACTAGTGTAACCCCTTATTGTTATTAGTAAAACCCACTTATTATATTGATGTACCCATGTAGTGCCCATATTGTTACTCTTGTGCCCCATAGAAGCCCACTATTGTTATTATTGTGCCCTTACATTATTATTGTTATGTCGACTCTGATTATGTTATGACCCCTTAGACTCCTATATATAGAAAGGAGGTATTTTCATTTGTATCATCCAAGAATTGTTCATTTATGTAATGTAAAGGAGGTTTCCCCCTCGAAGAGGTTGAATTCTAAGTCGTTGATCTATCTTTTCTTGAGCTGGTTCCATAACATTTGGTATCAGAGCTTTGGATTCTAGGGTTTCACTGCTCCAAACAGGTCGTCGTGGCATTTTCGCTATAACTTTTTTCTATGAAGTTTCAGAAGTTGCAAAAAAAACCCATTTGATAAAAAGTCGCGTTGAACCTTGGGTCTGAATTTCAGAGCTTTTCGCAGTATATTCACGGAGATATGATCTGAGGAAGTTGGTCTTTTTGCAGACTCCTGAATTACATTCCAAACAGGTCACCTAGGAAAAATCGTCATAACTTTCTCTCTAGGGATCAGATTGAAATTTCGTAAGAAGCTACAGAAAGAGGACAGGCTTTAGTTTCTTGCATGCATTTTTCAGATCCATAGGTTGAATTAGTGACTTGTGGCATGTCGTACAATTTTGTTCTACTGAACTAATCTATAATCAAGTCACTGTGGGAGATTTCGCATAACTCTTCCTTGGAGAAACCAATTTGGGTCAGACTTGTGGCATTGGAAAGAGGACGTAGAAGGCTACAACAGGTCGAAATTTCAAAACTGGATGATCTGAAATTACAGAGATACATCAGATTCAATATCAGGCTTCTACAAAGTGAAAAAAGGCGTGCAGTTTTTTTTTATTTTTTGCGTAAGCTTGGTTTGAAGGAATTAAAAGGGCATAGTAAAGCATTATTATCGGTAACCGATGCCCCAAGGAAAGAAAATGCAAACACCTAGTAAGGAACCTGAAAGCTCCAGCATGACTCATGAAGAAGAGGAAGAAATGCTACATGATATATCAAAATTACAAGAACAAGTGCAACAAATGTCACGCTCACAAAAGCTAATAGAAGCTAAGATAAATGGCGTGGAATCTAAGATAAAGGGCATGGAAGCTAAGATGGATGATTTGAAGACATATTTGAAGATAGACATGGCAGATTTGAAGACAGATTTGACAAATTTTCTACAACAAATACATAATAATGGTGAAAAGGTTGTAAAGGAAACTCATGATGAGAACCAAAGAAATGTTAATCATGATTCCATAGACTCTAATGTTGGATCGAAGACCCACCATATTCCAAAAATAGATATGAGGAAGTTTGATGGCAAGGATCCTGCCACATGGATATTACAGATGGAGCAGTTCTTCAATCTCAATAATGTGCAAAACACACAAAAGGTACGTATGGCAACTGTATATTTGGAACCAAATCAATTTGTATGCTATCGATGGCTTTGCTCTCGTAAACAATTTATCACTTGGGCAATTTTTATGGAAGAATTGATAGCACATTATGAGGATATAAAAAGCAACACTTTTTTTATCCAATTGATAAGTCTCAAACAAAAGGGTTCAATAATGGAGCACATTGAGGAGTTCCAAAAATTGAACATAAGGGTAAAAGATATTCCAGAGGAGCATAGGATTGATGTGTTCATAGGGTCTTTAAAGGATAATATCCAACATGATGTTTACCTTTGGGAACCTGATTCATTAGAGAAGGCATTCAGGTTAGCAAGAAAAGTGGAAAGCAAAATTATGGCAACCAGGAAGCATACCACTCACAACTATAAAGACGGAAGTGTTGTTGCCCCTAATCTTCCACAACCTATAAGGTTGACACCACAACAATTGGAGGAGAAAAGAGCAAAAGGGCTTTGTTACAGTTGTGATAGAAAATACACTAAAGGTCATAAGTGTGCTGAGAAGAAATTATTCTACATAGATTGTGAACAGGAAGAAGAAAAGGAGCAATAAAGGTCAAAAGAAGAGGATATACTCCAGGAAAAAAGTCTAGATGAAGAACAAATAAATTCGACCATATCTTGTAATGTATTGGCGGAATTACCACTCCTCAAACTCTTAAGATAGAAGACATATCAAGAAGAAAAAGTTGAAAGAAGTGAAAGATCACATCAAGAAAGAAGAAATGAATCCAACCATATCTTGTAATTCATTGGTCGGAATTACCACTCCTCAAACTATCAAGATAGAAGGACATATCAAGAAGAAAAATGTTCAAGAAGTGAAATATCACATCGAGCGTTAAGAGAGGAATCCGACCATATCTTGTAAAGGATTGGAAGAAATTACCACTCCTCGAACTCTAAAGATAGAAGGACATATCAAGAATAAAAAGGTTCAAGAAATGAAAGATCACATCGAGCATTAACAACAAGTTCTCCAAATTTTAAAGGATAACGCCACTTTGGTGCAAAATCAAATGAAACAACAGGTAGATCAACATCATAGTGAAAAAAAATTTGATGTAGGTGATTGGGTATTTTTATTGCTACATCTAAAGCAAGCTATTTATGACAAGGAAATGTTGGCAATACTACATGCACTTAACAAATGGCGACCTTACCGAATGGGAAGACTCTTCAAGGATGAGGACGTGGAAGCATTGTTTTGTGCTATTTCTATTATCCAACCAGATTGGATAAACGAAGCAAGGGATGAATGGAAGAAGGACAAAGAAGTATGGCCACTTATTCAAAAGTTGCAAAAGATTCCAATGCAAACAATATTTCCAGAAATTGAAGAGGAAGGAAAAATCATATTGGAACCTGGAGTAGTCACAAAAACAAGAACCCGACAGCTACAAAATCGATCAATTTTAGAGTATCTCATCAAGTGGAAGAACTTACCTGCTGAAGGTTCCACATGGGAGGAAAAGAGTTTTATGCGGAAGCATCAAGAACTACTCAAGCGTTGAGGACAACGCTTTTTGAAGGAGAGGGGCATGTTAGGCCCTTATACTACTAGTGTAACCCCTTATTGTTATTAGTACAACCCACTTATTATATTGATGTACCCATGTAGTGCCCATATTGTTACTCTTGTGCCCCATAGAAGCCCACTATTGTTATTATTGTGCCCTTACATTATTATTGTTATGTCGACTCTGATTATGTTATGACCCCTTAGACTCCTATATATAGAAAGGAGGTATTTTCATTTGTATCATTCAAGAATTGTTCATTTATGTAATGTAAAGGAGGTTGCCCCCTCAAAGAGGCTGAATTATAAAGCGTTGATCTATCTTTTCTATCTTTTCTTGAGCTGGTTTCATAACAGAGGGGAAATATTATGTAGGAGCTATATAATAGTGTTAACAGGTTAAAATGAGATATATATTCAAAAATAAAAAGCGCTAAGTAAAAGGTGAAACTTAGGCTTAGGGAATAAAAGGGATATGAGTGATGAACTTGGAGAACTTAGCGATAATAGAAGAAAAACAATTTTACACAAGAAATTTGGCTTAGTTTTCTTAAGTAAAACAAGAATCTCACTTAGTCTTTTCTATGAAATGAAGGGAACTAGGAACACTGAGCAGATCTCAATGTCCTTGGGGAGGTTAGTAAATGATTTTTGGAGGAAAGTGGAGGGAGGTTAGTCATGCTTCACCTGAATTGTAACCAAAGAATTGCCATTGTGTTTCAGATATCCATGATATAGATCATATTCAAAAAGACAAAACTGCTCAAAAACTTGCTTCTGCAACATCAAAACTACCTACCCAGCCTATTACACCTAACATTTTTTCTTCTTTTTGATTTGGTGCATTTGAACTAGCAAACCCTTACTCTCTTCTTTTCTTTTAACTGCACTCCTATCTAAGTCTACCCTTATTTCTTCCAGGGGCTTAGATTTAGCTATTGAGCACCCTTGTTTCTCTACCTAACTACTGATCTGTCAAGCTTAAACTGTTTGGATAGATTTTTATTCTCTACTTCTAAAATAGGAAATTTAAACCTAGACTAGCCAAGATTGAGTTGTTTGACCATCCATCAAGTAACTGATTGCATATCATGAAGTTATTTGCAAAAATGGAGTAGTAGTGGCATTTTGGGCTTGCACACTTTCCTGCTTCTTTTTTTTGGGGTTCATCTTCTTTCTTTTTGACCAATTGATTCTCTTTGCCCTTTTATTTTTCTTTTAGGGCATACCCTCTTTTTATTTTTTAGTTTTTTTTTAGATTTTCTCAAAATATGGAACCTTTGCAGCATTGGAATGATGAACATATTTTGCACTTTAACAGTCAATCATGAAATATGACACCTATCGGTATAGGAACCTAACACATGGATGGAGGATTAATTGGCCCAACAAAATCTAAGGCCCACTTTTCAAAAAGTTCGATGAGTACCTGAATTTGTAATGAAATTTCATTTGAGAGAGCAGGTTTCCCTACCCTTTGGTAGTTATCACATCTCTTGACAGATTCTTTAGCATATTTGAAGATGGATGGCCAATAATATCCTAAAGAAAGGATTCTATAGGCTTTTTTCTTGTTAGCAACGTGTCCACCACATGGCTCATCATGACATGCCTTAAGAATCTTGGGCATTTCATATTTCCTGACACATCTTCTAATCATAAGATTTGGGCCTGTTTTATACAATTCGTTAGTGATACATGAATATCTTGCACTTGCCTGATTAATTTTCCTTTTTTCTCTAGGAAACAAATGTGGAGGTAACTTTCCTGTGACTAAATAGTTAGCAATATTTTCAAACCAAGGAGTTTGAGTAGTTACTGCAAAAATATATTCATCAGGAAACTTATCTTCCACCAGATAATCATCTTTGATATTCTGAATCCTAGACAAGAAAGCAGTAGTTGTGTTTTGTTTTCTAGGCCTATCTAGCACAGTAATGTTGAATTCTTGCAAAAGTAAAATCGATCTTGCAACTTTATGATTAGTAATGGGTTTATTCATTAAATATCTAATTGCATAGTGATCTATATGAACAAAGGTTTCATAGCCTGTTATATAGTGCTTGAACTTGTTAATTGCATGAACAATAACTAAAAATTCCTTTTCAGTCACAGTATAGTTTAACTCAGCGGGAGTCAAATTCTTACTGGTATAGTAAATGGCATAAGGAATCAAATACTTTTGTCCCAATACAACTCCCAGAGTTGTATCTGAAGCATCTATTGAAATATGGAAAGGGAGTTTCCAATTTGGACCTCTTAAAATAGGTTCTTCAGAAATTTTTGTTTCTAGGGTTTCAAATGCCAACTAGCAATCAGAATTCCAATTGAATTCACAATCTTTGGTAAGCAAATTGAAGAGTGGGGATTCTATTTTAGTGAAATTTTCTATAAACCTTCTATAGTATCTTGTAATCCTAGAAAACTTCTAACATCCTTTTGGCAATTTGGAATTGATAATTTATAGATGACTTCAACTTTAGATTTGTCAACTTTAATCCCATCTCCTGAAATGTGATGTCCTAAAAAAATACCTTTTGTAAACATCATAAAACATTTTTCATGGCTTACTAAAAGGTTTCATTTTTTACATCTTTTAAGAACTTTTTCCAAATTTTCCAAAGCGTTTTCAAATGTATTTCCCTAGACTGTAAAGTCATCCATATATACCTCTACACAATCATGTATTAGATCAGAAAAAATTCCTAGCACTACTCTTTGGAATGTTGCAGATGCATTACATAACCCAAAATGAAGTACACGGAAGGCATAAGTTCCCCATGGAGAAGTAAATGTGGTTTTATCTTGATCTTCAGGTGCTATCGGAATTTCATTATAACCACTAAAACCATCCAAGAACAAGAAATACTTCTTACCTACTAATGTATCTAACACTTGATCTAGAAAAGGCAAAGGAAAATGATCTTTAAGGGTTGCTTTATTCAGTTCTCGATAATCAATGCACACCCTCCATTTACCATTATTTTTAGGCACAATTACCAAAGGAGAAACCCATTGGCTATCTAAAATTAGGTAAATTAAGTTTACATTCAGTAATTTTTGGAGCTCTTCTTTCACAATCTCCCTAAGATTTGGATTCATCCTTCTCTCAGGTTGTCTGACAAGTCTACAATTTTCCTCAATGAAGATGTGACAGATGCAAGTATTAGGATCAATTCCTTTCATGTCGATGTATTCCCATGCATATTCAGTAGAATGTTGTTGTAATGTTTTGATTAGATTTTACTTTTGTAATTTCTCCAAGTTATTGTTTACGTTAAATGTTCTCCCTCGAAAATTTTCAATTATAGAGCTACCAAACTCTTCCATAGAATAGAGATACATCTACCTAGATGACAAATATTCAACATTAGGTTTTTCTTCAAATTGTTCATGGTCATATTTTGAATATGATTCAAAATTTTACATTGTATTTAAAATTTGACTATCTTTAGTAATATCTGAAATAGTAAAGAGAGGTTGAATATCATCTTCATCATCAATCCATTATTTTTCATTTATTTCTATGATTGCTTTTGCTGGAGGATATAGAGTAGATTTTTTTATTGAATCACCATCAAAGATATACATGTCACCAGATCTACAACTAATAAAAGCATCAACTGTGGCCAACCAAAGTCTTCCTAATATAAGTGGACGTCCTCCAAGATCATTTTTTGGATTTAAGATCATGAAATCAACAGGATATTCCCAATAATCTAAGGATACTGGAATATCTTCTACAACTCCACCTGATTTGATTATTGATCTATCTGCTAGTTGCAATAAGGTAGGTGTGTAAAGAAGATTAGGAAACTTGAGCTACTCCATCGTTTGTTTGCTCATGATGTTTATTTCTGCCCCTAAGTCAATCAATGCATTTGGAATTTCAATTCCATTGATATGTGTTTTCACAATTAGACTTCCTGGATCAACATATTTTTGTATGGCAATTTTTCCCATCATTATGTCTGTTATTTTTCCTACCAGGTGAATTCTTTTTGTCTCCTTTGTTATTCTTCCTAATTTCTTTATGCTCAACTCCTTTATTGTTTTGGCTAAAAATGGAATTTATTTAATGGCTTGTAGCAAAGGGATTTTGATACAGACATTCCTCAATTCATCTAGAAAATCATAATTGGGTAACATAATCTGCTTTTCTACTCTATCAATTTGTAATCTTTCAGGGAAAGGAGGTGTAGAAGTAGATTCCAGTTGCTCAATGGTAGGAGTTTTGTTCACTAATTCTTTTTGTTTTTCTTTTTCAATGTTTTGGTTTTCGAGAGATGTTCCCTCAAAACTTTATTGACCTTTAGAGAAACTTCCTCAAAACTATCTTGTTCCTGAATAACTATAGAAGGTTTTTCCTTTTCTAATATTCTACCAGATCTCAATTGAACATCATTAAGATCTAGAGGAGTGATCATATAAGTTGGAAATTGTTGTCCTTCTACCATGTAAGAATTCAGAGGATTTTTATTGTTGGGGTTTGGTAATGGTTGGGTAGGTAGCTGATTTGGTTCTTGCTAAAATGGCAGTAAGAGTTGACGATTTTGATTTTGTTGTGGGTTTTGTTGTGGAAATGGTAATGAAAGTTGAGGGTTCTGATTTTGAAGTTGTGGCTGTTAATTTTGTTGTGGAATGTGTGGGGGAGGATAATTCTTATATGATGGAGGATATTGGTAATATTGAGAAAACATCCCATAAGGAATTTGTACTCCTTGTGCCCACGGTTGTGTTTGGGATTGAGGTTGAGGCCAAGTTTCAGATTGAGATTGAGGTTGAGGCCAAGGTTGTTGCCAAATATTCCAGTTTGGTGGGGGCTAAAGATACATTTGATTGTTAAATCCCTAATTTTGTGACACCTACCAAGGTTTTCTAGAGATAAAGCAAAGAGGCTCTACTGAATTTGGAACTGTTTCTTTTTTAAAAATAGCCTTAAGACCTGGAATCGAAGGACAACCCTTGTCTTCATGATTCTCTCATCAAATCATACAAGTCTCTATAATTTTTTGCGTCTAAATGGCATTCTCTTATAGCATGTTTTTCCTGCATTTTGGACAGAAAATAGCTAAAGCATCAACCTCGGTTTTCTGCTTGTTTTGAAAATTAAGGGTGTCTATTTTCTCACTAAGACTCCCTAGGATATATGTTTTGAATTCATCAATCATATTGCCAATTTTTTCCCTACTCACTGATTCAATTGCAGACTTATTTACTCTAACAAGAGAAGGATCTCTTGGACCTTTCCCTATTTTGGATTTCCCCCTTGAGAGATGAACACATAATTCTCCTATATCATTTAATGGGAGTTGAGAGATATCTCCCTTACCCATCATGTTAAGGATATCTATCCACTCATCTCTAATATCTTTTAATAAAATATCTTTCAATGTTTCTTCATCTAAATTGTCTACCTTTGCTCTTTTGAAATTATAGTTGAATCTCTCAATCAAATCCTCTAAGTTTTCATCCTCTCTTTGCATCATTTTGAACACTTATCTTTGTGATTGGTAGGCATGCAATAATCCACATACCTATCCAAAAAACTTTTTTCATGTCATTCCATGTTCTAATGAACTGAGTGACTAACCCCATGAACCACTTCAAAGAAGCTCCTTTCAATGTTGAAGGGAACAACTTAAGTTTTTGAGAGTCTTCTAGATACTCATAGGCTTTGCAAAAGACTTCAAACTCAAATAAAAATGTTTCAAGATCCTCACTTTTTAACCCATGGAAGTTTGGGAGGATAAAAGGTGAGATATTTTTCATTGTGGAATTTGTTTCTTCATCCACTATAGGGAATCCAAAAGAATTATCTATTTCCTTGTTTCCTTTACCTCCTACATTATTTCCTATACCTCCTCCGTTATGTCCTATACATCTTCCTCTACCCCCTCCTCCAAAAAGTGTGAATTCTCTATCCTCTCCTTCTTCTGCCATTACAGTTTCCTCAAAGTAAATATAAGGTTCAACTTGCAAGGTTTCTCTCTCTTCCTCTGGTTCCTCTATCAATGGAATATGGGGGAAAGGTTCTATTTATTCTTCCTCACCAAGTATTCCTAATTCTTCAACTATAATTTGATCTCCTATGGAGGTGAAAAAGGCTACTCCTACTGTCGGAGACTCAAGATTTCTCTTTCCTACGATTGCTTTCATAGATGATGTAGGAGTTTCTTTTGTTTGGACTTTTGACTTTGGAATTTCAGGTGTTCTATGGTTGGGAGTGTTATCACAAAATCAAGCACTGAAGGCTGTCAATCAGCAAGATTCTGTGTAACTATTTCAAACCAGGCTTTGGACTAAGGCTTAGCCTCCTTAGTCTGAGAGGGCTCTCTCAGATATTATGAATATTGACTAATGACAAGAAAAGATGGCTAACTCTTATAAGACACATGAAAAATAAGCTGGCTGGACAACATTGAATTGATTCCCATTGGGCTTATGGAGTCTCTCATATCTCAGCAAACAAAACACTATCTTTTCATAGAAATCAGGGCACTTTACATCTATATGTTCAAACATAACTTTGAAACCACATTTTGCCAAGGCATACAGGAAGTCAGAGCATGATTCATGAGTTCTGAGTGATTATGCATTAACAAAATTGTAAAAGAACCTCAAAGAAAGAATACCATCACACATTTGAACAAGAAGATCCATTGTGAATCCTGAGAAGAAAACACAGTCATTTGCATTACTAAAATTTGTTTATACATAAACCAAAAACAGTCTTCTCCAAAACATCCAACCCCAATTACCTAGATCATTCTCCTCTATATAGACACATACTTCTAACTACTTAGAGCTTCCACCTCCAGCATGAGAGGAGCTCGATGATTGCCATTAATTACTCCTACCCGCTATTGAACTAACCTATTAAATACAGTCAACACTAACTGAAGTTCTAAAAGGTTCTAATTTAATTATAACTTTAATTCTATCTTCTTCGTAGAAGATTCCTCCTTGCAGCTTTGACACATGGCTTCCTTTCCGTTTGGCTGAGATGGCTGAAATGAGCAGTTAATGCTTCATGTTGGTTTTGGATATTGGATGCATCAATGGTTCAATAGTATTCGGATAAAACCCCTGCTTTTCCGGTCCTTGTCTTCCACCACTCTTCGAAAATGTAGCAGCATGTCTCTAGCTCTTTAATATCCCAAAAATGCAAAGCACCACCATGTTTCCAGATGTGCTGGAGGCTTCACTGATTGAACATGTGTCTCTCTTTCAAAATTCCCATTCATATTATCAAAATAGCTGCTCTGCATTTAAAATCACCACCTACAGCAGTTTCGTAGCGCGCTACGAAACTGCTGTGTAATTTAAAAAATACAGTCTTCCTCTCTGGTTTTCTGCTAACGCTGTGCTACATTTATTAATGATCTCCTCAACTGGATCTTGACTATCATTTTCCAGCACAGAACAAGCAATATACTTGCATGTTTTAGACACATGACCTTGAAATTTATCTTCAATCCTCAGGGTATGCAATGTCATCTTTACAGTCAAATCATTCTCCTGTTGTACAAGGTTCACCTTTTGGATATCAAAGCCTCTGTTGCTTATGGCTGTACTTTTCCCAACAGTGGCATCCAATGAGACTTGTAACACATCAGGAGGCCACTCCATCCCTCTAACTTTATCAACAACTTGGATTTCATGCTGAGCTTGTGGTATTGCCAAACCTGTGAAACAGGCCGCTACCTCCTGAATGAACCTGTACAGAAAAACAATATGTACATTTGAAAGTCTGGCAATGAGACTGTAATCATGGCCTTCAACATCATCATCATCTACACTGAAAAACTGAAACTTCTACTTTAAAGTGAATCAGAACCTGTGCCCCGTATGTCACAAAGCCGGCCCCTGCTTTTGGTATTTTTAGTTTGACAGAGTCATCATGTTAATATGTGATGACAACAGAGTCTGATGAGTCTAATCTCAAAGTAGATGTAGGAAGAGGTCGAGTAATTGGATCTGGAACCTTGACTCCATGTTTTTCACACCAACTAACAATCAGACCTTTGATACAGTAGTTAGGAGTAATGGAAAGATATGACAATTTTTTGCTGAGATTCTGGGCATGGAATCCTCGCCTCCACTAAAGTAGGCTTGTGATTTCTGCAAAACTGAGTGCCAAACAATGGAGAACTTGCTCAAAAACGCTTCTTGTTGGGCAGCCAAAATTGGCATCGTTGTGCTTGCTCCATCCTCAAACTGTATTAACGATTTTTCATTGCAAGACATCTGGTCACCTTTAATTTCACTCATATTAACCAAATGAGGACTGAATTCTTTGTTTTCAATTCTAGTTTGAGATTGACTAGAGCTGAATTAACTGACAATAAAGAGCGCGCATGTTCTTCATTAATTTTAGTTTGCATTAGATGAGCAACAATGCGTTCACTATCTGATCTTCTATCTGTTAATATGATTTCATCAGACACCTCAGACGCATCATCATCAGATATAGGGCCGCAAACAGATGAATGAGATGAAATTGGTGCCAATTGCTCAAAACCTGAACGATAGTTATGCTCAGTAATTGGACCATCCACAATTTCACACTCACTATCAAGTTCCGCATCCACTATTTGATCATTTTGGTTAGGAACTACCTTATTAAGGATAAATTCCGCAGCTGAATCAATATCATTGCGGCGCTCCAGGGAAAATGCCTTGATAATACGTTCATCGACCTGTGAGACTTAGCAGAAAACCCCCTTTTTTAGTTATCTTTGCGTCTTTTGTGGGAATGACTGTATGGCCGATTGTTAAATGGCGGAAGAATAATAGAAGCATAACTGCATGCGGTTTTTTTTAAACATGTGTCTATGTCCTTTGTCGGTGGCAGAACTAATGAACGAACAGCTAGTACCGTTTGCCAAATCTTAACATTTCGTTTGTCAAAAGCTCATCACTGACACGTACACGATCCCACAACCATGTATACTTGAAGATGACATATGCACTACCTTTTAGTCAATAACCAGCTTCTACTTCATGAGAGGAATTCACACTTATACAAGCATTTTTATCCTGAGAAACGTTCTTATCATCATAAAGAGCCTGAAGAACCTTAGACAACGGTGGAGTTGACATCATCGCCTTGATATCTTCAATTTTATCTGAAAGACCTGACATTAGACCTTTAAGCACATCAACCTCATCATCCACGGCAGTTGTAGCCAGTGTACCAATATGGAGATCTCCCTCAGGAACATTATTTGTCTGTGCATATTTGCCAGAACTTTCATCGTTGGATGTCTCAGCTTCATTTGTATACAAGCTGGGATCTTAAATAGCTTAGTGCATCTGGGATCTTGTTCTGCATCTGTAGAGCCAAACATATCTTAAAACATAGTTGTGAAATATGACGACTGTTGGATTCTTCCAAGTGTTCTAATATAGAAAGAACTCTCAAGTAATCACTTGCAGAAGTCTGAAAATCCTCTCTTTCCAATGATACATCTCCTAAGGCACTATACCACGACCAGCATCTTCTAAATCCTGATATGCTTTCCTTCTTATGATTGGCACCTTATTCAAAAGCCACCTTTCTATTAACCTCAGCTGTCATTGACAGTGGAACTGATTGAGGACTTTTATCCTGGTTAACAAGCTTTAAACTCTCACTAGAAGACAAGCAAGCCTGTAGCCATAACTCAGATGAATTACAAACTTCACCATCAATTTGCAGAAACAGGCTTTTCTATGCATATATCATATTCCCACAGAACACATAGGAGACAAAGGTGATATGGGTGAGCTATGGTTTCGGACAAATCCCCAATTTCGTAGCGCAGCCAGTGAAAATTATGAATTATGCGCTACGAAACCACCTAAACATTTTGCGCTGCGAAACTGCTAAAGTATTTATGCGCTGCGAAAACACTTTGTCCTTAAGCTAGTCTGAGCAATTTTTGGAAACAGAATTTTCAGTGATAACAGTGGCTCCACTTGGGATAGTGTGCCCTTGTGGTACACTAAGAACCTGCAGTTCCAGTGCCTTATAAAATTTATTTGACAAACATCTTCTTTAAGTTCCTTGGGCCTTCACCTCGGGCTTTAGCTGGATGATCACTGTAGGAGAAAGAAAACTACATCTACTGAAAAATGCTCAGTTAACCTTGAGCTTATTCGCAATTTCCTACCTACCTACCCTATCAGCTGCAAGCTCCACTTGTAGCTCAAGGAACATGAAACTTCCAATGAAGCCAGTCATCGAACTGATCTAACACTTGAATCCATTGTCTGTGCTTGAAACAAAAATAAACCAGATACTGAAATAACCAAGGCAGCATGAGGTGTAACTGTTCTTCAAGATGAAAATATAACTGGAAACCTGAACAGTAAAACTTTTCCATGTATTCAGCTATAGGGTCAAAAAACACACGGTGAGTTTGTTGATTCTCATAACATTCTGTATCTTCAAACAACTTATCCTCAGCCACACCAAATTTGTTTGATATGCTATCCAACTGCCTTTCTGAATGATGCTCACAAACAATGTAATTTTCCTCAGTATTATGATTATTATTTGAAGTAAGCTGCTGCAAGGAATTACAAAATTGAACAAGCTTATCCTCTGCCTGAGGGTCGTAAAAGCTATCTTCCAGTACTTCTTCTTGTTGTTTGCAATCAATTTCATCTTCAGAATATTTCTGCATCTCTTCATTCATATCAAGGGATGAAACACGGTTTTCACAAGTGAACCCCTGCTGCTCCTCGTGCTGCGTTTCATGGGATGATATACTTTCTCCTTGGTGCTGAAATGCATTGTTATGGAGAGCCTCTAAAATTTCTTCATCCATAAATTCATCATCACCATAACAATCCTCCAAGTACTGAATAAGATTTAAATAATGCCTACAGCAATCTTTGAGCAGCAACAAAGAAGGATAACATTCTTTATACATTTCACAGAACACATCATGGAAATCAGCAAGAGAATATATTGAACCATTTTCCAGACTTTTATACCAAGACCATGCTTTTCCTTCTAAAGTGGTCATAAACATCTTCATGAGACAATCCTCAGGGAAATGAACCTTAAGACTGCGTACATGCATATGGAATTTAACCAAATGGAGAGCAGCATCATCCTTCTTTTCATCTTTAAATATTGGAAGATCATCTAACCAATCAACCTCTGGCATAGGATTTGGAAAACCAGGGATATGAGACCGATTCATAGGAGCATACCTGGCATTCATTCTTGCAGTGGAATTCATCTTGAAACTTCATCAAGCTACTAATCTTCTAGCAGTGGAGTCACCTTCCAATTTCTTATTCGATGTGTGGAGTCGCCAAGGTAGTTTTGCAGCCTCAAAAAGATGTCTGAGCTCCTGCTACCTTCAGAAGATCAATCTTAAAATTTCGGGAATGAGTAATCTTCAGGCTCCCGGCAGACGCACCAAAATGTTATCACAAAATCAAGCACTGAAGGCTGTCAATCAGCAAGATTCTGTGTAACTATTTTAAACCAGGCTTTGGACTAAGGCTTAGCCTCCTTAGTCTGAGAGGGCTCTCTCAGATATTATGAATATTGACTAATGACAAGAAAAGATGGCTAACTCTTATAAGACACATGAAAAATAAGCTGGCTGGACAACATTGAATTGATTCCCATTGGGCTTATGGAGTCTCTCATATCTCAGCAAACAAAACACTATCTTTTCATAGAAATCAGGGCACTTTACATCTATATGTTCAAACATAACTTTGAAACCACAGTTTGCCAAGGCATACAGGAAGTCAGAGCATGATTCATGAGTTCTGAGTGATTATGCATTAACAAAACTGTAAAAGAACCTTAAAGAAAGAATACCATCACACATTTGAACAAGAAGATCCATTGTGAATCCTGAGAAGAAAACACAGTCATTTGCATTACTGAAATTTGTTTATACATAAACCAACAAGAGTCTTCTCCAAAACGTCCAACCCCAATTACCTAGATCATTCTCCTCTATATAGACACGTACTTCTAACTACTTAGAGCTTCCACCTCCAGCATGAGAGGAGCTCGATGATTTCCATTAATTACTCCTACCCGCTATTGAACTAACCTATTAAATACAGTCAGCACTAACTGAAGTTCTAAAAGGTTCTAATTTAATTATAACTTTAATTCTATCTTCTTCGTAGAAGATTCCTCCTTGCAGCTTTGACACATGGCTTCCTTTCCGTTTGGCTGAGATGGCTAAAATGAGCAGTTAATGCTTCATGCTGGTTTTGGATACTGGATGCATCAATGGTTCAATAGTATTCGCATAAAACCCCTGCTTTTCCGGTCCTTGTCTTCCACCACTCTTCGAAAATGTAGCAGCATGTCTCCAGCTCTTTAATATCCCAAAAATGCAAAGCACCACCATGTTTCCAGATGTGCTGGAGGCTTCACTGATTGAACATGTGTCTCTCTTTCAAAATTTCCGTTCATATTATCAAAATAGCTGCTCTGCATTTAAAATCACCACCTACAGTAGTTTCGTAGCGCGCTACGAAACTGCTGTGTAATTTAAAAAATACAGTCTTCCTCTCTGGTTTTCTGCTAACGCTGTGCTACATTTATTAATGATCTCCTCAACTAGATCTTGACTATCATTTTCCAGCACAGAACAAGCAATATACTTGCATGTTGTAGACACATGACCTTGAAATTTATCTTCAATCCTCAGGGTATGCAATGTCATCTTTACAGTCAAATCATTCTCCTGCTGTACAAGGTTCACCTTTTGGATATCAAAGCCTCTGTTGCTTATGGCTGTACTTTTCCCAACAGTGGCATCCAATGAGACTTGTAACACATCAGGAGGCCACTCCATCCCTCTAACTTTATCAACAACTTCGATTGCATGCTGAGCTTGTGGTATTGCCAAACCTGTGAAACAGGCCGCTACCTCCTGAATGAACCTGTACAGAAAAACAATCTGTACATTTGAAAGTCTGGCAATGAGACTGTAATCATGGCCTTCAACATCATCATCATCTACACTGAAAAACTGAAACTTCTGCTTTACAAGTGAATCAGAACCTGTGTCCCGTATGTCACAAAGTCGGCCCCTGCTTTTGGTATTTTTAGTTTGACAGAGTCATCATGTTAATATGTGATGACAACAGAGTCTGATGAGTCTAATCTCAAAGTAGATGTAGGAAGAGGTCGAGTAATTGGATCTGGAACCTTGACTCCATGTTTTTCACACCAACTAACAATCAGACCTTTGATACAGTAGTTAGGAGTAATGGAAAGATATGACAATTTTTTGCTGAGATTCTGGGCATGGAATCCTCGCCTCCACTGAAGCAGGCTTGTGATTTCTGCAAAACTGAGTGCCAAACAATGGAGAACTTGCTCAAAAACGCTTCTTGTTGGGCAGCCAAAATTGGCATCGTTGTGCTTGCTCCATCCTCAAACTGTATTAACGATTTTTCATTGCAAGACATCTGGTCACCTTTAATTTCACTCATATTAACCAAATGAGGACTGAATTCTTTGTTTTCAATTCTAGTTTGAGATTGACTAGAGCTGAATTAACTGACAATAAAGAGCGCGCATGTTCTTCATTCATTTTAGTTTGCATTAGATGAGCAACAATGCGTTCACTATCTGATCTTCTATCTGTTAATATGATTTCATCAGACACCTCAGATGCATCATCATCAGATATAGGGCCGCAAACAGATGAATGAGATGAAATTGGTGCCAATTGCTCAAAACCTGAACGATAGTTATGCTCAGTAATTGGACCATCCACAATTTCACACTCACTATCAAGTTCCGCATCCGCTATTTGATCATTTTGGTTAGGAACCACCTTATTAAGGATAAATTCCGCAGCTGAATCAATATCATTGCGGCGCTCCAGGGCAAATGCCTTGATAATACGTTCATCGACCTGTGAGACTTAGCAGAAAACCCCCTTTTTTAGTTATCTTTGCGTCTTTTGTGGGAATGACTGTATGGCCGATTGTTAAATGGCGGAAGAACAATAGAAGCATAACTGCATGCGGTTTTTTTTAAACATGTGTCTATGTCCTTTGTCGGTGGCAGAACTAATGAACGAACAGCTAGTACCGTTTGCCAAATCTTAACATTTCGTTTGTCAAAAGCTCATCACTGACACGTACACGATCCCACAACCATGTATACTTGAAGATGACATATGCACTACCTTTTAGTCAATAACCAGCTTCTACTTCATGAGAGGAATTCACACTTATACAAGCATTTTCATCTTGAGAAACGTTCTTATCATCATAAAGAGCCTGAAGAACCTTAGACAACGGTGGAGCTGACATCATCGCCTTGATATCTTCAATTTTATCTGAAAGATCTGACATTAGACCTTTAAGCACATCAACCTCATCATCCACGGCAGTTGTAGCCAGTGTACCAGTATGAAGATCTCCCTCGGGAACATTATTTTTCTGTGCATATTTGCCAGAACTTTCATCTTTGGATGTCTCAGCTTCATTTGTATACAAGCTGGGATCTTAAATAGCTTAGTGCATCTGGGATCTTGTTCTGCATCTGTAGAGCCAAACATATCTTAAAACATAGTTGTGAAATATGACGACTGTTGGATTCTTCCAAGTGTTCTAATATAGAAAGAGCTCTCAAGTAATCACTTGCAGAAGTCTGAAAATCCTCTCTTTCCAATGATACATCTCCTAAGGCACTATACCACGACCAGCATCTTCTAAATCCTGATATGCTTTCCTTCTTATGATTGGCACCTTATTCCAAAGCCACCTTTCTATTAACCTCAGCTGTCATTGACAGTGGAACTGATTGAGGACTTTTATCCTGGTTAACAAGCTTTAAACTCTCACTAGAAGACAAGCAAGTCTGTAGCCATAACTCAGATGAATTACAAAATTCACCATCAATTTGCAGAAACAGGCTTTTCTATGCATATATCATATTCCCACAGAACCCATAGGAGACAAAGGTGATATGGGTGAGCTATGGTTTCGGACAAATCCCCAATTTCGTAGCACAGCCAGTGCAAATTATGAATTATGCGCTACGAAACCACCTAAACATTTTGCGCTGCGAAACTGCTAAAGGATTTATGCGCTGCGAAAACACTTTGTCCTTAAGCTAGTCTGAGCAATTTTTGGAAACGGAATTTTCAGTGATAACAGGGAGTATTAACTTTAGATGGAGGTATGTCTCTTCTTGTTCCTAATGGAGTGGATGGTGTTGTAGGAGTTGAACTTCTTCCCCTAGCTATAAATCTACCCCTAGAGTCTCTTTCTCTATGCATGTATTTTCTTTTTTGAATATAAGACATAAAGTTACCTAGTTACACTTCCCCGGCAATGGCGCCAAAATGTTTGGTCAATTTAGTGTCCTAAATTGCTCTACATAAATTATCAATTCAGGTATCGTAAACTGATGAAGTGTAGTGCACTGTTTGTGCTAGCTAACCCTTCCTACTTCGTTGTTTTTATGTTTTATGTTGCTTTGCGGGTTTTTGGTATTTTAACTCCTAATGGTTTACAATGTGAATTATCAAAAATAAATCTAAATTTCTTTAAAACTACTCAAAATATAAAAATGAAAACAGAGCTAAAAAGGAAATGAAAAGAGAACTAAGAAAGATATGGAAACAAAGCTAAGAAAGAAAAGAAAACAAAGCTTCTATTCTTATTTTACCATTATTTCTAAACCATGAATTGAACTGAAAGGGAAATTTACATTTGATGTCTAACTAATTACATAAATAAAACTAAATGAAATACTTAGTTACTTTGCCTCTCAATTTTGGGAGAAAGCCTCCTTGGGATGACATTTAAGTAATTTTGTACTTCATTAATCTAAGAGAAAGAAAATACAAAGATGCAGAAATAACTCATTGCATAGATGAAATGCTCAACCACTTAGTTAAGGATGAGTTATCAACTTGAACGGTGTTCCATAAACATTCATTAACATCATGGGTTAGTATTTTAAATTAAAAATGAAATGTAAAAGACAGTAAGTGACACTGATCAGCTTAATTGAAAATTTAAACTAGCAAAATAGTGAATGAAGTAAACTATCCAACAATGTATCCTTATAATTCTTCAATCCTACTCTCATCCTGAAACAAGATTAGTTCTAGTTGAAGCAACAAGATTACGCTATTGAGTTCTATATTTTAAACTACTAATAAGAACTAAAAAGAAATCACGGTAATGGAAACTACTCTAAACTATAAACACTGTCAATAAGAAAATGATTATAAACACTTTTTTAGAAAGAAGATGATGAATTTACAGTTAACAAAAAGAAGATAAATAAATAAAATGGAACCTTTTTCAGTGCAGGGGCCCTCTGCAACTGATTAGGCTATGCTTCCTCAATCGACAGCAATAAAAATCCTTCAGAGGTTCATAAAAACATGTGGTCTTCTCATATTAAAACAGGGACACAAACGTCCAGAAATTACATAGACTAGAACTTCAATTTCACATAAAAACTCTTCCTAAAACTATTACTAACTTCTTCGGTCCTTTACATAGGTATTTATAAAAAAAGTCATATAACTGTTTGTGGAGAAAAACATGCTTCAGCTAAACATGTAGGAGATAGATATGCAGAATTTCTTCCTTAGTTGCTGGAGAAATAAATGCAAGACATGGTGGTCGTTGGATTCATTTGTACAGGTGGATGTTGGAGTCTGTAGGTACAAGTAGTTTCTCCAGATAACGCTTCTAATCACTATGAAATGCACTAATTAACCACAAAACAGAGTCTGGTTACCTTCGGTCTCTTTGTGTTTGACTTATGCATTAACCGTAGTCTTATGCCATCTTCTTGTCAACCTGGGCTAAATGAATAGGATAGGGTCCATGTCATGATGATTTCAAAGCTGCCCATGTGACTAGTTTCTCCTTCTCACACCTAGGACCTGTTAGAGCATGGTGGTAGCTACAAAACAGCCAGTTAGCTACAGAATAGGATGCATTCCGTAGCTAATATACAAAAATTTATTCAAACTGAAAAACATAAAAAGAATAACATGTAAATCACTAAATGTCCTCCTCAAGACAATATATACCAGTTATTAGTGATGAGAATGCATGTTTATTAGAGGAAAACAAAGAAAAGGAATGAGAAGAGTTGCTAGGGAAAGAGTAATTTTGAGGTTCAACAAATAGCCAGTAAAGGAGATCCCACAGGACTAAGATACAAGGCTAACCATTGAATCGGGCAGAGGAGACAAGAGTACAAACCTATCCCACCCTTTCTGTTGAATCCTACGATGGATCCATGCCCAAAAGTGTCCATGATAAGTAAGCAAAATCACTCAACTACACCAATGAAAATCCATACCGTCGAGGTCGGGACACACAGCTTCAAACATACGATCATAGAAAATGGGCGAGGGGCCGCATGGCTGGCTCAGGTGGCAGAGATAATGGCACATTGAGTTATCTAGTGGTTGCAAGGGGTTGTTGGTTGTCGACTGAGGATCACCTAGTAGAAAATTTTCTCCTATGCATACTACCCACAAGTAGTGGGTAACAACGGGCATTTATTTCGATCACTACTACTTGTGGAAAGAAAATTCAAGCCAAAAAGCAAGTTCCTCTTGAGCAAACAAAGCTCTAGCTCACAACAAGTAAAAGGTGGCCAAGATAATTTACTATGCTACTTAGGAAAGAGACAAGATTCCTATTGTCACTGTTTGGATTTGGTTCAATGCTAAGCGGAAGAGAACAATAACGAAAGGTGTATATCAGAGAATGATTGGCTTAAATAAATGGAAATTCATATTAATTTCAACAAAACAATCACCTTCTAAACACTTTAAAATTAAAATTAAAAATTCTTTGTAATGTGCTTCTTGACACCTTGAAGATCTTGTAATTTCTACTTGGGATAAAAAATCACAATGGTGACCTAACATGTAAATTATCATTTCATTGAGTTTGACAGTCCCTAGCTAGCCTTGGTATGGGACCTTTTAGCACCACCAACAAGGCCATCGCTAGGTAATTTGTCAATTATGTGAGCAACATTGGGTGGCATAAACCATAGTTAATGGTAATGATAGTGTGGTGATCCCTGGTCAATATGGTAATGGTTATATTTATTGTAAACAAATGTGGAACCAAGGCTTCTGTTCTTCGCTCAAGCTTTGATTTCATTCATTTTGCCAACACTGGTGTGTAGAAGATGATATTGTTGTTTTTTAAATGGAAAAATATGCTCTAAGGCTCTTGCAACTCACCCTTCAAGTTGATTTCGGGTAGCATCGGATGTGGTCTAGCCATGAAATTTGGTGGAGAGGTTAAGGCACATGAGACCTCCAATACCAAGAAAGGGTTTGTGCAGATTCTAAATAGTTTGAGAGATACTAAAATAATTAATATTTTTAATGGAGTCCCTAAGTCTAAACTTAGAGAAAATAAAATATTAATGTGAATTAATATAAAATTGTGTTAGAATGGTTCCAAAGTCATGGATCAGTCCAGATCTAATATTAGCTGTTGATTAGGGACTTAATATCAGCCGTTGATTTGTCAACGAGAAAAGTATAAGAGGAGGCTTGAGGGTCACTTGGAGAACACACTGAGTTGATCAAGATTTCTACTTTATGGGCCAGGGTTTGCTGAGGAAGTCGGGAGAGTGATCAAAGTTGTAGCTGAGTGGCAATGAATACAGAAGAAGAGAGGCAGACATAATGTCGGGAGGATCAACGCAACAGCTGGAAAAGCTAACGCAGAGGGCAGAAGCTGGAACTGTCAAGAATAGCCTGAACTACGGGGAACTGCTGGAAGATCTAGCAAAGCTGATGTAGAGGGAAGAAGCCAAAATTTTCGGGAACAACTGAAACTTCTGGGAATAGCTGCAACTGTCGGGAAAAGTCGAAACAACTAGGAACTGTCGGGAAAGCTGACGTAGAGGGCGGAAGAGGCTGAGGCATTCCCTAGAGGCTGACGCTGGGGTTTTTCATGGCGCACATTGGAGTTGAGGAGTTTCCGGAGTGTTTATCCGAGGTTTTATTCGGATCATCTATGTCCGAAGGAGAGGTACTACTACAGAGATTATTCTCTGTTGGGTGAGTCGGTTTTGGCAGCCAGATTGTATTTAGAAACTGCATAATAATAAAACCCTCAAATAGTTGCACTGGTTTTCCCGCATTGGCTTTTTCTGGGGACATTGGTCCAAAAACAATGGTGTCACTTGCATTCTTATTTTGTTTCCTTCAGTTGATGATCTGTAATGTGTTGAGCATGTCCTTGTATTTATTTCCAGTATTTACATGGTAAATAACTTGTTAATTAACAGAACAAGTGGGTAGGAATAAATCATAATGTACATGAATGGTTTCTAATGGGTTAGACTTATAAATTCCAACACTTCATATATTCCACTCCATGGATTTGAGTTGGAAAGAGGTGATTGGCAGATTCTTTTGTGATGAAAACATCCATAATTCCAGGCACAATCAATATAAAACCTTTCTTAGATATATCAATCCACATTGTCTGACTTCATGAAAGGATCAACCAAGGTCTAAAACTTTTCTCACGTAGAAAGGACTGATTGGTCTAGTCATTATGGGATATGTTTGCAGATTTATCAAAATGTTACACATAACTGGGTACTTGCCTTGATACTTGATTGAAATTTGATATGAATTTTGGCATGCAAACTTTGTGAATAATGCTAAAGTGACCTATTTGTGTGGGATTGGTTGACATTAAATGATCATATTACTCCACCATCCTAATGCATTCAATGATTAATAGTACAACATGCATGATGAAGTGACATTGGATTGATCTCCATCATCCATTGGATCCCATAGTGGGCATGCAAACTAGGGGAAATGCAATTCACAGTAGTTCTAGCACTTCACTAACACGTGCCTTTTGCTTCTACTGTCAGTAATTTCACTCTGCATGCAACAAATTAGTGAACCCTAATTGTATGTTAAGCATTGTGACTAGAATTTCCTGATTTATTATCAACTTAGTCCTGGTTATTTCTAGAGGAGGTT
Source organism: Pinus tabuliformis (assembly GCA_031772625.1). NCBI lineage: Eukaryota > Viridiplantae > Streptophyta > Pinopsida > Pinales > Pinaceae > Pinus > Pinus tabuliformis. The sequence continues at coordinate 842,125,335 of CM062811.1, forward strand.
GTTGGACTTTGGGTAACTTCTCTATTTTCGAAGCATTATCACTTTGTTGGAGATATTTCTATTCTTCTGAGTATTAAGGCATCTTTAGAGGTTATGGAATTTGATCCCAGGAAATCCCATCAAACAAAACATTCTCCCACCTTTGCAAACCTGCAAAAACAACAACTTGACCAACCCATAGCCACAGTCCAATGGTTCATCACTCTTCCATTTACAAAATCCCTACAAGTGGCAACATGGAAGGAAAAGTGTGGATCCTTCAATTTCCTTGTAACTACTCTCACTATTCAAATAGTGAATATTTCAGGAAACAGATGAAGGAATAGCCTAGAGACTGGAATTTGCAAAGGATGAGTAGGTAACAAATGTTGAATAAAATGTAACTAGCCTTGGTATTTAAACATGTAATTTTGATCTTTGTACTTGTAAAGAAAAAATATTTTGTGAATTATAAGAATTAGTTTCTTACTCATTCCATAAATCTAAGAAAGTCAAAGAGTCAAAGATCTCTTCTTGGGAATTTATGAAATGTATATGAGTCAACCTAAAGTCAAGAACAACCCTGCAAGACCAACACAATCCTCTTGAAGACAAGCAATACAAATGGTGAAGAAACAGTCAAGTCGGCTAGCAAAATTTATATAAAGAATAGACATGTCAACTCAAATGAAGTGACTCAACAATTCATTAATTCATGTCAACTTGAATGCATCGACATACACTTTAAACAGGAATTTTGGGTCACCGTAAAACAACATAGAAGCATCTTGCATCTCTCTGAAGAAACATGATCTTAATAACATGATGCTCGAATCAGAGCATGAATTTGTTGATGCTCAAGTATAATAAGGTCCACTTGTGGGATGGCAGTATCACAGGCATGTCAACAATGTGTTCAGTATAGAAGCAATCGAAAGAACCAAGAAGATGAATTAGGAATCAAAATTATCTCAAGATCATAAAGTAGTTTCGGTGATGACAAGATCACAAAAGTCATGATGCGAGAAGGTCTCCAAAGAATTTTTCGTAAAAGGATACTAGCGTTTCATGATGGGAAGCTCAAGCAGAAGAAGCATCAAGGTGAAGATCTCCTCTTCACATGCCAGGTAAGTATCTTTCACGTTTTTGGTTTAATAAAAAAATTTTGCAAGGAAATAGAAATATTGGAGGATAGTCATAGTCCTCATGAAAAAGTTCCTTGCATAAAATAAGGAGGATTGTCATAATCCTCATAAGAGAAATCATTGATGTCTATGGAAAGGTCTCTGAAGGTCAAACAGTGGTTGAATGTATCAAGAAACTCAAGGAATCATATGAAATCACTCAAAGGTTCTCACATGCTAAAAGAGGAGACATAAAGAGAGATATATGAAATTCTAGAAGATATATTCTCTGAAATTATAGTAAAGAAGGTCACATCACTTAGACCCACACAAAAGCTTGGTCCTCAAGCAAAGCAAGACAGAATAAGTATATCTAAGATTCAATGCTATTGAAAGATTTTGGATGCTCATAACATTGAAAGATGGAGGAAGCTAAAGAAAAGGGCCAAGGAAAGAGGGAGTAACAAATCTCTCCAGTGAGTAAGATAGTATCCCTCACAAAAATGGTCCTATCATAAGCTCCTAAATCTTTTGCTATAAGATATGACAATGATAATAAGATGCGCCATGGCATCATGGAAGCATTAGAAACAATAGCTCGTGACATGACCATGGGAATCATGAAAGACAAAATCCATGGCAGACAAACATGTAGGATATAGCTCTTGGGAACCTCATTGGACATTGAAGGAAAGGAAGAAGTCATCTAAGACAAGGTTCATCATACATCAAGTCAAAAAGGAAACATCAACCAGTTGGGGATATACAAGATCCTTAAAATTTTCTTATGGAATCCTCATCGTAGGGTTCACTAATCTAGAGAGTAAGAAAGTGTTTCAATAGGAACTCCAACTTATGGAATCCATGAGAAGATGATGTGATGACATAAATCATATCAAGGGATTGAAGATCTCTTCAATCAAGGAAGCTGTTGGAAGAAGCCTCGATGACCTGTGTTTAATATTATAATGTCATGTCATATGGTTGTAGGTAACATGGATCATTGCTTCTATCTCAAGAAGCATGATCAAGAGAAAGAGGATTTCCTCCTCTAAAAGGATGTTGGAAGGCATAAGTCACACTAGATTAAATCAACATAATATGTCCTCGTATGAAGTATGAGGTGGTTGAATACAATGAAGAAACTCTTATCAAAAGCTAGTGAGAATGGAATGTGTGAGGAAGGAAGAGACCGTGAGATATGAAACCCTAATGAAGGAAATTAACATCCAAAAGATCAAGAAGACCTGACTAGAAAATCACCCAGAAAGATATGAAGATTATGACAGAAAATATGAAGACCCTTGACAATGGATATCTTTGGGAAATGTTTCAACATGTATGTAGGATGTTGATACCTACAAAAGGATGTCATGATGAAGATCCATCTCTTAAGGTATGATTTGATGTTTTGGTTTCTTGAATAATATCTGGATAATGCGGGGCTACTTGAACAAGATTTGTAAATACAAGTACAACTAGCATTCATGCGCAGGATAGAAGAAGCATGATAAAAAGAAGTAATCATATAATGAAGGTTCCAAACATGAAGAAGGCCACTTTCCATGAAGAAAGGAATGACATGATGAACTAAGCTAAAACAAAAGTAAAAAGCATAATTTGGCCACTCTCAATAGGAAATGTACCACAAAATGTAAAAGATGGTCAAGACATACAAATTTAGCACGTGGGCAAGAATCGAACAAGAGCTCTACCCTTTATGTATGGCCATCACCCTTGTTCCTATGGGTCATAGATGAGCCCCCTCCATCATTAAGGATCCCATGATTGTCCCAATCGCTGGTGGGCGATGAACTTCCCCACCTAAAGGCGATATCCACTGTTTCATATTACACATCATGCTCTCCATCCTTTGGATCCCTGAGCAGTTATGAAGAAGCAAAATCAATCAAAGGAAAAACGCATAGGAAGAAGGGTGGAAAAACAAAGGTCGGGGTGACTCCTACACACCATGATTCTCTCCCTCCTACATTCATATACCCAGGTGTGGGCTTCCCTTGTTATAACTACCCAATGCTACCCAATGCACCTTGACATGTGGCCTGGATGTTTCCCTTGATCCCCACTCCATTTCATCATTATATCATTTTCCAGCAACATATTAAAGGATGTACCATGGACCTGCCACCCCATTTTGAGGTTGAAACCACCTAATAGGGTCCTTGGTTAACCCCCTATTGAGCTTGGAGACACTTTTAAATGCCAAAGCCCACTATGAAAGGCAATTCCACCATGAAGTGCCCCATTAATCTGATGATTAGTAAGCATTATTACTTGATTACTCTAATTATTTGTTGTATTGGAGGGAAAGGGGATGGATTGGATCTTGTGCAAGACTGTAGGTGGGTCTCCAGTTAGGACTTGGTCTCCCTATACGAGTTCCTAGACTTCCAAGAGGGCCACATTGGCACTAGTAGGGTGAGAGTTGAGAGCCATGGGCCTCCACCATAGCAGACAACACTTTGTGGATCCCCAATAGTATTCATTTATTGCTCATGTTCCACCTTTTTATTAGGATGATGCACCTAGTCAAACATGCCCAACGGACTCCACAGTTGCATCACACACTTGGAAAATGCTCTAGGATGCCCCCACTATAAATGGATGGTTTATGTCATCACTCCAACCATTAGAGATTGCCTATGAGCATATTTGATCCATTTGGAGACCCATGAGGTTTTCCTTGTGCCCCCACACCCACCTGGGAGCACCACATGTTATTGATTAGATAACAAGGGGCCACCCCGCTTGTCCACTATGCTTAGAGTCATTTTCTTCACCATGGCACCCTTTGGACTTAATAAGGCCTCCTAAAAGGACCAATGACTCACTTTGATAATCATTCGACCCTCTTGAGAGACTTATTCATGTATTATTAAGCTATTTGGTGGGCTTGTCACCAAATGTTATTGTTATTTTGCACATTATTTTATTCTAGGGGATAAATTAGGCCAAATTTCACTAAATTGAATTCATTATACATTGTATAAATAGATGATGAGTTGATTGATTCTCTCATCGTCACTTGGATTGGATCATTCTCTCTTGTGATATTTTCGCTATTCTTTTTGGAGGAAAAATTGCTAAGGCAAGTTGTCATTGTCAAGATTACACTAGAGACAACCAAGAGAGGTATAAAGTCTCAGTATTCTCATGTTCATTTTGATTAGAATAACAACATTAAAATACTAAGACTTTTTATACCTCTCTTGGATGTCTTTGGTGCAATCTTGGTAATGAGAGCTTGCCTTAGCTCTTCCTTCTATAGTTTGACTATAGGATCAATTGGTAATTATGAGTGCAAATAAAATGAGCTGGAGCTTTAGCCATTGATGGAGGGACAAGTTGAGACTCTAGTTATGATTGGAGAGAGAACTAGTTTGATCTCAGTTAACTTGTCAACCACACAAGTTCTAATTTTGTACTTGCCAATTTTAGCATGAATCGAATCTATAAAGGAAGGACGAAGGCACAAATATCAATCATTATTGAGTGCACAAGTTTGTGTGAGATCTCTGTGGTTCTTTGATTTCTTCTACTTGTTAATTTCCAACAAGTTATTTAAAACATATAAATAATGAAATAAACATAATACAGTCTCAACATCTATAGATCAACAACTAAAAGAAAACAAACACACAAGTGACACCATTATTTTTGGACAACTCGTTCCCATAAAAACTCAATGCGAAAATATCAATGCAACAATTCTGAGGGTTTATTATTATGTAGTATTTCCTTGAGTACAACTAGGTGCCAAACTGGCTCAATTGACAAAGAAAAACAACTGGCAGTAATACCTCTCTATTTGGAAATAGGTATTCAGAAAACATGTCCCATAAAACCCTCTCCAACAACTTTGAAGAATTGTGTTGGCCCTTTTGGCCCCTGCATCACCCTCAAACACCTCTGTGTTAGCCCTCTAAAGCACTATTCAACCTTTGGGACCCTCTGCATCACTCCTCTACCCTCTACGTTGTCTCTGTTGGGCTTGCTCTGGCTTCTGCTTCTCGCTCTCTTCCTCTGTGCTCGTCTTTCGGTACTGTCTCAACCTCTCTATCGAGTACTCACTGCCCCTCGCTGCTAATCACTGATTCAACTTTGCTTAGCAACACCACTCTAGCAAATTGAATGATTGGTCACTCTATTGTGCCTTCCAGCTGAACCTCAAGCTTCCTCTTATACTTTTCCTGTTGGTCCTTCAACAACTAAGATTACATCTCTAATCAATGGCTAAGATTAGATTTGGCTTGATCCATGACTTTTGGAACCTTCTAACCCAGTTTTATATTAATACCCATTAATATTTTATTTTTCCTAACTTAGGAACTCCATTAAAAATATTAATTATTTTAATATCTCCCAAACTGGTTAGAATCTGCCCAAACCATTTCTGGGTCTTGGAGAAATCATGTGCTTTAGCCTCTCCACGAATTTTAGTGGATAGAGCACATCCGATGCTACCACAAATCAAAACCTATGTGCAGTAAGACTTTATAGGATTTAACCACGTTATGTGTGGATCACTAGCAAACCTGCAGGAGTACGATGTGTATACTGAAGTTATAGGTATATATGATAGGAATGTCGATTTATGTGTAGCCATGTTGATCCCTTTTCCAATTATGCATTTTTACTTCAGCAACATTTAGTTTCAACCTTGGGAAGTCAAAGATTGGTTCTTTGCATGATGGTGGCCTTGCGTTTGCGTAATTGCATTCATTTTTTGGAGTCCTATCTTTAAATTTTTACACTTGAAATCTGTGTGCAATTGTTTCAATTTCCAATGCTCTTGTGTGGGCTCATTAAATTTTGATGTACTCTAGCTCTCTACGCCATGCATGTTGCATTTATTGATTATGTTGGGCATGATGGAACGTTGCACAAGAGCAACAACAATCTCAACCTGTACACATAGTGCTGGGACCTTGCTCTGCACTTGGGTATAAATGTTGATCGAATGTTGGTTTGTCTCACTCCCACAACTAAATTAACTTGCTGGTTGTGTCCTCTCACATCCACAAGTCAACTTCACTTCTCTGGGCAGCATTTGGCTTGTTCATGGGAGAGATTTCCATCCCTCCAAAACCTAATTCATGTCATTTCAGCAGGAACTTGTTACAGTTTTTTCAATCAATGATTTTCACACCTTGCCAAGTCTGATTCTATCACGAGAAAGGATGAAACCATTTTTACATTGCAAGATTACAGCACACTGTGTTTTTTCCCTATACACCACATGCTTGTCTATTCACAATTACAAGATTTTAGTGTTAAGAATAGTTACTAATCTACATGGTAGAAGTGGTGGCGTAAGGGATATAACACTGAAATTCAAAATAGAATGGTGTATGTTAGACACTGACGTTAAATAAATATACTCCATGAGTTGATAGCTATGCATGCCCCAGTCAAATAATATACAACTATCCTTGATGTGACGCAATCTCTATGAAGGTCTCATACTTAGAGGACCTCATGGAATCTTTGGTTACTCACTTCAAACTAGTGACATTGACAAACATAGCATGGAACTTCAAGGGTGGAACTTCCCTTTTGATGACATCTGGAGTGACATCGACAAACTTAGCATGTTGACTGTGGCTTACTGCAACTCTGTCTTTCGTATTTATTTTGGATCAGTTTGGTGAATTTGTGCCCTACTAATGAGTGTGCAATTGTTAGTTCTATTAGTAGGTGTTGTTGACATAATTGCGTACAGATTTTTCTAGATTTCTAACAATGTTAAACAATACTAGGTCACACCCTTCCAAGTGTGAGTGAAAGCTTTATTCATGTACCTTTATTTGATAAATTACAAAAGGCCCCTGCTTCAGTCTGGGCGTATGTGTCTTATCAATCATACCCACTTCTTAACAACGGTCGCTGCTTCCTTTTAAAAAGTGGTGATGCAAACAATTCTTAATTGTGCTTATTTTACTAATGGCCTTCATGGTTGTATTTATGGAATATTTCTAAATTCGATAATTCCTACTTATCCTCTTTGGAATGCCCAAAATTCTCAATTGTAGAAAAAAACAAGATAATGCCAAATTTGTAGGGTTCATACAGAGATTAGCGTACAAATCTCATGATCCTTTGTCTATTATGAGTACTTTTCCATGCATAAGTACAGTTAATGTAGGCACCTCATTCCAATGCATTTGGAAGTGGGAATCGGGAGTGATTTTAGTTGTTTTCTAGTTAATCATTCTTAAAGTTCTCATATACCTGGTATAGAGTGTTAGGATATTCCAACACATAGGATATAGTTAAGTACAACTTGGTCTAGTATAGAGTTCGGTATAGAGTTAGGTAAAGTGTGTTTCTTTACCATTGTACATTTTGTAACTTACAATCTGACGGTCACGATATGTAGTGATCCGACAGTTCACTCTCTCCTCGGTATTATCGACACTTGATCCGTGGCTTGACACCCGATTGGTCCATGAGTTCTATTTAAAGTGCATGGAGGGTCATTGTTCGGGTAATCCGTCTATGAGAGAAAACTTATGTAAATTTTCATTCTTTGATTAATAAATTGCCTGAAGTGGCCGCGTTGGCTCAGGCCGTGGACTGTTTCCCTCTTTGAGGATTTTAACCACGTCAAAAATACTGGTGTATTGATCTGTGATCTGGTTGTGAGCGGTGTCCTTTGGTGTTCTTTCTGGGGAACTTACCCTGTAAATTCCTACATGGTATCAGATAGGCTCTAGTGCCTCCTTCCTTCTCCTATTGTGTCATATTTGTAAATCCTTCAATCCTATCCCAAGTTGTTCTTAAGGGGGGATGTTAGGATATTCCGACACGTAGGATATAGTTAAGTACAACTTGGTCTAGTATAGAGTTAGGTATAGAGTTAGGTAAAGTGTGTTTCTTTACCGTTGTACATTTTGTAACTTACAATCCGACGGTCACGATATGTAGTGATCTGACGGTTCACTCTCTCCTCGGTATTACTGACACTTGATATGTGGCTTGACACCCGATTGGTCCATGAGTTCTATTTAAAGTGCATGGAGGGTCATTGTTCGGGTAATCCGTCTATGAGAGAAATCTTATGTAAATTTTCATTCTTTGATTAATAAATTGCCTGAAGTGGCCGCGTTGGCTCAGGCCGTGGACTGTTTCCCTCTTTGAGGGTTTTAACCACGTCAAAAATACTGGTGTATTGATCTGTGATTTGGTTGTGAGCGGTGTCCTTTGGTGTTCTTTCTGGGGAACTTACCCTGTAAATTCCTACATGGTATCGGAGCTATTTGAGGGCCACGTCCGTTGGTGATCCAAATCTGAAGCCGGTAGAACTGCATGCGGCTTTCGTTTCCTATATCTACTGTTTCTGACTGCTTTCGGGCCAAGAGGATTGCTCTGTTGTGTTCGGAGCATCTGTTCCAGTGAGGAACCCCTTTCGTTTCACGCGAAAAGGTTTCTGGTAGCCCTATCTGCGTCATTTTTAAGATCTGGAGGTATACAGTGTTTATCTGCAGTTTACTATTATTTTCTCTCTGGTTATTTCAGTTTCTGTTTATTTAGTTTTTTTATTACTGGATCTATACCTTTCATTTCTGCATATGCTCTTTGCCCTGCGACTCTGTGCGATCTGGGCAAATCAGAAACAGAAAGGAATTTTTTTTTCTCATGTGTATGCTCTTTTCCCTGCGCCTTAGTGTGATCTTGGAAAATCAGAAACATTGAGAAAAATATTTAGTTTCCGGCTAAAGCTAACTTCGAGCTGTAAGGTTCGTTTTCTTTGCATATCCGTGTTGGGTTTTGTGTTTTTGTTTTGTAGGAAAAAAGAGCTTTCTCAAGGCAAGCACGCAACCCAAGGCACCTCTCTCTCTCTCTCTCTCTCTCTCTCTCTCTCTAATCTATCCATTGGAACACTTACTTTCAGCATCTTCAGCTTCAGTTTTTTTTTAAAAATGGAAATTCCATGCCAAGTTATCCTTGACAGCACTAACTACTTCCAAACGTTGTCGTACATGGAGGATTTACTTAGAAGTAAAGGTCTCTACCGAATAGCCACAGGCCAAGAGAAGAAACCAAAGGATGAAGATAAGGTTGCAAAATGGGAAAATAGACAAGATCAAGCACGTGGTTTGATAGGGATGTCTATTTCTCCTGATCTTAGGTTCCATTTTGCAGAAATTGATACTCCTAATAAAGCATTGGAACAAATCACTAAAGTTTTTGGGATTAAAAATGAAATTAGAGCCCATCAGCTTGAAAATGAGTTGCTTACATTGGACCCTAATAATTTTTCTTGCATTGAAGATTTCTTGTCTAAGTTCAAGACCCTTAGATATCTCTTGGAAAGTGTTAAGGTTAAGAAAGAAGATAGTAACCTTATTTATTCCATCCTTACTAAGTTGGGACCAGCCTACTCTGTATTTGTTTCCACCTTCCATTCTACAAGGGAAGCTTTCATTTGTCAAGGAAAAGATTACAAGCCCCCTTCCTTTGACTCTTTTTGTGATTCTTTAATAAGAGAACAAGAAAAACTCTTACACCTTGGTCTTCTTAATCTTGGAAACTCTTCCAAGAAAGCGTTAGCCGCCCAGCAGCAACCAAATTCAAAGAATCCTAAGAAGTCATATCCTAAAAAGAATGGTCCTAAACCAAACAAGGGTCCTAAGCAAATTCAGCCTCAAAATGAAAGATCATTCCAGAAAAATGATAAGACCAATAAAAACAAATGGAAGAAGACTGATAGACATTGTAACTTTTGAAATCGAGATGGCCACTTAGAATCTAAATACTTTAAGAAGATGGAATCCTTGGAAGCCGCAATGAAGAAACATAACATCCATGTGGAGCATTCTTCAACTTCAACTTCAACTTCATCTTCAGGAATGGCACTTTTTGCATGTCGTTGTCAATCATCTCAGTCTGGTTATGCATTAAATGTATCTTCTTCTTCTCATTCTCATGAGTGGCTCATTGATTTTGGATCCTCTTATCACATGGCCAAAAACAAAGCCATGTTTTCTTCTTTAAATGATTGTAACACCAAAAATATATATGTTGGTGATGATAGATCTCTTAATGTTGTAGGGACTAGAACTGTTCATCTAGACAATGGTCAGTTTAATGATGTATTATGTGTTCCAACCTTATCCTGCAACCTTCTATCTGTATATCAGATAACTCATTCAGGTGAAGGTAAAATCATTGAATTTTCACCTCATGATGTTGTAATCAAGGATCTAAAAGATCCTAAACAGATTCTAGCTACTGGTATTGCTGATGATTCCACAAGGTTGTATAAGTTTCACAACTTTGGGTCATCAAATCTGCCCTCAGTATTTGTTGCTCATAATGATGAAGTGAGCAAACTTTGGCATGAGCGATTTGGTCACTTAAACTATCGCTCCCTTCAGCATCTATGTAAAGAAAATATGGTGTCAGGTCTTCCTATGGTATCTTGCAGAGATGGTGTTTGTTCCGGATGTGTACTTGGAAAACATCATCGGGACAGTTTTGAAAAACATGCCTCTTGGCACACGTCAGCCCCTTTACAGCTTGTGCACAGTGATTTATGTGGTCCACTTCTAGTTGCTTCATTCTCTGGCTGCAAGTATTTCTTAACTTTCATTGATGATTTCTCCAGACGCACTTGGGTATATTTCTTAAAACTCAAGAGTGAAGTGTTTAACACATTTTTGGCCTTCAAGGCCTTTGTTGAAAAACAATCTGGACATCAAATTCTTAAGCTAAGAACTGATAATGGTGGAGAATATGTTAAAAACACATTCATCAACTTTTGCACCGAAAATGGAATTCAAATGCAACATACTGTTCCATACACTCCACAACAAAATGGTGTAGCTGAAAGGAAGAATCGCACCTTAAAGGAAATGGCTAATTGTATGCTACAATCTAAAGGACTTAGTCTTAGTTTTTGGGCAGAAGCAATTAACTGTGCAAATTATATAATAAATCGCACTCCCACTAAGGTTCTAAAGAATATCACTCCAAAAGAAGCATGGAGTTCAATCAAACCAGATGTAAGTCATTTTCGTGTTTTTGGAAGTGAAGCATGGGCCCATATTCCAGATGAAAAGCATAAAGCTTTAGAACCTAAGAGTGAAAAATGTACTTTTGTTGGATATTCTGAAGATGTAAAATGCTATAGACTTATTCCATTTAAGTCCAAAAATGTTATCGTTAGAAGAGATGTAAAATTTGATGAAAATATATCGGCCTGCGAGCCTAGTCCGGCAGATGTGCCACCTCTTCCTATCTCTTCTACTTTTGAAAACATTTCTTCTTCAGATGATGAAAGTGAGGATGACAATCCTCCCCCACCTTCTCAAGATCCTCCTTCAGCTCCTCAGCTTTCAAGATAGGTCTGTGCTACTCGGGATGCAGCAGGTGATCTTGCCGGTGATCCTACAGATCAGCGACGTACTCGTTCTCAGTTTGAAAGAGCCTCTTCTTTACTGGCTCAAGCTCCAGTAAATCATGATCCTGACACTTTTGCAGAAGCTTCAGGCCATCCACATTGGGAAGTAGCTATGAATGAAGAATATCATTCATTATTGGCAAATGATACATGGGATCTTGTTCCTCTACCAAAGGGACGCAAACTTGTTAGATGTAAATGGGTTTACAGAACCAAGTATGGACCAGATGGGAAAGTTGATAAACATAAAGCTCGTCTTGTTGCTAAGGGCTTTTCACAGGTTGAAGGCATTGACTACACTGAAACCTTCTCCCCTGTTGCCAAAATGAACTCTATCCGCCTTGTTCTTTCCCTTGCTGCCTCTTTCAAATGGGAAGTCCATCAGATGGATGTTAAATCTGCCTTCTTGCATGGGGACTTGCATGAAGAAATCTATATGGAACAACCCATTGGCTTCATCCAAACAGACTCCAGCCTTGTATGTCAACTTAAGAAATCTCTTTATGGTCTCAAGTAAGCTCCTCGGTCTTGGTATGCCAAAATGGATAGCTTTCTTTTAGAATCTGGCTTTTCTAGGTGTCATTCTGACAATACTGTCTACACCAAGAAAGTGGGTAACTCTCTTCTCATCCTTGTTCTTTATGTTGATGATCTTATCCTTACTGGTAGTGATCCCAACCTTATAAACCATGTGAAGTCCAGCCTTAAAAAGAAATTTGAAATGACAGACTTAGGACACTTACACTATTTTCTCGGTCTTCAAGTCTTGCAATCCAAGGAGGGTATTTCCCTTTCCCAGTCCAAGTATGCTTGTGATATTCTTCGTCATTTTCACATGGAAGACTGTAAGCCAGCTCCTTCTCCCTTTCAGTCTGGAGTCAAACTTTCCGTCATTTGTACTTCTCCTGAAGTTGATGCTACCTTATACCGTTAACTTGTAGGAAAACTCTTGTATTTAACCCATACTCGTCCTGACCTTTCCTTTGATGTTGGCCTTGTTGCTCGGTTTATGCAAAACCCCCGTGAAAGCCATTGGAAAGCAGCTAAAAGAATACTTCGTTATGTTCGAGGTACAGTTCAGTTTGGGATTCATTACAGTGCCAAAGCAGCTCCTCTATTAGTTAGTTTCACTGATTCTGATTGGGCTGGTGACCCTGATGATCGGAAGTCTACTGCTGGTTATGTCTTCACTCTTGGTTCAGGACCTATTACATGGGCTTGTAAGAAACAGGCTGCCATTTCTCTTTCGTCAGCAGAAGCAGAGTATCGTGGTGTCGTGGAAGCTAGTAAGGAAGCCTTGTGGCTTCATCAGATCCTATCAGAGTTTGGCTTTGAGCAGCAGCATCCGACTACACTTTGGTGTGATAATCAAAGTGCCATCCAGCTATGCAAAGATCCAGTCCAACATCAGCGCAGCAAACACATTGAACTACACATGCACTTCATCAGAAAGCTCATTCATGACCATGTTCTTGAAGTGCAATATTGTTCAACAGATGATCAGGTTGCAGACATCTTCACAAAGGCTCTCACAGAGGTGAAGTTCACTAAACTTCGATATATGCTTGGAGTTCAGGAAGTTGTCACTAAGGGGGGATAGGCTCTAGTGCCTCATTCCTTCTCCTATTGTGTCATATTTGTAAATCCTTCAATCCTATCCCAAGTTGTTCTTAAGGGGGGATGTTAGGATATTCCGACACATAGGATATAGTTAAGTACAACTTGGTCTAGTATAGAGTTAGGTATAGAGTTAGGTAAAGTGTGTTTCTTTATCGTTGTACATTTTGTAACTTACAATCCGACGGTCACGATATGTAGTGATCCGACGGTTCACTCTCTCCTCGGTATTACCGACACTTGATCCGTGGCTTGACACCCGATTGGTCCATGAGTTCTATTTAAAGCGCATGGAGGGTCATTGTTCGGGTAATCCGTCTATGAGAGAAAGCTTATGCAAATTTTCATTCTTTGATTAATAAATTGCCTGAAGTGGCCGCGTTGGCTCAGGTCGTGGACTGTTTCCCTCTTTGAGGGTTTTAACCACGTCAAAAATACTGGTGTATTGATCTGTGATCTGGTTGTGAGTGGTGTCCTTTGGTGTTCTTTCTGGGGAACTTACCCTGTAAATTCCTACATAGAGGATGTTGTATGTATTTCGTATATGCTAGGGGCAACATAAAAGCCTACCCCATAGCAAGTTGATTGTTCTCACTTGTTTTCTGCATGTGCCTCACCATGCTTGTACTAAATAAAATTGGGCATAGTATTGGAAACATACCAATTTATTCTTTGACAACAGGAATGTTTCCTTTGATTAGAATTATTCCCTACTCTGTGCTACCTTGTCATGCATCTTTACATGGGTTTTACCTCAAAATTGAGTTTGATATGTTACTTCAAATAGCTGGTTGTAATGGTAGAGTTGCTATTTCTGCTCTGCAATGTAAGGTACACCTAAAATCTGACTATGATATATGGTTACACATATACATAGAACTTGGCCTCATGCTAAGTACTTGAGGGATATTTTTACCAATTATAGAATATAACCCTAACCTCATTCAAGTTTAATCATGATGAATGACTGCATGACATTACATGGCTAGGAAATGGTACCTTTTGTAGAGTTGTTTTAAGTTTACTTTTCCAAGATTTCAATGGTTGTTTTGATGAATGATTATAGCATATTAAATGGCTAGGATATGACACTTTCCATAGAGATTTTCATCTTGCTAATCCAAGATAATTTGGTATTTCAAGCATGATTTTGTTCTATTTTCAAGAGCAAATGCATGCTCAATAGAAGAGACCTATTCTTACCTTCTCTTGTCAAGTTATGGCTATCTCTCCCATGTTACTGATGTCTGAGGAGGATATAGATGGAAAATTTCTTAAGTTCTTTCTCATGATTGTACACGACAAAAAGGAAGCACTTTGATACATAACCTAAAGCCATTCTTGATCCAGGAAGAAAGTACATGCAGTCTTTCACCTTGAGTGATACCATCGATGGAGCATTTTATTGTCACTGCTTAGTATTTGTTAAGGAAACTATTGAAGGATAAGGCATGAGAAACATGAGCCCTCAAAATGGTAAACTCTTCATCAGAGGGGGCTCAGTATTTTGGCTCTACATTTCCCCACTATTTAGACCCTAATATATATATATATCTGCATGTATGTGTATGTAGCATCTCAATGTGTTTCACCCATGACTGGTGTCACAGAGACCATTCAGCAATATGACTCTCACCAACTTGCTATCTGTGTATGAGTTGAGGGAGTATGTTCAGCCAGTGGGACTGTCTTCTTCTAATAGCCAGTGGTAGTTGCTTCTTACTAAAAAATGTGGATGACACTCCTTTTGTTTGATTCCATGGTCAAAGGGTTGCCAAAATAAACCTTATCATAACAAAGTGGAAACACCGGATGCAGCCTTCATTGAACAAAGAGATGTATCATAACAGAGAAATCATTCACGGAGACCATACGAAAAACTGACTTTCTTGAAACCATTACAAAGGAGAAATTACCTTTTCTCAAGATGTTCTGGAAAGACCAATATTTGCTAGGAATAACCAACTAAAAATTTTCTGTGATTTCATTGACAGTCTACTATTCAACATGAGCTTTACCTTTCAGATTGTGATGTTTCAAACTCTAAGAGTTTGGATAGAAGTAGACACTGGTGCCCTTGATTTAATGGCTTGGAACAGACCAGGACAAGAGCATTACAGTAATGGGAATGTCCATGGAGTAGTCAACGAATAATAGATCATATGATGATCCAATGTTAACTTGTATGTGATAGAAGGTCAAACATACAATGGTAAGAAACTCTAAACTAAATCATGGCATAGATAGAGAAAAAATAAAAATAAATAAATAAATAATTCCCCCATTCTTGTAACCGTAACATGAGAGTCGGAAACCTAGTAACCACCTCCTTTTGATTAGATTGGTAAAGGATTGTGTTACAGAGTGCAAGGAAGAAGGAGTTGGGTCAGCATAATTGTAGGGTGGCTTGGGCTAGTATAGCAGATAACAAGTTTGTTCTCAGTTGAACAGATTGCCTTATATTTGATACAATCGTTCAAGGTCACTAAAAAACCACATCAAGGAGACAAGTTTTGCCCTGATGGATTTCTTGAGAAAAATAATTGTGTAAATTTGTGTGTTGTATTTTTATCTGTGTGTCTATTCCGTTGCTTATAAGTTTTTAAGAAATTATGTATCTTGGTGAAAGTAAACGAGTTCAGTTTTCCCCATCAAGGCCAATCACCTCACCCCTTTCTTGGATACTTGACATTGTCTACTATTTATATTAGAGTAGGATGCATTGCACATTTATTTGCATAGCTACAATTATCATATCATGATGTTCTCATGCTAAAATAGATGCACTTAGATTAGAGTTGCATCATATAATAGATTTTATTTTCTTTATGGTTTATTATTTGATGAAAACATGGGCGATAAAAGTATGCCCAAAGCACATGCTTCCAACATTGTTTTTAATATGCAAGATATGGGTTTGCAACCCCAGTGGATGGTTGGCGTTCTCATGACCTCCACATTTGAATACATTGATCATGCACTCTACATAGTGCTCGTGTCCCAGTCGAAGCCATATGTTACCCACCAAAACTGGGTGACCCCATAGAAGATTTTTCATCTTAAACATCTCTTCTGTCGACAACCAATAAGCCATGACAACCACTGATGTAGTCGGTGTATTGTGCCATTTGATCTCCTCTCCTTGAACTAGGAATATGTCCCCTTGCCCATTTGTCGAGAGCATATGTTTGAAGGTGAGTAATCCAATCCTAAAGGTATGTTTTTCATTGTGCAATCAAGTGTTGATGCTTGTTTTTCCTTGGGCATCTTAGGCATGGATTATTAGGTGACTTGGAAAAAGAAAGGGTTTGATTGTAGTTTTGTAACTTTGTTCCCTCACCTTAAATGGGGGGTTATAATGCTCAATCCTAGACATGTGGAATCTCCCCTATTGGCCTATAGCTTTAGGAAGAGCAATACTTGGGAAACCCTAATTTTGGTAGCATGGTATTTTTTTCCCATTCCATAATTTTCACTCCCCTCCACACATTACAAGCCATATTTCATCATCTTCCCTCTCTGGGTCCACACAACACTAGTAGAACCCCTCCCCTTGTCCACATTTTTGGATCAGGCTTGGAAATGTTTCCCTAAAGATTGATGTGACTAAAAGAACATTAAAAACATATCATGGCCACAAGTAAGAAACAAAAGAAAAGAATATTATAAAATGCAAAAGATGGTTGTGACATGAAAGTAACAAATGGAAAAAATCCAAACATGAGCTCTACCCCTTATCATTATGGCCATCACCCTGGTTCCTAGGGCCTCATGAGTGCCCCCCACATCATTAAGTAACCCATGCATGTACCAACCCCTAGTGGAAAATGAACTGCTCCACCCTAAGTGGCTAATAACTGCTTACATCATACACAGTGGGCTCTCAACTCTTGGAGCCATGAGCAGCAATACAAAGAAAAATCAAGAAAAGATAAAAGGCTAATTAAGAAGGGTGGAAAAAAACAAAGGTGGAGGTAACTCATGTATCCATGATTTCTCCCTCCTACATCTATACACCCAAATTTGTTGACATCACTCATCATTACAGTTATCGGGAAATCTAGTGTCCATGCAGAGCTGCTAGTCCCACTAAGACGGGTAGCTATCTTAGAAACAAACAAACTAAAGTTACTTTTGTTTTCCTTTATGAGAAGTAGACAGGAGAGAAGCAGAGTACCAACCTTAGTCTTTCGCTTGGTTCCTTGCTTGTTTCCTCTCCCCTCTGAAAGATCTTTGCCACTCCTTCCTTGCTTACCCCGCTTCAAAGAGCACCTGTAAATTTAAAGTAGCATAATACCATCAAAGTACAGAGATCTACAATCATAAAAAATATAGGACCAGATATATATTGACCACACAAATGCATATATCATCAAACGCACAAGAATGTGGAGGAAAACTTAAATAGCTTTATTGATAGAAAGAATAGAAGAGAGGATTACAACCCATTGATCTGACCCAGCGTCATATTCCCAGCATGAAAGCCCTTATTCACCTCATGAAAATCTTAGATCACCCAAGACTATGATGTTCCACCAAGAAACCAATAGCACTTCCTTACAAAACACAAGATTCCCACCCTCTGGATATCTGGGATGAGGGATCCATATAGATGTTTGCAGGGGGGTGAGTCAGCTTCTAGGATTTTGATTAGCGTCCTCTCTCTGATAGTTCTTGGTTCCACTTAGAGATTCATGATCTCTTACTCATCCCTGGGCGAATTTAGAGAGGCAAGTGTCACAGGAGAAGTTTCTGGAAGATTCCATGATCATCCACCTTGCAGACTGTTTCTTCCATTTGTCTACTCTCACCCATCGCACCCTATAGAAGGGCTTCTCAGTATGCATCACAATTTTTTCATGTGGCAGGTGAGATGCATCGCACCCTTAGCACTGAGCAGTTTGTATGGTCCAGTTTTGACCAGTTTTGAGTAGTTTTCCATGGAGAACTTTTGGTAGATGATGTAATCAGCTGACCTTGTTCCTTTAGGGTGTGAAACAACACTTTTAGGGACTTAGAAGCCCTTGGTTTATGGACATATATGATTGGGGTCGTAGTGCCCAAATATGTCTATAATAGTTTCCACCTAAAGCATGAGGTCGAAAATCTTTTGATGTTGGGTGAAATGCTTTATCATGAGGATCCGAGGTTTTTCAAACTAGAAGGCAACCTGTAATAAGATACAATACAAGACATTATCTTCATAATATTTTCATGATCTAACTAAGGCGGGCATTCCCATGCTCAACTTTATAAATTCGTTTTCATGTACACAGGGCAGACAACCGTCTATGTGGCAGACTGATGATTCTGATAGAGCCATCATCCTTTGATTCAGATGATCATCTGTGCAGTAACGATGTACATTTGATGTCTTTATTTTCCTGAATATATCGCAGCCCGGATGGATGAAACTAGATCCAGGGTCTTCAAACTTGTTCAATCTTCACTCGAAGTACAAGTCGATCCATGTGAGAAGATGTTCTGGAGTCGAACATGGAAAGACATCATCTCATTACCAGCCAATGATGTAAGCTGTTAACAGGCACAAGAGGAATCATCAATAATGATGATGACCCTCAAGGTATGATAGTACAATTTACGCGGTGTGAAAATGGGACTTGGCGTCGAACACCACGCAAAATCTTTGGGTTGAAAGTCATTGATGTAAACCTGTCGCCGGAAGTGAGAAACTTGCCATTGAGGCATGTAAGCTTCAAAGTACTGAAAGGGTTGTTCCTAGGTCGACTTCTTGGATAATGAGCTGATGTCGACAAGAATTGACTCTTCGTAGGAGGGCATTAATGAATCCCATATCTACGACATGAAACAGAGCAAATTATTTTGTGGAGGCGAAAACGATCTCATGATACAAGGTTTAGGGTGGTGGTCATGAAATAATGAAGCGTGAAGGTATTGCAGTGAATGAGACACAAGTTGGGTTGGAAAATTCTCTGAGTGACTTCTCTTAAACACATCAGTGACACTAAAATGTATTGGTAGCATTAACCCCAAAAATGGATGGTACAGTGGACCAATGGTAATATGACCGGAGAACAAAATAACCCAACCCGACCCAATCATGGATGGAGTGAAAGTGTCATGTTTAAGAGCGACTTGCTACCAATAAAGTTTCTTCAAGTTTTCTTCCCAATTTTTCCCCAGTCATCGTTGACCAATACCTCTTTATTTTATCAAGCTTGAGGAGGATAACATATGCTTGTTCTATAATTTTCCCTTCGGGCAAACTCGTCGTTATGTTTTAACGAGCCTAGAGACAGTGAAACTCATTCTTGTCTGCATGGACAAGTTTGTCACTATTGGTTTTAACGAGTTTAATGACAAAGATAACTTGGCCCTTTTTCAATTTTAGAGAGTTTGAAAAGGGAAGGAAAGGAAACTCCAGTAATCATTTTTCGTCATATAATCTCTTAAGTCCGAAAAAGTATAAAATAATACGAAAGGGATGAATTTTCAATAGTTTCAATGAGCCGAACAAGACAAGCACTCGATATTTTTGTGTAATGATCCCTCAAGTCCAAAAAGATTAAAATCTAGAGGAGGGATAGCACTTCTGATATCTTTAACGAGTTGGAGAGGCCAATTACTCAGCAATCTTTTCATATTTTACAAGTCAGATGAAAAGAGCTTAAAGGAGACTCATTTTTTGAGGAACGAGTGATATTTTCAGGTAGTAGTTGTTTCTAGGTAATTTTTGGAATTTTCCAATCATGGAAGTGTTAAGAGGATGGCTAACAGAATCACTCATCGTAGTTGTTCCTCAAAAGGGTAAACAATCAAATGGAGGCGCATGATCGGCTAAAACAAAGTGGAGGTGATGGTAAGAACACGACCAAGGCTCAAAAGCTGATGATAATGCATTCACAATGGTTATTTACCGGAGGTTGGTTCATTTTTTAATGAGCTTAAACTATGGTGGAACGTATGCTCATTACTTAGGTTTAATTTTTAGCAAGCTTGAACTTTGCATAAAACTGCTCGTGCGAGTCGTATAATAAGGATGTCTCATTGATAGGTTTAATTTTTAGGGAGCTTGCACCATTCGAAACTTTGCTCCACTACCTATCGCATGCAAGCTAGGAACGACCAACTACTATCCTAGGGGTTAGTTAACTACTAAGGTTAGGTAGGAAAATTCTTCCTTTACTTCACTGACGCCATTTGGCCCCTGCGAAGGTGAACAGTGGATTCGACCACTCACCTAACTTAAGCGGTTGAAGTCAACAGAACTATAGAGTTATCGTTACGCTAGTCGCTTTTCACTTGCGTACAAAAGTTTTGCATGCCCCCAGGTATAGCGAAGTAGAGTTTCCAGGTTACCATATGAAAGTTCTCGTATTTGCAAGATTGCTCCATCCGCATCGCAGACAAAACACTTCCTTGGCGATGTCTATCGAAATAGACAAAGCTGAATGGCACAGTCGCCTCCACTCACATAACTTTAACGAGGGAATCTTATTCTGGTCTAATCCCATTTTTCTAAAAGGATGGGTGTGTCAAACTAGTCATATATCCTTTGCGGAAACCTACCCTATACCCAAAGTTTTCCTACCGAGGTAGACCAGGGCGCATGCCCCCTAGGTTTCAGTCACAATCACCGAATTACTCGCGCTCATCAGGTGGATGGACTGGAGATTGATGGGACATTCCTTGCATGAAAATACCAGTTAGGGACGAAATTTGACTATTAGCTACGTGTGAGTTAGGGAATGAAAGTTGGTCTACGAGCTGGACCATTCTACCTTCATATGGAAAACATATCACTCGAAAGAGCGAGGAGACGATGGCTCTCATGCTATAAATATAGTCACGCACAAGGAGTAGATTATAATCTAAAGGTCCTTGGACTACCATTACGTTCAGATAAACAGTTTTCCTTCTCAAAGTTATAGGCAAATTTGGAAGGATCCCTAGCAGTCGATTGGTTCCTTCGTCGAAGCCTGTCAGATTTCGCATCTCAGGCAGAAGCGATGGTGAACCAATCACTTTCCAAGTAGTTGAGGAAATGATACTCACAGAAGACCCTTCATCTATGATAGTACCGACCATGACCATTCTATAAGTTTTTACAATGATTCAGAATGGTACATTAGATGGTAGACGGGGTCTGCCCAGTAGGTTCCAGTCAAAGGAAACGACTAGGTTGCTCAGAGGTGGGACCGAATAAAAGATCGGATACGACTCCGACGAACTTCCTTCCTGCGGTAAAGGAATGGGTAAATTTCCCCCATGTTCATCGGAGTCTATGTTTACAAAAAGAATTTGAGCAATGTTGTTCTCATTCTCTTCGGTGATTGTATCATCTGAAGATGGGCCTTCTGAAGACAAAACTGGGTCGACTGCCGCCTCGACCTGTTGAATTTGTTCTGGTATGGACTCAGAGGGTTTATCTTCATTGATAGATGTTTCGACCAACCACAAAGGTGTGTTAGTCAGATTTTCAACAAGCGATGGACTCGGTAAGAGTTTCTTGTACCCAGGAGGAAGCCGTAGCGGTGAAGCAGGACAGTTATCCAAGACTCTTTTAGCTTCGTCTAGGAAGGGACAACAGTGGATGGCATGATCACCTTCACACAGTCTACAAGGAAATTTATATTTTCCTTTCTGTCCAGAGACTTTGTTTTCACTAGTTGATGGTGTACTTTCAACATGATCGTCAGAGGTTGAGGACATCGGATTGTGCAAGCGGGGAGACTAGTCCCTTAAGATCCGTGGGAGGCAAGGACAATCTCGATGATAATGGTCTTCTTTGCAAATGACACATGGAGATTTAGGTTTGGACAATGTAGTGTGTAGATTTTCGCTAGATGATGCATGGCTGCCCTTTTTTGCCTTTGGCTCCTTCTTCTCCTTCTCTTTCTCCTTCCCTTTCTTCTTCTTCTCAGTTACTTGGTTTTTAGCTTTACCAGCTTCACTAAGCGAAGAGGAAGGAGGGGAGGGAGAAACAAACGAAGCAGAAGGTTGGGGGGTAATTCTAGCATCATGTAGTTGCTGATTTGATTGCTCAAGAATCACGGTGGTTTGAACAACAGATGTCGAGAAGAGCCATACTGGCAGGCTGATTGTCAGTCCTGGAAGGGACAATGTAGCCATATGAGGTGCACCAACATCTCCCCAAGAGGAGAAAGGACTAGGATTTCCCCCAAGGGGAAATCCTTGGTTGGTGAACTCCATTTTCTCAACCTAAGACCAATGAGGGAATAGTGACGTTATTCTGATTAAAATAATTTTTATGACTCTTTGACACAATTTTCTTTTTTAATTTTTAAGAGTCGAGAAAAAGCTAAAGATGACTCTAGTCGCCTTCAATTTTTAATGAGCCTAAAGTGAAAAGCACTCATATGCACCTTTTCCTTTAAGGAGTCTAAAAAGGAATGAAAGAGACTACTATGGAAATCTAGACAGAGGGATTACCAAACCAATCGCAAAACTGCAGAATACATTTTATGGTGCGGCAGTCAATATTCCCAAATGCTGTGTTTAGTGCATTGCGATCGATAGGGTGGCAGACATGGCTTCCTAAGGATAAAGGAGATAGCCTATTGTGGTCCCCCAATATATACTTGACGGTACGTGGGAGCACAAGTCCGTACTGGCACTTGTCGTCTCAAAGAGGAGGAATCACCCAACCTACGATGAAAGTGATAGTTACCAGGCTTTATGATGCTGGAATACATCTCTAGCCTAGACTTCTAAATGTTGTGCATTAGGTTCCAAAGCATTTTTATGTTCATTGAATTTATTTTACAGTTGATCTTCCTTAGGAAGTTTTCCTTTAAGGTTCATCGCGTGATGTAGATATACAATTCCAAAAATGCAATCTAATATGATAAACAGTCGTTTAATCTTCTTTTTTGCAATGAAAATCCTAGCTACTAAGGAAAGAGAAACAAGATTCTTTCAACATAGAGCAGAGAGCACATAGTAGATGCACTGTCCTAAATCAAAATCAACAAGCAATATAAATGCAAATGCACATGCATGTATTTGTTTTCCACTTTCTTAATGTGTAAATGAAAAAAAGAATGCTAAGTACAAATTTGATCTTTTCAAAATGACAGTACTAACAATTTTCTCTTCAAAAAACGAAAGGAAGACAAAGACGACACTTTGCGAATTTGAATTGAAAATTTCTTTCAACACTTGAAAATCTATTAATTCAAATGAAATACAAGAGTAACAGTGTAATCGACCATCAAGAATAGTAGGATTCTTTTCTTTGACTGAAAACAACACTTGCGACACTTCCAAATCAAAAGACGATAGTTCGATTAAGCTAGTTCTTTGTAAAGGAGAACTATAAATGGCGAAAAATACATAAAAACATTCACAATTATTTGTACAATGGAGGCTGAATAATGCAAAGGAAGGGAGTTTCTACAGTGGTATACTGATCACAGACAGCAAAACTCTTGAATAAAGCTAAAGAGAGTGAAGAAAAAACCAAAATCTGGAGCCAGAATTAGTTTTATCTGATCATCGCACCTGTAACACAGGGAAATAGGGATGCATCCCACCTACTGCACACAGGAGGTGCGATGCATCCAAATTTCCTAGAAGAGAAGGTGCGATGGTACAAGGACGAGACTTTAACTTGGTTTTTGGTCATAGTTTGTAGCTTAGTTCAGGGATTTAGGCCGAGCTAATGATAGTCAGTAAATACAAATCATAGGGGTTGATCTAATGAGGTTACTTGAGCCACCACTAGGGCAATTAGGATGTTTGCAAATCGATTGTTTAGTTTATAAACAAAACCCAGAGATAGATTGAAGCAGCATTGATCTACTTTGTAGTTGCATAGCAAAAGCAGTTCGAAGGCTAGCTGGCTTAACTTCAGGCTCTGTCTGTAGTTTATAAAGAAAACAAATATAGACAAGCAAACAAGTTATTTGCTCCCCAGTGGAGTCGCCATTTTGTTATTGGGAAATCTACTGTCCATGCAGAGCTACTAGTCCCCCTAAGACGGGTAGCTATCTTAGAAACAAACTAAAGTTACTTTCGTTTTCATTTATGAGAAGTAGACAGGAGAGAAGCAGAATACCAACCTCAGTCTCTCGCTTGATTCCTTGCTTGTTGCCTCTCCCCTTTCACAGATCTTTGCCACTCCTTCATTGCTTACCTCGCTTGAAAGAGCACCTGTAAAGTTAAAGAAGCTTAATACCATCAAAGTACAGAGATCTACAATCATAAACAATATAGGACCAGATATATATTGACCACACAAATGCATATATCATCAAACACACAAAAATGTGGAGGAATACTTAAATAGGTTTATTGATAGAAAGAGTAGAAGAGAGGATTACAACCCATTGATCTGACCCAGCATCATCCTCCCAGCATGAAAGCCCTTCTTCACCTCATGAAATGCTTAGATCACCCAACACTATGATGTTCCACCAAGAAACTAACAACAGTTCCTTACAAAATACAAGATTCCTGCCCTCTGGCTCTCTGAGATGAGGGATCCATATATATGTTTGCAGGGGGGTGAGTTAGCTTCTAGGATTTTGATTAGTGTCCTCTCTCTGATAGTTCTTGGTTCCACTTGGAGATTCATGATCTCTTACTCATCCCTGGGCAAATTCAGAGAGGCAAGTGTCACAGGAGAAGTTTCTGGAAGATTCCATGATAATCCACCTTGCAAATTGTCTTTGCCATTTGTCTACTCTCGCCCATCGCACCCTATAGAAGGGATTTTCAGTATGCACCACACTTTTTTCATGTGGCAGGTGAGATGCATCGCACCCTTAGCACTGAGCAGTCTATATGGTCCAGTTTTGACCAGTTCTGAGCAGTTTTCCATTGAGAACTTCTGGGAGATGATGTAATCAGCTGACCTTGTTCCTTTAGGGTGTGAAACAACACTTTTAGGGACTTAGAAGCCCTTGGTTTATGGACATATATGATTGGGGTTGTAGTGCCCAAATATGTTTATAACAATTACCATCCTTGAACCCATGGAATTTGTCCTTCAGACTCGCGTGTCTCCATCCATTCATCATCATTCACATGGAACCTATCAATTGAAGGGTGTAAGGGTCATGTCTTTCCTGTTAGGCCCCTATACTACTAGTGTAGGGGCCTAACAGAACACCTAATAGGTGTTATAGATATTTTTGGGACCTGCAACCCCAAGCGACAAATATCCATAAATCAAGGGATCCTTAGTCCCTAAAAGAGTTGTTTCAACCCCTAGCAGGACAAGGTCAGATGATTACAGCTCCTCCCAAGAGGTCCTCCATGAAAAACCACTCAAACCAGGTCAATTCAAGATAAGAGCACTTGCTCCATGGTCCAACTGCGTTTAAGAGCAGGTGATGCACTAGGGAACTGTGTTTAAGAGCATGTAGCCCTTGTACAGGGTGCGCTGGGCAAGAAAGTGACAAATGACAAGGTCATTTTGCAAGGTGGAAAGGCATGGAATCTTCCATAACTCTCTCCTGTGACACTTGTTTCTCAGAATTTGACCTTGGATGAGTCATAGATGCTCAATCTCCAAGTGGAAGCATGGACTATCAGTGGGAGGACACTAATCAAAAACACAGAAGCTGACTCATTACCTTGTCAAATGGCTATAAATGGATCCCTTGCCAAGAGATCCAGAGGTTGGAATTGGGTTTATTGCAAGGAAATGTTGATAGTTTCTTGAGGAGATCTTAGAGCTTGTTGGGTGAATGCTTTTGTATGAGATTCTAAGAGAACTTTTTCTTGTCAAGAGGATGATGCTGGGTCGGAACAGCTGGTCGTAACTCTCTTGACTTATTTATCAATAAAGCTATTCTTGTTCCTTCCATTTACTTGTGTAATACATGTTTATGCATTTGAATGGTTATTCTACACTGACCCTAGAGTATTTATATGATAGATCTTTGTTCTTGCATAGTATCTGGTTGCTTTGATCTCGCAGGTATTCCTAGAAGTTGGGCATATAAGCGGGCAAGAACCGAACAGCTACAACGAGGAGGAAGAATCAAGGAAGGAGCACAAGCGAAAGACAAAGGTTGGCCCCTTCTTTCTTCTTCTATCTACTCATTATAAAAGGAAATCAAGATAGACTTTATTGAGTTTTGTTTCTAAGGCACTACCATACCTTAGTGAGGATAGAGTAGATCCGAGTGGACACTAATCCCCGTAACAAACCGGCGACTCCGCTGGGGAAAATATAGTTTGTTTGTTTGTATTTGCTATTGTTTATCTTATAAACACATAGACGGAGTCTGAAGATCAGCCAGATAGCCTTCGAACTGCATTCGTTTTACGAATGCAAAGTAGATCAAAGCTACTTCAGTCGATCTCCGGGTTGTTTATGATTTGAACAATCAGTTTACAAAATCTCTATTTTGTTCTTTATGGTAGTCTTAGAACCCTCATATAAGATCAACCCCTAATCACCAAGCTTACTGATCTTTTACAAGGCTTAAAATACTGAACTAAACTGAAAATAGAGACCCGGAGCCAGTTCAAAGTCTCGTCACTGAGCCAGCGCAGGTCCTAAACTGACCACCTGCTCTTAAGCGAGTTCCCGTGAGGAGCACCTGCTCTTAAGCGCAGGTTTCCTGTGTTACAGGTGCATTGGACAGTTGGAGCCTTTGCCACTGAATTTTTGGCCCCCAGATCCATTTCTTTCAGTTTTTTTCTCTGTTTTTGCAGCCTTAGATCAGTGACCATCTGTTCAGAAACCTCTTTTCCTTGCAGAAATTCCAACCCCAAATGTGCAAAGGACTGTTAATGTTTTGAATGTATTTTTGTAATTTTCAGTCTCTCTTTCGCAAAAAGTAGTATAATCAAGCTGTTACTTTGTCTTTGAAAAGTGTCGTTTTCAGCCATAGGCAGCCAAACACCCTTTGAAAGTGTCGATTATCTGATTTACTTTTTCTTTTGATTCGAATTGGTGTATTTTGA
This sequence comes from Pinus tabuliformis, assembly GCA_031772625.1. Taxonomy (NCBI): domain Eukaryota; kingdom Viridiplantae; phylum Streptophyta; class Pinopsida; order Pinales; family Pinaceae; genus Pinus; species Pinus tabuliformis. Next base: position 842,152,407 of record CM062811.1, read on the forward strand.
AAAGTGTCGTAAAGCTTTTTCTCCTTTTGAAAACAAAATTGTTGAGTGTTTTCTACCCTCTCTTATCTTTGAAAAGGAACTGTTAAATCGCTTTCATTTTTAAAATAATTCGAATTTGCACATTTAGCTTTCTTCTTGCATACACTAAGAAAGTTGAAAAATAAATACATGCATTGTGCATTTGCATTTTAGACAGTTTGCTTGGCTTGATTTAGGAAAAGTGCATTTAAAGTGTGCTCTATGCTCTTTGGTGAAAAGAATTACATTCTCTTTCCCTAGTAGCTAGGATTTTCATGACTTGAAAAGAAGATAAAAAGTTTGATTATCATCTTTAGACTGCATTTAGGAATTACATCCATCATCACGCGGTGAACCATAAAAGGCAAACTTCTAAGCAAGATCAACTTTAAAATAAACTGAATGAATCTAACAAAGCTTTGGAACCTAACGCAACATCTAGAGGTCTAGGATAGAGACGTGCTTCGACGTCGTTAAACGTGGTAACTGTTGTCCTCACTGTTGGTTGGGTGATTCCTCCACTTTGAGTCGATAAGTGCCAATACGGACTTGAGCTCCCACGTACCGTCGCGTATATATTGGGAGACCACTATAGGATTAATCCTTTATCCATAGGAAGCCGTGTCTGCCGCCTTATTGATCGCAATGCACCGAACACAGCATTCAGGAAGATTGACTGTTGTACCGTAAAAAGTATTCTGCAGTTTTGTGATTGGTCTGGCACACCCTCTACCTAGATCTCCAGAGCAGTTCCTTTCGTTCCTTTTCAGACTCTATAACAGAAAAGGTCCATCTGAGCACTTGTCACTTCAGGTTCATTAAAAATCGAAGGCGACTAGAGTCATCTTTTGTTTTTTCTCGACTCTTTAAAACTGAAAAAACAAGTTGTGTCCAAGCGTCATAAAATTTATTTTAAACGAAAATTGCCACTTTTCCTACGTTGATCTTAGGTTGAGAAAATGGAGTCTACCGACCAAGGGATGCCCCTAGGAGGAAATCCTAGTCCTTTCTCCTCATGGGGAGAAATCGGTGCACCCCATATGGCCACATTGTCACTTCCAGGGTTGACAATAGGCTTGCCAGTCTGGCTCTTCTCAACCTCTGTTGTTATGAACACCGCGATTCCTGAACAATCTAGTCATCAGCTAAACGATCCGAAAGTTGCCCTCCAAACCTCCACTTCATCTAACTCTTCTTCACTTCCTTCCTCTTCGCTTGGTAAAGCTGAAAAAGCAAAAGACCAAGTACCTAAGGAGAAGAAGGAAAAGAAGAAGAAAGAGAAGAAGAAAAAGGAGCCTAAAAGGAGTGGGGGCAACAACTCGTTACATAGTGAAAATCCACACACTGCACCGACCAAGCCTAAATCGCCATGTGTCATTTGCAAAGGGAACCATTTTCATAGAGATTGCCCCTCTATCCCTCGGATCCTGAGGGATTGGTCCCCCCGTTTGCACAATCTGGTTGCATCAACCTTTGAATCTCATGTTGACAGCACACCGTCGACTAGTGGGACTGAAGTCCACGGACAAAAAGGAAAGTTTAGATTTCCTTGTAAACTGTGCGAGGGTGATCACGCCGTCCACCGTTGTCCCTTCTTAGACGAAGCAAAAAGAGTTTTGGAAGATCGTCCGGTTTCAACTATACTACTTCCACCTGGATATCAAAAACTCTCGCCAAGTCCACCACTAGTTGAAAATCCGACTGGCCCTCTGAAGTGGTCAGCCGAAGCGTCTATCATCAAGGATGAACCATCTGAATCCATACCAGACGAAAGTCAAAAGGTCGAAATGGCAGTTGACCCGGTTTTTCCTTCAGAAGTTCCGTCCTCGGACGATACTTTCACCGAAGAGAATGAGGATAGCACCGTCCAAATTCTGTTCGTGAACACAGACTCTAATGATCAGGGGAACAACCTTCCCATTCCTTTGCCGTAGGAAGGAAGTTCATCAGAGTCATATCCGGCCGTCTATTCGGTCCCACCTCCAAGTAACCTAGTTGTTTCCTTTGACTGGAATCAACTAGGCAGACCCCGCTTGCCGGCTAGTATACCATTTCGAATTATAGTTCAAATCTACCGAATGGTTATGGCCGGTACCATCATAGATGAAGGGGCATCTCTGAGTATCCTTTCCTCAATTGCTTGGAAAGCGCTGGGTTCGCCAACGCTTCTGCCTGAAATGACAAATCTGACAGGCTTTGATAAAGGAACCAGTCTACCTTTAGGTATTCTTCCCAATGTACCTGTTACATTAAAAGGGAAGACCGTTCAGATGAACGTAATGGTAGTCCAAGGTCCGTTAGATTATAATCTACTCCTTGGGCGAGACTATATTTATTGCATGGGTGCAATTGTTTCCTCACTCTTTAGAGTGATGTGTTTTCCGCACGAAGGAAGAGTGATCAAGCTCGTAGACCAACTTTCATTCCCCGGTTCACACTCAACATATAGTCATCTACCATTCCTAAATGGTCTTTTCCCACAAGAAATGTCTCAACACCCAATCCGTCAGCCCGATGAGGGCGAGTGATTCGGGGACAAGACTAAAACCCAGGGGGCATGCACCCTGGTCTGCTTCGGCAGGAAAACTCCGGGTATAAAATAGGTTTCCGCGGGAGTATATGACCTCTGTAATTCCCGTCCAAGATTTGGAAATGAGGTAGGACTGACCTCCGTAATTCCCGTCCAGATTTTGGAAATGAGGTAGGATTGGAATAAGATACTCTTGTCAAAGTTATGTGAGCGCCAGCGGCACTCCACGTTGTTTATTTCGGTAGACAGCGCCGAAGAAATGTTTCATTTACGGGATAAATAAAACAATCTTTGGTAACCAGTAAGAGGCAACCACTCTTGCTAAAACATATGTTTTAACGGACGAGCCTTGAAACCATATTTTATACCTGGGGGCATGCGAACCTTTTGGCATGCAAGCGAAGAACAACTATTTATTTTTTAGATTTTTAGGTCCTCCCTTTAAACCTGTAGGCTAACCCTTTAAACTCGTAGGATTGGTCGTTTCCTAAGTTGCATAAAGAAAGGATGTGGGGCAAAAATTAAAAACCTTGCCATTTATTATATGAGACATTTCTATTATATGACTGGAATTATCAAGCAGTTTTAATGCGGACTTCATGCTCGTTAAAAAATAAATATAAGCAATGAGCACATGTTCCTCCAGAGTTTAAGCTCATTAAAAAATGAACCAACCACCGGTAAATGACCATCGTGAATATAGAATTTCAGCCTTTTAAAGCCTTGGACGTGTTTTTCACCACCACCTCCACTTTTTCATTGGCGGATCATTCACCTCCATTTGATTGTTTACCCATTTTGAGGAACAACTGCGAAGAGTGATCACTTATAGCCATCCTTGTAACATTTCCGTGATTGGAAAATTCCAAGCCTTACCTGGAATCTGCTGCTACCCATTTCATCACTCCTTCCTCAAAAGACGAGTCTTCTTTAAGCTCTTTTCAACTGACTCGATAAACATGAAAAGACCGCCGAGTTATTAGCCTCTCCAGCTCGTTAAAAGACCGGAAGTGCTATCTCTCCTCTAGATTTTAATCTTTTTGGATTTGAGAGATCATTACACAAAAAGATCGAGCGCTTGTTTTGTTCGGCTCGTTAAAAAGATAGAAAATCCATCCCTTCTGTATTGTTTTATACTTTTTCGGACTTAAGGGATTACATGAAGAAAAAGGAATTTTGGAGTTTCCTTTACGTACCTTTTCAGACTCTCTAAAAATGAAAAGGACCGAGTTATCTTTGTCGTCAAACTCGTTAAAAATCTCAACAGCGACAAACTTGTCTGTGGCAGGCAAGAACGAGTTTCACTATCGCTAAGCTCAGTAAAAACGAAGCGATGGGTTCGCCCGAAGGGTGGATTATAGAACAAGCATATGTTATCCTCCTCAAGCTTGACAAAAATAAAGAGGTACTGGTCAGCAATGACTGGGGAAAAATTGGGAAGGAACTTGAAGAAGCTTTGTTGGTAGCAAGTCGCTCTTGAACATGACACTTTCGCTCCGCATCCATGTCGGGTTGGGTTGTTTCATTCACTGGCCACATCACCATGGTCTCCTCACACCATCCATATCTGGGGTTAATGCTACCAATCCATCATGTCAGTGTCGCCAATATGTTCAAGAGAAGTCATTCAGATAAGTCAACCTGGTCCACCCACCACAATACACTTATACTTCATCCATTCATGACCGCCATCCTGAACCTTATATCGTCAGTCAGTTTTCACCTCTCATAAACATCATTTGCTCCTTTCCGTGTCACTGATGTGGGATTCATTAAGACCCTCCTGTGACGGATCGCCTCTTGTCGACATCAGCTCATTATCCAAGAAGTCGATCTAGGAATACCCCCTTCAGTACTTTGAAGCTTGCATGCCTTAATGGCAAGTTTCTCACTTCCGGCGAAAGGATTACACCATTGACCTTCGACTGAAAGATTTTGCGTGGTGTTCGACGCCAAGTCATTTATTCACACCACGTAAATTGTACTGCAGTACCTTGAGGGTCATCATCATTATCAGTGATTCCTCTCGCGTCTGTTAACAGCTTACATTATTGGCTGGTAATCAGGTGATTTCTTTCCATGTTCGACTCCAGATCATTTTCACATGGATCGACTTGTACTTTGAGTGAAGATCGGAAGAGTTTGAAGACCCCAGATCTAGTTTCAGCCATCCGGGCTGCGATATATTCAGGAAAATAAAAACATCAAATGTACTGCATTACGGCACAGATAATCATCCTCAGAAGGATGATGGCTCTACCAGAATCATCAGTCTATTTTCAGACAGTTATCTGTCCTATGTACATGTGTATGAATTTATAACGCTGAGCATGGGAAATGCCCGCCTCAGCTAGATCATGAAAATGTTATGAAGTTAATGTATTGTGCTGTATCTTATTACAGGTCTCCTCTTGGCTTGAAAAGAACTACGAATCCTCATTATAAAGCATTTCACCCGACATTTTTAAGAAGAAAAAGAAAAAAGAAAAAATATCGACCTCATGCTTTAGGGGGCAACAGTTATAGATATTTTTGGGACCTGCAACCCCAAGTGACAAATATCCATAAATCAAGGGATCCTTAGTCCCTAAAAGAGTTGTTTCAACCCCTAGCAGGACAAGGTCAGATGATTACAGCTCCTCCCAAGAGGTCCTCCATGAAAAACCACTCAAAACAGGTCAATTCAAGATAAGAGCACTTGCTCCATGGTCCAACTGCGTTTAAGAGCAGGTGATGCACTAGGGAACTGCGTTTAAGAGCAGGTAGCCCTTGTATAGGGTGCGCTGGGCGAGAAAGTGACAAATGGCAAGGTCAGTTTGCAAGGTGGAAAGGCATGGAATCTTCCATAACTCTCTCTTGTGACACTTGTTTCTCAGAATTCGACCTTGGATGAGTCATAAATGCTCAATCTCCAAGTGGAAGCATGGACTATCAGTGAGAGGACACTAATCAAAAACACAAAAGCTGACTCATTACCTTGTCAAATGGCTATAAATGGATCCCTTGCCTAGAGATCCAGAGGTTGGAATTGGGCTTATTCAAGGAAATGCTGATAGTTTCTTAAGGAGATCTTAGAGCTTGTTGGGTGAATGCTTTTGTATGAGATTCTAAGAGAAATTTTTCTTGTCAAGAGGATGATGCTGGGTCGGAACAGCTGGTTGTAACTCTCTTGACTTATTTATCAATAAAGCTATTCTTGTTCCTTCCATTTACTTGTGTAATACATGTTGATGCATTTGAATGGTTATTCTACACTGACCCTAGAGTATTTATATGATAGATCTTTGTTCTTGCATAGTATCTGGTTGCTTTGATCTCGCAGGTATTCCTAGAAGCTGGGCATATAAGCGGGGAAGAACCGAACAACTACAAGAAGGAGGAAGAATCAAGGAAGGAGCACAAGCGAAAGACAAAGGTTGGCCCCTCTTTCTTCTTCTATCTACTCATTATAAAAGGAAATCAAGATAGACTTTATTGAGTTTTGTTTCTAAGGCACTACCATACCTTAGTGAGGATAGAGTAGATCCGAGTGGACACTAATCCCTGTAACAATAGGGTTGTTTATTAGCCACTTCTACCTAGGGAGGTAACAATATTACGATCTTAAAGCCCCAAACTTGGAAGAGAAACATATTATGAAATCTCAATGTGCCCTTGATTAACAAGCTTGGTTCATGTAGATGCACTAACGAATTATTCTACCTGATGGTGAGGAAGCACAATGGATCTTATGTGTAATTCACAAGTGGTTTCATCATGGGTTGGGCAACTTAATTGGGGCTCAATCCCACTAAAGAATCATATTGACACCCCAAAGGATGTGTTGAGAGCCATGGGACTCCATCATGTGTTAGAGCATCATTTCATTCCATGGGAACCTTCTTTGCAACCTAAGTAGTTTATTCATTTCCCCACATTTTTCGCGAGGTGATGCACTTGGACGAGTGTACCCTAGCCGACTTCGCATATTATGGCAGTTGATCCAAGGCCCAAAGTAGGTTTGTCTCACCCTTGAGACATGGTAGGGAAAGCACCATGTTAGAGCCCTAATCATTGGAATCTAGAGCAGCAAAGGATTCTCTATCATCAGGAGACCCATGAGACCAGTTCTTGTGCCCCAAACCCAATTTGGGGCCCCACATGGTGACTTGCATGGAGACCAAGGTTCCATCCCCTTGTTCGATTTATAGAGCCCTCTCTCACAATTTGGCACAAAGAGGACTCCACGTGGCCCTCTAATGGCCCAACATCAGAATGATGTCATCAATTTGACTAGCATTTTGGTGGCTAGTTTATAATTTGTGAAAGATACTTGGTTGGCTTGTGACCAAGGCTTATTTCTTGCCCATTATTTTAATGTTTTGGGGGCTAATTAGGCTAATTCCACTTAGTGATGTTCATATAAATAGAACTCACTCTCATTTGTGAGAGATTATCATCATCACTTGGATTCTTCTTTTGATAACTAGCACTTTTTCTTTAGAAGCTATTGGAGGGATCCCATTGTTTCTATAGATCTAGTGAGGCCTAGCACTAGGTTGCTACATTTTGCGGTAATAGGAACCTTATTGTGCACATCACCTTGAAGCATCACATATTTACCATTGGAGTGGAGCACTTCATTTTTGTTGGCCTACAAGTGTTTATTGTAAGTTCCTTGTAAAGGCTTGGACCACATTGTATTGTTGACCTCCCTTACCTCCCATAGATGCGAAGGAATGAGAGATTCCTTTCATTGATAGCATCATTATACTCCTCTTTGTAGTTGTCTTCTTGGAGTTGTTCAATAGGATTCACAAGGAAACCCTACAAAAACTTATACATGGGAGGAGGACATATTCATTATACATGCGAGGAGGACATATTCATTGGAGATTTCCCTCGTGAAGAAGGGAAGATGTTGGAGATGATGTTGTGCTCACTCCAATTTCACTCTTGTGCAGAAATGTCATCAAGAGGAGGAGCACACTAGTCATCTCCTCTCTTACCTATTCATTTGTACTTAGTCTCTCTCTCGCTTGGAGTCTCTAGGGTTTTGTGATCTTCTTGAAGTATCTTGTATTCTAGGGAAATAAGGTTTAATCCCTTCAAGGTTTTTGTGATGAAACCATATGTGTATTTGGTGAAGAAGAAGAGAAGAAGACATATTGATTTTAAGGACTTGTTTGAACTCCTATCTATAGCCTTGGAGTGCTAGTGCACTGTATTAGCCTTGTAATAATTCTTGATATGTACATAAACTTCATCTCATGTATATTAATGAAGTTTTTCACTATATAATCCTTGTATAAATTTCAGACTTGAATTTCAACCATCTAACGTTTATATTAATTGTTAGTTACAACTATATTTTGTCTTGCTAATTTGACTTGGCTATCTTGTTGAGTCAATTTGATATCTTTTATCCTTAAAATTAATCGGATCTACCTTCAGTTGTTGTGAGAAGGATTATCATCCCCCCCACCTAGGTTCACTTCATGCAAGTGACATACTAGCTATGAATGAGTATGTTGTCATAACATCCTTGACCTTTGTGTTGATAAAGCCTTAAGCTTATTCAAAATCCAACTTACACTTGATATCATCCTTAGAATGACGAGATTTTCCAAATATTTTAAAAACCAAAACTTCTCTTTGAACCTGCCACCTATCAAGGTAGCTTTCAAACTAGAACCTGATCAAACCATATTTAATGAACTGGTTTAAAAAAAATACAAAATGACTATTTTTTAATGGATATATATATATATATATATATATAGAGAGAGAGAGAGAGAGAGAGAAGATTCCAAACGATTAGAGATGAAATATGCAAGTTTTTCTCATCTACATTTGATGTAAGGGTGAATATATCAAAATGGCACAAAATGCAACATATTAGTAGCAAAATACATAATCAATGAGCATCTAAATGGCCCCTACAGTCCAAAAACCATGTTAGAAGCTATTGGTTCATTGGCATATTACAAATCATTGATCAACATAATTATTCATTAACCTCATTCCCACTACTAGAAATGGATCATCATGAAGAACAACATAGACACCATCTAGCTTAGAGTCTTCAAACTCCTCAAATTCTTCAACATCATAATGTAGTAGAAAAAGCTTATTATTAGTGGAATATTCTTGGGATGAAGTTGAAAGAGTCCCTTACACTAGGTTAAGGCTCATTAAGACTTTTAGAGTGGGAGCATGGTGATGATAGAAAGAACATAGCTCCACAACATCTTGAAATTTTGCAAACAAGTGCCACAATAAAGAATTGGAAGGCTCAAAAAAAAAAAAAAAAGCAAAAATAAACACAAGCAAATAGCAACTATCTTGTACATTATTCGCAAACTTTTCCACCTTTAAATAATAAATGGAAAGGGCTACATGCATTGTTTTATACTTGATAATTAGCCAATGGATTGAACACCATCAAAGGATTGATTCAATGATGCATCACCAACAAGTTTGGAATCAACGCTTGCTTTATATAGGCAAAACTAAAAACCAACACTCTCAATTGCTTGTATCATAGCATAAAAATTATAAATTGTGCAACCTGACTATAGTAACATGCCTAACACTCTAATAATTGAATGAATTTTAAGATAAGAGATTTTATATATAAAAACACACACACAGACATAAAAGTTGGAAAAATAATATTAGGCTGCCAACCCATAAAACGTAATGGTATCACAGGGTCGACTTAAGGTGTAATATCCGAAGTAAAATTAATCCAAGTTGACCTTTGGAGTTGTACATTTTGGGAAATTTGATTAGATCCAACCTCTATAGGTTTGGACATTCATATTGGTTTAAGGGACCTCTATAGGTTTGGATATTCATATTGGTTTAAGGGACCTTTATAGGTTTGGATATTTGCATTGGTTTAAGGACCTCTATAGGTTTGGATATACATATTGGTTTAAGGGGCCTCTATATATTTGGATATTCATATTGGTTTAAGGGAAACCTCTTTGGAAGGTTTTATTTATCATATCAAGAGGCTTATCCATCCCTTTGAGGTTTTATTTGGATAAATGATGGAAGATTCGCATGGTGCATCTCTTAGAGGCTTTGACATTTCATCTTGAAACAAAACATAATCAAGACTTGGGATTTTTCTTGTACAATAAGTGAAGGGAACCATTCCTTTTGGAAACCCTTCTAGATGATGCATTGGATATTTTTGGGACTTGTGCACCCACGTTTGAGGGAGCCTAGAGTATTTTGGTGGCAAGTGGAAGACTTTTTCAAGTGTTGAAGGGCATGCCTTTGGAGGCTAGATGTTGTGCTAATGGCCAATGATTTCCCCTAATTTACAGAAATGGATCACTTTTAGAGGGCTCGTGCCCCTTTTCTTTGTACATGTCGCATGAATATTAATAAAAATATGTATTTTAGATTAATTAATTGAAGAAGAGGGCCTTTTGTCACTTCATGGGCTAGGTTATGAGCATTCGCCTAGAAAATTAAAATTTTAATGTAAAGGAAGCTAAGCATATCCTCTATAAATAAAGGCGTGCATCCTCTAATGGTGGGAGAAATCCCTTTGAAAGTCTAAAATTTAAAAAAAAATCTCTTTTTTCTTAATTTTGGCTACAGATGGATGAGTCGAACAACTTCTTGAGCAGTTTGTGTTAATGCGTATAGTTCTCTTTCTTGGTGGATATTGGTAGATATTGATTATGAAAGTCTTATTGATGTGGATAAACATCTTTTTGTGGATGATTATTTGTGAATTTTGATGGATGCATGATAAATCAAGTTATTTTTCTTCATCTTACTCAAGTCAATGGATAAAGGTTAATAAATATCCACCATTTTGTTTTTATTTTATCTCATTTTCTTCCTGCGACAAGGTTTTTGTCAAATTATTTTGAGGCAACCTTATGTGAAGCTCCCTACTTTATTTATCGTTGAAAAGTTGTGCCTACCCCAAGCCTAAAGGATGCATAAGTTAGTCTACTCTATTCCTTGCAGCTAAATATACTCAATGTCTTTTTGAACTACACATCAACCTCTTTTGAGATGACCTAGTTGGAACTCTTTATCCCATCTTTGAAGATTTAAGGATGCATTGGTTTGTTGGAAAATGTAACTACGTTCAGTTTTCAATAATGTACTTGAGTCATTATGTAATGTACTTTGTCAAAAGAATAAAGAAAATAATAATTATTATTATTATTATTGTGACTTATTAAAGCATGGGTTTCATGCTTGGTTCACCATGTTTTAGGTCAAAGTCCCCATTGAGGACTTCTAGGATTTTTTCTCATTCAATAGATTCATTGTACTTTTAAGTAGACCCTTCTTGGGCCTTTGAATCATGTAAAATGTTAAGTATTGAGTAAAATATGAATTATTTGTGGAAATTTCTAAATTGAAATTCTATCACTGCAACAACTGATTTATTTCACCTACTTATTATTATCAATAAGTTATTTACAAAATTCCTTCAACAAATATTAAAACAAATTCTACTGCAGTTATCACACAATTACCCATAGAAAAAATACATGCACAAAAATAAATCACATCGACAGAGTTATTTTTGGACAATTGTCCTCGAAAAAACCAAATGAGGGAAAACCATTGTAGCAGATGAGGGCTTTATTAATCTTCAGCAGAAATTTCTTTTACAAGGAATCATTTTACAGAGAAATTGAAAGAAAACACCTGAGACTTTCACTTTGAGACTATCTGACACTTTGGAGACCCTTCTCTCACTTCAGCATCACCCCTGCATCACTCTGATTGACCCAGCATGGCTCTAAGTGGCTTTTCATCCCTCTGCATCACTGTGTGTAGGCCCTACGTCTCCCTTTCTGCACTGCCTTCAACTTCCCCTGTGTCACCTCCTCCATGATCTCTGCCTACTGCTGAAGCCCTCCTTTTCCTCCACCCTGCAACTCCCTCTGAAATCAATCTCCTCTTCCTTGAGAATCGAATTTCCTTGAGATACTGAGTATCTGCCATTGTCTCTCCAAATTACCCTCAGGTCTTCTCTTATACTTTTCATGTTGATGAACCGATGAATGAAATTAAGTCCCTAATCAACGAATAATATTAAGACAAACTTGATCCTCATCTCTTAGAAGCTTGTCATCCTTATGTGATCCGGATTTAAACAGGAATGCAACAAAGTACAGAGATAACCATAAACACAAATACGCAACAGAAATAATACTTCATTTGATTAATGTAAAATACTAAAATATGCTTACAAACAATAATGGAAATAAACCAGCTAGGGCGATGGTAGCTTATCTCTGATAAGGGATGTGGCGGCTACATGCCTCTGAACTGTCTTACAATGAGAATCGAAGGCCTATTTATTGTTGAGAAACAATGGAAAACCCTAAACATCCAAAAACCTAACCCTAGAAGATGAAACACAAAATTGTGGGCCCCATTTGGGTAAATTGGTACATCAACTTCCTGAGGTAGTAACTTTGGCGTACGATCTTCGTTTGACGCGTCCAATATCTCGTTAGAAAGATCTATTCGAGAAATACAACTTTAGAAAGAGATACATCAGTCCATGGCCCCATGTTGCTCCCAATTTTCCCAAAAAACGTCGTTAAGGGCCTCAAAACAGCTCCAGAAGTTCAGGACCCGAAAAACTGCTAAAAATAGTAAATTGTGATACAATTAAGGAAACTGAAAAGCTAAAAGGAACAATTGTGGGGGTCCAAGTGGACTTGGTGAGTGGTCACTAGTATCCACCTGGATCATTCCTCCCCCCCTTAGGAAGCAATGGTCCCCATTGCATTGAGTTCCTACATGAGATGAGGAAACTTCTGTTGAACTTGGTCCCTAGTGAGCCACTTACCCTAGTGAAGGACTTGGCCTACTTTGACAATTCGATACAATTGGATATTCTGTTGGCGAGTGTGTTTGATCTGTGTGTCCATGATCTGATCAGTTGTAACATGTTCCATGCAATCTGGATTTAACTCTGTGGGTGTGAGTTGTTTTGCAATGTCGGATGTGTCTAGTAATGGTGGAAAGTATGGTCGAAGGCGGTCCACATTGAACACTGGTGCAGGCTAAGGAATGGGGGAATTCTGAGCTCAAATGCAATGTCTCCCACAGCCTTGATAATGGTGCAAGGACCATATCATAGTGGTCTGAGTTTCCAATAGGCTCCGATAAGGCATTCCTTTTGCAAATGAAACCACACTTTGTCGCCCACCTAAAACTTTTGTGGCACTCGATGTTGATCATGTCGATGCTTATACTTGGCATTTTATTTCTCCAGAATGTCGTGGACCTGCTGGTGAATATGTTGGATGTGCTCACTGAAGTTGTTTGCCTTATCTGTTTCAGACTGGACATGAGCCGAATCTACGTGAATAGCTGCAAATGGCATGGCCACATCAATTGAACATAGTGGCTGGAATCCCAAGCCCACCTGAAAAGAGTTGTGTCCAGTCGAGCTATGGAGAGCCCGGTTGTAGCTGTGCTGAATGTAGGGGAGGCTCTCGTTTGATGTGTGTGGATGCTTTGAGTTGTACATGCACAAAATGTGTACAATCATCCTATAGACAACCTCTGTCTAGCCATCAATTTGAGGATGGAAGGTTGTGGACTTAGTGAGTTTGGTGTCCAGCATCAACCAGTGACTGGACCAAAATGTACTGAGGAACCTGTTGTCCCGATTTGAGATGAGAGACTATGGGATACCAAGTGTACCCACCCTTGTTCAAAAAATAGTTTAGCAGTGGCTTCTGCTGTGATTATTTTTGCAGGCCGCCATAACGACCATCTTCGAGAACCTGTCGATGACCACAAAAACACAGTCGTTTCTATGCTTAGTGGAAGGAAGGCCTAACATGTAATCCATGCAAATGGATTACCAAGGTTGATTAGGGGTAGGCAGTGGGGTATAGAGGCCTTGCTTCTTAACAGTTGGTTTGGCAATGGTGTAGGCAGTGCATGATCTGATGTACTTCCCGACATCCTATTGTAGATTCGGCCAGTACAAATACTTTTGTAGTACTGCAACCATTTTCTTAACCCCGAAATGCCCAATAGCCTAACTGTAGTGTGCTTCCCAAATCATCTTGGCACGCTCGCTTGAAGGAACAAAAAGGTGACCCAGGTGACATAACAGGGCATCTTGGAGGTGAAAACCTAGAGCATGGCGACCCACCAAGAGTGTCTGGTATGTGTGGCCGAATTATGGGTCACTTTTCTAGAGAAGTGGCCAATCAGAAGTCTCGTGTCCATAAGAGTAAAGCACGGTGGTTAATGCCATGATCAGTGGTCGACTGAGGCAATCTGCAACATTATTGGTGTTACCCTTATTATACTTGATATTCAAATGAAACTGTTGGAGGTATGTGGACCACTTCTGATGGTGATTATTCTGCAATTTCCCTTGGGTCTGTATGAACTGGAGGGATCGGTGGTCTGTGTGGATGACCATTTCCTTCCCCAAAATGTAATGTTTCCATTGTCGACAGGCCTGCACAATGGAATACATCTCTTTCTCATAAGTGGGATACTTCTGGACTGTGTCTGAAAGTGTCTCACTGTGATATGCCATTGGATGCCCATGTTGAGTAAGGACTACCCCAATAGCATAGTCAGAGGCATCTGTTTTTACCTTAAAGGGTTATTGCAAGTCTGGCAATAAGAGCACTCGTGCAGAGCAGAGGTGATCTTTCAACTTTGTGGATGCCTTCTGTTGAGATTCAGACCAAAAGAATTTTTCTTTTGCTCCTCCCTTGGTGACTTGACTCAAGGGCCAAGTGATATGAGAAATCCCAACACGAACCTGTGGAAGAAGATGGCAAGACCTAGAAAGCTACGGAGCTCTGTTAGAGTGGCTGGAGAGGGCCCATCCTGAATGACTTAGATCATGGCTGGATCCACATGCACCCACTATTCATCAATAACGTGTCCTAGATATTGAACCTGGGTCATGCCAAAAGCACATTTATCCAAATTAGCACATAACTTGTGTTCCCGCAATGTTTGGAGAACCTGTAGGATGTGGTGGAGGCGCTCTTCCCAACTCTGGTTGAAGATCAAGATGTCATCCAAGTATACCACTATAAATGAGTTGGTCAATGGCCGCAAGATGTCATCCATTAGCCTCATGAAGGTTGCAGGAGCATTCATCAACCGAAAGGCATAGCCAACCATTTGAAAAGGCCCTCCTTGGCTTTGAAGGCAGTCTTCCACACATTAGAGGGTTCGATTGGTACCTGGTGATATCCTGACTTCAAATCGATCTTTCTGAAATATTCCCCCCCTTCAGTTTGTCCAGGAGGTCATCAATCCATGGGATCAGGTACCTATTATGGACAGTGATCTTGTTCAACGCCTGATAGTCAATACAGAGTCTCCAAGTCCCATCCTTCTTCTGTACCAACACGATCAGGCTCCCACAGGGCGATGAACTGGGACGAATGTGACCTTTCTGCAACAGCTCCTGAATCTGCCTCTTGATTTCATCATTCTTTAGAATGGAGCATTGATAGATTGGTCCATTGGGCAATGACACACCTGGGGTCAGATCGATGGAGTTCTTGACCTAACAGTGCGGAGGAACCCCTGCGGGGGAGGTGAAGATGTCCTCATACTCCTCCACGACATTGTCCATTTGTAGTTGTCATATAGAGGGGCCCTATCTAGAGGTCGTGGCCACCATCTTCTTCTTTCCTTGAGGGCATATCATCAAGAAAACAAATTTCCTGGTTTTGGAAATGAGCTTACTGCATTGTTTTGCAGTAACCAAAGAAATGGCGGTAGGTGGTGCTACCTCCGGTATCATGTACAGCTTATTTCCCAAAGTAATAATAACAGCACAGGGCCTTGATTCATACACAGCATGTCGCTTCCACAAGTATGGTTGTCCTAATAATACATAACAAACTTCAAGGGGAGCAATGTCATACAATACCTCATCCATGAAGGGCTTGATGTTGTATGGAAGGTGACACTTTTGGCTCATGCGAAGATCCCATCCTTGGTGAAGCCACCCAATGGTGTACGATTGTGGATGTGTTGTGCTTGGTAAGCCTAGCCACTTCATGACCTCAGCCAAGATGGGTTCTTTTGGCTCCCGCTCTCGACAATGAACTGTAGCAGGGATCTCTTTACCCACATCTAGGAGTGGAAGAGATGCTCCTCCTCCTCTGGATCTTCGAGTTCCTCCTTCTAGATCTTCATGGTTGCAACAATGGTGTTGGGTTCTGCACTGATAATCTGCTTCCCTTTGTCATTCCCCTTGTCGGGTTCTGACTCAGAGCCAAAACATGCATCTGATTCTGAAACCTTTAGGTCAGCCACCAATGACTGCTTGGCCTGACACTCACTTGTGTTGCGAGTGGAGCTCTTATGGAGCTCACACCATTTCCCCGTGTCCTTTTTCGGCTTCGCGGCATTGTTCTTTGCTTGCAGCTTTGGCGAGTTGTCTTGGATTGCCCCACCTTGGCTTTGTCCTTTGTTCTGTGGTTTAGGGGTACCTTTCCTTGCTTCAGATTCGCAGATCCAAAGTCTTGCTTCTTCTATTTGAACTTCTGCTCGACCTTGATGGCATATCAGTATGTTGTGTCGAGCAAGGATATGTTCAAGAATTCTTTTTCTTCCTGGATGTACTTGTGCAGGCAACCGTGGTATTTGAGTATCAAGTGCTGCTCCAAATCCTTGATACCCAACTTTGTGCAAAAGGTATGGAAAAGATTGGTAAACTCTGGTACGTCTTCATCCCTTCCCTGTTACATTGTGGTCCACTTTATGTATTGATCCTCATAGCTTCCAACAGGGTAGTACTGCTCCTTTTTGGCATCCCAGAATGAATTCTAGGTCAGTGCGGCTGAATATAGTGAGCCGGTATTTTCATCCTTCTGCTCGCAGTAGGTTTCTCACCAATCCTTGATGTGGGGGGCTGCTTTGAGAAGAGCGAAAACAATATTTTCCTGACTCGAAAATTCATGAACAGAAAAGTAACCCTTTAGCATATTTAACCATTTATCTATGGCATCTACATCTATCTAACCTTCGAATATGGGGATTTCAAAATTAACTTGTACCTTAAAGGGTGTGGTGTTTCCAGAGTAGCTGCTGGAAGTCGATGTGTCACCTATGGGTAGCTGCTGAAGGATCTGGGTAAAGTTTTCCATCATCGCTTTCCTTTGTCACACAAGGGCTTCTTCGGGCAAGATTTTGATAGGATCTCCTACCCCTCGTCTTTCTTCCCATCTGCCATAGGAGGTTGTCGAGATTGGCAAGGCTGGTCTTGCAAAGGTTCAACCAGTTCAAGCCCTAACTACTAATATCCCGACCTCGTTGGGGACATGCAAAGAAAAATAGAGAAAAAGCAGACTTCTCTGATACCACTGATTCAGATTTAAACAGGAATGCAATAAATTACAGAGGTAACCATAAACACAGATATGCAGTGGAAATAATACTTCATTTCATTAATGTAAAATACTGAAATATGCTTACAAACAATAATGGAAATAAACCAACTAGGGCGATGGTAGCTTATCTATAAGAAGAGATGTGGTGGCTACATGCCTTTGAACTATCTTACGGTGAGGCTCAAAGATCTATTTATTGTTGACAAACAATGGAAAACCCTAAACATCAAAAAACCTAACCCTACAAGATGAAACGCCAAACTGTGGGCCCCATTTGGGTAAATTGGTACATCAACTTCTCGGGGTTGTAACTTTAGCATATGATCTCCGTTTGACACGTACAATATCTCGTTAGAAGGATCTGTCCAAGAACTACAACTTTGAGAATTTTGCTCTTAGATTTCCCAAAAAAACATCATTTAGGGCCTCAAAACAGCTATGGAAGTTCAGGACCCAAAAAACTACTAAAAATAGTAAATTTTGCTACAATTAAGGAAATTAAAAAGTTGAAAGGAACAATGGTAGGGATCCAAGTGGACTTGGTCGGTGGCCACCAATATCCACCTGGATCATTATGTTTATTAATATCCATTAATATTTTTATTTTCCTAAGTTTAGACTTAGCAACCCATTAAAAATATTAAGTATTTTAATAACTCCTCATCTGGATGGAATTTCTCAAAACGATTTCTGGGTCTTTGATATCTCATGTGCCTTAGCCTCTCCTCCAAATTTCAAGGCTAGAGTGCATCTGATCCTACCAAAAACGAACACTCCTTCGTAGCGAGGAAAGTGCTCTAGCAATGTTTTACTACAAAAACATCGCACTGATCTTCTGCATCGGTACCTGTGTTGATGCTTGGCTTGCTGGCCCACATCCCCTGCACTACCGCTTTCTATACTGCTACCCATGACACTTCCACTACTACTGCTTCTCCTATACTGCAACTCCATCTCAACCTGCTGCATCATGCTTCCCATAGCACTGCCACTGCTAACTGCTACACTGCAACTTCTGATACTTATCCATTATTGAACTGGATTCTTCACCATCTCCATCTTCTCCCTGAAATGAACAAACTTTGTTCTTCCTAGAGCCTTCGTGAGGATGTCTGCTACCTGTTCTCCTGGAGGAGTGTACCTTAGCTCTATTGCCCCTCGTTAGACATAATCTTTGACAGAGTGACACCTGGTATTAATGTGCTTCGACCAATCATGAAATACTGGATTCTCAAAGAGCTTGATGCAACTCTGATTATCACACATGATCCTAGTCACTTCCATCCATCTCCTAAATAAATTCACAATAAATTTCCTAAGCCATATGGCTTCGCACAAAGTTATGTTAGCTGCCATATATTCATCTTCCACTGAGCTCAAAGTCATGGATTTATGTTTCCTAATACACCATGAGATCATTCATGATCCTATATTGAAATAGTACCCAATTGTACTTTTTTGATCTACTAAACTTCCAGCCCAATCTACATCAGTGAACCCACTCATCCTAATGTCATTGTCTCTGCTGTGCAATAGTCCATGCTCGATTGTTCGTTCTGTATACCTAAGAACATATTTCGTTGTTGCCCAGTGTGCCCTCTTAGGTTCTACCATGAACTGACTGAGGGTGTTGATAGTGTAACAAATGTCTGGCTTGGTATTGACTAGATACATTAGGGACCCTATGAGCTACATGTACATGGTGGGATCAACATCTTTATCTTTTGATGCATCAATCTTCTTCCAGTTGGTGATCATTGGAGTAGCCATAGGTATACAATCATGCATCCTGAATCTCTTCAAGATTTCTGTAGTATATCTCCTTTCTCCCAGGAAGATCTCACCCTTCTGTTGCCAAACTTCCAACCCTAGAAAATAATGCATCTGTCCCAAACCCTTCATGTTGAATTATGTGGCTAGGTTATTCTTGAAGTCTTTTATGAGCCTGGATGACCCTGTCAAAAAGAGATCATCCACATATCATACTAGGATTAGAGGCTCATACTCTACAACCAGATAGTAGAGATTAGGGTCTGCGTCACTCTTGACGAACCCCATGTTCTGCAAGTAGCCATCAATTTGACCATACCATGCCCTAGGTGGTTGTTTCAGCCCATACAAGGCTTTCTTTAATCTGCATACATGAGATTTCTTCTCATGTCTCAAAATCGTTTGGTTGTTCGATGTATACTTCCTCTTCTATTACCTCATTCAAGAATGTCGTCTTGACATCCATTTGATGAATCTCCCACCCCATCTACACTACAAGAGATATCACGGTCCTAATAAAAGTATACCTAGCTATTGGGGTGAAGTTTTCTTCGTAGTCTATCCCTTCCTTCTGAGCATACCCCTTAGCCACGAACCTAGCTTTGTATCTATCCACATTTCCATCTGCAACATATTTGACCTTGTAGATCCATCTTGAACCTACCACTGATCTATCCTGAGGCTTGGGTACCACTTCCCAGACATCATTGACCATTATAGAGTTGTATTCCTCCACCAAGCATCTACCCATACTAGATGTTGAATGGCCTCTTGAAAAGTAGAATGTTCCCCAACCTGAGCTACTAAGGCCTCGTATTTGTATGGTTGTCTTTGTTCCCTTTTACTATTCATGGGTGCACCAATGAAGTCTTCTGCTTCTTGTAGAATCTGTCAAAGTTCCCGACTTGTTATTCCACAGGTAGAAGGTACATCTATCAACTCCTCTTCTTCCTAAGATTCCTCCCATTCTGAAGCATTGTCTTCAAGAGGATTTTTGGTACCAGTTTCTGCTAGTTGAACTGGTTTGACCAACAACTCGTCTTTCGACTACTCCTTGGAAGGCATTTCTCAGGGTTTGCTGAAAGCTCTATCCTCCATGAACTTTACATCGCACCAAACTACTACCTTCCTACTCCCTAGAGTATAGACTCTATATGCCTTAGCATTCTCGCTATATCCCACAAGATATCCTTTCTCATCAATTTGATCTAATTTATTTCTCTTCTCTTTGGGTATACGACAATATACTAAACTCCCAAATATCATGGAATGACTAACTTCAGGTTTCTTCCCATTGAAGACCTTCTTCGGACTTATTTTTCCCAATGCCCTATGAGGAGTCCTATTCTAGACATAAACTGTCATGTTGCATGCTTCTGCCCATAGGAATTTAGTCATATCTTGATCATACAACATTGCCCTAGTTGCTTCCACAAAAGTCTCGTTTTTCCTTTCTGCTACTCCATTCTACTTCGGATTGTAGGGAGTTATCCACTCTCCTCTGATGCCTTCCTTAGCGCAAAAATTGGTGAAGTCCTTGTCAACATACTCTCCACCGTTGTCTGAGTGCAACATTTATCTTCTTTCCTGTCATATTCTCCACTAGAGCCTTGAACTCTTTGAATCAATCGAAAACCTCGTCCTTGGTGTTTTGAAAGTAGATCCAAGTCTTCTCGGAATGGTCATCGATATAGGTGACGAAGTACTGGACACCTCTAAGAGCTTTTGTGGACATCGGTTTGCAAATGTCTAATGTATCAATCCTAGCACACTCTTCGCCCTATTGTTAAGTTTGGAAAATGCAGCTTTTCCATACTTGCCCAGAGCACACCCTCTAAATACATCATCTTATTCAGTACTTAGTTTTGGAACCCCTGATATCATTTTCCTAAGAATTATTTGAGCCCCAATGTCAGGCCTCTGGGTGATTGTGTGACGGGCACCGGGCACGAGCGCACGATGGGCGCGCGACAACCGATTGTGCGACGGGTTTGCGACGAGCGGCGGTGGATGTGCGACACAATGCGACATAAAATGCGACGTTATGGAACACTCCGAAAAATGGCTAAGTGTCACTTGAGCGTATATTTTATGGGAGCTTATATGCGTTGATGCATTAAACATAAAATATACCAAGCCGACTTATAATAAGAAAGACGTGGGCATATGTGCATAATGGTGGGGTCGGCCATGGGCTGTATACCCCCCTTAAAACATATGCATGGAGCGTATATAAAGTGGAGCATGAGAGCTCATTTGGATAACAAGTCTTCGCTCATACACTCTCGCATAAGACAAGGGAAAAGGTGCGCAGTTTTGGAAGGACATGCGCATATCTCATGCGCATGAGAATTAAGAACTTCGCAGGTTTTGTCTTGTGGTAGTGGTTGGCAAGTGTGCCGTGTATTGGGTGGATTCTTGGGTACAGTTTCATGCAGGATTTGACAAGAAGGTTGGATGGCTCGGGTGAGCACCTCTTCTTGTGCAAGGGTGCATGACACGTTGTAGAAGGCAGAAGGCCTGTTCATTGTAAAATATTCTAAGTATAGACTTGGAGTTTTGCCAAGTATACTTGCTGGTTGTAATATTGAAGAAATTGTTATAATATATTGTTGGGCAGACTTTTCGGGAGTTGCCCCTCCCTTTATACTTATTTTGCAATTGTTGTTCTCAGTTAATTGCATATGGTTAATGATTGAGGATAGACTTCACCAAAGTATAAAGGATAATGAAGGATAATGCTTTTACTTGGCTATAAAATACAAACTAAGTATGTTCATGTTGAAGTAGGCATAGTCCACGGGTGTTAGTATTGTTAAAAAGAAAGCGCTCGGTGGTGCCGCACCTCGCTACAAGCGGTTGGAAGATCACCGCAGGTGTAGGGGCGTGACAGTTGGTATCAAAGCTCGGTCGGAGCTGGTGACAGGTGAAGCAGGTGTAGATAAGGTTATGGAGAACAGTTTGGGTTTCATAAACTTGATGGTTTATGGCAAGGCCATTCAAACTTTGGTAGACACAGGTGCTACACATAACTTTATGACAACACGGTTAGCGAAAGAGGCTGGGCTGATGATCTCCTCATCAAATATGGAGGTCAGGGTAGTAAACTCTAGAGCTAAGGTGGCAGGTTTGGTACACGATGTATCTGTGCAGATGAAAGAGTGGAGAGGTCAGTTGGACTTCATAGTGATGGAGATGAATGACTTCGATATCATACTTGGACAAGATTTCTTGAAGGGCAACAAGGCTATTGTTGTCCCCTTCTGTGATGAAGATGTTGCAGGCTTGACTACGATGGAGGATGAACTTGAGGCTGATCAAGTTGAACCGGGATCGTGCAGTTTGTCAGCATGGATGGATGAGGACACTCACATGGAGGAACCTCATGATGATGAAGTAAGTGATGATACTTGTGTTTCATTTGGGCATTTGGGAGATGGACCATGTGCAGTGAAGGGCAAAGTAAGTTTGCCAAGGCAAGAGGACATCTTACCATGGATGACTATGATGGAACCTTGTATGGAAGAGCAAGGATTGTCAGCCATTGCAAGGCTTGTTGGGGCTACTTGTGACCTTGTGATGAAAGGTGCAAGGACCCGGGACAAGGGTGGGACTTGATGATCGTTGTGGAGGATTGGGTCATGCTTTAGCCACTTTGGCTAAGTGCCCGGCATGACTCATGGAAAGATTGAGGAGGGCACACACTTGTGATGTTTTGGGTGGACTTCTCATGGCCGAGACCAAGAGATAGTCTTGATGGACACTTTGGTGGAGGAGCTATGATGAAGAGACTCATGACATGATGACACGATGGTGAGATGGTTGAGTGACCGAGTTCACTAAACCGAAGTTTGAAGACTTGGATGGGATGGCCAGATGATGTGATGTGTCTACTTGGTTGGACTACATGGGCATCTTAGTCATGGACATCAGGTTGGAGACTTGAAGACATGAAGCATGGCAGACCTATGCAAGGACATTGTGTGGAAGCACTTGTAGAGATGTCAAGGGACATCCAAAGAGGAGTGCTAAGGCAGGAATGTTATGCAGGAGGACTTGCTAGTGTGACATGGGAACTTGACGATGGCACATTGCAAATGATGAAGAGGACTTCATGGACCTGAATGGGGCACATCAAAAGTTGATAAGATTGATGGACTTGTGAGCAGCTATGGAGCATTCCTACTACAAGGGGAAGCTGAAGCATATTGTATGCTTGCTGAGGTGTTGATTAGGGATGGCTTATGGAGCTCATGATGACATGAGATTGTTGTGACTTTTAGGGACTTCATGTATGGTGGACTTAGAGATCTAATGCATTAAGGAGCTGAGGTCAGATGACTTTGATGCAGTATGGGATGCATACTTTCAAAGTACATGTATGGGCATGGCTTGGAAGAGTGACTTGATGTAGGGGATCGATAAGAGGCACTTTGAGGTGATGAAGTTACAATGATGATGATGATTCTTTGGTGATACACTTGAGCATGGGTTGAGCCGAGACTAAACAACTTTCTATACATGAGAGCTGATTTGATCGAGGATCATGGGCAGCACATGGATAGGTGAGACAAGTGCATACTTGTTTCTATGAAGACTTGAGGGTGGGACATTGCAGATGATGGAGAGAGCTTCATGGACCTGAATGGGGCACATCGAGAGTCGGTTTGATGAGATGATCTCTTCACTTTGGAGGAGACACACACGGACAACATATTACAGTTGACAGTAGTTCTACATATGTTGCGGTGATGTTTGCCTTATGTGAAGAAGACAACATCATGGATGATGGTATGTTGTCGAGGACGACAACGATTTTAGGTGGAGGAGAATGTTAGGCCTCCGGGTGATTGTGTGACGGGCACCGGGCACGGGCGCACGACGGCCGCACGATGGGCGCACGACAACCGATTGTGCGACGGGTTTGCGACGAGCGGCGGTGGATGTGCGTCACAATGCGACATAAAATGCGACGTTATGGAACACTCCGAAAAATGGGTAAGTATCACTTGAGAGTATTTTATGGGAGCTTATATGCATTGATGCATTAAACATAAAATATACCAAGTCGACTTATAATAAGAAAGACGTGGGCATATGTGCATAATGGTGGGGTCAGCCATGGGCTGTACACCCCCCTTAAAACATATGCATGGAGCGTATATAAACTGGAGCATGAGAGCTCATTTGGATAACAAGTCTTCGCTCATACACTCTCGCATAAGACAAGGGAAAAGGTGCGCAGTTTTGGAAGGACATGCACATATCTCATGCGCATGAGAATTAAGAACTTCGCAGGTTTTGTCTTGTGGTAGTGGTTGGCAAGTGTGCTGTGTATTGGGTGGATTCTTGGGTACAGTTTCATGCAGGATTTGACAAGAAGGTTGGATTGCTCGGGTGAGCACCTCTTCTTGTGCAAGGGTGCATGACACGTTGTAGAAGGCAGAAGGTCTGTTCATTGTAAAATATTCTAAGTATAGACTTGGATTTTTGCCAAGTATACTTGTTGGTTGTAATATTGAAGAAATTGTTATAATATATTGTTGGGCAGACTTTTCAGGAGTTGCCCCTCCCTTTATACTTGTTTTGCAATTGTTGTTCTCGGTTAATTGCATATGGTTAATGATTGAGGATGGACTTCACTAAAGTATAAAGGATAATGAAGGATAATGCTTTTACTTGGCTATAAAATACAAACTAAGTATGTTCATGTTGAAGTAGGCGTAGTCCACGGGTGTTAGTATTGTTAAAAAGAAAGCGCTCGGTGGTGCCGCACCGCGCTACAAGCGGTTAGAAGATCACCGCAGGTGTAGGGGCGTGACACCCAAGGTGTAAGTGTCCCATCCTTCTGTGCCATAGCTCATTCAAGTCTTTGTCTCCATTATTGTCTATCAGTGCCATTGGTGATTCCAGCTGTAACCTGTACAACCTGTTACTTCTGATTCCAATCTGAGCTTTCCTTTTCCAACTTGGGTGTTTGACATCTACTTTCTCCTTAATGAAGAAAATTTCATAGCCCTTGTTTTGAAGTTGAGATACAGAAAGTAATTTCATCTCCAATCCCGACACATGCAACACATTGGTTTCCCGCAGTCGCTCTCCTGCTTCGGTTTGAAAAACTTTGGTACCTCTTCCTACTGGAGTACACATTTCCTTATTCCCCATGGTGATCTAAAAATTCATTATTTCTTCCTGATAATCTGAAAAACATTCTTGGTTTCCTGTCATATGCTAGGAAGTTCCACTTTCTATCTACCAAACCTCTAAGGAGGCAAAGCTTGCAAGGCAAGTGACTTCCTCTTCCAATTTGGGAGCTAACATCAAATATTTGTCACTTGTGCATTCTTTTGGAAATATGTGCATGTCTCTTTGAGTGGATGTGTTTGCATCATGCTTTTGACCCATAATCAATTTTCCTTTCCTGTTGTCAGATCTTTGCTCTGATACCATGTGAAAATTTCTAAACTAAAATTCTATCACTGCAGCAACTGATTTATTTCACCTACTTATTATTATCAATAAATTATTTACAAAATTCTTTCAACAAATATTAAAATAAATTCTATTGTAGTTATCACAAAATTACCCAGAGAAAAAATACATGCACAAGAACCAATCACATCGACACAGTTTGTTTTGGACAATTGTCCCTGGAAAAACCCAATGCAGGAAAACCAGTGCAACAGAAGAGGGCTTTGTTAACCTTCAGCAACAATTTCTTTCACAAGGAATGATTTTACAAAGAAACTCAAAAAAAACACCTGATACTTTCCCTCTGAGACTATCTGACACTTTGGAGACCCTGCTCCCACTTTTGTGTCACCCCTGCATCACTCTAGTTGACCCAGCTTGGCTCTGAGTGGCTCTGCGTCCCTCCGCGTCAGCCTGCATAAGCCCTGCATATCTCCTCTGGACTGCATCTCTCTTTTAGCAATGTCTTCCACTACCCTTGCGTCACCTCCTCCTTGATCTCTGCCTGCTGCTGAAGCCCCCTCTTCCTCTACCCTACAACTCCCTCTGAAATCGATCTCCTTTTCCTTGAGAATCGAATTCCCTTGAGATACTGAGTATCTGCAAGTGTCTCTCCAAATGACCCACAAGTCTTCTCTTATACTTTTCATGTCGATGAATAAATTGTCTAGATTATGTCCCTAATCAATGGCTAAAATTAAGACAGACTTGATCCTTGCCTCTTAGAACTTCTCATCCTTATCTTTATTAATACCCATTAATATTTTTATTTTCCTAAGTTTAGACTTAGGAATCCATTAAAAATATTAATTACTTTAATAACTCCTCATCCTGATGGAATTTGTCAAAAGGATTTCTGGGTCTTGGAGATCTCATGTGCCTTAGCCTCTCCTCCAAGTTTCAAGTCTAGAGCACATCCGATGCTACCAAAAATAAACATTATGTAACCTCCAAACCATGTCAACCTAAGAGAATATCAAGTCGGCCTACGAACCCTATTCAACCCCATAAGAAACCTATAAAAGGAAGCTCATCAAATTCATTTGGAGCATCATTCTCTCATAAAGTTTAAATTCCCTTGTAGTTGGAAGAAGTGCGAAAATCTCTTGTAGTTAGGCAAAAGTGCGAAGTTCTCTTGTAGTTGGAAAAGGTGCGAAGTCTGTGGTCAGGACACTGAAGTGAATGCGAGTTTGGGGAAGTCTAAGGAGACATGAAAATTTGAGATTTTTGTGTCTTCTCTCTCTCTATTTTGTATCTTAGATTGTGAGATCGAAGTCTTCCAAGTTTCATTGCTATTAGAAGCTATCAGTTGTTGTAAGTTGCTACATAGTCAAAGTTGTTGGGAAGAGGTCGAAATTCTGGGAGGTTGAATTGGTGTGGACGAAAGGTTTTCTCTTGGTTTAGGGTGAAGAGTCTCAAATAATATTATTGAAAGGAAGAATTAACTTGACCGGTTTTTCCCCTTGAAGGGGGTTTTCCCTAGAATGTGCCTACATCTAGTGTCTATTGTTTTATGTGGTGTTGATTTTGGTAATTGCTTGATGAACTAAAGAAAGAAGATATAAAGAATCTTAATAATAAGAAACATCACAAGTAATAATCGAGATCAATAAAATATTTACTGCATTTCTAATTCTAACATGGTTTCAAAGTTTTGGTGAAGAAGGAAGAAAAAGGAAGTCTCAAGCACTTAACCCATTCACAGGTACTATCTTAGGGAAGGAGTCTATTATATTCAAGGAATATGTCTAACTCAATCAATGGTGAGAAAAAACTTGAAACAACATCTAACTTTAGATCCTAGAAGAAGAGGATTGACCTAATCCTTGAGAAGAACAAAGTGTTGGAATTACTAAAAGGAAAGAGATCGAAGATACTAAGGAAGAAAGTTGACATGTCCAAGATAAAGTGCTATCAATGTCATAAGAAGGTTCAGTACAAAAGTGTTTGTCCTAAGAATCCAAAGAATAAGAAGAGAGGAAGGGATCAAGCCAACCTTGTTGTAAGAGACTCAAAGAAATTCAAGCCAGAAGAACCCAACATTAGGGACTTTACATATCTTGTTTTATATGTTTTATAATTTACAAGTTTTTAACATATTTTGGACAAGACATTTTTTTGTTGTTTTAAGTTTGTAGGTTTCCCTCAAGCTTTGAAGGGAGCCCCTAGCAACTCCCAAAGATAAGTATCTCATGTATTTTCAATTTTGGGTTCATGTACTCATTCAATTTTGATTATATTAAATACTAATCACCTATATCCATCTATTGTAGTGATTAGGGAAAACATCTACTAGAAGGAGGATCTCTCAAGACAAGGTTAGTCAAGAAACAAAGGTATGCTTTAAATACATTGATTGAAAAGATTATTCATTTGGTGATCTATAGCTAACTTTGTTGTGACTAGCAATTTGGAATCTTAGTGATTCTTGTTTGAGTGATTCATCTCTTAATAAATCTACCCAACCCACTCTTAACTATTTTTAGCATAACCATAAACAGGTTCTGGAAAACCCTAACCGAAGGGTATACTATTGTGAATGTTTGAAACCCTAAATTGCTTAGGGATATTGTGAAATGCTAGTTGAAGTTTTATTCATGATGTCATGTTTGGGATTTTGGTATGATTGGTAAAGCCTAATTTGTGAGGGTAGAGTAGTAAGGTCTAAAATCCTGGAACCTTTGAAGTTTTGGTAATATAGGGTTTGTCATGTTTCTATAATGGAAACATAGCTCATTGGGGTTTGGTGGAATGTGTGAGCAAGGCCCTTATATTGTCTTAGAAATATTTTGTTAGACCCCTATACTACTATTGTAACCCATTATTATTATTATTACAAACTACTTATTATATTGATGTACCAATGTAGTGCCCATATTGTTACTATTGTGCCCCATAGAAGCCCACTATTGTTATTATTGTGCCCTTACATTATTATTGTTATGTCGGCTCTGATTATGTTATGACCCCTTAGACTCCTATATATAGAAAGGAAGTCTTTTCATTTGTATCATCCAAGAATTGTTCATTTATGTAATGTAAAGGAGGTTGACCCCTCGAAGAGGCTGAATTTTAAGGCGTTGATCTATCTTTTATATCTTTTCTTGAGCTGGTTTCATAACATTTGGTATCAGAGCTTTGGATTCTAGGGTTTCGCTACTCCAAACAGGTCATCGTGGAATTTTCACTATAACTTTTTTCTGTGACGTTTCAAAAGTTGAAAAAAAACCCATTTGAGAAGAAATCATGCTGAACCTTGGGTCCGAATTTCAAATCTTTTTGCAAGATATTTGCGGAGATATGATCTGAGGAAGTTAGTCTTTTTGCAGACTCCTGAATTACATTCAAAACAGGTGACCTGGGGAAAATCGTCATAACTTTCTCTCTGGGGATCAGATTAAAATTTAGTAAGAAGGTACAGAAAGAGGATGGACTATAGTTTCTTGTATATCCTTTTCAGCACAAAATATCGAAAATTTGACACGCGGCACTTCATACAAGTTCGCTCTTCTGGAAAGGTCTATAATCAGATCATCTTGGGAGATTGTGCATAACTCTTTCTTGGAGAATCCAATTTGGATCAAACTGGTGGCATTGGAAAGAGGACGCAGAGGGCTACTACAGGTAGAAACTTCAGAACTTAAATATCTGAAATTATAGAGTTACAGTCGTTTCAAGATCAAGGTACTAAAATCAAGAAAAAGCAAGATGAGGAAGTTTGATGGCAAGGATCCGGTAAATTGGATACTTCAGATGGAGCAATATTTTGATCTACATGGTGTACCACTATTACAAAAGGTATGTATTGCATCTTCATATTTAGAACCAGATCAATTTTTATGGTATAAAGGGCTTTGTTCTCGTAAACAACTTGTTACGTGGTCAATTCTCACGGAGGAAATGATAGCACATTATGAGGATACAAAGAGCAACACCACAACAATTGGAAAGAGTAAAAGGGCTTTGTGACATATTGGAAAGTAAAATTATGGAAACAAGGAAGTTTACCCCTCACAATTACAAAGATGGAAGTGTTGTTTCTCCTAGCCTTCCACAACCTACAAGGGTTACGCCACAACAATTGGAAGAAAAAACAGAAAAAGGGCTTTGTTACAATTGTGATAGCAAATGCACTAAAGGTCATAAGTGTGTTGAGAATAAATTATTTTACATAGAATATGAAGAGGAGGATGAAAAGGATCAAGAAACATCAAAAGAAGAAGATATACACTAGGACCCCACCCCAGAGAAAGAAGCAATGAATCAGACCATATCTTGTGAAGCATTGGCAAGAATTACCACTCCTAAAACCCTCAAGATAGAAGGACATATCAAGAAGAAAAAGGTGCAAGAAGTGAAAGATCACACCGAGAAAGGATAAATGAATCTGACCATATCTTGTAAAGGACTGGAAGAAATTACCACTCCTCAAACTCTAAAGATAGAAGGACATATCAAGAAGAAAAAGGTTCAAGCAGTGAAAGATCACATCGAGCATCAACAACAAGTTCTCCAACTTTTAAAGGATAATGCCACCTTGGTGCAAAATCAAATGAAACAACAGGTAGATCAACATCATAGTGAAAAATGTTTTGATGTAGGTGATTGGGTATTTTTACTGCTACATCTAAAGAAAGCTATTTATGAGAAGGAAATGTTGGCAATATTACATGCACTTAACAAATGGCGACCTTACCGAATGGGAAGACTCTTCAAGGATGAGGATGTCGAAGCATTGTTTTATGCTATTTCTATTATCTAACTAGATTTGATAAGCGAAGCAAGGGATGAATGGAAGAAGGACGTAGAAGTATTGCCACTTATTCAAAAGTTGCAAAAGATCCCAATTCAAACAATATTTCCAGAAATTGAAGAGGAAGGAAAAATCATATTGGAACCTGGAGCAGTCACAGAAACAAGAACCCGACAGCTACGAAATCAATCAATTTCAGAGTATCTCATCAAGTGGAAGAACTTACCCGCTGAAGATTCCACATGGGAGGACAAGAATTTTATATAGAAGCATCAAGGACTACTCAAGCATTGAGGACAACGCTTTTTGAAGGAGAGGGGCATGTTAGACCCCTATACTACTAGTGTAACCCCTTATTATTATTAGTACAACCCACTTATTATATTGATGTACCCATGTAGTGCCCATATTATTACTATTGTGCCCCATAGAAGCCCACTATTGTTATTATTGTGCCCTTACATTATTATTGTTATGTCGGCGCTGATTATGTTATGACCCCTTAGACTCCTATATATAGAAAGGAAGTCTTTTCATTTGTATCATCCAAGAATTGTTCATTTATGTAATGTAAAGGAGGTTGCCCCCTCGAAGAGGCTGAATTCTAAGGCATTGATCTATCTTTTATATCTTTTCTTGAGCTGGTTTCATAACATATTTTCCTTGGTATGTATGTGTTTGTCTGATCAAAACCTAGTGTAATCAAGATGTTGTGTGTCTAAATCTTATTGATATTTGTGAAGTTTGGTTTAACTAGCACATGATATGAAATGTATTTTCATGATGATGAAATCTAGGCATGTATAGATATGTCCTTTTGATTGAAACCTTAGCTTGGTCTATGTCAGATGTATTAATATTGATGGACATATGATTTGCTTATGTATGGTTATGAATTCCTAGTTATGTATTGACCTAGTCATTGATGGTCATGAGTTTTAGGATTTAATGGAAGTCCTTGTCTAAGATTCTAGGATGATGATATCTGGAAATCTAGGGTGTTATAGCTAAACCCTAGTGAAGTTAAAATTGTCTAGTATGTGTGATATAACAATTTGAAATCTTAAATATGAAATTTAGAGTTTTTTCGTTAAATCCTAGTAGAGACATTGTCTAGTGTGAAATGTAATAATCTGAGATCTATGTCTTTAATGATTGTTGAGATTGTGGAATTCTAGGGTTTTGGAGTTAAACCTTAATCAATGTAAAATCTCTGAAATATGATGATTTGAGATCTGAGTAATATTGTTGAATTTGTGAAAATGGAATTCTAGGAATCTCTAATGAATGTTGGCCATATGATAATTTGAGATTTGTGAAGAGATTGTTGAAATTTGAATTTTTGTTGAGTTTGATGATTTCTTGGAAATATAGGGTTTTCAAACTAACCCTAGTGGTAGTTGATCATGTTAGTGATTGATTGATAGTTGATTGAAAATCTAGGGGTTGGAACTCAGCCTAGTGGAAGTTGGTTAGATTAATGACTAAGTTGTGATTGACTTTGATTGATTCTATTTCTTTTGTATGAAATCTAGGATTTGTATCAATCCCTAGTGAGAGTCTAACATATATATTCTGAAAGGTTATTAGATTCTTTGCAAATATATATTTGTGGGAATTGTTTCTAGGGTTTTCTATATGTTGTAGTAAGGTATGTCATACCTTTGAAAGACACATTGAAACCCTAGATGGAATGAATTTTGTTGTGAAGTAGTCTAGGGCGTATGACAAACATGTTGAAATATATATGTCTCTTGTTTGTAAACAAGTTTGGATGTCTAATATGTATAAAGACGAAATGGTTCTGTGATTCTGATATGGCTAACATCATGTTTCTATAGATTTGGTTATACTTGCTATTTAAGTTGTGGAGGTACACAATCTTCAATATGGTGAAGATGCTCATTGATGTGATAAGCAATATGGGGATGACAATAACTTTGATGAAATCATTGGAAGCCAAGAAAGATTCTCCCATGATGAAAAGAAGAAGCAGAAATTCCTAAGTTAAGAGGGAGTCTGGATGAAACTCCCTAAATCTCCCTAGGTTAAGAGGGAGCTCAAATGAAAGGAATCTCCCTAAGATAAGAGGATGGTTGAGAATATTCATTGTATAGGAATGATTAGATCCTCTCTGTTTAAGAGAGAGAGATAGATATGATTCTCTTCTTCATGTGTCATGCACAGGACCAGGACTAACAGCCGTAAGTTTTAGTGAAGGCCATGAGTAGGAGAAGGAAATTGGAGAATGCATTTTTAACTACTGCTAAAAAAAGGAAAGTAGGATCTGATTGAAGAATATGTTGTTGCATATGAAGTAGGAAGAAAAGTGTATGATTGAGGGATCTTTTGTCAAAGATTCAGTTGATAGTCCTACTATGGAATGTTGAGAAGCAACATCTGTTGTTTAGAAGGCCCTGGAGGTTTGTATTTGATTATGTACATGTGAAAGTATATTACTGATTAGGGTTTTTTTGTACAGGTGAACCTCTAGAAGGTTTTGCCAGCATGTTGGTTACCAATCAGTTTGATTGGGAGAGATTGGTCATTATTGATCTGTTGGATCAAGGGGTATTGAGGCTTTGTGAGTGACGCATTGCCTAGGAAGACATATGGTTGACATTTTGTGTTGATGTCTAAGTCCCAAAGTTGGAAAGGTTGTGTTGATAAAAGAGCTTTGTTTTGGATACAGACCTAGATTTTGGGTTGATGGTTAGCAAGTAAGCCTGAGGGCACCTAAAGGGGCTGAAAGCTTGAGTCCATCTTAGTCCGACCTGGATAGATTACCTTGGTCAAGAATCTAGTCCATGGCATTGTGGTGCCTAAACTGTTGAGTGACTGTTTGGATAGATTTCCCTGGTCAAGAATCAAGTCCATGGCATTGTAGTGCCTAAAGTTCTTCATGGTTCATATAGTTTGAGATCTTCCATTGGGATCTTCCATTGTATTTGTACATTATGAATACCTCCCTAGTTAAGAGGGAGTGTTAGAAAATGTAACTATGTTCGATCTTCAATAATGTACTTGAGTCATTATGTAATGTACTTTTCAAAATAATAAAGAAAATAATTATTATTATTATTATTGTGACTTATTAAAGCATGGATTTCATGCTTAGGTCACCATGTTTTAGGTCAAAGGCCCCATTGAGAACTTCTAGGATTTACTAAATTAGTCAATACAGTCATTTTACTTTTAAAGAGACCCTTTTTGGGCTTTTGAATCATGTAAAAAGGTTAATTATTGAGTCGTATATGAATTATTTAACCTCCACACAATGTTAGCTTAAGAGAAGATCAATTCGGCCTAAGGACCCTATTCGACCCAACAAGAAGCCTATAAAAGAAAGCTCTTCAAATTAATTTGGAGAATCATCCTCTCATAAAGTTTGAATTCTCTTGTAGCTGGAAGAAGTGTGAAAATCTTTTGTTGCTGAGCAAAAGTGTGAAGTTCTCTTATAGCTGGAAAAGGTGCGAAGTCTACTGGCAGAAGTCGAAGCGAATGTGAGTTTGGGTAAGTATTGTTGATTTGGGGTAGCATCAGACGTGCTCTAAGCTTCAAATTTTGCAAGGAAGCTTGGGCACATGTATTACAAAGAACCCAAAAAGAATTTTTGGAAATTCTGCTCAGAAATAATTTGATTAAAATAATTAATATCTTTAATGGGGTTCCTAAGTCTAATCTTAGGAAAATTAAAATATTAATGGGGATTAATCTAATCATGGGTGAAATCTCTAACAGAAGATGAGGATCAAGCCAAAATGATCTTAGTCCTTGATTAGCTTTTAATCTGGGTCGATGAATGTCAACGAGGAGATTATTTAAGGTGGCTTGAGGGTCATTTGGAGGACACACCAAGTAAGTTCTATGAATAGATTTTATAAAGCAGAGTAGCTGCCAGGAGATTATCGATTGTCAACTTTTGTAGTTGAGGGGAAGTGAGAATCTAGAAGAAGGAAGTTATTCCTAGGCTGGAGAGTACAAGGCAGAGAGAGGACAGAAAGATGTCCAGAGAGGGGCAGACGATGGCCCATGCAATGCTGATGCGGTGGTAGGGCAGACCATAGAGGGATGTCAAGTTCCTGCTAAGGGAAATCAATTTTTAGTAGAAGGGAGTCAGGGTGTCAGACTAGGAGGCATAAATTGATATTTTCTAGCTAGCAGAGGGTCCACAGAAGGAACAACGTAATACTCAACAGGGGTGACACAGAAACTATGTAGGAGTGATGCAGTTATGCACAGAGGCCACGCAGAGGGTGCACAGAGGCTCCAGTCCAGCGTGATCAGTCACAGATTCTCCCAGTGACAAGGTGAGGTTATTTTACCATTCATTTTGTCAAGTTTCTCTCTATATTGGATTGGTAGTTGAGTATTCTAGAATTGTACTTAGATTTTCTCATGCATAATAATCAAATCCTCAGAGTTGTTTCACTGGTTTTCCCACATTGGGTTTTTCTGGGGATAGTTGTCTAAAAATAACGGTTTTGATTGTGTTGTATTTTATTTCTTTCTCAGTCTCTGGTTTCTGCATATTATTTAATTAAGTGAAAGATGCAGTGTATGTATTACGATATTTACCGTAGGAAACTACAAATAATTTGTTAAAGGGAATTTAACAAATAAGAGTAATATTATTAGTTTCTCTTCTTGTTTCACCTGCAGTTCTGAGAAGAAGGGGAAATCGAAAAGCTACAGGAGGTAATAGGTTGAAACCCCAGAGGTTTTAATGCAGTTCTTATCCAGAGGGCTGAAATTTCGAGGCAATCTCTCTCCAAGTGAGTTGACGGAGAGAAGGGCTTCCAGATCGAGTTTTTCTCGTGGCAAAGGGAGCAACGCTGAGCCTCAACATGAGGAGTAGCTGGTGAGATGCATATTTTTTGGTAGGCAGCTTTTTTGAGCTGAAAGACATCAAAAGGAAGAAGAGGAGCATTGTGAGGGATGTTTTCCTTAGTCGACTTCCTGCCAAGAAGTTTTTTTTCTCATTGGCTGAGTAGCAGCAGTGAGAAGCTGAGAGGAGATTTTCGACATTTGTGGTAGAGATGGCATCTAATGGCTTGAGGGATCACGATAGGTTGGATGGGGCTTGCAACTATGTAAAATGGAGGGCTAGAATGTCTTTCCTTCTAGATGAGCATGCCCTTAAATCATATGTCGACAGTGTGGTGGTTGTACCAGTCGATGCAAATCTGTTGAAAAAGTACCGATCAAAGATGACAAAGGCCAAGAGGATGATCCTGGATGGGGACAAGGAGTGGTATGTCACGTTGCCAGTAGAGTGGCTCCTAAGGAAATGTGGGGTGCCTTGGCCACGCTATACCAAGGAACTTCCGAGTAGCAAAAGATGTACTTAGATCAGAAGTTGAGATCTGCTCGGATGTAGAAGGGAGAGCATGTGGATGCATTTCTCACAAACCTGAAGGAAAATCATGATGACTTGGCATGTTGTCAGGCATACACCTCAAGATTCAGAGTTGTTTAAACTAGGCCTCAATTCTATCTTAGATGAATGGCAAGTCTTTGTCTAGAGTATCCTAGGAAGAGCAACATTACTGAATTGGGATGAGATGTGGGCAGATCCAAAACAAGAGGAGCTGAGGAGAGACTTAGTCAAGGTCAAACTTGACAGAAGCGGTAACAGTAGTAGGTTGAAGCCTAAGGAAGAGGAGGATAATGCAGCCCTTGCATCTAAGGGAAAGCAAGAGCAACGGAGATGTAAGAGAGATATCTCTAAGATAAAGTGCTTCAAATGTGGCGAAATGGGCCACTATGCTACACAATGTCCTTCGAAGAAAAAGGACAAGGATGAGAAGCATGATTCAAAGGTTGTGCCCACAAAGATCGATGAGGAGGAATTCACCATGAAAGCCGAGATACCTCCAGGAGGGATGTGGGCTGATTTGGAGTTGTATTCGGGAGGATTCTAGATGGGCAGGGTCCTTAAGGAGCACACCTCTTGGATCATCACCTTTCTACAGGAGCCCAGATTTGTAGTAGCAAGATGGACTAGTTCCGGATGGTGCTAAGGAGTGTAGGAGAGAGAGTTACAGTGGTTAGTAGTGCCATAGACTGAGCAGCGCAAAGCAAGTTGGTAGTAGTGCACGTGGCATAGAGCAGAGGTCAACAGTAGCGCAGAGGCTTTAGAGGGTTAGCACAGAGACTAGTAGTAGTTAGATTCCAACATTCACATGGTATTATGCTGAACACAAATAGTTTAGTAATTTGGGATGCTTTTCCATTGTCGATGCAGTAGCTACAACAATAAGAGAAGGATGTAGTGCAGATGAGAAGTTGGCACAACAACACGGATGCAGAAATTTAAACGGAGTTGCAGTACAAATGTAGCATTGGCAGTGGTAGTGTTAAAGGTAGTAGTACAGTTGCAGCAGCAAGGCAGTTGTTGGTGAAACACCTGTCAAACATCAGCAGTGCAAAGGATGCTTCAGAGCTAGAGCACTACGCACCAGCGTATATTGCTAGAGCACATTCCTCGCTAAGAGGGAGTGTTGATTTGGGGTAGCATCAGATGTGCTCTAAACCTCAAATTTTGCAGGGCGTCTTGGGCTCATGTATTCCAAAGAACCGAGAAAGCGTTTTGGGAAATTCAACATAGAAATGATTTTATTAAAATAATTAATATTTTTAATGGGGTTCCTAAGTCTTAACTTAGGAAAATTAAAATATTAATGGGTATTAATCTAATCATGGGTGAAACTTCTAGAAGAAGATGAGGATCAAGCCAAAATTATCTTAGCCCTTGATTATCTTTTAATCTAGGCCGTTGAATGTCAACAAGGAGATTATTTAAGGAGGCTTAAGGGTCATTTGGAGGACACACCAAGTGAGTTCTAAGAATCGATTTTTCGAAGCAGAGCAGCTGCCGGGAGATTATTGGTTGTGAGATTTTGCAGTTGAGGTGTAGTGAGAACCCGGAAGAAGGAAGTTATTCTCGTGTCGGAGAGTACATGACAGAGAGAGGACAGAAAGATTTCTAGAGAGGGGTAGACACTGGCCCACGCAATGTTGATGCAGTGGTAGCGCAGGCCATAGAGGGAAGTCGAGTTCCTGCTGAGGAAAATGGAGTTTCAGTAGCCAGGAGCTGGGGTGTGAGAATGGGAGGCAGAAATTTGGATTTTCTAGGTAGCAAAGAGTCTAGAGAATATGTAGCATAATACCCAGTAGGGGTGACACAATTCTACACAGAGGCCATGTAGAGGGTAATGCAGAGGCTCTAGTCTAGCGTGATTAGTCACAGATTCTCCTAGTGATAGGGTGAGGTTATTTCACCATTCATTTTGTTCACTTTCTCTCTATATCAGATTTCTAGTTGAGCATCCCAGAATTGTACTCAAATTTTGTCTTGCATAATAATAAAACTGTCAGAGTTATTGCACTGGTTTCCTATATTGGGTTTTCTATGGACATTTGTCCAAAATAACAGTGTCGATTGTGTTGTATTTTCTTTCTTGCTCAGTCTCTTTTTTTTGCATATAATTTAATTAAGTGAAGGTTGCAGTTTATGTATTACGATATTTGGTGCAGGAAATTGTAACAAATAGGAATAATATTATCAATTGTTGCAGTAGCAATTCCGGTTTCTGGAATTTTCACAAGTCTAAGGAGACAAGGAAAGTTGAAATTTTGGTGTCTCTCTCTCTATTTCATATCCTGGATTAGGAGATCAAATTCTTCCAAGTTTCATTGTTGCCAGAAGCTGCCAGTTGTCATAAGTTGCTACATAGTCGAAGTTGATGGGAAGAGGTCGAAATTCTTGGAGGCTGACTTGGTGTGGAGGGAAGGTTTGGTCTTGGTCTAGGGTGAAGAGTCTCAAAGAATACTATTGAAAGGAAGAATTATCTGGAGTGGGTTTACCCCTCGAAGGGGGTTTTGCCTTGGCATGTGCCTACATCTGGTGTCTATTGTTTTATATGCTGATGGTTTTGGTAATTGGTTGATGAACTTAATAAATACGATTTAAATAATATTAATAATAAAAAACATCACAAGTAATTATCGAGATCAAGAAAATATTTATTGCCTTTCTGATTTTCTAACTTGGTCAAACCTCTAGGGAGCATAAGTCAGTTTTCTCTAGTCTTTGAACCTAAATCCACTCCATTTCTTTCCAACTGAATTGTTCTTTAACCTCATATGCCCCTAAAATATATATTGGTAAGTTAAAGCATTGATGTTTTATCCTACATCACCATTTCTTTCATAAACCATTTTAAATATTTTTGGGGTTTTATTCTCCTGGTGATTCCTTGGTTGTGTGTGTTCAGGGACCTTTCCCTTTGAACTCAAATCTAGAAATTTCCCAAAAGAACCCTAGCAATCCTATCCACCTTAAACCCAAATGGTTCAATCATT
This sequence comes from Pinus tabuliformis, assembly GCA_031772625.1. Lineage (NCBI taxonomy): Eukaryota > Viridiplantae > Streptophyta > Pinopsida > Pinales > Pinaceae > Pinus > Pinus tabuliformis. Next base: position 842,190,691 of record CM062811.1, read on the forward strand.
TTATTTGTGGTGTCTAACGTAGAAGCCTTAGGGAGCTCTTGACTTGGTTTGACCACAACATTTAATCCCTGAGTCCTACAAGACAAAATGTTAATTTTAGGTATGTTCTATGATTAGAGCAATTTATTTCAATTCTCAAAGTTAGCTCAATATCTTTTCTAGATTAGCAACCACATCAGCATTAAAGTCAACTGCAGATAGAACATAAACATAAATCCCAAAAGACGAGCCAATAAAAGAGGACACGGGATGTGGCACTAGCCAGGGACAAACCCCAATGTGGGGAAACCCTTGATCAATTTTTCTTATATGTTCTTCAATAGTTTAGCAAAGAGAGAGAGAGAGAGAGAGAGAGAGAGAGAGAGAGATACATTTACAATAGAAGTCAATACCTTAACTTGTCTAAATAAGAGCTTAGATCATCTCTAAGAAGATGATACATGAGATTAGTTGAAGACATGCTACTTCAACTAATTCTCCAAGGTGACTCCTTCACCTATCATTGTGCTGCATCTCGCCATCATGATGCACCTCACCATCATGCATCATGCTGCTCCCATCATCACAATGTTGGACATCGTGACCATGCATCATACTGCTGCAAATTATGTTGCACCTTCCAATATTGTGACATATTGGTAATGTTGTCACTGCTCATACTGCCTTACCATGGTTGCTTGTTGTCCCATTCTTTTTTGCTATCACCATTGTACCATCACAACTTGTTATGCCTTGCTGCTATCCCATGCATCATACTGCTACAACTTATATTACACGTTCCAATATTGTGACATCTTGCTAATGTTGTCACTACTCATACTGTCACACCATGGTTGCTTGTTGTCCTATTGTTTTATTGTTCTCACTGTTGTACCATCACAACTTGTTATACCTTGCTACTGTCCCATGCATCTTACCATTGCCATACCTTGCAGCTATCCCATGCATCTTAGTAGCATTGTACCTTGCTGCTATCCCTTGCATCTTAGTTATTGTCCTATGGACCTTAGCAACACTATACCATGCTATTGTCCCATGCATCTTAGCAACACTATACCTTGCTGTTGTCCCATGCATCTTAGCAACACTATACCTTGCTGTTGTCCCATGCATCTTAGCAGCACTATACCTTGCTACTATCCTGTTAGGTTCCTATACAAATAGGTTTCATTTTTCATGATTGACTATGGAAAGGGCCAAATATTTTCATCTTTTTATGCTGCAAAGGTTCCATATTTTGTAAACTAAAGGCCAAGAAAGTGTGCTAGTTCAAATGCCACTGTTGTTCCATTGCCCAAGGATTTCATTGTGTACAAGTGGTTGATTTTTGTTACAGCTGATGAATAACCAGACAGTTCAATCCTGGTTATGTCATGTTTGAATTTACTTGTTTTAGAATAGAGAATAAAGATCTATCCAAACAGTTTAAGCTTGGCAGTAGTTAGGTAGAGAAATTAAGGAGGCCAACTGCTTAATCTGGGCCCTTGGAAGAGATAAGGGTAGATTCAGATAGGAGGGCAGTCAAAAGAAAAGAGGAAAATCAGGGTTTGCTAGTCCAAGTGCACCCAACCAAAAGGAAGAAAAAATGCTAGCTCTTAGGCTGGGTAGGTAGTTTCAAGTTGCAGAAGCAAGTGTATCATCATTTTTGTCTTGTCAAGAAAGACTCATATCATCAGTGACATTGCTACCATGGCAGTTGTTTGGTTACATAACAATGGAAGCATGACTAACTCCCCTTTCATTCCCCCATAAGTCTTTGACTAACATCCCCTCAAGGACCTTGGGATCTGACCAATAGTCTTGTTTCACTTCATTCTAGGAGAAACGTTAAGTTGAACTCTGAGTTTACTTGGTTGTAAGAAGCCACATTTCTTGTGTAAAAATCATCATTCCAAACTCCTCTCATTTCCCTATGCCTACGTTTCATTCCACAAACTTAGCATTTGCTCATGCAGCTTCATCCCATATATATTCATATTGACATTCTAACTTATTATCTAGCTCCCTAATCATTTCCCTATCCCTATCATACAAAAAACTATATAAAAACCCCAAAAAATACTAAATATCCCTACCCCTTGGCACTCTAACCATATAACCCTAGTTTGGGAAATATTGAGTTCATTTGGGACTTGTATTAGCCCTTCCACGTCTAAAATACTTGGGGTTAATTTAACATTTGGTTAAATTAATAACCATTCTCACCCCCTCACACATAAACCTTACCATATTACCCTCTGTGCTTATACATTTCGGGTTTCATTTGATATTTGATTAAATGAATAAACATAACCCCGGCGCCCAGCACATAAAACCCATATAACCAAAGTTTATTACCCTCCCCCACCCCCGGCGCATTATAAATGTTTAAATATTACGCGGGCCCCCCTCATTTCAAACCCCACAGCTTCAACATCCCCTCCACTGTCCGATCCATAGCCTTTAATCCAACGGCTGGCGGCAATATCGCACGCCCCAATCTGCCGAAGATTAACGTTCGGGGGATGGGCGGTATTGTTGTCGTACCCCCGCCACGCATCGATCTCCCGGCGTGATCAGAGCCCCCCTCTGCAATACAACCCCAGGCCAAAAGTGGTGCGAGGAAAACCGGAAACCGCCTGCCAGCTGCCCGATGACGTCAGCTCCCACGTCACCGATGACGTCACGTACACGTCGGCCCCCCTACTCCTCTGCAGTACTGCCACATCACTTACTGACATCACCGCCCCGCCAACGTGTCATCCGCCACATCACCATGCACATCAACTACCATGTCATCTTCTGTACCCGCTACGCGCCAAAAATACGTCATGCTGATGTCATCCCCGAAAAGAGCCAAAAGTGCCAAAAGTGCCAAAATGTCTAAAATTCAATAAAAACTCATAAAAAAGATTGTTTTGTTTGTTTTATTCGTTGCGCCTGTGGAACCGCTTGCATGCGATTTTACGTTCAAATCAACCACAGTCCACCATCCTGTGAATTTGGCTCCATAACCCGACCCTGCAGCTCGAGCTGTACCTGCTAATTTCCCTCGACACCATTAAAATAGGTATTTATCCATTGTTGACCCATAAACCCCGTTTTTTCCGCAGTTTCTCCATTCAAATTGGTTGAATATCTGCAAATTTGAACTAAAATGCACCCCAACCCCTGAAATTTCACTTACAAATTCACTAAGTGACCCTCTGTTCAAGTGCAACCCCACAAAATTGCCCTCATATGCAAATTCTGCCATTAAAATACATTTCGAGGCCATTTTCCCGTCAAACTCTGCAAACTACCCATGCATTCACTCCCTTAGTCGCAATCCTCTGCAAAATTTCACTCATTTGGCTAAAAAACATTCCCATTCCCTCTGCAGTATACTCACAGTCTAGGAATCCAGCGAATTCATTCAAAAAACTTGTCTAAATTCTGCAAATTTGTTGTTTTACCATAGACCATACACAGTGAAGGCCAATTCTATATCTAAGCTCATTCTATAGCTCCCTGGCATAACCTCAAAAGCACTTTCCACCAGTCTATTGCTGCACCAATCCAAATTTCAGATTACAGACACAGAGCATTCAAGATGGCCACTCTAGCAGCCTTGAACATCACTCCTCTTAATGCACCTCACAAGGAACATGAAGCATTACCTTTGGTTGATAGGGACTACTTAATCCAGGACTTGGTGGGTGACAGAAACCACCTACAGACATTCTTTCAATTAAGAAATAGTTTCTTGAACAAATGTGATATGTATGGGATATGGGAATCAAACTTACCCATCTAATTCCTACCTTCTGTCAACATCTTCCCTGAGATAATTCACCTCTGTGCTGAAAACTATGAGCCAAATCGGAGAGAAATCAAGTCTCCATCTGGGAGCATCCTCTTTCATATAACTCCTGACTCCATCAATCAAATGCTGAACTTCAAGCAAACTCAACTTCTGTTTCCTCTTTCTATGAAATACCTGCTTGATGAGGGTCCCAAACTCTCAAGCTCTGAGATTACCAGAATTTCCAAAACATTCATGAGAGTAGATCGCTAGCCTATAGAGCCACCTCCTTTTCTACATATCAATTTCAATGAAGTAGGCAAGTTGCTAGTTGACATGATATCCTCTGTGTTGGGTTTCAAAACAAGTGAGCACATTGATGAAACTGTATTGGTCATATTGTCTGCATATAGCCCAAGATAGCCCCCTGCTATCAAGTACAATTATGCCAAGTTCATTGTCAATAAGATACATGATCAACTAGTGAAAATGGATAAGGAGGGGGTCTTCAAATACTCTTCATACATCTATCAACTTTTCATGTATTATCAATCAGATTTCCTCCAATGCCCCATCAAAAGATTGAACCCAAAAGGAGAAAGAAGATCTGTCATCTTTTGGACAACTGTCTTCCATGAAGTCCAGAACTCTCCATATTCCTTCTGTGAGTTCAATGACCTGTTTGTTTACCCAGTATCTTGCCTCTTAAAAAGAACTCCTACTAGACTATCCTATGACATGCAGAAGATATTGCAGCTTTCCAAGAACTATAAAATAGGTGATTGGTACTTTTACCAGAATCACACTGTCATTAGGATATATGGCTGTGAGCTTTGTCCCTACAGGCTACCAATATATGTGCCAATGAGACTTTTTTCCCTAGAGTATCACAGGCAACTAATCAGTTTAGATTTAACTCACTTTCGTAGCACTAAAAAGAAGGCTCGGCTCAAATTTAAAGACCAACTAGGCCCCTTTTTCATGAATAAAAAAGAAGGATGGCAGGATGCTGATCAAATATTGGGACAGAAATACAAGTTGAAAAGAAGTTTCTGGTGGGTACCCTATGACCCATATGGTTTTCTCAATGCCAGGAAAATCAAATATAGACTCTCAGCCTATAATAATTGTAGGATTTGAGATATAGAACAATATGCAAACCAAGAAGAATGGGTGCAAGGAACACTAGTTGAGGAGTTCTCCCAAGAGGAAATAATGGAGCAAAATGTTAAAGATTTGGAAAAAACTCTTGACTTGGATTCTTTTGATCAGGTGACTTTCAAGCTGCCACAACAAGTTGGAGAGAGCACATCAGCTACTGCAGTTTCACAAGCTACCCAAGACAGGACTTGACCAACAATAGGCACATCAAAAGGTAGAGAAGTGACTCATACAAAACAGCAATGAATGGCAGAACAGCCAGCTAGTTCAAAAGATCAGGATCAAGGGCAAGCCCCTCCATTGCAAACAGAGGTACCACAGATTGCAGTGTTACAAACTCCTCTCAATGAGGAGAGAAGCAAGAAAAGAGACCGAGAAGAGACCACTCCCATGACTGGGTCAACAGAGCCTCCACAGGCCAAGAGACAGAGGATAGATCCTCAAGTTGAGGAGGCAACCAGTGAAGAAATCATGGATAGCCCGAGAAGAGAAAGGGAAGTTAGCCAGCAAACACCTACTAGCTCATTCTAGCAAGAGAAAGAAAGACAACATGGTATGGAGGTGTCCTCATCAAGACAGCAAAGTAAGCAACCTCCTAGCATCAAAGGAATGTTTATGGAAATCAAGGCCCAGAATGAGCTGTTGAGAATGCAGTTGTATGATCAGTTTCTAAACACAACACCTGCCAAACAGCAGAGGTTAATGGCAGCTTATGATCTAAAAGAGGAGAAAATGATTCTAAGTCATTTCAAGCCCAAGGTGCCATAGCCACAGACAGCTGTAGATTACATAAGAACAAATTTAGAGGTCCTTGCCAAGGACATTCACCCGATGGATCAAATTGAGCTGCACAAGGAAACGGGTGAGATGGTCTATGCCACATTAGCAGACAAAGCTATGCTAGCCCACTAGTTGAAGGAGTCATTGACTAATACAAATACTCAATTGGATTTAGAGAGAATGTCCTCTATAGCCAAAGACAATAAAATAAAAACATTGGAGGAAATAATTACGGATCTAGGTCATGATCCTAAGGATCCCAAGGGCATCAAGGCCCTTATGAATAAGAAAGAAGATGATATTGCTGCACTCAAAAAACAAGTGACGTTACCTGCAACCATACACCCTCAAACTGCAGAACTAGCTCAAGAAAAACAAGGTGAGGACACGATGGACCTCATGATGAGAATGAATCAAAGAATCATTCAGATGGAGCAAGAATTAGAGAAGGCAGTGCAAGACAAACATGTAGAATCAGCCTCCTAGCCACCTGTGACAACTCCCATAGTCCCTACCATTTTGCCCACAACAGCAGCAGCAATTCTTCCTGTTGTTCCACCACCAACAGTAGATACAGCTACTACAGATGTTTCAGCAACATCAGCAACAACAGCAACAGAATCTAGCTGAAGTATGGAAGAGATGTGGAAGGCAGTCAAAGAGCTAGAGATTCAGATGACAGAGTTGAAGGAGGCCAAGGAAAAATTGGCCAAATTAGAGGCAAGTTATGACAAATCGAAAATGATAGTAGCAGAAAAAACAAGAGAAATCAAGGCCTTGGACAGCAAAATAAAAGCTCTGGAGAAGGAGCTTACTATGGACAAACTCTGGTGGAAATCAAGAAGATTCTATGGGCCAAGATAGGCCAATCTATTACAAATCAGTGGCAATCCATCCAGACAATACATGAGTAGATAGAACTAATAAACGTAGCTCAGTTTGAAACCCAGAGAGATGGAGAATCATTGGGAAATATGCCTGAACAGACCAACAAAATGATCCAATTCTTGAACACTCACACTAAGGAAGAATTGGCAGCTCTAGACATTAGTAGCAGGACAGATACTATTTTGACTATGAAAAGGGTGCTCACCCTCAAGGGCTTTGTGAAAACTTTAGAGAGAAAATGCCAAGAGATGCAAGCAGAAATAAATGCTTTCAGATCAATATTTGCAGCATTACAGAACAGAGGGTTGCCCAGTCTGCTAACCAGCAGTGGGAAACTGCTTACACATGATCAGTATGCACGAAAAGTGGAAAATTATGTGTCCAATAAAATCACAGCATCCTCAAGTTCCCCAGAGCAAGCAGGTCCCCCCTCTGGGCAAATCCTTTATGACAAACTGGAGAGTCTATTCTTCCTTGAGCATGAGATCAATCACCTCTTTGAAGTCCAACCCAATTTTTTCAGATATACAGAAGCAGATGACACATTAATAAAGATATAAAGGCATCAATTGCCTACAGAAGATTGGTGGTAGTCAATGCTGGAAAATTTGCCAACGTAACTTTCTCTTCATTTTTCCTTTTGGTCAACTACAGGTCAGAAATTCCGCATACGCAGGCGCCTTGCCAAAATATCAAGGTGGCAAAAAAGAAAGTCAAATATAGTGGCAGATCATTAAAGCAAGGCCAACACAAGTGGCAAGAGACAACACATCAGCAGCACAAGCCAAGGCTACAACTCCCAGCTGGAAAAGCGGCGTAAAAGTCAACAAAGCAGGACACCTAAGGCGGCCAAGTACATCATATTTACTCATTCAGGTTGCGCGGGCTTCCACCTCAGTTATTGCTACCCATCAAAGTAGATGAATAGAATTTATGACTAGATATTTACCTACGGGATATTTTTGTAAAGACTCTCTTATTTATAGACCCAACTCATGTGTTTTCTTGTTGGTGATTTCATCTCTGAACTGCGTTGTAAATTATTGAGACTGTTTAATACAAATGGACGTTGAATCTCACAGTTTTGAACTGTCTGAATGTGCAATTGACGTCCTGGGACCTGCTGCAGAATTCTCGCATCATTTTATGGATCAATAAGTCTCTCTTCGTTGTGTTTTAATAGTTTCTATGTATGCAAATTCATGTGTGTTCCATAATCTTAATAACGGAGAAAAATAATAGCCCAGAATTTGTTTAAAATCACTTTGTGTTCAATCTCTGTTATTATGTATGTTTTCTTTAGAATTAGTCATAAATAGGAATTCTTAATTGCTCATGTTTGCACTAATTCTTTCACTCTGGATATTGCTTAGGAATTCTTCGTTGCTCCTTAGTATTTTCATGCATTTTCCCTCTGCCAGCATAATGAAAGATTCTTGATTGCCTTTCATTCCCTGACTTCGTTCCACCATCTCCAGATATCATAATTTCTCCTGAATTGACTACCTTGCTTTGTAGCAAAGCCCTTTTACTAAATAAACACTTCAGCAGTTCACTCCCTGTGACTCCATCTACCCAATGGAACAAATTGTCTCATACTTGCATACCAGTTCCACCTGAAATCATCTTCCAACAAATTTAAAACAAAACCTGTGCATAATAACTAGCCTAAAATACTCCAAAACAAAGCTAAATCAAAAAGAGAGAGCCCTCTCTAGTTGCAGATTGGCTAGAGTCTGCAGCGAAAAGACTGGTTAGTGGTTACCTCGGCCGTATTCCCCTCTCTAGAGCTTTCTTTGGGGAATAACCTGAGTGATAACATCATTGGCGACTCCACTGGGGATCTGAATGAAAGTTTGCAACTGCTGTCTATTCCCTAAAACTACAGATGAAGCCTGAATGTCAGCCAAGAAGCCTTTGAAACTGTTCTTGCTTTGCATTTACAGGAGTATATAAAAGCTGCTTCAATTAATCTTCAGTCTAGTTTTAGGCCTTAAATAGCTATCCCAAATATTTGATCAGTTTCTTTTTAATCCTTGAAACATTTCTACAAAATACCAAAAACAATCAGAAGCTAGCTCCAAAGAAGAAAGCCTGGTATACTAGATCAAATCCTGACCCAGATCTGCCAGCTATTTTTGAAAACCCCAACATAATTGCTAAAACTCTTAGAAGACAAGAAAATCCAGAAGCTTTTGCTGATTCACACCTTGAAACCTCTCAACAAAGTCCTACAACATCAGAATTCAGCCCTGGGAGAGCAGTTCCCCTTTCTGTTAATATTACAGCTTCCCCTAGTTCCTCATCTACTCCTCAAAGTATCCTCTCCACCCCCTCATCTTCTGCACATATTTCCACAACGCTCCCTGCTGTTTCAGCTATCTTACTTCTTCCCCTTGTTCCCTTTATCTCTGTAAACATGGAAAATCATTATGCTCCTTTGCAGTTGCCTGGAAATCCAGGGGCTATGGCTTAGGATTATCAGAGCAAAATTACATATTTTGATGGTACTGGGTCTTATACAGCCTAGAAACACACTAAGAAAATGCAAGACTATTTTGAAAATTATGAAATTAATGATGATGATGTGAGAATGAAGATCTTTGTCCAAAGTCTAACTGGTGATGTAAGGATTTGGTTTAGAGCACTTGCTGTAAATTCCATAGCCAATCTGGATGCCATTTACCAAACATTCCTCAATAGATGGGAAAAGGAGAAAGATCCACTGCGTATCCTATCAAAATATGATAGTATAAAATGAGGCCCACAAGAAACTGTCCTAGACTATTGTGCTAGATTCAACAATGTCTACAATGCGATCCCCCAAAATCTTAGACCTCCACTTGATTTGGCCTTAATCAAATTCCCTGATGGATTTGATTCTGATATGGCATATCAACTAAGGGAAAGAGCCCATCCTAGTTTAGCAGACATGCAGAATATAGCTGTCAGTGTTGAGGCAAACCTAATTGCCAAACGAAATCGAGCAAGAGCTGAAAGAAAAACAACCTTCAAAGAAGATCCTTCAGCGTTTGAACAAAAGCTAGATGCAATTATCAAAGGTATGGATAGACTTGGAGATAGAGTGGAAACCATAGAAAGGAAATCCTCTTGGGAAGCCCAAGTAGGTAACACTACTAGAAATCCAAACTTTAGAAAGAACCCAAACCTTAATAGTGGGAAGACTGTCCCTGATCAGAATATCAGACCTCCTTTTTAAGAGAATTATGCCGAAGCCTCAACCTCTAGTGAACCAACTGAGGATCCTCAAATCAACTTAATGCGTTTGAAAAGTGAACAACAAATCTTCTTAACCCAAGATGACCAAGAAGCCTATAATATCAACCAATTTCAAACCAAATCTGGTGAATCTTTTGACTTTAGAGAAGGGTATGATGCAACAGTGTATGAGGTTCATAAACAGCACAAACTAAGAAGCAGAACCATAGATGTGCCTGAGACTGCCAAGCTGAAAGATGCTAAACAACAAAAGAAAACAAAAGATAAGCCTGTCATCACAGAGCTCCCTATTGAAACAAATTGTGACCCTAAAGAACATATTGTGGAAGACATATCAGATCTACAACCCTTAAAAAATCAATCATCAATACTTCATCTCTCAAAAGAAGATATAACCAGTTTTCCCAAAAACAGTAAACAGATTTAGTTCAAAATGATATTCAAGATGAAGAAAAGGTTACTGAAAATTCAGCTGAAAAGGAAAAGCCTGCTAGTCATAACACAAGGACCCAAGTGGAAAAACCTTTTAATCTAGAAACAGAGATTGGCAAGCTAAAAATAGCTATTCCTCTATCTAAGTTGGCCATACATCAATTTTACAGAGAGAAAATTAACAGATCACTTCAGATACTAGAGAATAGGGATGCAGTTAATGTTTTAGATGACCAACCAGAGCTGCTTTTTGGTTCTGAAGTCAATGGTAAAATGGGAAATGGAGGAGTTCCACCATTTTATGTGAGCTTAAACATTCATGACAAGGTGCTACACAATGCAATGTTTGATTCCGGTGCCTCCCACAACTTAATGCCTAAGTCTGTCATGGAGAGACTAGACCTAGACATCACAAGGCCTTACAAAGATTTATTCTCATTTGATTCCAGCCAGGTCAGGTGTCTAGGCCTAATTAAAGATTTGTGTGTATCTTTGGTCCAATATCCAACCAAAACAATTTTAATGGATGTGGTGGTGGCAGACATCCCACCCAAGTACAGAATGCTCCTATCTAGATCTTGGGGTGCTAAGCTCCAAGGTTCTCTACAACTGGACATGTCCTATGCCACCATTTTAGTCTTTGGGCAACTAAAGAGATTATATCGGGAAACATTGATGAAATATGTGGTTAGCAGTCAAGAGAAGCCTCAAAATTTCCCCATTTATTTTATACACTCGAATATGGATTCATTCATTTTATATAATGCTGACATATGTCCTAAAACTGATGTCAAACTTCTGGATGGAGTACAAACAAAAAGCATAAATGAACAATACACCACTCAAGATCAAAAAAATATTGTCATAACTGATACAACAAAGGAAAATAATTCATCATATGCTTTGCACAATCTAAATCTTCCCATGAGCTAGTTCCCAAAGCCTCAAGTATTAGTCACGGTCAAGAAATCCTATGGCACTTAGAATTTGATGGATTTGTTAACAAATTAGAAGCAGGTGCAGGAGTTTGGATACACAACATGTAGAATGATCATGCATGAGAGTTTGGATACACAACATGCAGAATGACCATGCTGAAGGTCATGCATACAAACTAAATTTCAGATGCACAAACAATATGGCTAAATATGAAGCACTTTTGCTTGGTCTCAAATTAATCAAGAATCTAGGGGAAACCAAGATTTCCATCCTAGGAGACTCAGATCTCATTATACAACAAATGAAGGGAAATTTTGTTACAAATGATCTCAGGTTAAGGGCTTACAGAGGTGCAGCCATTGAAATACTTAACACCTTCTCAGACCATCAGCTCACCAAAATTTCAAGAAAGCACAATTTACATGCACATAGTTTGGCAACCTTTGCCAGCATATGCAAGCTTCCATTTAAGCCCAACCATCACTTCACTGCTGAAATTAAACATAGGCCTGCTGTCCTAGACAATGTAAAAAACTGGCAGGTCTTTCAAAATGATACCCAAATGAACAATTTCCTCACTTTGAAGGAGGAATTCTCAAATACAAACATTGACACAAGCACTGTTGATTATCGATAGCAAATAGACAAAGGTGAACAAAATATATCAGTTGAAAGAGCAAACCTCATCCTGCATCCTACAACCTTTGACTGCAAGAATTTACAAGAGTGGAAACAAATGAATCTTGATGAAATGGTAGAAGGAGAATCTGAAGTAATTGGACTAAAGGATAACTTCCTCCCCACAGGCTTAACCCCTTTGGAAGATATATTTGATTCAAATGACATTCCAAGAAAACCAAATATGCAACCACTAAATGCAGAGATTGAGGATTGTAACATTGGGACTACAAAAAATCCCAAAATGATAAAATTATCCAAAACCTTACCACCTGAGCAGAAGCTCAAATACATTGAATTGTTCAAGGAATTCCAATATGTCTTTGCCTGGATTTATGCGGACCTCAAGTCCTATGATACTTCTGTCATACAACATACTATACCTTTGAAAGAAAATCAAAAACCTTTTAAACAAAAGCTGAGAAGGGTGAATCTTGTCCTCCTTCCCCTGATTGAAAAAGAGGTTAAGAGAATGTATGAAGCTGGAATAATTGCACCAATCAGGTTCTCAGAATGGATTTCAAATCTAGTGCCTACTAGAAAGAAAAGTGGAGAGATAAGATTGTGTGTTGACCTAAGAAATTTGAACAAAGTCTCTCTCAAAGACCATTACCCCTTGCCCAAGATGGATCATATTTTACAAAGGGTAGTGGGGGCTTCTAGGATCTCATTGCTAGATGGATTTTCAGGATTCAACCAGATCTTAGTCCACCCAGACGATCAAGATAAAACTGCTTTCACAACACCTTGGGGAACCTTCAAATATGTCAAAATGCCTTTTGGACTCAAAAATGCAAGGGCCACATTTCAAAGAGCAATGGACATAGACTTTGCAAAAGAAATCCATGACTTTCTAGTTATATATCTTGATGACCTAACTGCTTTTTCAAAGTCAGACCAAGAACATTTAGAACATCACAGACAAGTGTTTACAATTTGCAGAAAATATGGCATATCATTGAACCCAAAGAAGTCATTGTTTGGCCTAGAAGAAAGCAAGCTCCTAGGTCATATAATCTCAAAATATGGCATTAGAATTGATCCAGACAGAATTCAAGCTATTCTCCAAGTGCCTCACCCAAGAAACATTAAAGAACTGCAAGACTTTCTAGGAAAGATCACTTTCCTAAGAAGATTCATTCCCAATTTGGCCGAACTTATAAGATTGTTGAACAATATGCTGAAAAAGGATTGTAAAGTCAAATGGACAGTGGAAGCTAAACAAGCCTTTGAAGACATCAAAATAGCTCTAACAAAAACACCAGTCCTCACAAGTCCTAAGTTCGATAGAGATTTCATCATTTTTTCCTTTGCCTCTGAGCATACCATTGCTGCTATCCTACTACAAAAACATGACCAAGGATGTGAGAAGCCCATTGCCTTTTTTAGCAAAGCACTCAGATATGCACCTTTAAAATATCAGATTATGGAAAAGCAAGCTTATGCCCTTGTAAAGATTATCAAAGACTTCAAAGTGTATATCTTGTACTCTCATGTAATAGCCTATGTACCAAATGTAGTAGTCAAAGACATTTTGACTCAAGAAGGAATTGAGGGCAGAAGAGGAAAATGGATAGCCAACATTTTATAATATGACACTGAAATCAGACCTACAAAACTGATAAAAGGACAAGGACTAGCTAAACTGATGACTGAAACCAATTTTCAAGTCCTTGATATCAATGAACTAGATAACGAACAGGAGATGGCGACTCCATAGATCAATCAAGCCTTTTCACAATCACCTTGGTATGCTGACATAGTGTATGTGTTGTTAAACCTGCAAGCTCCTCCAGGGTTATCCAGCACTAAAAAGAAATTCTTGAAAATGAAAGATGCAAAGTTTTTTATTTTAGATAATGTGTTGTTTCGAAAAAACCATGAAGGTATTTTGCTTAATTGTCTGACATTTGATGAAACTGACAAAGTCCTCAAAGAATTTCATGTAGGGGACTATGGTGGACACCTATATTGGAAGTCTACAGTTGATAAAATTTTAAGGGCTGGCTTTTATTGGCCCTCTCTCTTTTCTGATGTGAAAAAGTTTGTAATGACCTGCCAGAAATGCCAAATTTTTGAAGGAAAGAAGAAGCTGCTACCTTTGCCTCTTAAACCCATTTCGACTAAAAGGCCATTTCAACAATGGGGTTTAGACTTCATTGGGAAAATCCACCTTCATCCTCTGGCCAGCATAAGTGGATCCTGACTGCCACAGATTATTTTACAAAGTGGATAGAAGCTGCTCCTTGCAGACAAGAAAATGATTCAATTATCATACAGTTCTTGGAAACCAACATCTTGTCTAGATTTGGTTGTCCAGAGAAAATTATTACAGACAATGCTGATGTCTTCAAATCCAAAAGAATGATCAGTTTTTGTCATAAGTACCACATTACCTTCAGCCATTCCACAGCCTATTACCCTCAAGGCAACGGCCTGGCTAAGTCATCCAACAAAAGCCTAATTAACATCATCAAAAAATTCTTGGAAGAGAACAAAAATAATTGGCATAAGAAATTAGTGAATGCACTATGGGCAGACAGATTAACTACAAAAAGATCCATTGGAACAAGCCCATTTGAACTGGTTTATGGTATGGAAGCAACATTCCCTTCATCCTTGGGAATCCCAGTAATAAAGTTGCTGCAAGAAATGCAAGTAGAACCCAATGATATCCAAAGAAGGATCAATCAAACTATTCACTTGCAGCAGACAAGAGGGGAAGTATATCAGAGAACCCAAGTTCTTCAAGATAAACTCAAAAAGATCTTTGACAAAAGGACCAAGGCAGAGGACTTCTTCACTGGGGAAAAAGTGCTCAAGTGGGACTCCAGGAGGGAAGACAAAGGAAAGCATGGAAAATTTGATTTCCTATGGAACGGACCATTTGTTATTCAGGTTGTACAAGGAAATAATACTTATTTTTTGAGAAACCTTGATGGTACAGAAGCTGAAGAGGGCCCAATCAATGGGCAAATGCTCAAGAATTATTTTGATTCCATTTGATCAACATAACACAACTGTATATTGTACATAAATATTTGTATTTCCATTAGTTTTCATTTGCAGCAATTAGATAAGGAAAAAATGCAACAGATTTTTGAGGAAAGGGTCAAGAAACTACACCACTTTTGGTGTATATTTTGAATTCACCATAAGAGATCAAGAAGAAGACTTGGGAAGTATAAAGATGATGATAAATACTCAGAGAAACCAGCAAAGATGGAGTTGTAATTTTTCATAGATCAGCTCATAAGGATTGCAAACAGGCTACAAAGGTGCAGATCATTGGTTTCCAGGAGAAGGGAGTTTTGAACTACAATAGCCAACTGAGAATAAGGCCATCTGACCTACTGTTCTTGGCTTTTCACCAGGAAAAGCCATCCCCAAGTGGAGCCACTGTTAGGTTCCTATACCAATAGGTTTCATTTTTCATGATTGACTATGGAAAGGGCCAAATATGTTCATCTTTTTATGCTGCAAAGGTTCCATATTTTGTAAACTGAAGGCCAAGAAAGTGTGCTAGTTCAAATGCCAATGTTGTTCCATTGCCCAAGGATTCCATTGTGTACAAGTGGTTGATTTTTGTTACAGCTGATGAATAACCAGACAGTTCAATCTTGGTTATGTCATGTTTGAATTTACTTGTTTTAGAATAGAGAATAAAGATCTGTCCAAACAGTTTAAGCTTGGCAGATGAGTAGTTAGGTAGAGAAATTAAGGAGCCCAACTGCTTAATCTGGGCCCTTGGAAGAGATAAGGGTAGATTTATATAAGATGGAAATTAAAAAAAAAGAGGAAAATCAGGGTTTGTCCAAGTGCACCCAACCAAAAGGAAGAAAAAATGCTAGCTCTTAGGCTGGGTAGGTAGTTTGAAGTTGCAGAATCAAGTGTATCATCATTTTTGTCTTGTTAAGAAAGACTCATATCATCAGTGACATTGCTACCATGTCAGTTGTTTGGTTACATAACAATGGAAGCATGACTAACTCCCCTTTCATTCCCCCAGAAGTCTTTGACTAACATCCCCTCAAGGACCTTGGGATCTGACCAATAGTCCTGTTTCACTTCATTCTAGGAGAAATGTTAGGTTGAACTCTGAGTTTACTTGGTTATAAGAAGCCACATTTCTTGTGTAAAAATTATCATTCCAAACTCCTCTCATTTCTCTATGCCTAAGTTTCATTCCAAAAACTTAGCATTTGCTCATGCAGTTGCATCCCATATATATTCATATTGACATTCTAACTTATTATCTAGCTCCCTAATCACTTCCCTATACTTATCATACAAAAAACTATATAAAAACCCCAAAAAATACTAAATATCCCTACCCCTTGGAACTATAGCCATATAACTCTAGTTTGGGAAATATTGAGTTCATTTGGGACTTGTATTAGCCCTTTTGCATCTAAAATACTTGGGGTTAATTTAACATTTGGTTAAATTATAACCATGCTCACCCCCTTACAAATAAACCCATATAACCAAAGTTTATTACCCCCCCCCCCCCGCGGTCGCGTTATAAATGTTTAAATATTATGTGGGCCCCCCTCATTTCAAACCCCGCAGCTTCAATGTCCCCTTCGTCGTCCGATCCATGGCATTTAATCCAACGGTTGGCGACAATATCGCATGCCCCAATCTGCCGAAGATTAGCGTCCAGGGGATGGGCGGTATTGTTGTCGTACCCCCGCCCCGCGTCGATCTCCCGGCATAATCGGGGACCCCCTCTGTAATACCACCCCGGGCCAAAAGCGGTGCGGGGAAAACCGGAAACCGCCCGCCAGCTGGCTAATGACATCAATTCCCACGTCACCGATGACGTCACATACACGTCGTCCCCCCTGCTCCTCTGCAGTACTGCCACATCACCTGCTAACATCACCACCCCGCCAACGTGTTGTCTGCCACGTCAACTGCCACGTTATCTTCCATACTCGCTATGCGCCAAAAACACGTCATGCTGACGTCATCCCTGAAAAGCGCCAAAAGTGCCAAAAGCGCCGAAATTCAATAAAAAGTCGTAAAAATAACTGTTTTGTTTGTTTTATTCGGTGCGCCTGTGGAATCACTTGCATGCGATTTTACGTTCAAATCAACCACAGTCCACCAACCTGCGAATTTGGCTCCATAGCCCGACCCTGCAGCTCAAGTTGTACCCGCTAATTGCCCTCAGCACCATTAAAACAGGTATTTATCCACTGTTGACCCATAAACCCCATTTTTTCTACAGTTTCTCCATTCAAATTGGTTGAATATCTGCAAATTTTCACTAAAATGCACCCCAACCCCTGAAATTTCACCTGCAAATTCACTAAGTGACCCTCTGTTCAAGTGCAACCCCACAAACTTGCCCTCATCTGCAAATTCCGCCATTAAAATACATTTCGAGGCTATTTTCGCCGGCAGACTCTGCAAACTGCCCATGCATTCACTCCCTTGGTCACAATCCTCTGCAAAATTTCACTCATTTGGCTAAAAAACATTCCCATTCCCTCTGCAGTATACTCACAGTCTAGGAATCCAGCGAATTCACTCAAAAAACCTGTCTAAATTCTGCAAATTTGTTGTTTTACCATAGACCATACACAGTGAAGGCCAATTCTATATCTAAGCTCATTCTACAGCTCCTTGGCATAACCTCAGAAGCACTTTCCACCAGTCTGTTACTACACCAATCCAAATTTCATATTACAAACACAGAGCATTCAAGATGGCCACTCCAACAGCCTTGAACATCACTCCTCTTAATGCTTCTCACAAGGAACTTGAAGCATTACCTTTGGCTGATAGGGACTACTTAATCCAGGACTTAGTGGGTAACAGAAACCACCTACAGACATTCTGTCAATTAAGAAATAGTTTCTTGAACAAATGTGATATGTATGGGATATGGGAGTCAAACTTACCCATCTACTTCCTACCTTCTGTCAACATCTTCCCTGAGATAATTCACCTCTGTGCTGAAAACTATGAGCCAAATCAGAGAGCAATCAAGTCTCCATCTGGGAGCATCCTCTTTCATATAAATCCTGACTCCATCAATCAAATGTTGAACTTCAAGCAAACTCAACTTCTGTTTCCTCTTTCTATGAAATACCTGCTTGATGAGGGTCCCAAACTCTCAAGCTCTGAGATTACCAGGATCGCCAAAACATTCATGAGAGTAGATCGCTAGCCTATAGAGCTACCTCCTTTTCTACATATCAATTTCAATGAAGTAGGCAAGTTGCTAGTTGACATGATATCCTCTGTACTGAGTTTCAAAACAAGTGAGCACATTGATGAAACTGTATTGGTCCTATTGTTTGCATATAGCCCAGGACTGCCCCCTGTTGTCAAGTACAATTATGCCAAGTTCATTGCCAATAAGATACATGATCAACTAGTGAAACTGGATAGGGAGGGGGCCTTCAAATACTCTTCATACATCTATCACTTTTTCATGTATTATCAATCAGATTACTTCCAATGCCCCATCAAAAGATTGAACTCATAAGGAGAAAGAAGATCTATCATCTTTTGGACATCTGTCTTCCATGAAGTCCAGAACTCTCCATATTCCTTCTGTGATTTCATTGACCTATTTGTTTACCCAGTCTCTTGCCTCTTAAGAAGAACTCCTCCTACCATACTATCCTATGACATGCAGAAGATATTGCAGCTTTCCAAAAACTATAAAATAGGTGACTGGTACTTTTACCAAAATCACATTGTCATTAGGATATATGGCTGTGAGCTTTATCCCTACAGGCTACCAAGATATGTGCCAATGAGACTTTTTGCCCTAGAGTATTATAGGAAGCTAATCAGTTCAAATTTAACTCACTCTCATAGCACTAAAAAGAAGGCTCAGCTCAAATTTAAAGACCAACTAGGCCCCTTTTTCAAGAATCAAAAAGAAGGATGGTAGGATGTTGATCAAATATTGGGGCAGAAATACAGGTTGAAAAGAAGTTTCTGGTGGGTACCCTATGACCCATATGGTTTTCTCAATGCCAGGAAAATCAAATATAGACTCTCATCCTATGATCATTGTAGGATTCGAGATATAGAACAATATGCAAACCAAGAAGAATGGGTGCAAGGAACACTAGCTGAGGAATTCTCCCAAGAGGAAATAATGGAGCAAAATGTTAAAGATTTGGAAAAAACTCTTGACTTGGATTCTTTTGATCAGGTGACTTTCAAGCTGCCACAACAAGTTGGAGAGGGCACATCAGCTACTGCAGTTTCACACGCTGCCCAAGACAGGACTTTACCAACAATAGGCACATCAAAAGGTAAAGAAGTGACTGATACAGAACAACAATCAATGGCAGAACAGCCAGTTGTTTCAAAAGATCAGGATCAAGGGCAAGCCCCTCCATTGCAAACAAAGGTATCACATATTCTAGTGTTACAGACTCCTCTCAATGACGAGAGAAGCAAGAAAATAGACCGGGAAGAGACCACTCCCATGACTGGGTCAACAGAGCCTCCACAGGCCAAGAGACAGAGGATAGATCCTCAAGTTGAGGAGGCAACCAGTGAAGAAATCATGGATAGCCTGAGAAGAGAAAGGGAAGTTAGCCAGCAAACACCTACTAGCTCATTCCAGCAAGAGCAAGAACGACAACATGGTATGGAGGTGTCCTCATCAAGACAGCAAAGTAAGCAACCTCCTAGCATCAAAGGAATGTTTGTGGAAATCAAGGCCCAGAATGATCTGTTGAGAATGCAGTTGTATGAATCCGTTTCTGAAGACAACACCTACCAAACAGCAGAGGTTAATGGGAGCTTATGATCTAAAAGAGGAGAAAATGATTCTAAGTCATTTCAAGCCCAAGGTGCCACAGTCACAGATAGCTGCAGATTACATAAGAACAAATTTAGAGGTCCTTACCAACGACATTCACCCAATGGATCAAATTGAGATGCACAAGAAAACGGGTGAGATGGTCTATGCCACATTAGCAGACAAAGCTATGCTGGCCCACCAGTTGAAGGAGTCATTGACTAATACAAATACTCAATTGGATGTAGAGAGAATGCCCTCTACAGCCAAAGACAATAAAATAAAAACATTGGAGGAAATAATTACGGATCTAGGTCATGATCATAAGGATCCCAAGGGCATCAAGGCAGTTATGAAGAAGAGAGAAGATGATATTGTTGCACTCAAAAAAAAAGTGAGGTTACCTGCAACCATACACCCTCAAACTGCAGAACTAGCTCAAGAAAAACAAGGTGAGGACATGATGGACCTCATGATGAGAATGAATCAAAGAATCATTCAGATGGAGCAAGAATTAGAGAAGGAAGTGCAAGACAAACAGGGAGAATCAGCCTCCTAGCCACCTTTGATAGCTCCCACAATCCCTACCATTTTTCCCACAACAGCAGCAACAATTCCTCTTGTTGTTCCACCACCAACAGCAGATACAGCTACTACAGATGTTTTAGCAGCATCAAAAACAACAGCAACAAAATCTAGCTTAAGTATGGAAGAGATGTTGAAGGTAGTCAAAGAGCTATAGATTCAGATGATGGAGTTGAAGGAAGCCAACGAAAAATTGGCCAAATTAGAGGCAAGTTATGACAAATCCAAAATGACAGTAGCAGAAAGAACAAGAGAAATCAAGGCCCTGGACAGCAAAATAAAAGCTCTAGAGAAGGAGCTTACTCTGGTGGAAATCAAGAAGATTCTATGGGCCAAGATTGGCCAATCTATTACAAATCAGTGGCAATCCATCCAGACAATACATGAGCAGATAGAACTAATAAACATAGCTCAACTTGAAACCCAGAGAGCCAGAGCATCATTGGGAAATATGCCTGAACAGGCCAACAAAATGATCCAGTTCCTGAACATTCACACTAAGGAACAATTGGCAGCTCTAGACATTAGTAGTAGGACAGATACTATTCTGACCGTGAAAAGGGTGCTCACCCTCAGGGGCTTTGTGCAAAATTTAGAGAGAAAATTCCAAGAGATGCAGGCAGAAATAAATGCTTTCAGATCAAAATTTGCAGCATTACAGAATAGAGGGCTGCCCAGTCTGCTAAGAAGCAGTGGGAAATTGCTTGCACATGATCAGTACACGCAGAGTGGAGAATTATGTGTCCAATCAAATCACAGCATCCTCAAGTTCCCTAGAGCAAGCAAGTCCCCCCTCTGGGCAAATCTTTTATCACAAACTGGAGAGCCTGTTCTTCATTGAGCATGAGATCAATCACCTCTTTGAAGTCTAGCCCAATTTTTTCAGATATACAGAATCAAATGAGACATTAATAAAGATACAAAGGCATCAATTTCCTACAGAACATTGGTGGCAGTCAATGTTGGAAATTCTACTAAGGTGACTTTCTCTTCATTTTTCCTTTTGGTCAACTACAGGTTAGAAATTCTGCATACACAGGCCCCCTGCCAAAATATCAAGGTGGCAAAAAAGAAAGCCAAATATAGTGGCAGCTCATTAAAGAAAGGCCAACACAGGTCGCAAGAAACAGCACATCAGTAGCACGAGCCAAAGCTACAGCTCCCAGCTGGAAAAGGGGCCTAAAAGTCAACAAAGCAGGACACCTAAGGCGGCCAAGTACAACATATTTACTCATTCAGGTTGCGCGGGCTTCCACCTCAGTTATTGCTACCCATCAAAGTAGATGGATAGAATTTATGACTATATATTTACCTACGGGATATTTTTGTAAAGACTCTCTTATTTATAGACCCAACTCATATGTTTTGTTGTTGGTGATTTCATCTCTGAACTGCGCTGTAAATATTGAGACCGTTTAATACAAATGGTTGTTAAATCTCACCGTGCTGAACTGTCTAAATGTGCAATTGACATCCTGGGACCTGCTGCAAAATTCTTGCGTCATTTTATGGATCAATAAGTCTCTCTTCGTTGTGTTTTAATAGTTTCTATGTATGCAAATTCATGTGTGTTCCATAATCTTAATAATAGAGAAAAAGAATAGCCCAAAATTTGTTTAAAATCACTTTGTGTTCAATCTCTGCTATTATGTATGTTTTCTTCAGAATTAGTCATAAATAGGAATTCTTAATTGCTCATGTTTGCACTAATTCTTTCACTCTGGATATTGCTTAGGAATTCTTCATTGCTCCCTAGTAATTTTCATGCATTTTCCCTCTGCCAGCATAATGAAAGATTCTTGATTGCCTTTCATTCCCTGACTTCGTTCCACCATCTCCAGATATCAGAATTGATCCTGAATTGACTACCTTGCTCTATAGCAAAGCCCTTTCACTAAATAAACACTTCAGCAGTTCACTCCCTATGACTCCATCTACCCAATGGAAAAAATTGTCTCATACTTTCATACCAGTTCCACATGAAATCATCTTCCAAAAAATGTAAAACAAAACCTGTGCATAATAACTAGCCTAAAATACTCCAAAACAAAGCTAAATAAAAAAGAGAGAGCCCTCTCTGGTTGCAGATTGGCTAGAGTCTGCAACTAAAAGACTGGTTAGTGGTTACCTCAGACGTATTCCCCTCTCTAAAGCTTTCTTCGGGGAACAACCTAAGTGATAACATATCACATGCATCTTAGTTGATGTCCCATCCATCTTAGCTACTTTCCCATGCATCTTAGCATTGCCATACCTTGCAGTTTTACGTGCATCTTAGCAACACTATACCTTTCAGATAGAGGAGGAATGATCTATTATAGAGTTTTATGAACACTATATGTTGTTGATGTCCCATGCATCTTAGTTGTTTTCCTATGCATCTTAGCAGCACTATACCTTGTTTTTGTCCCATGCATCTTAGCAGCACTATACCTTGTTGCTGCCCCATGCAACTGTTGTAGGAGTATGACCTTACAACCCTCAACAACTCATCCAAACATTGTTGTGTCCCACTGTAATCACAACAGGGATTTGAGGCCTTCAATTTCCGGAAGAAGTTCACCCTAATCCGCACCAAACAGTGCAAATTCAATGCTGAACATTAGCCTTGTCGCCTACTAAAACGCAAACCCAAAACAGTGAAGAGAAACACCCTAAATCTTGTCCAAATTTTCCTTTAGGCCTGTGGCTTCCCTCCCGTTGCAAATCAGACTTATTACAAATGTTTTGTTGCCCAAAATAGACCCTTCAGATCAAAGTCCTCCTTCTTCTTGAGCTGCCTTAGGATAGCTTTGTTAGGGTTGCCTTTAGGTCTTAGTGAGGGTTGCATTTAGGTCTAGGTTAGGGAAGCATTTAGGTCTGCGTTAGGGTAGGGACCAACGTATAGGCTTAGGGATCCTTCTTGATAGAGTTTAGGGCATTTCTTCATGACTATGTCATCTAGATTAGGGTAGCGTATTTCTTCTTGTTGACTGCAGCTAGGGAAACCTCTTTTCCTCCAATGTCTAGGGCTTCCACTCCTAGATATCTCTTCCACTAAAACCCAAGACAAGTGGAGAAAAATGAAGATAGAAGTGTGTGTAGAAATGACTATCAAGTCACCTCTTTTTATACTAAATTGTGGAGCACATGAGGGGTTTATTTGGTTGTTGGCTAACCTTGACGAATTGTCTTATAACACAAATAAATTAATATCTCCATGAATACTTATCAGAATCGGATGATCTTTAGATCAATCCTACACATCTCGATGAGAGGGATCCAAGAAAAATATCAACTCCCATTAATAAGATGACTCACATGGATTTTGGCACTAGTTGCTAATTTTAACACTCCCTCTCAACTAGGGAGAACTCCATCCACTGATCCATATGTCCGACTGTACTATCTCTGCCATTAGTGCCTTGCACCGTTATGCTCTACTCTACTGAGTTCTGCTTTACTGAGCTCTACTTAGCTCTGCTTTGCTGAACCGTGAAGAAGAAGAATTGATCGAGAATGTCTCATACCATTCTCTACTGATCTGAAGTTAGTTTCATCTGAAGAGAGTGTGCCATATCACTCTTATTGACCCGAAGTTAGTTTTATTGATCCTAGATCAATATCACAAGAGAGTGTCTCAAATAACTCATGCTAATCCCAGATCAGTTGGAGGTCATCCTAGCATAGGGAGTATGGTAGATATAATGATGCATCCATCGATAGTACTATTATGGTCCCTAACCCCATTTCCCTGCTCATTGATCAGATGAGAGGTACTTCCGATGAGTCCCAGACTACATGGGTAGGATGCCTCAATAGGAGAACTAATCATCCTATCCCAGAGGAAAATGAATCATCCTGTCCATTGGTTGCCACAGGAGAACTAAACATCCTGGCCCACTAGAGAACTAATCATCATGTTCCATAGTTTCCATGGGAAAGCTAATCATCCCAGCCCATAGGAGAACTAATCATCCTATTCCATAGTCGCCACAAGGTATCACAGGGAAAGGTTGAACCTGTCACCCTATACATAGCACACCACTAGGGGAGGGTGAGTCACCCTGTGGCCGTATGTCACTCCAGTAAGTACCCCAAGCCCCCAGAGCTCCCAGAGCTCAGTGCATGCAACATGTAGGACCATTATACGAAGGTCGCTCAACGACTCTAAGTCATTCGGTAAAATCACATATTTGAAATTTCTCCGAGGCTTTGACAAAGTTTCTACTACCTATATATCAGTCTCAATGTGATGGATCCTCCTCGCTCATCGACTTACTATATCCCAGATAAGGTAGTATCTGATGTCTATCTGCTGGGCAATCATCGAATATAGGATTCCTCAATTATCGAACCCCCCCTAGTTGTCACAAATAATACAGGATTCCGCAATAATCGAATCTCCCCTGATTGTTACAAAGAATTACAGTGGTATTCATCATGTGTACAAAAAGCTCACTGATGAGCTTCCATAACCACACAACTTCACACGAAATCATACTCGTAGCTATGTATTCGATCTTTGTGGTGCTTATAGCAACTGACTTTTGCTTCTTGCTCATCCATGATATCAAAGAAAAATCCAGAGAGAACCAACACTAAGAAGTGCTCTAGCAATCCTGCACACTGCCTGCCCAATCAGCATTTGAATAATCATGTAGCTTCATATTTTCAGTAGTGTATCTCAATCCATGAGAGATTGTGCCCTGAAGATATCTTAGAAGGTTCTTGGCACCAATCTAGTGAGGCTCAACCAAATATGAGCTCACCATGCTAACTGCAAAGCATATGTATGGACAGAAGTTCACCAAGAACATCAATGCAGATGAGTTTATGAAACTCAG
Organism: Pinus tabuliformis; assembly: GCA_031772625.1. Lineage (NCBI taxonomy): Eukaryota > Viridiplantae > Streptophyta > Pinopsida > Pinales > Pinaceae > Pinus > Pinus tabuliformis. The sequence goes on from CM062811.1 coordinate 842,215,763, forward strand.
AGGAATTTCCCAAATCTGGTCTGGCATCACCACCATATAAATTTTGAAAGTTAAGATCCTCGAGGTAGTCATGGGCTTTCAGTTTACCATTCCATACCTGGAATCCAAATCCCACTTACTTCTACAAGTGAGAGGGTCTGCACCTGTCAGAAATAGTTCGTTTCTCAGAAGGTGTCAGTATGAGAGGTCTATCATCCACAACCTTCAAACAATGGTTTCAATCGGCTTCACTTCTAGTGAATCTCAACCTCACTAGACAGATATCAATTCTCTCATATTAGGCCCAAGGTGTTTTACTTCAAGCCATAGAGGGCTTTCTTCAACCATTATACATGAGATCCTAATCATGAATCTCAAACCCCTCGGGTTGTTCCAAACTTGTGGACCTGCTACATGAGGGAATGGTCCCCTTGTAAGATTTTCCTTCGATACATCTCATACATGTACCTTCATGCTCTTCTTGAATTCAGGTATCTGAGTCACCATATGAGTCACATCGATTAGGGCCTCATAAAGTAGTTCTCAGGTGTTATAGATGAGTTATGTCATGATTCCCAATGGACCATCCTGCAACTTGACACAAACTTCCAACCCTGAACCCATCAGTAAAATCATCTTTGAAAATTTAATTTTCAAACATGTACCTTTCCATCGATGAATGGCACCCTGAAACTTTTGACTTCCATTGCCGAAATGGACACCAGGTTATTCTTGTGATCGGTGCATAAAAGATATTATGTAAATGAATTGAGTTACCCCGAAACATTCCCTACACCCTTTCCAAGATAGGTGGCATTGGTTCCAAGTATAATCCACAATTGTTTCAATCTCTACCAAATTAGAGAGAGCACTCTTCTATCTAATGAAGTGCCTTGAAGCACTATAATCGATAAGCCAGATTCCCAAAGAATCTAAAGGAGAGGGCCAATACAAGATAGCGCTTCATTATCTTATTAGAAACAACATTCGATTCTTCATACCTGGGGTTCCTTGCTTTCTCTGAAGAGTCAGTCATTTCCTTGATGACCTGCATTACCTGTCATTCCTTTGAACATTGAAGATGTCCCTGGAATGATTGTTATCATCATCAAGTGATGTGTCCTTGCCATTCAGACACTGCTTCTCATAATGGCCAAACTAGTTATCTGCCTTTCCTTCCACCTTGAGATCCGGTATTCCCAATGAAGTGATCTTTAGGTAGGCCATATTTTTTTGCACCATTCTGATAATATTATCTGCTTCGGTTTCGCCCTCGGTGAATTTGAAGAGGGGTGAGTGACCCATTGATCCTTTTGCCCTTTCCTAATTGCCTTCTGTGATTGCTCTTTCTTCCACTAACTTTAAAATGAAACCTTAGGCCAGCCTTGATGGTACCCAATCACCCACTTTCCAACCTTACTTATTATTTTCAGACTTCAGCACAGAACCTTCCTTCTTCCAGCCTGGATCTCCCACCTTCTGGTCCCACCATCCATCTGGTTCCCACCTTCAGGTTCCTTGCTCCACCTTCGGGTACCGACCCACCATACTATTTCCTTTCTCAATGATCTTATATATAGCCACTTCCTCATTATTGTTGATTAAATCCCATGTGTATGTTGAATATTTGTGGGTGTGTAGAATGATTATTTGGATAAAAGTTGAATTTTTTGTATTGGTTTTTTATAAATAATTCCTCGATTTTGGACCTATTTTTATTTTTTTTTATCTCTTTTTTATTTATATTTATTTACATTGATTTATTTTTGATTAATTATTTGAAATATCACCCTTGGTTGAAGATTTTAACTTTTTGTTTTTCTGCTTTTTACTCTTTTTAGCACTTTTTTTTCACTCTTGCTTGGGCATTCTCTTCACCTCACCTCTGATACCATGTTAATTTTAGGTATGTTCTATGCTTAGAGCAATTTATTTCAATTTTCACAGTTAGCTCGATAGATTCTTTTCCAAATTAGCAATCACATCAGCATTAAAGTAAAATGCAGATAGAACATAAACATAAATCACAGAAGACAAGCCAAGACAAGAGGACATGAGATCTGGCGATCGCTAGGGACAAACCCCAATGTGGGGAAACCCTTGATCAATTCTTCTTATATGTTCTTCAATAGTTCAACAAAGAGAGAGAGAGACAGTACATTCACAACAGAAGGCGGTACTTTGACTTGTCTAAATAAGAGCTTATATCATATCTAAGAAGATGATACAGGAGATTAGTTGAAGACATGCTACTTCAATTGATTCTCCAAGGTGACTCCTTCACCTATCATTCTGCTTCATCTCGTCATCATGTTGCACCTCATCGTGTTGCACCATGCTTCTCCCATCATCACAATGTTGGACCTCATGACCATGCATCATACTGTTGCAACTTATGTTGCACCTTTCAATATTGTGACATCATGCTAATGTTGTCACTGCTCATACTGGCGCAACATGGTTGCTTGTTGTCCCATTGCTTTTGTTGTTGTCACTGTTGTACCATCACAACTTGTTATACCTTGATGTTGTCCCATGCATCTTAGCATTGCCATACCTTGCAACTATCCCATGCATCTTAGTAGCACTATACCTTACTGTTGTCCCATGCATCTTAGTTGTTGTCCTATGCATCTTAGCAACACTATAACTTGGTGTTGTCCCATGCATCTTAGCTATTGTCCCATGCATCTTATTAGCACTATACCTTGCTGATGTCCCATGCATCTTAGTAGTTGTCCCATCCATCTTAGTTGCAGTCCCATGCATCTTAGTAGTTGTCCCATCTATCTCAGTTGTAGTCCCATGCATCTTAGCATTTCCATACCTTGCAGTTGTCCCATGCATCTAAGCAGCACTATAGCTTGTTGTTATCCTAGGCATCTTAGCAACACTATACCGTGTTATTGTCCCATGCATCTTAGCAGCACTATACCTTGTTGCTGCCCCATGCAATTGTTGTAGGATTATGGCCTTACGACCCTCAACAACTCATCCAAACAATGTTGCATCCCACTATAATTACAATATGGATTTGCGGCCTTCAATTTCCGGAAGAATTTCAGCCTAATCCACACCAAACAGTCTAGATTCAATGCTGCTCTTTGGCCTTGTCACCTGTTCAAACTCAGACCCAAAATAGTGAAGAGAAACACCCTAAATCTTGCCCAGATTTGCCTCTAGGTTTGTGGCTTACCTCCTGTAGCACCTCATCCTTATCATAGATGTTTTCTTGCCCAAAATAGACCCTTCACATCAATGGCGTCCTGCTTCTTGAGCTGCCTTAGGATAGCTTTGTTAGGGTTGCCTTTAGGTCTTAGTGAGGGCTTCCTTTAGGTCTATGTTAGGGTAGCCTTTAGGTCTGCATTAGGGTAGCCTTTAGGTCTGCGTTATGGTAGGGACCAACATATAGGTTTAGAGATCCTTCTTGATAGCATTTAGGGATTTTCTTCATGAGTGTGTCATCTAGATTAGGGCAGCGTATTTCTTCTTCTTGACTGTGGCTAGGGCAACCTCTTTTCCTCCAACGTTTAGGGCTTCCACTCCTAGATTTCTCTTCCACTAAAACCCAAGGCATGTGGAGAAAAGTCACGATAAAAGTGTGTGTATCAATGAATATCAAGTCACCTCTTTTTATACTGAATTGTGGAGCACATGAGGGGTTTATTTGGTTACTGGCCGACCTTGATAAATTGTCTTATAACACAAATAAATTCATATCTCCATGAATACTTATCAGAATCGGATGATATTTTGATCAATACTACACCTCTCGATGAGAGGGATCCAAGAAAAATATCAGTTGCCATTAATAAGATGACTCACATGGAGTTTGGCCCTAGTTGCTAATTTTAACACAAAACCACCCCTTAAGCTGGAGGAGGGCTGGCCAAAAGTGAGAAGAGGATTGGTGTAGTGACAGTTGGCCCCATCTTGAGTATATGGGATCAACATTTGAACTTTGTACTTTATCTCAATAAGTGTGAGATTTTTCTATGAAAATTTGTCGCCATTGTCGAGAATAACGTCAATTTTCTAAAACATGACACATTGAATGAAATCAATCTTGAAAATATTTCCATCGAGGTGACTCTATTGGAAGAATGAACTCCGTGTTCTTTGAAGACTTTCAAGACTTGATGCTTGTAAGGTGAGATAAGCATCATTGTGAACACATTTGATAACTTACCTTGGAAACTCCAATGTAAAATAGGTGTGTACTATGAATTGTATTTATCATCAATTTGGAATTTGTATGGATGAAAGGTGGCTCCTTGGAATTTGCATGTGTTCGAGATACCCAAATAGGCCTCCCTAATGTTTGATGAGAGGCTTCCAAAATTTTTATGATGCCTCTTTAGCTATTGTCGCATATTTCTTGGCATTCATAAGAAATATTTGAAAATTCAAGGAAAGACATGAAAATGACATGATGAGATTATTTGTTTGTCCATTCACAAATGGGAATAATGATTGGATTAGACACTCTTGGAGTTTAAATATCATATCCTCATTGGCAACCTTCATTGAAAGTTTTATCAAGTGTTGGGGCATAATATTACCAAAGTTTTGAAGACACAAGGAGCTATTAGCATTCCTAAAGGAGTAAGACTAGCATGATTTCTTTGAAGGTCATCAAGGCATTGCTAAGTATGATGATGAAGATGAACCACCATAAGTGAGAAAGCTCTTACTCTTCCCTTTGGAGAAACTGAACCACATATAATGTGTCAATTCAAATCATTAATCCTACCTATACAAGATAGAACTGATGTGGCAATATTTGCAAGCTTCCATTGTTAGACATTTGTTTGACTTGGCACAAAAGGAAAATTTAAAGCACACCTCTCATGAAGGGAACTCTCTACCCCTAGGAAACTATGAGGCTGCTAGAATTTCTAAGTCTAACCCATTAGAAGCCCTTCATGTACTTTCTGATTCAATTCTACCTACTTGTTCTTATTAATTAACAAGTTATTTACCATGTAAATACTGAAAATAAATACAAGTGCATGCTCAACACATTACAGATCATCCATTGAAGGAAACAAAACAAGCACACAAGTGACACCATTGTTTTTGGACTAATGTCCTTGGAAAAACCCAATGTGGGAAAATCAGTGCAGCTATCAAAGGGTTTGTATTATTAAGCAGTTTAAAAATACTATCTAGGTGCCAAAACTGACTCACCCAACAGAGAATAATCTGGGCAGTAGTACCTCTCCTTCGGAGAAAGATATTCTGCTTGAAACCCCAGATAAACACTTCGATAGCTCCCAGCTCCAATCTGCCCCATGAAAACCCCAACGTTAGCCTCTATGGATTGCGTCAACCCTTTCTCGCCAAGGGTCTACCCAGCGACACCCTAACTTGACCTACGTCAGCCCTAATAGCCTTTGCGTCACCCGCCCTGGCTCTCTGAGGCACTACGTAGCTCCTAGCTGCCTCTGCATGAGTCCTGGTTGGCTCTGCGTGAACCTTTGGCTGGATTTGCGTCCCTCTCTCCTCACTTCTACATTGATCCTCCCAGTACTATCTCTGCCTCTCTGCTTCTATATTCATTGTCCCTCAGATGGAGCTTTGATCACTCCTTCATTTTCCTCAGCAAGCCTAGCCCTAGAAAATCGAATTCTTGATCAACTTGGTGTATTCTCCATGTGACCCTCAAGCCTCCTCTTATACTTTTCTTGTTGACAAATCAACGAGCAATAATAAGTCCCTAATCAATGGCTAAGATTAATTGTGGCTTCATCCATGACTTTTGGACCATTATAACACAGTTTTATACATTAATATTTTATTTTCCCTAAGTTTAGAATTAGGGACTCCATTAAAAACATTAATTATTTTAATATCTCTCAAATTTTTTAGAATCTACCCAAACCATTTATGTGTATTAGATATCTCATGTGCCTTAGCCTCTCCACCAAGCTTAGAGGCTAGAGCACATCCGATGCTACCCAAAATAAACACTCCATGTTATGAACGACTATGCTCTAGTAATACTCTTAATTGAGAATCACCTTGATCATCTGGCATCGGTCCTTATGCTGATGCTAGGCTTTCTATCCAACATCCTCTGAAGATGCTACATCATGTGCTGCTACCCATGGCCCTTCCACTGCCACTGTTGCATCAGTACAACAACTCCCTCTTCATCCATGATGCTACCCATGGCTTTGTCACTACCACTGTTGTATCTACACTGCAATCCCTCTCATCATGTTGCACCGTGCTGCCCATAACACTACCAATGCTAATTGATGCACTGCAACTCAGTTAATGAGAAGTAAGTAACTGATCTCCTAACTCTATCATCTCTGTCAAGCTAGAGACACCCTCAATGCTGAAACACCCTCTGTCATTAACAAGTGCTCCCTCTCTGACCTCTGTGCTACTGTAACAACTTTATGCATCTCTCACAACTACCTCACGTTGTTCTAGGAATCCTGCACTCTAGCTCCCTCTGACGCTCCATCTCCATCTATCTCTACTGAAATCTGCCAGCACTGCTACTCCTCTTCAGGGCTCCTGTAGCAAGGTATAATCCAAGAGGCTAGGTACCTCGAGGATCCTGCCCCTCATCACTATAGTTTGTCTGACTAGAGCTCAATGTCTCCCCACTTTTTCTCATGTGGAGTGTGAGCCAGCACAATCATCATCTATCTCCACTTCCTTCTCCACCCTTGCTAGCGCTGCCTTGGTTTCGGAAGCCTCTCTTTTGCTCTTCTTCCTCGGACACTGGCTTGCATAGTGACCTAGTCCCCCACAGTTGAATCATTTGACCTTAGAGAGGTACTTCTTCCATTTCTCCTGCTTTCCCTCGGATGTTAGGGAAACATCCTCCTCTTCCTCCTTGATTTTGATCCCCTTGCCTCTTCTTCCCTCCTTGCTTAGCCTTCTAACCTCTTCTTGGCAAAGAGCTGCCCACATTTCCTCCCAATCTGGAAGGGTCACCCTACCCAGTATCTCTGGAAAGACACCTCCCAATCTTTTGAGACTACGTTTAGGGTTTTTCTCATCATCAATTCTTGATTCAACATGGCCCCTATGGAAGTCAGCTAATCTCGGGTCTCCTTCAATCGACCAAGGAAGGTGTCATTTTGTTCTCCCTTCTGCATCTGGTATGACCACAGCTAATTTTCTAGTAGCATCTTCCTCTGCACGAAAGTATGCTGATACAACTTCTTTAGGGCCTCCCACATCTCATTTGACGTATTTTTCTCAGCAATGTGTGGTACTACATGGTCCTTAACCTCGTCAAGGATGATGCTCTTGGCCCTTGCCATTGCATCCTCATACTTATCGTTATTAGCCGAGTCAACTGGGATCGCTATTGTCCTCAAGGAAAAGTTCTTGAGATGGTTCCTGTCTAGAATGGATAAGATTTCGGCCTTCTAGACTATGAAGTTTTAGGCTTCGTCCAGTCTGTCCTAGTCTCTTACCCCGTTCACTGCCATCTCGCCGCTCCCTTACTTCCCTTCTGGAAGTTCTCAGTCTGACTCCCTCTGAGCCTTGATCTCCCTCTTGGAAACCCCTCTGCCAATGTCTAGATGCCCCCAATCCAAACCTTAGTGCAACTCATTGTTTTAAGAAACGGCCGTTTCGATACCGAAACGGCCGGGTTGATCCGAGCCATTACCCTCTGCTGTGACCCGGCCCTTGGAACGGTTCGACTGGCCGAGTCAGCGATGACTCGGCCGAGTCATTCAATGAATCGGCCGAGTCATGGCTGACTCGGCCAACTCGGCCGTTTCTGTATTGACTCGGCTGAGTCATAACCAGTGGCCTGTAACCCCATCAAAACAGCGATTTGACATTTTTTTAATGAAATTTTGAAGTGTTTGCTGATTGGTTTGAACTCCAATGTGTTTTATGAATTAGTTAAATGTTATTTGGGGTCCATTTCCCCCTCCAAAACCCTATCTAACACACTCAAATGCTCTCTACTATTGATATGCTATTCAAATTTCATGGTAATGTTAAATTCTTAAAGTAAAAGTGACATTCTCCTTAATCTTCATTTTCATCCTTTTACTTAAATTTTTAACATTACCATGAAATGACTCAGAATGTTTGAGAGTGGTTTCGGACTCATTGGATTTCATATGGAGAAAGTAGAATTTTAGATTTCATTCAAAATCCAGCAGACTTATCAGTTTTTCAGGATTTCAAGATTGGAGGATTGCAATGTTTCCATTGAATTTTGTCATGTATTAGGGTATGGAACTCGTATTTAATCAAGAGCACCAATCCCTCTATGTACCTTGATGTTAGTGACATTGGTTGTCGAACTCCTCTGGGATTCGCTCCCAAACCAGGAGCTTCTGAAAATGACGCTCCCGCTCCCGTTTTCGCTCTCGCTCCCCACTTTCGCTCCTGCTCCCAACTTCCAAGTAACACTGAGCCAGATGATGTTGGCAACTCTAGCACTAGCCAGTAGTACTGGTCACAGACTTTTGTTGTAGAGGCCATTTATAGCCTCCTTGGTTATGTGTTTTTGTTTTGATCTCTATATCATCATCGTGTATGTATTGGACAATGCACTGGGTGCCATTTTGATATAATGGATATATTCATGAGCCTACTTTGATCATATGTTGTCTTCTATCTATATTCTAATGCTGTGTGTTTGGAAACATGAATGAAAATCTTTAAAATTATGTGTTTTTATAAAAAATAAATATTTAATGTATTTTTTACAATGACCGAGTCATTGAAATCGAGCCGGCCGAGTTGATACCGAGTCAGAGTCGACCCTCGGCCGAGTCGGAGTCGGAGTCGGAGTTTTAAAACATTGGTGCAACTACACCATTGATCTGGATTTCTTGGCTAGAAATCCTTAGTAGCAACTCCCTCCTCTTTGGTCTTGCCCTGTTAGATATTGTTCTAACTACAATCTCCCACTAACTTCACTCTACAACTTACCCACAGCCTCCTAAGCCCCAACAAACTGATGGCTAGAGCTTCTAGGCTCTGCACAACACTAACACCAGCAAAATCTACACCTCCTGGCCATGAGCGTTAATCCTTCCTAACTGAGAAAGATGACTGAGCACTACGTAGGTCGAGTCTTCTCCCCTTTTCCACTACATTGAGACTCTTCCCGACTCAGACTTGATGATGCAGGGACTGCGTCACCCCTTCCTTGCAGCTTCTCTACTAGGAACAAGTTCTGTCACTTGGGACAACTATTTCTACTACTACCTCTCTGCTCGGCTGATGCCCTCAGTTCTCCTGTGATCTGCAACCACGCTCTAATACTATGTTGGAATTTCTAAGTCTAACCCGTTAGAAACCCTTCATGTACTTTTTGATTTGTTTATGCCTACTTGTTCTGATTAATTATCAAGTTATCTACCATGTAAATACTGAAAATAAATACAAGTACATGCTCAACACATTACAGATCATCAACTTAAGGAAACAAAACAAGCACACAAGTGACACTGTTGTTGTTGGACTAATGTCCCCAGAAGAACCCAATGTGGGAAAACCAGTGCAGCTATTTGAGGGTTTGTATTATTAAGCAGTTTCAAAATACAATCTGGGTGTCGAAACTGGATCACCCAACATAGAATAATCTCGACAGTAATATCTCCTTCAGATACAGATATTTCAGCTAAAACCCCAGATAAACACTCTGATAGCTCCTAGCTCCAATCTGCCCCACGAAAATCCTAGCATTAGCCTCTAGGGACTGCATCAGCCCTTTCTAGCCCAGCATCTGCCCAACGTCACCCTAGCTCACCTTGCATTAGCCTTTGGACACACTGTGTCAGCCCTTAAAGCCTCTGCATCACCCACGCTGGCTCTCTGAGGCATTGCGTAACTCCTAGTTGCCTCTGCGTGAGCCTTGGCTAGCCCTACATGAACCTCTGTCTGGTTCTGCGTCCCTCTCTCCCAGATTCTGCTTTGATCCTCCCGGTAATATCTCTGCCTCTCTGCTTCTGTATTCACTGTCCCTCAACTGCAACTCTGATCACTCCTTCAATTTCCTCAGCAAGCCCAACCCCAAAAAATCGAATTCTTGATCAACTTGGTGTATTCTCCAAGTGACCCTCAAGCCTCCTCTTATACTTTTCTCATTGAAAAATCAACGATCGAGATTAAGTCCCTAATCAATGGCTAAGATTAAGATTTATTATGTGTTTCTTGAATAGGGTAAATATTTTCACTCATATTTTTTAGTTAGTAAATATTTTCACTCATATTTTCTAGTTGGTAAATTATCCCTTGTTAAAGTAGAAATATTACCTTCGATCAAGATACCATGGTTGAGAGGTATTTCTTTAATCAAATTCGCCAAGGACTTAGACCTGGCCTTGCCTATTTCCTTGTGACATCAAACAAACCCCCTAACCTCTGCTCAACTAAGCATGGGAGATTTCAAGATAAAATAATCATCACTTTACCATGATGAGCACAATTAACAACAACTGTGATTTTTTCCATGCTATTAGTAACACCTACAAAAATCATCAATGGTTTGATATAAAAACACAACATTTCTTGTCATATTAACAAGACATTATACGTTGAGAAGAATTAATCAACTACATTAGATTATGGAGAATATTTGTTGAGTTTTGAGTCTCCTTCCCCATAAAATAATGCTTCCATTGTTGGAAGGCCTACACAATGGAGTACATCTCCTTATTATAGGTGCGATGTCTCTAAATAATATCAAAGAGTGTATCACTATGATAGGCCATCGAATGTCCTTGTTGAGTGAGGACTGCACCAATAGCATAGTCAAAGGCATTTGCCTTAATCTCGAATGCTTGTTGCAAGTCTGGCATGGTGAGGATTAGTGTATGGAGTAAAAAAGAAAAATTAAATGATTTTTAGCCTTTATGAAATAGATTATTGAACCTTTTTCACACTCATGTCATGGCGAAGTACTGCAAAAAAAAGAAAAAACTGCAAAATCCGATCCTATTTATCATAATCGATTAGTTAACATGGTGGTTAATCATATTCTTAAAAATGGAAAATGATCATTGGCTCATCGAATTCTTTATTGAGCCATCAAAAAGATTCAACAAAAGACGGATAAAAATCCACTATCTGTTCTATGCCAAGCAATACGTAGAGTAACTCCCAATGTAACAATAAAAGTAAAGTACATAACAAAAAGCATTACCCTTTAGGGATATAGAAATTCCCATAGTAAGAAGCTTAAACAGATCATCGAATGTCTTCTAATAATTTTGTCCTGGAAACATGTGCAGCGTATTTTTTTTCTCATACATTACCTACCAAATTTGGAATGTAACTCTTATCCCATGTTGATTTGTAACTATCCTTAAATTTTGGCATATATGTGTTCTAGTGGGATTGTAATTCCCATATCTTAGATTTATAAGAGACAAGAAGAATTATAATTCCCATGTGGAAATAATATTAGTTTCCTCAGGCATTAGGAAAGGTGTTAATACGACATGGATACACTTTCTCTATTAAATCATGTCCATCCTCGTGTATTTTCAACTATTAGTCCCTAGGTAATTTCAGTCCTGGAATATCATTGTATATATGATATGTGTGCAATTAGACAATAATAACTACACTCACAAAAGAAAGAAAGAACAGATGTAAGTACAAAGGAGATTGCCACATGACACATGTACACTCTATGTTGATAATATCTCTCTCTCTTTATATACATACATACATACATATATATATATATATATATATATATATATATATATATCAAGACAAAGATCATCTTAAACCAAGTCACTTATGAAATATTTAAAATGAGGTAGGTGACATATGATATATAAATTACAAAAGGACAAATTACAAATACAATACATTTGGAATCTGGACCAAGTACACTAGGCTAATACTCATTGATTTTCCTTGGTAACGAAAATAGACTCTTGCATGACTCTTGCATGAGAAAGGAAATAGTAAATCTATGTCAACTAGCAAGGCCCTTTCCCTTGGTACCTCGTTCCCCAAGCTCATGATGCCCTGAGAAGTCTTCTCCACCAACAACCTAGTATTGCTAAAGGAAATGGGATCTATCACACTTACTAGTTTTTTGAAAAGAATAATACCCTCCTCCATTAAGGGAATTGTTGCCATTGTTTTAAAAGAAGAATATGTGTATCCTCCCCTACTAGGAGTTGATGTTGTGTTGCCCTTAATCGCATTGAGTCCCACAAATTTTATCTAGAAAGGGGTAGACCCTTCTTCTCCCCCTCCCTCCTTTAGAGATGTTTCCATCCATATTATCCTCTCAATTTGTCGTGGTTTTTATGTGGAAAAGTTCCAAAATATTCCTTCTATCAATCTCAACCCTTATATGGAAAGGTCCCAAAATGTTCCTTCTATCAATCTCAACCCTTATAGGCAGTGTTTTAGAAAAAATTTCAATTTCCCTAGAAACTAGCTCTGTCAAGGCAACTGATGTGAATGATGTTGACCACATGGAGACATTCATGCCGTTATGGATTCTAGGGAAATTGGCAATCCAACACTTGTTAACAGGTACTCTATCATGAGTGGATCTAAAGGGGAGGAGAATGTCAAAGAGGGTAAAAGGAATTATGTAGGAGCCAAAGTAGAAAACAAGGGTTTTGTGGGACTGATTATAGGCAAGATAAATGTTGAAGGGCAACAAAAGCTCAGTTTAATAAAGCTTTCCAGCCTTATTGAGATAAATGCCAAGCAAGGTGCTAAGAAGTTGGATCTTCAAGGAATATTGATGGACCAAGTTGAGTGGTTGCCTGACTTAATTGGAAAGCTTAATAATCTTACCGAAATAATTTTGTTTGAAAATAGGATAGTGACCCTTCCTAGGAAAATTGAAGGATTTTGCAAGTTAAAGAAACAAGATATTCATGCAAATTGGCTAATGAATCCTCTAGATTCCATTGGTGAGTTACCCAATCTAACTGATCTAGACTTGCATGCGATCACTTATTGACTCTACCTGCTTTAGTTGGAAAGCTTTCTTGGATTGTAGCCTTGGACTTGAGTTCAAATCAACTTTCATCACTGCCAGAGTCTGTTAGACAACTTAGAAATTGGAAAACACTGAGTATTGATACAAATGAAATTGAAGAGCTACCATATACAATTGATCAATATGTTGTTGAGCTTCGACAAAATAAAATCAACTAAAAGCTCTGTGTAAAGTTATTGGCAAGCTTGAATCATTACAAGCCCTAACATAGAACTATAACAGAATAAAGAGCCTTCCATCAACCATGGGTTCTTTAACCTATTTGAAAGAACTTGATGTAAGCTTTAATGAAATGGAATTGATACCGAAGAGTTTGTGCCTTGCCACAAATCTTGTTAAGCTTAATGTTGGCAGCAATTTTGCTAACTTACAGAAGCTCCCACGATCTATTGGAAATCTTGGGATGTTTGAGGAGTTAGATATTAGAAATGATTAAATAAACGTCCTTCCTGACTCTTTTCATATGCTTACATATCTTCAATTTCTTAAATATGAAGAGACACCACTAGAGATACCACTAAGGCATATAATTGAGAATGGAACTAAGGTCGTCGTACAGTTTATGATTGGTTGTGTTGCAAAAGGGGATGCAACAGTAACAGAGACTAAGCCAAAGGGAGGTGGTAAATATTTTTCTCATGTTGAGCCTTGAGGAAATGCAAGTGGGCTGAAGATATGGAGGAACACCATTAAACACACCTAATGCAGAAGCAAGCTTGTTTAGTAATACATAATCTAGTTGTTTGAAATCCCGAAATTAGACCAATCATACTGGAGAAAGGTCTAGAAAAGCTTGTAAGAAAGGTCAAGGTAAAACATGAAAGCTACAAAGATACGACTACCCCAATGAATAATGTTGGACAAAAACTAAGGTTAAAAGAAATTGATGAGCAGATTAACCAGGCACAAAACAAAATTGAGCAAAAGAGTATTATTTTACAAGAAGAAAGTCACGTTGTGTGACATGAAAGAATCATTTGGCCACATTGAGAGAATTCAGGAATGTAATAAAATTCTAGATCAAGTTTGGATTCCCTGAAAAATCAGATCCTTCTAGAAAAAAGGAATGTGCAGGCCATTAAGGAAGAAATTGGTGCCTTGAATGTTGGTTTAAGGAAATTATAAGGTCAATGGGTTAATACAAATTCTGTTTGACAAGAAGCATTGAAGACTCCACAAAGCCAGAAGGATGAGATATTTGTTGAACTGAGTTGCAGAATTGGTGCAGCATATCAGGATTGCTTTATAGAGGTGGCTAGAAGGAGGACGTTGAAAAACTCCATATAAAGCAAGCAAGCCAAGGGATAGAATAAGAAAGACTGAAGTGATCAAACCAGGATAACCCTTAAAATATTTTGTCGACATACTCCTCAGGATGTCTTAGTAGTTATGGGGTTATTTGAAATCAACTTGATTGGCATTAATGATGCAGATATAGCATGCTTGGCTCCAGAAGCCTTAGTAGGGACACTGCCTAAGGTTGATCATAATCAGCATGTGAAAAACTTGTTCTCCTCATCTACAGTGGTAGCTATCATTCAGTCCCGAATGAAGATAGTTCTATAAATTCTGGTAAGGAATATAACCTTAGATGTTTGAAAAAGGATGTGACAGTGATGAAATTGTTGGAACAAGTAAAATGGAGGTTGAAAGCGCATGTCTAAAAGAGGAACTTGCTTTAGCAATAGCAAATATTTGTACTCTTGACCTAGGATTGAACTATAAACCAATGAATGGAAACAGTGACTATTGCATGGTGACATCTCCAACCAGCATGTTAGTTATTGGGCTACAAGAACTAAAGAAGGGTGTTGGTTTTCTTGCTATGGAAATTGTAAGTATCAAAGGGAGTTTTCATTCTTGAGAATTGAAGGAAATATCACCCAAACGTGCAATTGTTTGGAGACAAGCAATGTCCGGAAAGGGGGACTGTAATGTTCCCAGTGGATTAATTACCCAAGGGAGGATGAAATAGACTATCCAACCTCATACACTATAGTCTTTGATAAAGGGGGAAACCTATTATCCATTGTTCTTGGGAAACATTAGGTAAAATTGGGGTAGTTGGAGTAAAAAGAAAAAATTTGGCGCTACCCTAATAACCCCTCACATTAGATTAAGGAAGAGAGAGCCCCATGAGGAATCTATAAATAAAGAAGAGATGGAACCATTGTATCGTCATTGATTTGGAATGGAATATCTTTATTTCTTTTGAGTTTCGGCTATGAGGGTTTTAAGACCCATTTTCCATTAATTAGTTTTGGACATAGGTGGACGTGATCCCACCCTAGCTAATCCTCTCTCTTTGATTAGTTTCAGTAGTGAGAGCTTCCACCCTAGCTAATCTCCTCTCTTTTCTCATTTCTATTGCAACCCACACCTTGAGACATCTCTTATTTGGTTTGGCAAGCAAAGAAGAGATTTCCCTGTGGTTTTTCTTGGTCAACAAAAATTGGAACAATGAATGTCTTTTCTATGGTTTGGTTTGTTTGGTCACCAAAGGTCTGATTCTGCGACAACGGGACTTACTTTGTGGATTATTGTGGTTCAACTGACCTCTAAACTATTGATTGAAGGAAATTAAGGACTATTGATAAGGAAATTTATGTAGTGAGAGGTCTCCTCTGAGATACGAAGGCCTTATAGAGGATAGCAAGGCCATTACTCGATAAGCAAAGGGTCCGTATGAGATTCAGCCTGCAACAATTAGGGCACAGAAACCCTCATCTGTTTGATCAATACCTTTCTTGGAAGAAAAAGGCAACCTCAGGGTCAGGGCTGAGAGTGGTCCAGTTAATAATTCACCTAGGTGCCTATCTTCTGCAAAATCAAGGCCATAGTATGGCAACAGAGTAGTCTTGGAAATATCGTAAGGGAATACATCCATTTACTAGGCCAGGACAATAGAATAAGGTGACAAGGGTTGACTGATACATTAGAATTAGATTAAGAAATTTAAGCTACATTATATATTGGATTTGTAAATTGGGTCCTTTGTATGAACTCTTGGTGGAATGTTATACTTCTTGTGCTTTCAATAATATCATTGTCGTGACTGTTAGGCAATTTGAACTATTGGTCCAATACCCCTAAGGGTAACTATTAGAATTGAAAGAAAGGTGAAGTATTGTTATATTATGAAAACTACTACCTGGTTACGTCATCATATATTGTATATCATCTCTGATTGGAACATTGTTATAATCAGCATAGATTATCTTGTGAGATTGCAAACTAGGGCAAGAAATATCCCCTTGGGACACCACATTGGTCCTTTCAAGGGCACCCACCAAAATGTATAAGAGGAAGTGCAACCCACTTGTTGCAATGGTGCAAGATTGCATCACCATATATTTGGTTCAAAGTCCTTACACAAAGAGAATGGGATGCTGTAGGAAGGTGTCGCGCTCAAGGATAATCCTAGGTAAAAATACAAAATTTCAAGATCTCTCAACTATAGCACACATTCGATTCATTCCAAGGATAGTAAAAATTTCCATGATAAGTCTTTGATGTAGGGGAAATGGATTAAACTCAAATAAAATGAAAATGTAGGAAAAGTAGGGAAACATTATTAAAGAAAGCGAGTCTACAATTTTAGAATATTTTATCATTTGGGATCCAAGGCTCTCCTTTGATATGATGGCACCTACCTCTTTATCAAAATGAAAACCATTGGACAAAGTCAATAAGGAAGTCTCTTAACAATTAGATGACTTTGGGACATCACAATAGTGAAGATTTGGCACATATAGGAGAAAATGCAACCCCACTTGGTGGAATGGTGTAGAATTTCATCACCATATAGTTGATTGAAAGGTTTGGTTCAAAGGTTTGGGATGGCAGAAGAAGCTCCCATGCCAAAGGATAATACTAGGAAAAAAGACACAGTTCGGCCTCTTTCAACCATAGAACATCCTATTTGTTTGAGGATGATAAAATTTCCATGATGACTCCCCATTGCAGAGGAAAATCGAAGGAAAAGAAATGCAACAAAATTGCAGTATTTGCTTCTAATCCAGTACAACCAATTAAGTATCTCTGTCAATAAGTGCAACTAATTAAGGTTTTTTGTGTTATGGTCATATCTCTTCCTTTGTTCTTCTATAGAGTTACCCTTTTATATTGTAAACTAAATTAATTAGGCCAAAGCATACCTCTTCAGCAGTAGTCACAATTGTATCAAAACCAATGTATGCAAAGAAAATTGTTGCAGCCCCATCAAGCATCCTATTGATTCCATATGGGAAATACCTGTCAAAATGATATATGTTCATTGTCAATATTAAATATGATTTTAAATTTAGGAGAATTACATTAATGACATCAATTTAAGACGAAAGGAAAGGGAAAGCCTTGTCATCATCATAGACACGAAAAGGCATTATAAATGGACGTTGAGTTAATTTGTTGTGATATCTTGAATCTCAAAAGGTCAAATAACATGACTAATCAAATTATTTTAAGGGTTTGAAGGTTGTTACACCATATTCTGCATGGTGTTACCTAATATTTTATCCTCTCCGAGTGTTTCGTTCTATGCAACCACCAGTTTAGTTCTCAGTTGTTTCCAAAGCTCTCTACCTGTTATACGTGCGACTAATCATACATTAAGGAGGAAATACGCCCATCATTGCCTGCTGGTCAGTCGTGCTTGCATCTACCACGTTAGGTACGAGAAATAGGTTGGTAACTGCAACATGAACAAAGGGGTCATGCTATCTATATGCCAGTTTTCTACTGGTTGGTAAGTGCAACATGAACAGAGGGGTCATGTTATCCTTATGACAGTTTTCTATTGGTTGAACCAGGGGATTACATTTCTGAGGTGCTCGACCTCAAATTGGTACAGCGTTAATTCAAGAACTCGTATCGTTGTTCCTGGTTGGTAAGTGCAACATGAACAGAGGTGTCATGTTATCTATATGGATAAAAATTAATTCCTCAGGAGTTATCTAGAATATGGTGCGTCAGAGGATCATTTTCCATGAAACTTAACAGGATGACACCAGTGGACTTTCTATGGACGAGTTTGCAGATCATAGCGCACATGTTCTACTTTGCCACCCCATGGTATACAGGACTTATTTGACGTCCTGGACTGACCTCGTAACCAAACCTCAATAACCAATGTAAAAGGAATTTTGACACAGAAGCTAAGACGAATAACTAACAACTATACTAAAGCTTAATACAAAAGAAAGAAAAACAATATACTCCACAGAATCAATACCAAAACAAAATGGTTGAAGCAATCGAATATCCCTGAAAACAAAATGGTTGAAGCAATACAATGTCCCTCAAAATTGAAGGAAACAGAAAAACTCACATAAGTACTAAGCTGGCGCTTGAAACAACGCCGCAACAGATTTTGAGAGAATCGGTGGGCATCTCGAATAATAAAAATGTTGCCCGGGCTGCTTCAGGAGGCGACTGGGTCTATCCAAGGATGCTCCACCATGTCATAGGTCTTAGTAAGAAACAGAGGAATGGCGCTGCCTTGCAATCCTTCCATGAGCTGGGGCGGGACAGGAGGCTATGTTTGTGAACTCTCCTCTACGATGCCAAGAGAGGAAGCCAAGAGGAGAAGAGATGAACCTTCTGCGGAAAGCCTTTACGACGGTGCCTTGTCTTCATTTTCTGAAGACAGCCCCAGCTCAGACCAACCCAGCTCAGAAACCGTCGCTGCATCAAGAAGAGAAAACAATAAAGATCCTCCAACTTCCTTCACAAATCAGTGCGTAAATGAATAGCAAATATCAAACCCGTAACCAACATATCACCTGTTAAGACTTTCCTTAATATTTCCACTACTAGACTCCAGCAAAGACTAACTGATGCTCAGAGATAGAAACAGGAGGAAAGAAGAAGATCACAGGGAGAAAGCAGAATCAGAAAGGAAGAGGAAGAGGAAATCCTGTCATGAAAAATAGAAAGAAAGAAGTTGAAGAGAGGACAAATAACGACTCAGAAAAATCATAATTGCCAACAGTGGAAACCATTCTCACCACCAATGTTACACCTCTGGTCTGTCTTCTGTGATCTACAAAAATTTAGATTCGAGATTGTCAAGATTTTGTAAGCTCCTCTGACGTAAATGTTCAGCTCCAACTTCTGTTGTGCAGCCAGCCAGCCTCCCACACTCTCTGATGGCGTCTAACAGAGGGAATGACTTTATATTTTTTGAATTTTTGTTTTCGGAAATAAAAATTGAACTAAAATTCCGTGGTAGAAAGTGGTGAGGTGCTTTTTTTTGTCGAAACACTACGATGTAAATGGTTGGGTGCTTTTTGGTTGAAGTAAACCTTTTACCATGTCATAAGTGGTGAGGTATAAAGCCTATCACCTCATCGAATCTTTTAATCATTACTAAAAAGGGTAAATGAATCCTTTAATCACTGCTTAAAATAGTCCATCCAATTTTTTAATCATTATTTACAATGGTAATTGAGTCTTTTTAATCTTATTTACCATTTACTTAATGGTAAATGAGTGTTTTAATCATCCCATCTTTTAATCATTATTTATGAGGGTAAAAGAATCTTTTAATATTACTTAGAATGATTTATCCAATCTTTTAATCATTTCTTGGAATGGTAAATAATGCAACATTGTTTTCACCTTGTAACTATTACATGTCTTTTTTATTTATCCAAATTACTATTTTATTGAATTTTTTAATGATTACTTAGAATGGTAAATGATGCAACATTGTTTTCATTATTGTAATCATTATCAAGTATTAATATATATTTTTCTCTTCATAGTCATCTAAATTAGCAAGTGTCATTTAAAGTGTGTTCTTATTATTTATTTGATGACTTAGAAGGTAATGGATATATAAAATAAATTTATGTGGAGAAAGACTCTATATATTTTATTTAACGGGCTTGGTGTCGAGGGAGATGTGAGCATTCGAAGGTGGGAGGATGAATTGTTCCCCACCTCCATCTCGCAGGACCTCAACTACATTGCACCATCTCGCAACAACTTGGGGTTCAAATTTCTAGTCTATCATTGGTGTCATGAAATTTCTTTACCTCATAGCTCCTATCGACAAAGGGACCACACTAGCCAAACACTTTCTCCAAACATTGTTTCTCGGGTTTGATGAATTAACACTATCGCATATGCCCTGCATATTGGCTCCAATATTTGTGGAACCATCAACTGCACCTTCTCTTTTGAGCTTTTCCATTTTTCGTGGTTTCTCCACCAGTGTGGGAATTCTCTTAGAACGAGAAAAGACCACCAAACATGAACCCCTTTGCACAAAATTCAAGTTCTGCCACATCATCCAGTGATGTCACCATCACCACATGTCCATTTCTGAGTGGTGGCATGTGTAAGCTTAATATGGCCTACTTGACTACCTAAAAACTCCAAATCAACATGTCACATGTCACTTGCCTACATGCCAAATCATCACTATGTCCATGTCATGACCATGGTAGCTACCACATGATTTCACTAGGATAATGCCATTTGTCTTCCTATCATTGGTCCACATTGTGAATGTGGCCAATAAGAGAATTCCATGCTATGAACTTTTTCACTCACCTTGTATAGAAGACGGGTTCCAAGAACTTGTTTTCTATGACAATTTCCTTTGTTAATTTAAAATATCTAAGATTCCTAGGAACACAGATGTCAATATCAAGTTATTTCTAACTAATAAGATGCCGTAAATAACAAATTGTACATTTATATTCACTAATTGGTTAGTCATATATATATATATATATATATATGCACAATTTGTTAATATATATAAATATATAAATATACAATTTGTTATTATATATATATATATATATATATATATATATATATATGTTGCTAACTGAAAATGATTAATAACATTGGTATTATTGTATCCTATTAAATGCACATTTTTGCAAAATACTTAATCCATCTCTTAATGGCTTTCCGAGTTTATTTGTTATTTTCCCTCTCTTATTCATATGTTGGATATATAGAAAAAATCAATTGTCATTAAAATACAATTTATGTTTAGAAGATAGTCTCAATGATAACAACGGATAAAGTTCTTTATTCATGT
Organism: Pinus tabuliformis; assembly: GCA_031772625.1. Lineage (NCBI taxonomy): Eukaryota > Viridiplantae > Streptophyta > Pinopsida > Pinales > Pinaceae > Pinus > Pinus tabuliformis. The sequence continues at coordinate 842,236,786 of CM062811.1, forward strand.
GTTGGATATATAGGAAAAATCAATTCCCAAGAAAATACAATTTATGTTTCTAAACTATAACAATTGATAAAGTTCTTGATTCGATCATTTTGACACGCTTTAATTATAATTTGGGAAGCTTAGGAAAATATCTTTTGAAATTAACTCTTGGGTCATATTAAAATAAGCTAGAAGTATGTATTCGAATCCTGTAACACAACTTAGTACAAGATGATTGGATATTAAATATTGCATAAGATTAAAATTTATGAAACTGCTAAAAAAATAATGATGATAAGTCTAAAATAAAGATGCACCAAGTCTCAATTCCAACAAAAATTGCACATATGGAAATCTATGATAGAGCTCCTACCACACTTTAAGCTTGACTCATGCAAAATAGCTACTAAGGCTATGGGTACTCTTTTAGATTTTTATTAAAATAATAATTTATCAAGTGAGCCATCTTCTTTTTATTTTATTTTTCATTTAACTTTATAATACCTAAAATTTTCATTCTATTTTACCTCTTAATTTACTAAATGTGAAACAATTTATATTTTATAATTTTGACATATAAATTGATTTTTTTATTATATTAAAGCAATTTTGTAATCAACAAATATTTTAATTATATTTTATGATTCATTCATAGACTTTTGTTAATTATATTTTATTATTCATTCATAGACTTTTGTTAGTTCTAGTTTTATATTTTTTTACTATTCTCATATCTTTTAGTATTACTTGTAAGTTTAGTTTCACGTCTAGGTTTTACTTTTAGGTTTAGTTTTTAGTTTTAGATTTTATATTTTGCTTTAAGGTTTTAGTTCTTGGTTGCACATGTTTTAGGTTTTAGTTTTTGGTGTATAAACCAGGACAACGATTTTGCCTACAACCAAGAAATGAAAGGTAATTGAGAGAGGTAAGAAGAATCAAAGTGAGCAGCTCAATTAGGACATAAACCTCATAAAGAAATAAAAGGTAAACCATAGTTGACACTGGTGTCTATCAACTTATATGAATAATCTACACCACAAAATAGATTAATAATTAATTTAATAGTTTTCTATCTTACACATTAAATATCCTTTTAGTGTGTCTACCTTACTAAAAGATAAACCAATTACACAATTGACATTACATTAGTTACAAACATAATACTATTTAATTATTATTATAAGCCAACCCAAGAATCAAACCCAATATGGGTCTTAATAGAAGATCCGTTGGCATTTTTACGCAGCTCAACGCATGGAAGGGACTCCTACGTAACCTCCTTTACCCACACCTTTATAAAATGGTAATGGGAAACTTCTAAATTATTTTTAATGGAACCAAAAAAAATATAACATAATGTGGTATGACATTTAAGTTGTGGAAAAATAAAAATCGTATCCATTTGAAACCCTTTTATTTGCACTTATTGCCCTTGTTGGGTTTTAGGGTTTTTTTTTTCAAGTCTAGATGTTCATTTTATAGCCTAGTATGATGTGCAAGGGTGTCTATCCATGTTGTAATTTTCTTTATGTATGTTAAAATAAAAATTTTGAAAAAAATAAAAAAATAAATAACTATACAAAACATTTAAATAATGTGGTTTCATAAAAGCCCAAATGGATGTGTAAGGGTGTCCGTCCAAGTTGAAATTTTTTTTCTCATGTCTCTCGAAGTAATTTTTTTTTTAAATCTTAAAAAAGAAAAGAAAATGAATATACAAAACATTTAAATAATATTGGATCATAAAAAAATTGCGAGTGTAGAAATTGGATCTCTAGGATCATGCTAAATCTCTATTTAAAATGAATCTATGGTGGTAAATAACTTAATCCAATGTTCATTTCAGAAAGTGATCTTGCATAATTTGGGATGCCATAAATTTATATCTAATACACATTATAATTCATTCCGACAATTTCTTGAGTGCAATTGGATGGCATTTCATGGAATTCAACTTCTCCTTTATTTTCCATGATGACTTATGGATTCAACTTGCTCCAATTATCATGGAAAATAAGACAGAAGTTGAGCTCCATGCAAATCCAGCCAATTGCACTATTATGGGAATGTAATACATGACACTGCTAAATGCCTACAGATTGTTGACATATCTACTCAAGAAATAGCCATAATGAATTATCATGTGTATGAGATAAAAATTTATGACATTATTGTATGCAAAATCACTTTTTGAACCTAACATTGAAATAAGATATTTACGAGCATAGATCCATTTTAAATAAGGGGGAACGTAATACATGACACACTGCTAAATGCCTACAGATTGTTGACATATCTGCTCAAGAAATATCCATAATGAATTATCATGTGTATGAGATAAAAATTTATGGCATTATTGTATGCAAGATCACTTTTTGAACCTAACAAATTGAATTAAGATATTTACGAGCATAGGTCCATTTTAAATAAGGATATGCCAGAGAAGTATCTAATTTCTCGACTTACGATAAATGCAAATCAAATTTCTTTCTTATTCCATAGACTCCAACTGTGAGATGAAAAAAATACATCACTTTATGCCAACACGCTAATACTTAGCAAGCCCCAACTATATAATATAAGAAAGTCATAGGTATCCCAAACGCCTGAAGAGGATCTAATGGAAAGAAATATCCAAATTTTAATAAAGTCTTATTAATTGATAAAAAACAAATTTATTTTACTAATTAAAATAAAAATAAAAATTTACTATCTAACCAATTTATAAAAATAATAATAAAATTAATAAATAAACTAATTTAATTATTAAAAGAATTAATCAATTAAGATTTATATAAATAAAATATAAATAAAATTATATCATGTGTCGGCCATTATATAAAATTAGGGTTCTTAGTTTATTTATATCCAGGTCGCTTGCTCTCTTCTCTCAATAATAATTTCTCATTCATTTTCTTTCTGTTTTGTCCTCATGATGGACCCCCTTTGGGGTTTGAAACGTTGGCAGAATGAACAAGAAACTGTGGATAATCCGGGTCATGAAGCTACAATATCCATAGTGAGAAGTTTTCCAATCAATATCTAAATGTAGATTTATTATAATTTTTAATTGGAAATATTCAATTAAATAATAAAATTTAAGTACATCTCTCCCAATCTAAATTGCTTATTAGCATAATTCACTACCATCATACATCTTGCATTCTTTAACTAAGAATACGAGAGAAGATGAAATGTGGTACAAACCAACATATTTTTCAAACAACTAATCCAACATCAGTACCATATAACTATTTCATGAACATATCATATTTAGAAATGTTTGAAAAATGGTTTGCAAGAGTAACAAGAAAATCTATATCCAATGGCTCATGGGAAATCAGAGGAGCTATGATCTCCACGACCTTATAACTATTTCATGAACATATCATATTTAGAAACATTTGAAAAATGGTTTGCAAGAGTAATAGGAAAATCTCCACGACCTTATAACTATTTCATGAACATATCATATTTAGAAACGTTTGAAAAATTGTTTGCAAGAGTAATATGTAAATCTATATCCAACAGTTGCGAATGTGTCGCGGAAAGAGTGATAAGGTTTCACTGTCCTCAAGATGTTTTTTACAATACAATTACCTAAGTCTATTTAATATCTTCATTATCATAAACACCAACCTATATCCATCTTAACTCCACATCTACCAAGCTCTTACAGGGATCAAGTCTATTTCACTCTCAGCACTTGGTAGATCCGCAGTTAAGATGGATCTAAGCTAATAGAATTTCTCCTTGTAAATAGTCTACACTCACATGAATACCATAGTATTACCATGGGTCAATACCATGAGTTATCATAATCCGAGCTTAAAAACTATTAGTAGTAATTTATAAAAATTAATAATTGATTTTTTTTAATCGAGTTAAAATGTTTAAGTAACATTAAATTACAACATCCATCTTTACTCTTGATCTACTAAGGGTGCAACGGGATCAAATCTTTTTTACTCTATTCTAGTTTCCATATCACGATATTTGATCTCTCTCGGGCTAAGTAGGTCTAGAGTAAAGATGGATATATTTTCGTTTAATTCCCCCCTTTAAATAGGCTACATTCCACGTGAATACCATTGGTCAATACCATTGTTTCTCAATACCATGGGTCAATACCATGTTCCATCTTTATTTTTATTAATACTAGTATTAGAGTTAATAATGTTTTTTGCATGGTATTAATAATAATTTGGCCCATGATATTTGGGCCATGCACTTCACCTAAATAAAACCTCTTTTTTTAGTGTACTTAAATATAAGGTGAGTTATGGAGTAAATATAAAAAATGTTTTATTTATTTACCATACCTCTCATTTATTTATATTTGTATTAATTTATTATACCTCTTTTATAATAATGGAAAGAGGTTTCTCGACTAAATATAAAAAGAGATTTTATTTATTTATGATACCTCTAGTTTCTTTATATTTATATTTTTTTACAATACCTATAGTTTATTTATATTTTTATTTATTTATCATATTTTTGGAGTACATATAAAAAGAGGTTTTATTTATTTACCATGGTTGTTTATATTTATGTTTACGTTTACATGTAGACATTTTTATGTGAGATCTACCCTTACATACAACATCTCTACCATATTTTTATGTATAGCACATCTAGTGGCAACCCCATGAGCCACTAAACCATCAATGTTGATCTAAACACTACTACATAAAGGTGGGTTTTAAGACAATATTTAAGACAATTTTTGGATAAATTGTCTTAACTTGAGACAAAAAAAACTTGTGTATTGTCTTAAATATTGTCTTTAAGGTGTCTCAAAAATTATTGTCTTAAAGATTATTGTCTTAGAAAATATTGTCTTAAAGATTATTGTCTTAAAAAATTCTCTATAAAGACAATATGTAACACAAACATTATTGTCTCTTAGGAGACAATTTCATTTTTATCTCTATTGAGACAATTTCATTTTTGTCTCTCTAGAGACAACACTCGGATTAGAGACAATATGTATTTAATACTAGCTATTGTCTCTCTAGAGACAATAATTTTTTTATTTGAAGATCACTTTTGTCTCTCTAGAGACAATATAAAACAATGAATCCAGAGATATCTCACCATTGAAATAAATTGGTATAAAAAACATTTAATTAAAAATAAACTACAAAATCGTTGATTAATTCATGTTAGTGCACAGTGGAATCGAACCACCAACCTCCTGCTTGTAATGCGAGTGCTCTTCCATTGAGCTAGCACACTTCAAAGAATTACGTGAAGTGTTATGAATTTTTTTTATTATAATTCTAACCAAACAATGGAGATGCCGACAAAGAGAGGCCAGATCTTTATATGTCGAGGAGCATTGCTACTTGATACTGACTGAGCAAGTCTCACCCAAAATGTCATCTCTTCAGTATGTAGTTAGGAGGCTTGTAAAGTCCCTTAAAATAATGGAGCTGCCAAAAATAAATGCTACAACTTCTTTTATTTGGAAACAATGAGGACATTTGCTACTTGTCCAACAAGCCATCCCAAATGTCATATATTTTCAGTATCGACAGTGAGCAGGCTTGTAAGGTCCCTCAATAGGCACATTGATATACTTAGCCTAATCAAGAGAAAGCTTGGTTAGCTTGGCACCCAACTTGGGCAAGTGCAGAGCAACCACCTTCTCATCTAGATGCTTAGGTAGCACATAGACCTTCTTCTCATACTTCCCTGATTTCTTCTCATTCCAAAGCTCTAACTGAGCAATGACCTGTAGCAAAAAGTAGAGATTATGCACCATCTATGGAACATCCACCTATGTAGCAATGGATCATATGCAACAATATATTCAAGGGATTGATATGCCTGAGCAATCTAGTATGTAAAAGCAATGGTTGCAAGGAATTAGAAATATTTACCTGGTTTGTAAAGGAGCAAGACATGACAAAACTTGGGTGATCATTTGCACAACCCAAGTTCATCAGATGTCCCTCTACAAGAACAATGATGCCATTGTTGGTGTCAGGGAACACCCACCTATCAGTCTGACACTTGATGGTAATCTTCTTAACACTAGGGAAAGTTTGAAGGCCTTACATATCAATCTCATTGTCAAGGTGACCGATGTTACAAACAATGGCATTGTTCTTCATTTTCATCATGTGATCTACCATGATGGTGTCCTTGTTGCTAGTAGTTGTCACAAGATATCAATAGTGCTAACTACATCCTCAAGGGTGAGAACAGGAAGGCCTTCCATAAGCACTTGCAGGGCACATATAGGATCAATCTTTGTAACAATGACCCTATCTCCAGCGACTTTGAAGGCTACAACACAACCCTTGCCAACATCTCCAAACCCCCAAACAACAACAACCTTACAAGAAATCATGACATTTGTGGCTCTCATAAGACAGTCTGAGAGAGAGTGCCTAAATCCACACAAGTTGTCAAACTGCAAAAGAAGAAAGCGAATCAGAATCAACACAAATTGCATCTCAAATAGAAAATTTTTGAAGAAAAAAAGGATCTGAGAAATCTGGCCCTCGATCTATAATTCACAATAATTCAAAACTTCGATACAAGTCCAATTAGCTTTCAAAACCTTAGCTAACATTAACCCATCATAACCAAATAATTGAATATATGTGAAAGTGCTTGATTTTAAATATGAAGATGCCTCTACACCCACCATGAACTCACATTGATTCAACACTTTTTGAAAATTGATTTTTCTTATTTAATGTAGTGGAAATTAGTGAATCATAAAATGTAATGCAATGAAAGCTGACTATACAAAAAGCATCATGATGTGATCTCAATGACACCGAAGAATCAAGGCAACTAACAAGAGCAGTGCAACTCATAACATCATGAATGAGACGAAAATTCCCCCAAAGCCATATCAGATCCAACATCAGGAAGCTGGTATCGCATGATTAAGATTAGCATTAAGATTAAAATACTTCCTAATGCTCTAAATAGATATAAGATAAAATTGTAGAAACTAATAAATAGCGGTCTGAAATTGACCATATTATACTATAAATTTGTATAACAGTTTGATGATGAGATGCTAACTACTTTCAAACAACCACAAAACTCATTTGCTAGAACCAAAAACACAACAACTAATCAAGATTCCACATCTCAAACACCCTGACAAGATTTAAACAACAACAAACCCACCAGAAAAGTGTGAGTTCAAAGGAAATGAGAACAAATTTCAAATCCAAACCACAACACCTAGAAAAGATCCTACTTCAAAGCACACTAACAAGATCTCAAAAATCACGCATCTACCTGAAAACATCTATTAAAAAATAGCAAGCGACAAAGAAATGAGGAAAGAATCCAAATCCAAATCACAACATATAAGAAAGATCCCATTTCAAAAACTCTAGATGAGATCTCAACATCCCACCATGCCCACCTGAAAACATCTATTAAAAAAACAACAGAATGTTTATGAAAAGCATAGAGAGCATGGCCATGACATTAATTGGTGAAATTGGACACTGCTATGACATGAATGACCCACACCACCATATATTGCATGAGTTTTAATGTAACGAGGCTAGGTACAGGGAATGGGTATTTCTGGCAAATAGCAATGGATCATACGCAACAATATAATCAAAGGATTGGTTGCCTGAGAAATCTAGTATGTACAAGCAATGGTTGCAGGGAATTAGAAATATTTACCTGGTTTGTAAAGGAGCAGTACATGACAAAACTTGGGTGGTCAGTTGAACAACCCAAGTTCATCAGACGTCCCTCTACAAGAACAATGATGCCATTGTTGGTGTCAGGAAACACTCACCTACCAGTCTAAGGCTTGATGGTAATATTATTAACACCAGGGAAAGTTGCAAGGCCTTACATATCAATCTCGTTGTCAAAGTGACAGAGGTTACAAACAATGGCATTGTTCTTAATTTTTCCTCATGTGATCTACCATGATGATATCCTTGTTGCCAGTGGTTGTCACAAAGATATTAGTAGTGCTAACTACATCCTCAAGGGTGAGAACATGAATGCCTTTCATAAGCGCTTACAGGGCACATATAGGATCAATCTATGTAACAATGACCCTAGCTCCAGTGACTTTGAAGGCTGCAACACAACCCTTGCCAACATCTCCAAACCCACAAACAACAACAACCTTACCAAAAATAATGACATATGTGGCTCTCAGAAGGCCGTCTAGGAGAGAGTGCCTACATCCATACAAGTTGTCAAAATGAAAAAGATGAAAGAGAATCAGAATCAGCACAAATTGCATCTCAAATAGAAAAATTTTGAAGAAAAAAAAGATCTGAGAAATCTAGCCCTAGATCTATAATTCACAATAATTCAAAACTTTGATACAAGTCCAATTAGCTTTCAAAACCTTAGCTAATATTAACCCAACATAACTAGATAATTGAATATAAGTAAAGCTCCTTGATTTTAAATATGAAGATGCTTCTACACCCACCATGAACTCACATTGATTCAACACCCTGAAAATTGATTTTTTTTAATGTAGTGGAAACTAGTGAATCCTAAAATGTAATGCAATGCAAGCTAACTATACCAAAAAGAGAAGTGCAACTTATAACATCATGAATGAGATCAAAATTCCCCCAAGGCCATATTAGATCCAACATTAAGAAGCTCGTATCTAATGATTAATATTAGCATTAAGATTAAGATACGTCCTAATGCTCTAAACATATATAAGATAATACTATCGAAACTAATAAATAACGGTCTAAAATTTATGTATTATACTAAATCTGTATAACAGTTTGATGATGAGATCCTAACTTCTTTTAAACAACCACAAAACTTAGTGCTAGAACCAAAAACACAACAACTAATGAAGATTCCACATCTCAAACACCATGACATGATCTAAACAACAACAAACCCACCAGAAAAGTGTGAGTTCAAAAGAAATGAGAACAAATTACAAATCCAAACCACAACACCTAGACAAGATCCTACTTCAAAGCACCCTGATCAGATATAAAAAATCACGCATCTACGTAAAACATCTATTAAAAAACAACAACCGACAAAGAAAATGAGACAAGAATCCAAATCCAAATCACAACATATAAGAACGATCCCATTTCAAAAACTCTAGACGAGATCTCAACATCCCCACCACGCCCACCTGAAAACATCTATTAAAAAACAACAAAATGTTTATGAAAAACCATAAAGAGCATGGCTATGACATTAATTGGTGAAATTGGACACTACTATGACATGCATGACCCACTCCACCATATGTTGTATGAGTTTTAATGTAATGGGGCTAGGTGCAGGGAATGGGGATTTATGGCAAATAGCAGTGGACCATACGCAACAATATAATCAAGGGACTGGTATGCCTGAGCAATCTAGTATGTACAAGAAATGGTTGTAGGGCATTAGAAATATTTGTCTGGTTTCTAAAGGAGCAAGACATGACAAAACTTGGGTGGCCAGTTGCACAACCCAAGATCATCAGACATCCCTTTAACAGAACAATGATGCCACTGTTGGTGTTAGGGAATACCCACCTATCAGTCCGAGGCTTGATGGTAATATTCTTAACACCAGGGAAAATTTCAAGGCCTTGGATATCGATTTCGTTGTCAAAGTGACCGATGTTACAAACAATGGCATTGTTCTTCATTTTCCTCATGTGATCTACCATGATAATGTCCTTGTTGCCAGTGGTTGTCACAAAGATATCAACAGTGCTAACTACATCCTCAAGGGTGGGAACAGAAAGGCGTTCCATACGCTTGTCGGGCATATATAGGATCAATCTTTGTAACAATGACCCTCGCTCCAACGACTTTCAAGGCTGCAACACAAACCTTGCCAACATCTCCAAACCCACAAACAACAACAACCTTACCAGCAATCATGACATTTGTGGCTCTCATAAGACTGTCTGGGAGAGAGTTCCTACATCCATACAAGTTTTCAAACTAAAAAATAATAAATAGAATCAGAAGCAACACAAACTGCATCTCAAATAGAAAAATTTTGAAGAAAAAAAGATTTGAGAAATCTGGTCCTCGATCTATAATTCATAGTAATTCAAAACTTCAATACAAGTCCAATCAACGTTCAAAACCTTAACTAATATTAACCCATCATAACCAGATAATTGAATATATGTAAATGTCCTTGATTTTAAATATGAAGATGCTTCTACACCCACTATGAACTCACATTCATTCAACACCCTGAAAATTGAATTTTTTTTTAATGTAGTGGAAACTAGTGAATCCTAAAATTTAATGCAATGCAAGCTAGCTATTCCAAAAGCATAATGATGTGATCTCAATGACACCGAAGAATCAAGGAAACTAACAAGAGCAGTGCAACTCATAACGTCATGAATGAGACCAAAATTCCCTCAAGGCCATATCAAATCCAACATCAGGGAGCTGGTATCGCATGATTAAGATTAGTATTAATATTAATATACTTCATAATGCTCTAAACAAATATAATATAATACTGTCAAAAATGATAAATAGCAATCTGAAATTTACCATATTATACTATAAATATGTATAACAGTTTGATGATGAGATCCTAACTGCTTTCAAACAACCACAAAACTCATTGCTAGAACCAAAAACACAACAACTAATCAGATTCCACATCTCAAACACCTTGACAAGATCTAAAAAACAACAAACCCACGAGAAAAGTGTGAGTTCAAATGAAATGAGAACAAATTTCAAATCCAAACTACAACACCTAGACAAGATCCTACTTCAAAGCACACTGACCAGATCTCAAAAATCACGCATCTACCTGAAAACATCTATTAAAAAACAACAAGCGACAAAGAAATGAGGCAAGAATCCAAATCCAAGTAACAACATATAAGAAAGATCCCATTTCAAAAACTCTAGATGAGATCTCAACATCCCCACCAGGGCCACATGAAAACATCTATTAAAAAACAACAGAATGTTTATGAAAAAGCATAGAGAGCATGGCTAGGACATTAGTTGGTGAAATTGGACATTGCTATGACATGAATGACCCAATCCACCATATGTTGCATGAGTTTTAATGTAACGGGGCTAGGTACATGTAATGGGGATTTCTGGCAAATAACAATGGATCATACGCAACAATATAATCAAGGGATTGGTATGCCTGAGCAATTTAGTATGTACAAGCAATGGTTGCAAGGCATTAGAAATATTTCCCTGGTTTGTAAAGGAGCAAGACATGACAAAACTTGGGTGGCCAGTTGCACAACCCAAGTTCATCAAATGTCCTTCTGCAAGAACAACGATGCCACTGTTGGTGTCAGGGAACACCCACCTATCCGTTTGAGGCTTGATGGTAATCTTATTAACTCCAAGGAAAGTTTCAAGGCCTAGAATTTGTAAATAAAGGGGTACTTGCAAGAGTTGATGTCAAGATAGGAGGGTTTCTACTAATGGCCATACAAGAAAACAAGTCAAAAAGATTTTAATCTATATTTGAAAAGTAGAAAGCAATTCTGCTAGATAGTAGAGAATATATAAAACCATAAATGCAGGCTTTGCAAACTTAGTTTTCCTATGAGAGATTATAGAAAATTCATATGTAAAAAGAAAATTTCCAAATAACTATTCTAATTTGACATTCATAATGAAAAATTCAGAGTATATTACAATGCGCTCAACCTCACCAAACCTCTCTGGTAGTGAAACAACAACATGTTTGACCTACAAAATCAAGAGCATATAAATTCTATTAATGTTTGAAATGGAGCCCCAAAAAAGCCTTGTTCATTGTAAGGGAGGTTATTCCTTAATGCAATTCATACATTGTACAAGTAGAAAGATAGCACAATACAAAAGCAATGAAGCAAAAGGATGAAGCCTAACTAATAAGTGCATTATGATGTTATGGCAGGAGGAGGTTGCATCGAAAATTCACTCAATTAAAAGCTCGAAACAAAGAAATACATGAACTGATTTGGATCTATAATCTCTAAATAAAATTACATCTAAACTGGATATGTCCACCACTTCCCATATAAGTTTAGCTTCCATCTTCATGCAACATCATTTTCAGTAACAACAGGCATGACTTCTAGTAAGTGTGCTTGAATTTATGTACGTTGGGTTGTGGTCTAGCAGAAGCTTGATGTGAGTCTAACCCAACTAACCCAGGTTCGATTCTTAGTGTATGTATGGTTGGGCAACCCCAAAGTGACACATGCCAAGAATTTTGCACCTACTGAGGGCAAAATTTGCATAGTTCTTTCAAAAAAAACAAAAAAAGAGGGGATGCTTCAGTACGCATTCAGGTTGGGAGGGAGGGAGTGTCTCAGAAAGGAGTTATTCATAGAAAATAAAACTAAACAATACCAAAGAATGATATAAACATGGTACAAAATCTTAAGCCAATCACCTAGACATGTGGATGGTATCAATTTTTAGGCCATGTATGTTGTGGTTGATATGCACCCATTGCAATCTCAATATCTCTTGAACCATCCATTGAACGTTGGTTAATAATTGTAGGTTAGTGTTTTTATGTGAAGAATAACTACCCTGTTGTATATTGGTTGTAGTGAGCTTGTATTTTTTGTTTTGGTTGTGACATTCGTTTTATTTTTTAGTATATGCTCTTGGTTTATATACATCGTTGTAAGATCTGCTGATGCTTTGGAGTACTACACTGCTTCAACACATATCTTCAGAATGGTTTGCAGAGCATCCTGCAGAAACACTCAACCCTATAGACCACACCTACCTCTTAATAATATATATAATATATTATCAAATTTTATCCATTCAATTATTAAAAAATCAAAATTCCTCACCGCCCTATAAACCAGAACTACACCTTAATAATAATATCTATAATATCCAGTGTCCATACAACATGGGTGTGCCTTGGCATTTCCTAAAACAAGTCCATATAGCTTATGAAAAAATCCATATGGAATCCTTTCCCTTCATACGAGGACCATTCTGTGCTTGCAAAGCTACAAATAGATGTAACCAATTTTGAACACAATTAATATTACCACGTTCTCTGATGGTTGTCTTAGGCGACAAATATAGACTACAAATGTAGTCTGTTCTCAGAAGATCGTAGTATACTTTATCTTCAGAATATGGAGTTTCATGCCATATATTTGGGTAAAATGAAAGGTTATGGTCATATTAAGATGTAGGTCATTCCCACTACCTGACAGAGAAACATTGGAGTTACCTATGTTACTAGAGATAAAAAAACTAAACGACAAATGGGAACGGAAATGAACTAGAAATATGGCTCAAGAGTCTTCAGGATTTGAGAGGTGAATCCCCATTCCTATCATATAAAATTGATTAGTAATGTACTAGTGTAGTGCCAGTGGCAAGAGGGGAATAGAGAGGGAACTTTATGCAACTATCCTCTACCAACAGTTTTGAACATACTTTTCAAGGTCTGGAAAATATGAAAAATACATGAAAAAGTACACTAAACCTGCTAGGTTTCGGTAATGTCATGGAAGAAATGAGAGGAAGGTTCATGATTTTTAGAAATAGAGGGTGGAGAATCCTTACAAATTGTTGTAATGAAGTACATAATGCAACCACCGCAACACACAAACTCTTTTGAGATTGACATTCACAACCGTGACAGTGCAGACAACAACACTAATAACCACAAAAATCACATCTACCTTGACCTCTCTTCTATAATTCTTGTTGTGGAGAATCCATTCCATCAAACAAACCATAGAAATTATGCTCAACTTTGAAATATGTACCTAGAAAATCCACAAGCTCGAGATAATAATTAGTTTCAAAGATATGATGTTGAATCAAATTAATGCATATTTGCGAAGGGAGCAGATTGAACAATGTTCTGAATTGATAAAACCCAACTGAATATATTTTCACCTGATCAAATAATATAAAATAATTAATTAATCATATTAGTTTAAAATGATTCAAAAGAATGTGAATATCCTCCACGCCTCAATTTTATTCTTGTTTTACACCTCTCAAATATATTCTACTCTTATCAAATATACATATATTATTGTAGAAATATTTTTCAAGAAAAGATATATCACAATTTAACTTTTCTTTTTTAATTAAGAATACATTTTTTTCCAGAATACACTTGCCACTTTTTAATAATATAACAAATTTAATATAAAAACTCCAACTACCAACTTGAAAATTTTAACATTGAGGATCGACATCTATAATGCTACATATTCTCTTAGTGATTTTAGTTCTACTTTGTACTCATTCCTATCCCACCTCGCAGGAAAGGTTTTTTTTTATAATAAAAAACTAATAAGTTATACATAAATCCCTTTTTATGGAGGAAGCATCATGTGCTTCAGGAACTAGGTAGTGGCTTATGAGGAGGATAAATCTCATGCTAGGCTCATGCCCACTCGCTAAATAAATGTCCCAACCATATTTTGCATGAGGATGAAGGGTACCAATCCCAATGACCAATGACCACCAGCCCCAAGAATGGAGACGAATAATGGGGAAGATGAAGAGAGCTAAGTATGGAATATATTGGACATGCTACTTCAATCAATGCTTTGCCAATAGTGCCCTTCCTAAAAGCCTAGGGCCTCAGAGGAGGTCCCACTAGACTAAAGTCAAAGACTAGCCTCTGAGGTGAGGGAATAAGAATATAGTTGAGATCGATTAGTCATCTAGTTTCCCCATAGATCAATATTAGTATGCTCGTAACATTAAGTGAAAGCACATGATTGCAAAATGGTTAAAGTAGTTGTTGATGGATGAACTATACGTCAAAAAGGAATTTCGGATGGGAGAGAAAATTCTGACCAGAGCAACAAATGGATAGTCCTAGCATCAAGTTATGTGTTGATCATATAGGGTTGCTAGTTGGCTCTCAAAGGAGGAGAAAGGTTTTCTCCTATGGGTTACCAACTTTTTGGTGGATAACAAGGCCATAACCAACTACCAGGGTCTTGAGAAAATACCTAAGAAAGAAACACTTTACATAGATCACTAAGCATGGTCTACTGACAATACAAAATGTTACATTGCCACATAAAGGAACAACTGATCTGAATTGGATCCATGAAAATTAAGAAAGTTCTATGACCGTTTCAAATCATGATAGACTTCAAAAACCTTGTAAACAATGAGCTATCAGGACGGACCTCTAGACAATGGCAGTTTGTAGCCAGCATGAAACAATGAGGACCTCGGTCAAAGCCCGCTGATCGAGGCCCATGGAGACCGTGCAGTGGCGCAAACTAGCAATTGGGAAATCCAGATCAGAAAACGAAGGCCATTTCTGATGCGCAATTCGCACAAAGCGCTTTGCGAGAAAAACCCCTCGAGAAAGAAAAGCCTTGAGCACTCGGTCACAAGGGGAACCGAAAACCATGGGGAAGTGATAAAACTGACAGGCGGGTCTTGTGCTCCAAAATTGGTGGAATATCGGAGGCGTTTCAGGTGGTAAGTGGGTTTGTCCAAAGACCCAGTAATTGTGTACGATGAATGACGCATGTCCGGCAGATGAGAGAGAAAACCGCTCTCATAGCAGGCTAACATTTCAGCAAGTCATCCGTGCGATAAGAGCGATAACCATAGGATCTGGGGGCCCCAGATCTAACGGCGGAGATTACACGCGATGGGAGACCCGATTTGGTGGAAGAATGAGTTGAGGCATATAAAGATTTGAAGTCCGATTTGACCGCTGAGTTGGCGGATGAATCATTTCACAAAGTAACCGAAATAACGACCATTCGAGGAAGAGCTGGCACTCAGTTTGTAAGGAGACAAGTGGTCACCTCCTTGTGAGACGTTACACAGTAGCGCTGACATAGAGGCAGAGAATTCCAAGCGGATAGAGGCAGGTGATCCGAAGGGCCGGGAGAGGAAATGAACAGTCAAGGGACGGATTGGCATTAAGCCACAAATAGACAAAGAACATAAACAAGAAGACAGGGAGAGAGTGAGACAAAGGATATAGAACAAAGAGCAAAGCAAGTAGCAGAGAACAGAGAGTCGAGCTGACCTGCAAAGCTAAGGCAGCATCAAGCAAACAAAAGGCTTGAGAGGTTCAAGCAATCCCTGTGAGGATATCTATTGGAACTGAGTACCAAATTGGACTCATCCCATTAAGATTAGTTGAGGTCGAGACTTGGTAATGGGGAGTCTATGTACTCTAGTGGCTTGGGGAATCCAAGTACCACCCTACTAAGCATCATCTGTTACAGGAGATTCAAATTGAGCTCCCCATTGAAAAAACTTTGCTTAAAGACATAATAAGAAAAGGCCACCACTGAAAGCTAGACCAAGAGACATAGCCCAAGAGGATTGGGTGAACTCCTTATTAAATTGTTGTGTTTTGCATTTGCTTGCTGTGTTTCTCTTACTGTTTCCAATTGCCTGTGTATTTCGCAATATTATCGATCCGTTGCTTAAAATAACATAGGCACACACCAGCACATGAGTCTGTAATACCTACATTAATTAACTAAGATCATTCATAGGGTGATTTCAAATCAAGTGGTATGAGAGCTTTAGGCTGTTAAGGTTAGAAAAGCTTGTGTTGGATTTAGCTGTTGAATGCTAACTAGATCAAAGCTCAAATTAGGAGAAGGAGAGTTGGTCAAATCTAAAGCTGAAATTGGGAGAGTTTGTTGGGTCCCGATAATATTAGTGATTACCCCATTACTATTGTAGTTATACCCCTTATTTATATTGTTATGCCCCTATTACCCCCATGTTGTTATTTCTGTGCCCCATAGAATCCCTCTTTTGTTATTTTTGTGGCTTTATATTATTATTGTTAGGTCGTCTGGATTATATTGTGACTCCTTAGACTCCTATATATAAAAAGGAAGTTTTGTCATTTGTATCATCCAAGAATTGTTCATTTATGTAATGTAAAGGAGGTTGCCCCCTCGAAGAGGCTAAATTATAAGGTGTTGATCTATCTTTTCTATCTTTTCTTGAGCTGGTTTCATAACATTTGGTATCAGAGCTTTGGATTCTAGGGTTTCGCTGCTCCAAACAGGTCATCGTGGAATTTTCGCTATAACTTTTTTTTTTGTGATGTTTCAGAAGTCACAAAAAAAACCCATTTGAAAAGACATCGCGCTGAACCTTGGGTCCGAATTTCAGAGCTTTTCGCGCTATTTTTGCGGAGTTATGATCTGAGGAAGTTGGTATTTTTGCAAACTCCTGAATTACATTCCAAACAGGTGACCTGGGGAAAATCGTCATAACTTTCTCTCTAGGGATCGAATTGAAATTTCGTAAGAAGGTACAGAAAGAGCACGAACTGTAGTTTCTTGTATGTATTTTTCAGATCTAGAGGTCGAAACAGTGACTCGTGGCACGTTGTAAAACTTCGTTCTACTAAACTAGTCTATAATCAAGTCACGGTGGGAGATTTTGCATAACTCTTCCTTGGAGAATCCAATTTGGGTCAGACTTGTGGCATTGGAAAGAGGACACAGAGGACTACTACAGCTCACAAATTCAGAACTAGATGATTGGAAGGTACAACGATACATTAGAGGCAATATCGAGCTCCTACAAAGTGAGAAAAGGTGTGTAAATTTTCTTAAATTTTTGCTTAAGCTTGGTTTGAAAATTTATTTTGAAGGAATTCAAAGGGCATAGTAGATAATTATTATCGGTAACTGATGCCCCGAAAGAAAATGCAAACACCTAGTAAGGAACGTGAAAGCTCTAGCATGACTCATGAAGAAGAGGAAGAAATGCTACATGATATATCAAAATTACAAGAACAAGTGAAACACATGTCACGCTCACAAAAGCTAACAGAAGCTAAGATAAATGGCGTGGAATCTAAGATAAAGGGCATGGAAGCTAAGATGGATGATTCGAAAAGAGACATGGCAGATTTGAAGACAGACAGGGACGAATTGAAGATAAATATGAATAAGTTGCTACAAGAAATGGGCACTAAGGGCAAAAGGGTACTAAAGGAAACTCATGATGAGAATAAAAGAAATGTTAATCATGATTCCATAGACACTAATGTTGGATCGAAGACTCACCATATTCCAAAAATCGATACGAGGAAGTTTGATGGCAAGGATCCTGCCACATGGATATTACAGATGGAGCAATTCTTCGATCTCAATAATGTGCAAAACACACAAAAGGTACGTATGGCAACTTTATATTTGGAACCAAATCAGTTTGTATGGTATCAATGGCTTTGATCTCGTAAACAATTTATCACTTGGGCAATTTTTACGAAAGAATTGGTAGCACATTATGAAGATACAAAAAACAACACTTTTTTTAGCCAATGGATAAGTCTCAAACAAAAGGGTTCAATAATGGAGCACATTGAGGAGTTCCAAAAATTGAACATTAGGGTAAAAGATATTCCAGAGGAGCATAGGATTGATGTGTTCATAGGGTCTTTAAAGGATAATATCCAACATTATGTTCGCCTTTGGGAACCTGATTCATTAGAGAGGGCATTCAAGTTAGCAAGAAAAATGGAAAGCAAAATTATGGCAACCAGGAAGCATACCACTCACAACTATAAAGACGGAAGTGTTGTTGCTCCTAGTCTTCCACAACCTATAAGGTTGACACCACAACAATTCGAAGAAAAAAGAGCAAAAGGCCTTTGTTACAGTTGTGATAGCAAATACACTAAACGCCATAAGTGTGCTGAGAAGAAATTATTCTACATAGATTGTGAAGAGGAAAAAGAAAGGGAGCAAGAAAGGTCAAAAGAAGAGGATATACTCCAGGAAAAAAGCCTAGATGAAGAAAAAATAAATCCAACCATATCTTGTAATGCATTAGCATGAATTACCACTCCTCAAACCATCAAGATAGAAGGACAAATCAAGAAGAAAAAGGTAATAGTTTTGATTGATTCAGAAAACACCCACAATTTTATTCATTGTAAGGTAGCAAAAGAATTGAATTGATTCCTATATCTAGCACCAAAGTGTCAAGTAATGATTGCAAATGGAGGGACAATAAATTTCTCTGGAAAGTGCCATAATATCAAGCTATCCATGGGAGAATATGTATTGACTAGCCCAATGCTTTCCATTCCAATGGGAGGTGTTGATGTTGTACTAAGAGTCCAATGGCTACAATCCTTGGGTACAATAGCTTTTAATTTTCAAGAACTTTTCAATAGATTTTCTACGGAAGGAAAGGAAGTTGAATTAAGGGGTATTGTAGGGAAACTAGGAAAGATAATCAGCTCTAATGGTATGACAAAGCTTCTAAAAAAGGAGCAAAGAGGTGTAATTGCACAATTGTGTTCGCTAGATGTTTCCACATTGGAATCATCTATTTCTCCAGATCTCCAAAAAGTCTTGGACAATCATTCCAAGGTATTTGAGACCCCCAAAGATCTCCCACCTATGCGTGATCATGATCATACTATTCATCTGATTCCAGGAAGTGTTCCTCCAAACATCAGGCCGTACAGATATCCCTATGTCCAAAAAAGTGAAATTGAAAGTATGGTTGCAGAAATGTTAGAGGCTGGTATAATTCAACCAAGTCAAAGTTCTTTCTCTGCTCTAGTAGTATTGGTGCACAAGAAGGATGGATCATGGCGCATGTGTCCAGATTATAGGGAGCTCAACAAGCTCACTATTAAAGATAAGTTCCCCATTCCTGTCATTGATGAATTATTGGATGAATTGCATGGATCAATTTACTTCACCAAGTTGGATCTTCGTTCGGGATATCATCAAATCAGAATGAAGATTGAAGACATTCTGAAAACGGCATTTAGAACTCATGAGGGTCATTATGAATTTTTGGTCATGCCTTTTGGCCTTACCAATGCACCTTCAACATTTCAAGGTTTGATAAATTCAATTTTCAAACCATTCCTTAGAAAATTTGTGTTAGTATTTTTTGATGATATATTAATCTACAGCAAGTCTTGGAAGGATCATGTTGAACATGTTGACAAGGTGCTACAACTATTGGAGGAGAAACAATTATTTGCAAAAAGGTCCAAATGTTTCTTTGGAGTCCAGGAGGTGGAATATTTGGGTCATATTGTATCTCATGAAGGAGTTAAGGTAGACCCTAGCAAAATTAAAGACATTAAGGAATGGAAAATCCCCACATCCATAAAGAATCTGCGAGGATTTCTTGGGTTGACAGGGTATTATCGCAAATTTGTTAAGAATTATGGGAGAATAGCAGCACCCCTAACAACATTATTGAAGAAAGATGCATTTTCATGGACTCTGGAAGCAACAAATTCCTTTGAACATCTTAAAGAGGCAATGTCCCAAGCACCGGTCTTAGCTACACCAGACTTCACAAAAACCGAGGAAATGGAATTGGTGTTGTTCTAATGCAAGATGAAACACCCATTGCTTTTGAAAGTCGTCCAATCAAGGGAAAGTTTTTAAGCAAAGCTATTTATGAGAAGAAAATGTTGGCAATACTCCATGCACTTAAGAAATGGCGACCCTACCTAATGGGAAGACACTTCAAGGTAAAAACGGATCATGATAGCCTTAAATACTTTTTAGAACAAAGATTATCCTTTGAAGAGCAACAAAAGTGGGTCACAAAGATGTTGGGTTATGACTTCAAAATCATCTACAAAAAAGGGAAGCAAAATGTGGTGGCAGATGCACTCTCAAGAAAGGATGAGGATGTGGAAGCATTTTTGTGCGCCATTTCTATTATCCAACCAGATTGGATAAATGAAGCAAGGGAGGAATGGAAGAATGATGAAGAAGTGTGGGAATTTATTCGAAAGCTACAACAAGACTCCAGTATGTCTGATACATTTAGCTGGAAAAATGATTCGTTATGGTACAAAGATCGCTTATACCTCTGTAAGAATTCCGAGCTAAAACAAAAAATTCTTATGGAATTGCACACTTCTCCTTTAGGAGGGCATTCAGGATTTTTAAAAACTTACCACAGGGTTAAGAAGGAATTTTGTTGGGATGGCCTTAAATCAGATATTCAAAAGTTTGTGGCGGAATGTTTGGTTTGCCAACAAAATAAAGTTGAAACAATTAAGACACCGGGTCTATTACAACCTTTATCCATTCCAAGCCAACGTTGGGAGGAGGTTTCAATGGATTTTATCACAGGTTTACCCAAGTCTGATGGAAAGAGTGTAATCATGGTGGTAGTTGACAGACTTACCAAGTATGCACACTTTTGTGCATTATCACATCCATTTAAAGCTAGTACAGTTTCTACTGCATTTATGGAAACAATTCAAAAGCTACATGGAAACCCAGAGATTATTGTAAGTGACAGAGATCCCATTTTTACTGGAAATTTTTGGACAGAATTATTTTCTTGTCTTGGTACTCAGTTGGCTCATAGCTCATCTTATCATCCTCATTTTGATGGGAAAACTGAGATAGTAAACAAGTGTTTGGAAGGATATCTTCGTTTCTTTGTATCTGATAAACAGACACAATGGGTCAAATGGTTTCCTCTGGCTGAATGGTGGTATAACACTTCCTTCTATACAACAACAAAAATGACCCCATTTATGGCACTTTATGGGTATCAACCACCATCCATCACATCATATTTAAGAGAAAATTCTAAGGTTCAAGCAGTGGAACATCACATTGAACATCAACAACAAGTCCTCCAACTCTTAAAGGATAACCTCATGTTGGCACAAAATAGAATGAAACAACAGGCAGATCAACATCGCAGTGAAAGAAGTTTTGATGTAGGTGATTGGGTATTCCTACAGCTACAACCATATAAGCAAATGTCCCTAAAGCAAGCTAAGAAGGATAATAAATTATCACCAAAGTATTATAGTCCATACAAGGTGTTGCAAAAGATTGATACTATGGCATACAAATTGGAACTTCCTGCAGCTTCTCGATTGCACCCAGTTTTCCATGTTTCATGTTTAAAGAAGGTTATAGGCGACAAGCTCCCAATTCAAACAATATTGCCAGAACTTGATGAGGAAGGAAAAATTATATTGAAACCGGAAGCAGTCACAGAAATAAGAACTCGACAGCTACGAAATCGATCAATTTTAGATTATCTTATCAAGTGGAAGAACTTATCCGCTGAAGATTCCACATGGGAGAATGAGAATTTTATGCAGAAGTATCCAGAACTACTCAAGCATTGAGGACAACACTTTTTTGAAGGAGAGGGGCATGTTGGGTCCCTATAATATTAGTGATTACCCCATTACTATTGTAGTTATATTCCTTATTTATATTGTTATGCCCCTATTACCCCC
The DNA here is from genome assembly GCA_031772625.1 of Pinus tabuliformis. Classification (NCBI taxonomy): domain Eukaryota; kingdom Viridiplantae; phylum Streptophyta; class Pinopsida; order Pinales; family Pinaceae; genus Pinus; species Pinus tabuliformis. The sequence continues at coordinate 842,258,968 of CM062811.1, forward strand.
ATGTTGTTATTTCTGTGCCCCATAGAATCCCTCTTTTGTTATTTTTGTGGCTTTATATTATTATTGTTAGGTCGGCTGGATTATATTGTGACTTCTTAGACTCCTATATATAAAAAGGAGGTTTTGTCATTTGTATCATCCAAGAATTGTTCATTTATGTAATGTAAAGGAGGTTGCCCCCTCGAAGAGGCTGAATTCTAAGGCGTTGATCTATCTTTTCTATTTTTTCTTGAGATGGTTTCATAACAGAGTTTATCCTCAAAAGAGAATGTTAGAGGAAGGTTCAGTGGGGCCAGGCCCTCAATTCATACATAGTTTCCTAGCCATAAGGTCCATGGTAGAGGAAATGTATAAGGATTTTAGAAAACATAAGGATGGAGATTCATCAGGCTCTGAACAAGATAAAGGAGAAGAAGAGTCTCTCCTCCATGACCACTCAAAAGGCAAAGGGAAAAAAGAAAGCTTTCTCACACCCTAATAGCCCTGAACATAAAAAGAATACATCTTTGATTAAACTAGATGTTAAATTTGATTTACCAATATATGATGGAGAGTTGAATGCTGAAAAGCTGGACAATTGGATTAGACAAATAGATGTTTATTGTCAAGTGCAGAGTATCGATTCAGAGAAGAGCAAGATTCAGTTGGCAAGCCTACACCTTGGAGGCATTGCCTTAATTTGGTGGGAAGGCAGGACCCAAGCCGACATGAAGAGACATGGTAAGACTCTTTTTGTTTGGAGTCAATTTGTTTCTACAATCAAAAAGCAGCTCTATCCACTAGCCTACATGTAGTAAGCCATGATGAGCTGGCAAACTCTTTGACAATTGAAAGGGAAAAGTGTACATGGTTACACCCAAGAATTTAAGAAGAGAGCATTGATTCTAGGAATCTCATTAGACTCACCTGAGACTCTGTTAATGTACATTGATGGTCAACACAGCTACATGAGGCACACTATCCTCATGTTTAAGCCCACTAGTATAGATGAGGTATATGTTCAAGCTACTCATCTAGAAGCTAGAGGAAAGAATGGAAACCCAGAAGTTGGGGGATCATCCCAACCCACTGCAAGTAAGAATAAGGAGAAAAGAAAACAAAAATTGAAAGCAAGGAAGGCCCACACTGCACAAAAAAGAAAGTCTTCATGCACTCACTATAAGAAGGATGGGCATCATGATGAGCACTGTTGGGTTCTGCATCCGGAGCTGAGACCTAAGAAGTTCGAGGGCAAGAAGAAGAAGATTGTTGCATCTATTCAGAAAGATTTGGGGTTGGACTCAGGAGATGAAACAACCATTGCAGCCACACGTATAAAAGGTAAGGATTCTGAAGCATCTACTGGTAATCCTGCACAATCTACTATTAATGAAGAAAATGAGAGAAAAAGACATGAGCTTTTCCATATTCAAGTTATTTCCAAACATCAAAAGATTGATACTTTGTTTGATAGTAGTTCACAAGTAAATTTAATTTCTGAAGCAATTGTAAAGAAGTTGGGATTACTGACCACACCTCACAAGAAACCATACCCATTATAATGGTTAAGTGATAAAGCACAACTACAAGTGACTAGACAATGCAAACTCAAGTTTTATTTTGGATCAACATTTGTAGATGAGGTTGAGTTAGACATAATTCCTTTGGATATATGTGGAATTGTTTTAGGAAGTCCTTACTTGTATAACAGAAAAGCTATTTTCTATAGAGCTGAGAACAAGTATCTACTCGTTAAATATTTAATCGAATACTTTGTAAGAGCTCATAAGCTCAAGAATAGTTACACTCTCATAAACTCAGGGCAAATGAAACGAATGATAAATTCATGCAAACAATTTTTACTGATGGTTGTAAAGGAAAAGAAACCTGATAAAACCAATGTATTTGAGGGCTCTGATGCTAAACAACAAGCTGATTTAGAAAAAGTTGTTTCAGAATATGATATCTTGTTTCAAGAACCTAAAGGTCTACCACCCAAAAAGGAAATAGTGAATGAAATTAATTTGCAGCAAGATGCTCCATTGCCTAACATTGGAATGTATAGGTTGTCCGCTTTAGAGAATGCAGAAATCAAGAAGCAGGTGCAAGAGTTGCTCGAGAAGGGATTCATCAGACCTAGCACATCACCATGTGGATCTCCAATCGTTTTGGTGAGAAAGAAAGATGGCTCATGGAGAAGGTGCATTGATTACCGAGCCCTGAATAAGATAAAAATCAAAAATCGTTATCCCCTTCCTCGCATAGATGATCTCTTAAATCAATTGAAAGAAGTTGTTTATTTTTCCAAGTTAGACTTGCATAGTGGATATCATCAGGTCAGAGTGGCAGAACAAGATGCATGGAAGAGTGATTTCAAAACAAAGCAAGGATTGTATGAGTGGCTGGTTATGCCTTTTGGCATAACTAATGCTCTTGCTACTTTCATGAGATTAATGAATTATGTACTGAGACCTTTTCTTGATGATTTTGTTATTGTGTATCTAGATGACATTCTGATATCTAGCAAAACATGGGAAGAACACTTAAAGCATGTTAAGAAGACACTAGATGTTTTGAAAAGAGAAAAACTTCATGTTAAACTCTCAAAATGTGAATTTGGCAAAACATCTTTGAATTATTTCGAACATATAGTAGGGGGTGGTGAATTGAAGATAGATCCCTCTAAGGTGGCAGTCATTGTAAACTGGCCTAAACCCAAATCTGCTACATAAGTTAGGAGATTCTTAGGAGCAGCACAATATTGGAGAAAGTTCATTTCTAACTTTTCCTTAATTGCAGCTCCCTTACATGATTTAACATGATTGCACAAGGTGTTTCATTGAGGAGGCAAACAGCAGAAAGCCTTCAACACCTTGAAAGAAAAGATTAGTACAACACCAGTACTAGCACTGCCTGATCTTCAAAGACCATTTGAGATCCAAACGAATGCCAGTGACTATGCCATGGGAGTAGTGTTGACACATCATGGTAAACCCATATGTTATCATTCTAAGACATTTAATTCTATAGTAGTTAACTATCCCACATATGATAAAGAATTGTATGCATTAGTACAGAGTGTGAAAAAGTGGAAACATTACTTAATGGGCAAAGAGACAGTTATACATACTAATCATCAACCACTTCAATATCTACACTCCCAAACTAAGTTGTAGCAATCAAGACACTATAGATGGATGGGTTTTCTACAACAGTTTCAATTGGTCATCAGATATAAAAAGGGCATACACAATAGAGTTGCAGATATGTTATCTAGACCCATTATAAATGCATCTACTATACTTAAGCATAATTCTTTGTTACATGAGAGCTACATTGAACAATATGCTCAAGATATAGACTTTAAGGATGTATATGCAATTTTAAGTCAAGGAAAACGAGTAGAAGAATTGGACTATCATTTAAAGGACCGACTCCTACATCATTGTGGGAAGCTATGCATTCCACAAACTAAAAGAGTAAAGATAATTCAAGAAGCACACACTTCTCTAATATCAGGTCACTTTGGGGTAAGTAAAATAGTTGCACAGCTGCAAAGATTTTGTTATTGGCCAAAAATGAACGAGGCAATTTCTAGATATATAAAAGGGTGTACTATGTGTGCTAAAAGCAAGCCCATCAATAGAAAACTAGGCTTGCACACTCCATTACAAGTTCCTTCTCATCCTTGGGAAAGTGTTTCTATGGATTTTGTTGGAGGACTGCCTAAATCTAGGAAAGGTCATGATTATCTGTATGTTGATGTGGATAGGTTCAGCAAAATGTGTATTTTGATACCTTGTAATAAATAGATTACAACTAAACAAACTGTAAAATTGTTCTTTCAACATGTATGGCTTCATTTTGGATTACCCACTTCCATTTTATCTAATCGAGACACCTGATTTGTGGGGAAGTTTTGGTCAAGTCTGTGGGAACTGATAGACACCAAACTAAAGAAAAACACAACTTTCCATCCCCAAACTGATGGCCAGACAAAAGTAGTCAATAGGACTGATCCATTTACTCAGAGGATATTGCAGTAAGCATCCTAAGCTTTGGGATGAACATTTGTGTTGTGTGCAACATGCTTACAACCAAGACAAACATTCTTATATACAGAGATCTCTTTTTGAGACCTGTTTTCGTTTCACACCAAGGTCTCCTTTGGATTTTGTCTTTGGTAAGGACACAACAGTTGAGGGACACAACGATGTGAACAAGGCAACTAGGTTCATTGAAGAAATCCAAGAGATCCCCCAGGCAGTATAGGAACAACTGGAAAAGAGCCAGGCCAAATACAAGGCAAGGCATAACAAGCATCGAATGGAGCATAGTTTCCAAGTTGGTGATCAAGTTTGGCTATATATCATCCAGGACAAAATGCAAGGTGAAGGTAAAAAGTTAAAGCCTATCAGGTATGGACCTTTCAAGATACTTGAGAAAATTGGTGAGAATGCTTTTTGCCTTGATCTACTAGCTTACATGCACATCTACTTAGTCATAAATGCAGACAGCTTGAGACTATTTGAACCTTCGTTAATTGAATATCCTGAAGAAGAGAGTCAATTGCCTTCCATTGATGACCTGCTACCTGAATATCTTAATGAATTGCAGGAAGACACAGTTCTTGACAGGAAGGTGAGAACGACGCGCAGGGGAGATGTTGAGTACCTCAAAATTGGGCTCAAGGGTTCAAAGCCAAGCAGTGCAAAATGGATAGAGATTGGACAGGTGAGAAAGTTGTATCCTCACTTAGTCGATGCTTGAAAACTAACTTTTGGTGGTCCAAAAGCTTTTTAAGTGGGAAGGTCATGATCCGAATTTGATCCATGAAAATTATCAGAGTTCTATGATTATTTCAAATCATGATAGACTTCAAAAACCTTGTAAACAATGAGCTATCAGGATGGACCTCTAGACAGTGGCAATTTGTAGCTAGCACAGAACAATGAGGACCTCGGTCAAAGCGCGCTAACCGAGGCCCATGGAGACCGCACAGTGGTGCAAACTAGCAATTGGGAAATCCAGATCAGAAAACAGAGGCCATTCCTAATGCGCATCGCTGGGAAAAACCCCTTGAGAAGGAAAAGCCCCGAGCGCTTGGTCACAAGGGGAACCGGAAAACCATGGGGAAGCGTTGAAACTGACAGGCGAGTTCTGCGCTCCAAAACTGGCGGAATATCGGAGGCGTTTCGGGCGATAAGCGGGTTTGTCCAAAGACCCAGCGATTCCATATGATGAATGACGCATGTACGGTGGATGAGAGAAAACCGCTCTCATCGCAGGCTAATGTTCGAGCAAGTAATTCATACGATAAGAGTAACAACCGTAGGATCTAGGGGCCCCAAATCTAACGACGGAGATTGCACCCGATGGGAGACTGGATTTGGCAAAAGAATAAGCTGAGGCATATAATGATTTGAAGTCTGATTTGACTGCTAAGTTGGCAGATGAATCATTTCACAAAGTAACAGAAATAATGACCGTTCGAGGAAGAGTTGGCACTCAATTTGTAAGGAGACAAGTGGCCACCTCCCTGTGAGACATTAAACAATGGCGTTGACGCAGAGGCAGGCAATTCCAAGTGCACAAAGGCAGGAGATCTGAAGGGTTGGAAGAGGAAATGAACAGTCAAGGGACGGATTGGCTTTAAGCAACGAACAGACTCAGAACAGAAACAAGAAGACAAGGAGAGAGTGAGACAGAGGAGACAGAAGAAAGAGCGAAGCAAGTAGTAGAGAATAGAGAGTTGAACTAACCTACAGAGCTAAGGCAGCATCGAGCAGAAAAAAGGCTTGAGAGGTTCAAGCAATCCCTATGAGGATATCTGTCAGGAACTGAGTACCAAATTGGACTCATCCCATTAAGACCAGTTGAGGTTGAGACTTGGTAAGGGGGAGTCTGTGTACTCTAGTGGCTTAGGGACTCCAAGTACCACCCTAATAAGCATCATCTGTTACAAGAGACTCAAATTGAACTCCTCATTGTAAAAACTCTACTTAAAGACACAATAAGAAAAGGCCACCACTGAAAGCTGAACCAGGAGACGTAGCCGAGGAGGATTGGGTGAACTCTTTATTAAATTTTTGTGTTTTGCATTTCCTTCTTGTGTTTCTCTTACTGTTTCCAATTGCGTGTGTATTTCGCAATCTTATCAATCTGTTTCTTAAAATAACATAGGCACACACCAGCACGAGTCTGTAATACCTGCATTAATTAATTAACTGAGATCATTCATAGGGTGATTTCAGATCAACAACTAATCATGTAACACTAGGCTCGAACATCAACTCAAAAATGTGTACAGGATCAACAAAATTTTTGGGGTAATATGGTGAAGAAAATGTGGCCACCTTGATGCAAATATGAGGGATAACACCCCCCCCCCCAAAAAAAGAAGAAGAAGAAGAAAGAACGGAAAAATAAAAATAAAAAAAATAAAAAGTGCTTAACCTACCCTAAACCCCAATCCTAACCTATGTATAGATGGGCCCCTCTATTTTTCTCACACCTTTCTCGTTGAGATTTGCAAGCTTATGAAATCTTGGGAGTTGTAGTGAATACTCAAGAGTATTGGTTCAGAATAGTTCTAGGGCAGATTCAGAGTGCTTCTTGGGAGGAATTCGAGTATTTCTTGGGCTAACTCAGAGCTATCCTGAAACTTATTTGGATTTGACAGACTCCTGTACCCAATTGCCTTGAAGTCCTCATCAGTCATCACAAGCCAAGCTCTAGGTTCCTACTTGAGTCCCTACCGTGCCTTTTACAACTTACATATAAGGTGCATTTTCTTCTTTTAGCATGGACCCTTGGGGCTGTAGCATGAAGACTAAAGCTCCATTTAGAAAGGAACTATTGGCATTCCCCTGATAAATCGTTCATTTGAACTAAGATGTCACCACTAAAACCAACTTGCTTGTCTTCATTTTACGTCATAATCAATGCCTAACTTCTGTGCAAAAGCTTTTACTACTAGTGGTTATATGATCAAGTGTGGACTTATCTAATGTGTTTGATTGGGTACTGTCGAAGGCATAAAAATGAGCTTTGGAATAAGGCATCAATAACTTTCCCCAATGATGCAGGACTGTCTACTACATAGATAATATCATGGTTTGATCATCACATTCTTTGTAGTCAATTCATTACATACGCATTGTACATTATCCCTCTAACTATTTTTCTATCATGACATCTTTCAGGTGTTTAAAAACTGAACATCTAACATTCAATAATTTCTTCTATCCATAGGACAAAATTGTTGGGAGTTGGAACCTATTAATGTAGCTAAAGAGCGGGACCATAAGCAAAGTGACTAGATTTATATAAGAAATCAATGGTATATAAATTTGATTTCCAAATCAGATTCTATTAAAACCATTTACAGTGCCATAATACATAACCAAATAACACTCACTATAGCCCAGTGGGCTATCTCGAGTGGTTTAATGGTTTGAGCTTCATGCAGAGGTCTTGGAGTCTATCTCCCAAACTAGCTGCTCCTATTTTGTGACTCAATTGATATTTCTCCCAGGTCCAGCACTGTAACCAATGCCATCCATGAAATGTACAGAAGTGCCCAAGGTTTCTCTATGAAATTTTCCGTGAAAAAAATAAAAATAAAATAAAATAAAATAAAACTACAATTATTCAATAGATGTTTAAAGTAGTTGTTGGGAGGAGTTCATTGTCAGATCCATCCAAGGGTTTCCAAACTAGAGAAACAAGGGCATGTGTTTGATTTATGGGCTAACATTTGAAAGATTTCTGTGAGGAGAGGAGTTGGTGGGAGTCCTTCTTATGGAAAGGCCCTGCACCTCTTCCTTTGTTTCTTAAAGTAGGCTTGAAATACGTGATTATAGATATATGATACATATAATATGTAAACGACTCACAACACCACAATATTGAACATTTGCATGAGACATAACTTTATTTATTTTCAATATATTTTTGCTTTTAAAAAGGCAAGATATGCTACCATGATGCAATACAATGATTAACCAACATTGGGCACTAAACAAATGACTTGGACCACGAATATTATGTACGATGACAATCATCCACTATAAACTATGATTATTAGCCACTCTCACACCCCTCATTTATGGTGACTCATTGAACATGCTCATGAAATTTGAGGTCACTGCACATGGTTAACATGCTTTGGTTAACACAATCTAGTATGGTGTGAGAGCCTTGCCTACAATGTAGGATTTCTAACACCCTTTACAACAACATTGCTTCATGAAAGGCATTTGACATTGTTCATCATTTTTCCTTTGTATATGATCTGAAAATGGGGCTCTTAGGCTTCTTGTCTAACTTACAAGAACCTCTCCCACTTCCAAAGCTTTAAATTTCCAAAGTCTATTTGAATAACCAATGCAGAAATAAGAAATGCTTGTAAATATGGGTGTATGCTGGTATTTGTTTTCAGCTAATTATTTACTTTAAAATTATTTTTTTTGTACTGATATGGGAAGGTACTTAAAATGATATATAAATGCATATAACAGTAGTTAAAGCAGTAGTAAAAACAAACACATAAGACAACAATATAATATGGAGTTCACCCTGATATCTTGGGCTACGTCTCGTTGAGCTCTAATAAGCTCGATTAAGCTCTCTCGGATTATGGCTTCAATTCTTTTACAAGTGCTACACTTAACTCCAATGTTTTATAAAGGAACATTGGGCTCAAAACACCATCTTATCCCTTGGCTCTTGGAGATCTTCGGCTTCTAGCTCTGGCTCTTGGCTTTGGCTCTGTCTCTTGCTATGGCTGTGGCTCTGACTCTAGCTCTGGCTCTTGCTCTGGCTCTCAGCTCTCACTTCTGGCGCTCGCTCTGGCTCTTGCTCTGGTTGTGGCTCTCAGCTCTCTGCTCTGACTTTTCTAAGCTCTTTCGCTCGGCCTTTGCATGCCTCTGTGAATCGCTCGATGTCTAAGCAACTCCAACAACAATATGCTGCTATCAATTGAGCTCTGGCTTTTCACTCGACCTCCGAGTGACTCCCCAGACTCTGCGCATTCAAAGTTTTTTTCATTGCTCGCTCTTTTGCTCTCTTCTACTGTCCCTCCTCTTTCTCTTTTTCTCTTCATCTCCCTTCTTTCGGCTGTTACAGTCACTGCATCACACCTCACAGGTAAATGGACACCTGTTCTGTAATGCATAAGTGTCAGGTTCATCAGAAACACTCGATCATTTGAAACGACCGTTATTTCCGTTTACTCCAAGAATGCCCGCGAAACACGAATCTCTTCCAACTCATCGTCCACGTCGGACTTCAAGCCTTTATGCGTCGTGGCTTATTTTCTCCCTTGGGTCCAATCTCCAATCAGGTGCAATCTCCGCCGTGCCTCCAGATCCGATGGTTATCGCTCTTATCGTGCGGTTGACTTGCTTGGAGGTTAGCTCGTGATGAGAGCAGTTTTCTCTCTCATCCGCCGAACACACGTCAATCACTCTATGGCATCACTGGGTCCTCTGACAAACCCGCTTACCACCCGAAATGCCTCTGATATACCGCTGGTTTTGAAGCGCGTGACCCGCTATATGTTTGTAGCACTTTTCCCACAGTTCTCTGGCTTCCCTTGTGACTGAGCACTTGGGGCCTTTCCATTTTGAGGGGTTTTGCCCAGCAAAGTGCTTGCGCTAATCGCACATCAAAAACAGCCTCCATTTTTCTGATCTGGACTTCCCACCTACCATTTTTGCACCATGCATAGTTCCCATGGGCCAACGGTCAGCGCGTTTTGAATGAAGGTCCTCGTTGCTCTGTGCAGGCTGCGAATTTTTGTTGTTCAGAGGTTACTTTTGATAGGCTTCAACATCCACAAGACTTTAAACTTCGGTATGAGTTTTTACAGAGTTCGGCTAGCTTTAAGAGAGTTTAAGGATCCAAATTCAAATCACGCCTTCCCACTAAAAGAACTTTTGGTCCACCAAAATACTGATATACTGATCTGAACAGTAAATGAGAGTAACAACACCCTCTTCTTTCAGGCTTCCTACACTTGCCTCTGCATAGTGCCTCTGAACCAAAATCTCTGACTACTTCCCTTCTTTGATGGGTTGGTTGTCTCGGGAAGAACTGTTTTCCTCCTTGACTTCATGTAGAACTTCTGCTATGAAGTTTACAGAAGGTAGTTTGAACTTCTTTGCCTTGATCCTTGATCCAGGGTGGCTCAAACAAATGTGAAGTACATATGCTCCACAAAACTTTCATTTGTACCTGTTTGAAAAGCTGCCAACAACAACTGTTAACAAAAGCAGGCATACAGACAACAACTGCATGGGCTAACTCCTGATTCAACAAAGAAACAGATTTCACATCTTGTGAACCCTTCGATGTCTTATATCTGCATACAAATAATGGACTAGATAACAAGCCAATAAAACATGCCTTTACAACAAATGACCCTTCAAGTCAAGCATGTAGGAAAAATACCTTTAGGACTCTTTTCCAAAAGATGAAACACTTCATCATTATCTCCATGTTGGAAACCAAGTTAACTTCTCCCAAGCCAACATTACATGCATCTCATGCTCATGCATGCATTCCATCTATCAACTTTCGCTTAAGTACAATGTACTTTCGAAGCTGAAATGAACATGTTGTTGCAACAATAAAGTGAGTTTCCTACTCAACCTCTTTCCATTTACCCTTTTGGTAAGATCCTACAACTTGCATTTATTCCACAAAGAAATGTAAACAGATGCATCAAAAGACATGTAGTCTTAATTGGATAAGAATTCTAACCATTTCTTACCAATCCATTTCAAAGGTCCCTCCTTTGTTTGCACATCAACATCAATATGTGAATCATCTTGAACCACATCAATCATGGAATCTTTATTTCCATCACTGCCATTTTATTTTTCCACCTTCTCCTTCAGCTTTGGTGGAAGCAGTGCTGGATTCAAAGTTCAACACCTTTTAGTAAGATGCCCTTGCTTATGGTAGTAAGTGCAACACATGCGCATCCTTTTGACAACATGATTTGCCTTATCCTGTGGACCTTTGGCTGCTTGCTTCTTTTCCTTCAAAAGTTTCCTGTATGTGACCATCCTCTTCCAACATCTAGAAACATAATGGTTATCCAAACCACAAAAGGAACATGCAATTATTTTTCCATGCTTTACAAAATCAAAAGGAATGTGTTTAAAACCAGATTTATACCAACCTCTTTCACCTTTATTGCCTTCATGAGGAGGTGAGACAAATGAAGAAGTAGCTCCCTTTGGAACACTATCACTTTCTTCAAGGCTGTCAGAGTTTCCACAACCCTCTGATTCAAGTATGTGCTTTTGAACACCTGCATCATGCGAATGATGTTTTGAGCTATTGCATTCCTCCTGAATACAATCCTCACACTTCTGAGGTAGAGGACCTGCAATGAAACTCCTCTTTGGAACTGTTTCAATGGCCTTCATGGCAGTTTTGGAACTCTCTCCATAAGACTGTCCATAGCCAAGACCCAAATACTTAGGGCTTTCCTCAACCATTATTGGCTCAACAATACCTTGTGCATGTTTGCCTAATCCTTTCCCTTCATAGCCCATCTTGGACATTAGCTTGGAACCTATGCCTCTGGTATGTTTCTCAAAAGAACCAATATGAGCATTCTTAGAAGAATTTGAAGACAAGTAGGAATGGTTTACCTCTTCTTCAAGCTGATACTTGGCCAAGGCTTCTTTTGCAACAAAGAGTTGTGACTCCAACTCATGCATCCTTTTCAGGTTCATACTTGCAATATGAAGTTGCCTCTCCATTTCCTGTAATTTTCCAGAAAGCATCTGCTTCTCTTCCTCCACGGAATTCAACTTCTCTCTAAGTATGCTACTCTTCCTTCCATCCTCATACATTTCTCTCACCATATCCATCATGGTGGACAAGTCTTACTTCATGTCTCCATCAAAGGAACTTCAGGAGCAAGGAGAATTTGAGAACTCACTTGTAGAAGTTGTCATTTTCAAAATGCACAAAAGAACTTCAAACAAGATTATTAAAGAGCTTATCTAGTAACCTCTTGCAACAACCTTTTGTGCTTCAAGGATTTCCCTGAGGTCCTTTGGGATAGAAGAATGACTTCAGCCTTTCTTCCTTCTTGCCCTTCTTGGACTGAGCTATCAATAGCTTTCCCTTCACTTCTGCAAATTCAAACAATAGTCAGTCTGCAACCAAGCATACAATCGATGAGGCAATCAATCCTTGACTATCCAAACACCTTTCAGACAAGCAATCTTTGCCCTGTCAATCAAGCATTCTGATACAACCTTCTTTGAAGGTGGGGTTAATCAATCTTAAGCTCTGATACCACCTCATCTGAAAATGGGGCTCTTAGACTTCTTGTCTAACTTATAAGAACCTCTCCCACTTCCAAAGCTTTAAATTTCCCAAGTCTATTTGATTAACCAATGCGGAAATAAGAAATTCTTGTAAATATGGGTGTATGCTAGTATTTGTTTTCAGCTGATTATTGACTTTAAAATATGTTGTTTGTAATGATATGGGAAGGTACTTAAACTGATATATAAATGCATATAACAGTAGTTAAAGCATCAGCAAAAACAAACACATAAGACAACAATATAATATGGAGTTCATCCTGATATCTTGGGCTATGTCTCCTTGAGCTCTAATCAACTCGATTAGGCTCTTTGGGATTATGGCTTCAATTCTTTTACAAGTGCTACACTTAACTCCAATGTTTTATACAAGAAAATTGGGCTCAGAACACCATCTTATCCCTTGGCTCTTGGAGCTCTTCGGCTTTCTAGCTCTAGCTCTTGGCTCTGGCTCTGGCTCTGGCTCTTGGCTCTGGCTCTTGCTCTGGTTGTGGCTCTGACTCTAGCTCTAGCTCTTGCCCTGGCTCTGGTTCTGGCTCTCAGCGCTCGCTTGTGGCACTCGATCTCGCTCTTGCTCTAGCTGTGGTTTGCAGCTCTCTACTCTGACTTTTCTAAGCTCTTTCGGTCGGCCTTTGCATGCCTCTGTGAATCGCTCGACCTCCAAGCAACTCCAACAACAATATGCTATTGTCAATTGAGCTCTCTAGCTTTTCAGTCGACCTCTGAGTGACTCCCTAGACTCTCTGCACATTCAGCGTTTTTTTCGTTGTTCACTCTTTGCTCTCTTCTACTGTCCATCCTCTTTCTCTTCGTCTATTCGTCTCCCTTCTTTCAACTGTTACAGTCCCTGCATCACACCTCATAGGGAAATGGCCACCTATTCCGTAACGGATAAGTTTCTGGTTCACCGGAAACACTCGATCGTTTGAAACGATCATTATTTCCATTTACTCCAAGAATGCCCGCGAAGCACAAATCTCTTCCAACTCATCATCCACATTGGACTTCAAGCCTTTATGCACCGTGGCTTATTTTCTCCCTCGGGTCTGGTCTCCCATTGGGTGCAATCTCCGCCGTTAGATCTGGGGCCTCCAGATCCGATGGTTATCGCTCTTATTGCGTGGTTGACTTGCTCGGACGTTAGCCCCCAATGAGAGTGGTTTTCTCTCTCATCCGCGAGACACGTGTCAATCACTATATGGCATCGTTGGGTCCTCTCACAAACCCGCTTACCACCCGAAATGCCTCCGATATACCGTCGGTTTTGGAGTGCGGGACCCGCCGTCTATTTTCAACGCTTTTCCCACAGTTCTCTAGCTTCCCTTGTGACTGAGCGCTCGGGGCCTTTCCATTTCGAGGGGTTTTGCCCACGCATCAGAAACAACCTTCATTTTTTATTTGGACTTCCCAACTGCCATTTTTGCGCCATGCAGAGTCCCCATGGGCCAACGGTCAGCGTTTTTTGACTGAAGGTCCTCGTTGCTCTGTGTTGGCTGCAAATTGTTGTTGTTCAGAGGTTATTTTTGATAGGCTTCAACATCCACAAGACTATAAACTTCGATATGAGTTTTTACAGAGTTCAGGTAGCTTTAAGAGAGTTTAAGGATCCAAATTCAAATCAGTATATGAGAAAGAAACTAAATGCTACTTCTTCCTTATCCAAGATAATTCTCTTGATTACAAATTGAACAATGTATCATGACATTGCCTTTCTCTCTTCGTGTGAACTTGCTTAATTAAGACCTAGATACCTTGTGAGATAAAACTCAATGTATGTATTGTATTTGGTATTGTGTCAATTATTCATTTTTTTTTGTCTTAATATTGTGTTAATGGCCTTCCAATGCATGGTCAATCTTGAATTAAAATTTTGACATGGAAAATCCCAATTTTGCAATTTTGGCAATCAGAGGCACAATGCACAGACAATGTGTATCCATCTTGGTATCCATCTTGGTGGACAGTGGGGCAACCCAAAATTTTATTGATGCATAGTTTGTGGAGTGTAGAGGTATTCAAAGATTTATATATATCCTGAATAAAGTGGGTGAGAGAGGATGCCCATGCTTCACCTCATTTGTCTTCTTGATTGTTGGTTCGATATGTTGAGGATATGGTCGATGGGACAAATGTTGAGGATATGGTTGATGGTTCGATATTGAATTCAAAATCCTTCCTTAACCCTTTAGCCAAAGAGATGTCTCCTCAAGTATCTCCAATAATATCCTATGAAGAGTCATAACATTTAACTTGGAATTATGGCCCACCATGATGATCTAATAATTAATGGAAATAACACTAGACCCAAATTTAGGGATTGGTGGATCATATGGTGGGACTATGCTAGTGGGAACCCTAAATAAATGACTTGAAAACCCCTTGATTTTCTACATTGATGGCATTAGTCTCCCAAATTTCTTGTTGGATACACAAGTCCTAGAAAACATGACAAGGAAGATGAGAGGGAGTTGACAAGGACATTAGGTTGTCCTAGAACATCATGCTTGTGAGAAGAGCACGAGGGGTTATTTGGTCTATGACTAATCTCGTGATAGGGAGGAAACAGCATTGTGATAGGGAGGAAACCGCATTGCTTTCTAGAAGGTGGAGGAAATGTTTGTGCAGACTCGCAAGGCGGAAAATAAGCATTCTATGGCTCAAATGTATAACTGATAACGAGATACAAATTGAATTAGTGTTATATGAGGATAATTGAACGAAAACTGTAAGTGTAGATATTTAGTATATAAATTTCCAGAAACTGAGTCTCCTTTTATGATTGTTATTAATGCTCTGTGAAATAAATTAAACTCACATTTTGTATGATGAAAAAACAAATAAAGGATCTTGATAATGACTCCAGAAGTAATTAAGCTATCTTGACTGATAAATAAATAGAAAAACAAAAAAGACAATAGAATTGCGGGAAAAATTAACGAGAGTAGGGAAACTTGGTTAGTCTTCTGGCCTAGCCTGGCAGTAGCCTAGCTAGAAGATAGTCTCGAAGTATTGAATGTTAGATGGAGGGTGTCGTTGGGTATAAACCTTAGAAAAATAAATAATGTAGGCATCATGTAGTATAATCTAGAAGTAAATACATAATAACCTGTTACAAATATAATTCACATTCTGTCAAACCCAGAAATTCAAGAGGAACAAGTCTATGATACTGTGAAGAATGAGAAAATTGCAGGAAGTAACAAATAGTAATAATAACCACATTCATAATCTTAGCAAAAGACAATCAAAAGAATTCTCAGTTTTAACCCCTCTAACTATTAACATGGTAGCACCATTCACAATATAGAAACTACTGTAACCATTAAACAATTAGGATTGCAGTACTATTAACCATATAGAGTCACTCTAATTGTATTGAAGCCATAATTCTAGAGTCAGACACAACCACATTAAAAAAAGTTTTAATGAGAGTTAATTTTCGGTCTAAAACCCTAATTAGCTAAGAAGGAGAAAAACTTAATGAAATTACATTACAGACCCAAAATTAATAACCAAGTCTAACATATGTGTCAATGGAGACCAAAAACTAGAATAGCTTCTCAGGCTCAAGTGGCCATTACGACCATTTACACTTTTAAGGAAACAGGACAAGCAAACCCTGACTCTTCATGTCACCATAAGTCTATGAAATACCTAGAAAAGGCAAAGTAATATAATCTTGAGCATGACCACTGGAAATTCTTCCGGCATAAGCGAATCGAGAGGTGGAACACCTGGGCAGACCCCAAAGCATTTAAAAAAGGAGGGTTGTTGAACTGTAGGTAACATATCATAAACATTCCATAAATTTCATAGATAATACCAAGTCATAATGGAGTCTTGGGTAGCCCAGTGAGGGTTAACAATGAATACATGATTTCCACCTCTTTCTGCTGGAACCATCACCCACCACAACCAGAACCATGCCACTTTGTCTGGTTGCATATCATTATCAGAACCCCAAGTAAAAAAAATGAAATCTGGAAACTTAGCTCTAATGTTCTTGGTGCCTTTGTCTGAATCATTTTATCTTTAGAAAAATGGATCGAAGCTCTCGTTGTTTGGGACAAGGTTTGTTGTTTATTTTTCTCCTTCGTGACCACTGCTTAGTACTTGGAGCTATGCCATCTTTAGATATAGCATGACCTATATATTGTACCTATCTTGGTAGAAATCACACTCGCTGAATTTCACATATAGCTTGTGGTCACATAGAGTTCGCAACACTATTTCCAAGTGTTGTTTGTGTTCATCCAATTTCTTAGAGTATACGAATATATCATATATAAAAATCAACGCAAACTATCTAAAAACTTGTTGAATATGTTATTTATTAAAAACATAAACGTAGTAGGGGCACTTGTGAGCCTAAAGCGTAAAACTATAAATTCATAATTATTGGATCTTGTTCAAAAGGTTGTCTTTGGAATATATTTTTCCTTAATGCTCAGCTAAAGATACCCGAAGTTGAGGTTAAGTTTTGAAAATATCAATGCTCCTTTGACTTGATGAAACAAGTCATCAATCCTAGAAAGGGAATATTTATTTTTAATGGTCAACTTGTTTAATTGATGGTAATCATTGCATAATCTAAAGGTTTCATCTTTATTTTTAATGAAGGGGATTGGTGCACTGCATGGAAACACAGTAGGTCATATATATCCTTTACTAAGCATTTCTTGCAATTACATTTTCAACCCTGTAAGTTCTAGCACTCATTTGATAAGCATAAGAGTTGCTCCCAATTTCAACTCTGCACAAATCTACCTCCCTTTTTAGTGGTAGACCCAAGATATCATCTGGAAAGACATTTGGGTAATCTCAAATAATATCCAACTCATCCACAAAGTTACCCATTTTGTTTGTTGAATGATCATCAACTTGTATGGAAAAAAGTTGGCACCCTTTCTTTGCAGCTCATTTTAACTATAATGTTATTATTTTCCATACATATATAGGTTTGGGTATACCTCTGATGACTTGTACTTCTCCACTTTCTATTGTACATGTAACAATTTTATTTAAACAATCCACAATAGCCCAGTGCCTCCAACCAATCCATCTCTATCAACATGTCATTAGAACCCAAAGGTAATATGTTCAGATTTACTTGACTTCCATTCAAGGCCACTAGGCAGGTCCTTACCCAATTTGTCACTTTCCTTTTTATTACTATGTCTAGCTAAACTTAGAATGGATTTATATATATGTTTCAAATTTAATCTTACATTTTAATTATGCAAGGGGTTCAACTCGAGCCAAGAGATTCTTAAGTAAGATTCTCTTTTTATTTAGCTCTAGGTCATGGTTGCTACAACGTGTGGATTAGAGTTGACTACTATCTTAATTGTGGAATCCTCTCTCGATAGAAGTTGGGTCTCTTTCTATTGCATTACATTCTTTTTAGCTCATGCTATGAGTACTTTCAAGTTGTAATTTGAGTAGTAGGATGCAGGCCTCAATTGTTCCATTCCATGCAAGGAGGATTGTTAAGTCCAAAATCCAAACTGAGTTTTTCTTTTGTATGCCCTCTATTTGTAGTCAATTTATTGTTCAATAACTTCCTGGTTTTATGGTTAGACTACTTCCAATATGTTGAACTTAGAGATACAACACTATTAGTTCATTCTATAATATTTTTGTCTATTATGTTTATATGTATAGGAAAGCACATTTGCAGTGATAATTTGTCTTATGTACTATCTTTTCCTTTTTAAGAATATATTCTAGACCAGAGAAACACATGGGAACTCTATAATCGGGAAACCTAGTCATTTTCTCTAGGTCCTAAGTACCTTTTTGTTTGGGACTACAGGACTAAAGGTTTTAACTATAGGATTCTATCATATGGTGTACTTTCTAAGCTATACAACAATGTTTTTATCTTCTTAAGACACTACTAAGTACTATATATATTCAATTTATGTAGGAACAATCGCAATAAATCATTCACTAAAACCTATATACTATTTGTCACCAACAAAAAATGCATATAATCAATACAACCATTCTCTATTATGTATACAACTTTCTCCCAGGCAGTCCTTTTAGGAAGAAGTTATCCTTTAACTAACCGCAAAAAATAATAACTCTGTAGAGTTGTTCTTTGGCTTTGCACCTAGAATCCCTGTCTGTCTTTCTTTCCCACTAGTATTTATCCATGAATTGTCTTTATTTCCCATAGTTAATTTCACAAAACTCACGCTATGGCATTTATCTCCAGCCATAGAAAAACGTATACTGCAGCAATAGAAAAACATATGCTGTGGTGTTTTTGGCCATGAAGGGATAGGGGAAACCCTGACACAATCTGTATCTTAGAGCCTGGTAGGAGGGGGCCCAAGTAAAAATTTGTAGCTGTAAAGCTACTTTCCTCAAGGACAAGACACTGCATTGAGGAAAGGCAGGATGCTACCTGGAGGAATCACTTGAGAACTAGTGAAAGTTCCTGTCAAGTAACTCTTGAGGTGTGAAAGTTGGATGGGGGGATTCTGGCCTAAGTGTCAGGTCTCATTGGTTGGGTGGCACATCTATTCTTCCTCTGTGGTTGTGGCAGGCCAATTAGCTTTAACAAATAAGTGATTCTGAACTTTTTATGCTGAATTTATTGAAAGTCTATCTTCCTTCTGTGAATGAAAAGCTTCAATGTGGATACATAGTAGTACTGTCGATGAAATTTTTTACTATGAATGAAAGTCCTTCTGTGGAAGGAATGTTTCCTGTGCAATGAATATTGTGGCAGTCATTGTAGAGGAAGGGTCATGTGAGAAGAGAAAATAAGAAAAATAGTAGTTAGAGTGAGGTTTGTCACTCAAGTCAGGACTCCATGAAGAATCCTTACAATGGGAGCAACAATTATACTCATTGGTGAGTCTAGGGGTAGTAGAACCCCTGGCAGAGACTTGATAATATACAATACCAAAATGTAAAGTATAAAACTCTTAGACTCTATATTAACGACAATTTACAAATAAAAAAAACATTCTCTATATTTCTTATAATTTGGAAAACAAGTTTGAAGGTCTGTAAACCAAATTTTAACAAACTCGAGCGAGGCCCTCTTGCATACTCCATGACCTTATACAAATTCATAAAACTTAGGAACAAAATTGAATGCTGAATGCAACAATAAGAAAAGACTGAATAATATATTCATAAGAAATAATTGTAGACAAGTTGTTGCTAAACTAGGTTATTATTTAGATTCTAGTTAACCAAAAACTAGCATACTCCATGACCTTATACAAATTCATAAACTCAGGAACAAAATCGAATGTTGAATGCAATAATAAGCAAAAACTGAATAATATATTCATAAGAAATAATTGTAGACAAATCATTGCTAAACTAGGTTATTATTTAGATTCCAGTGAACCAAAAACCGACATGCTCAACAACCATATCCAGCAGAGAGAAGAAATTCATATATTAACAAAAAATAAACAATTACTTGAATTATAAGTAGTCCCTGTAGTAATTTAGGAAAAAATGAAGATAATACTATTAAATTACTCAGGCCCTAGGCCACTCTACATGAAATTCAAACAAGATTATACAGGACAACTGTATAGCTAGCTGAATTTCCTCATAATGAACAATTATTATAATTCATCCTAAAACAACACGTAGGGCCGTGAATGGCCAGAAGGAAATGGCTAGAAGGAAATTTTAGAAAAACCCAAGTAAAACTAATGAAGCTTTAAGAAACCGTAACCATTTGACATCTTGAACTTGCGTCTGGGGAACTTGGAAAATCGAGGCAGTAAAAGAATTTCATTTAGAACCTAGACAAGTGACATCAGATAGTCCTTTGAGAAAATTGAATAGTTTTAGCACCAAGGCTGCGAGGTATGTCTGACGCAAACAATTAATGAACAAAACCCTAAGTAATCTGCAACAAGAAATCAAGGGTTGGCATTATACCTTATCATAAATTTACTTGCAGAATAAGAATACATGTAGAAGTGAGTTTGCAACCCCGTTGTAGTTAGAAGATTCTGTACAGGACACAAAAAATCCCCTTAGGGTTGTCTCAACACTTAATATGCAAATGAAGAGAGTTAAATATCCAGTGCAAAGAAAAAAATTGATAACCCTCACCTGGAAGGTCGGCCTCTTTTACCGAGCAAATTAAACTTCTCAGCGAACAAGCACCTAGTTTCAAAACCCAATCACTAGGAGCTTCAACGCACCGGACAAGGGTGGGTTGGGGTATCACTGAGCCCAACTCTGCACTTGATGGAGATTAAATTATATGCAACAGGTATCAACTTTGGCTTAAAATAATTAACATTAAAATCAAAAGAACCTTGAGTGACAGAATAGGAAAATGAAAAAGACAGAAACACAGAAATTACTCACACCCGATCAACCTTCGACGCTGTGACAACCCATTGTGTAGCAGGTATGACGAAAACGAGTTGTAGAGCACGCTGGTGGAGGGAGGCGTGCAAATGAAGGCTATGCCTGGGGTAGAGGTTCGCTAGTTACCTCAACCGAATCCATAAACCTGATGGCCATTCGATTAAACACTACGACTGATGAATGGCGGATCTCTTGACAGCTGGCTTCACGACCGTCGAGGGAGGGAAGTACCGTTGTTCTCCAGAGAATTCCAGTTCAAAAATTAACCATTTTAAACACTCAGACTGATGAATTGCGAATCTCCCGCCAGCTGGCCTCACGATCATCGAAGGAGGTAACTAACGGTGTTGGACATTAACCATTTGAAGGTCATGATACACAGTTCCATTTCTTAAGAAATTGCAACGATGGTCGAGTCATAAATCAAGGGAGAACTTTGTAATAAATTAAAGCGAGAAACATTGAACCATAACAACTTTTGTCACTGCAACAAATTCACTATGATAACCATAAACATTGTAACATAGAAATAGAGCAACGGGCTACAGAATTAATATATGTTATAGCACTAAGCAGAATAAGGAATCAAATAATCAATGTATGAATAATCGCCAAATTTTGGATTTAAAACTCAGTATGGTGTAATGGTAAGACAATTATAATTAAGTGGGGAGACGGAGGGCCATTCCTATTTCCACCACAGTTTTTTAATTAATGTCCCCTGACATGCACGGGCTATAGGGAAATATAACGCCCCGGTCATGACTGGAGGAGGAAAAAAAACGGGGAGCCTTATATTTCCCTATCCCCCTATATTTCCCTATCGCCCCCACATGTCAGGGGCATTAATTAAAAAACTGTGGTGGAAATAGGAATGGCCCCGAGATAAATATTCAATATTAAATGTCAATTTAATAGATATAATTTTTTAATAGATTATAGTATTTTAAATAAAATAAAATAAAGTATTGGGGTTAGTGAGGTGTGTTATAGTTGGTGGTAGTATAATTGGCAAAAAAACATGTTAGTAATCCATTATGTGTGTAAGTAATCAAAATTTCAATCTAAAGCAAGGTAGAAATAATAATAATAATAATAATAATTTGAAATTAATTGTATTATTAATTTTTTTTATTAATTTATATAGTAAATATTAAATAATTTGTACAAATATATTTATTATATTTTATTATATAATTAACTTTATAGTATATTACAAAAGGCCAAGTTTAAGTGGAAATGACCTTTTTCATTATTATTTTTCTGATTAAAAACTTGAATTTAAATTGTTTAATCTACATAATTTAAGTGCGGGTTTGTATTGTTGGATTTCAAATTAAAGTGAAATGGTTTATTAAGGAAGATATATTTAATTATTTAAAATATGGTTAGGGTATCAAAATTTATAGAATATAACTATGTTAAAACAATAAACATGTAGTATAATCTTATTTATTTTTGAAATATCACAAAGATTATCTCTATTTTTCTCATAAAAAGTTTTATGATTATTTCAACTACTTTATCTTTAAAGAAATAAGTAGATATGGTAATTAATATTTGAAGAATTTGATTTATTTAATTTAATCCAAGTTAATGTTTAAATTGAGTATCTTTTAAAATAATTTATTCCAAAAGAAATTTTCATAAGAATGCTTCTAAAAACTTTATTTAATTAAAATTGAGAAAATATTCTAATTTTCATGTTCAATAAAATTTTCAATTGGATAAACATTTATTATAAAATTAATTTTTTCTTTCTACATAAATTTCATACTCAAATTGCTCACCGAGTGTAGAATAGACAATTATGGTGTGTACTATTAAGTTGCTCACTAATGTGAAGGTCGCTGGTTCTGTGGGAATAAATCTAGTGATGTTAAGGTTGGTGTGGCCGTGGTGCGATCCCTCGTTTATTTTGAAGGTTTAGATGCCCGTGAGTTGTGGTTTCTCAAGCTACTGGTCAAGCCTCATATAATCTATGATGAACTTAGACCACTTGATAAACAAAAAAAACCATACTCAAATTTCATAAATAAATAGAAGAGGGATAAAACATTGAGCTTCCTCCCTTCTCACAAAAGAGATAGAAATGAATTTACACATTGGTTACGCTAATTTTTTATTTATTCACTTATTCTAAGAAAAGAAAGGTAACTAGAAGTTGAAATAGAGGACATATTTGAGTTGAAATAACACACATGCACACAATTTTTTTTCCTGGGGAAAGCAATATGCTAAAAACCCCAATGTCTATTTGCATTTATATGATGAATAGAAATGTATTTCAATTGCTTTGCTCTACTGAGCACAACCTGCAAGTGAATAACCTGTCTCTCTTCTCACGGAGAAGCTCTGACCCAGACTTAGTAAATTTATACCTTTTCTTGAGCGCATATTTCCTTACGAAATTCCTTGAGAAATTAGGCCTCTATTATTTAGGATTTTTTACAAAATGGATTGCACAATTCCCAAGGTTGATCATCTGACTGCATGCAACAGCTATACACTCAAGGCTAGTCTAAAATTTATGTTACACTATCTTGAAATCTCCATCACAGCTGGGGAAATCGAATTCTCCATGCACTAGCTATTTTGGGTTGATTGATGAGTTAATTGGATGGTCAATGAGTTTGATTGAAGTCCCACTGCACAATTGGCCTTCCACTGGTTCCTCAAGCAGTTGGAACTAGTTTAAATGAAAACAACTTGAGATAACTAACTTTGATTACTACGAATTAGCAATCCTACATGCTTAACTGAACTCTAACTCCTCCAACCCGAATTTACTGAGTAAATTGGGTGACACAAGGCATGTTACACACGTTAACTACATCCATGTTGTCTGTTGATGTGGAAATTCAAATTTTCTCAATTTAATCAAGGAAAAATCAAATTGAGAATTTCTTGCTACATTTTTCAAGACTCCCTCTCTGCAAGAAAGGGATTATCAACCACCCCTATCCTTCACCTACGAAACTCAAACTTCCCTGTTCACAAAGCTTTTTTCAAAATGTCAACATCTTACTCCTTTGTCAGAATGGGGTGTAGCAACATCATCTGCCTCTAGACACAGTCTCATAAATGGTGATACTGGATATCTATATGATTGGATTGATCATGGAATACAGGATTCTCAGAGAGATTGATGCAACTTTGATTATCACAATTGGATCCATCACCTGACCAAATAGTCTAATAAGTATCTTTCTCATCCATATCACCTCACGTGTTGCTTGACTTTTAGCAATGTATTATGCTTATGTCTAGCTAAGCACCAGAGATCTTTGCTTCCTATCATACCAAGAAACAATTTCATACCCAACGTTGAAAATTCCACTCTATGTAATCTTCCGGTCTAATGGATTTCATGCCCAATCTGCATCTGTGAAGCCACAAAACTTCACTCCCTCTGCTCGTTTGTACCATAGTACAAACTGGGTAGTGCCTCTAAGGTACCGTAAAACATGCTTAGTTGCCTTCCAAAATAGTTTGGTTAACCTAACCATAGCTTGGCTTAGCTAGTTGACTGCACAACACAGATCTGGTCATGTGTCTATAAGATACATGAGTGGACCCACTAGCTACCGATAAATGGTAGCATCCACTTCTTCACCTGAAGTGGCATCCTCCTTCCTCTAGTTGTTCATTAGAGGTGTCTCCATGGGTTTACAACTGTCCATGTAGAATCCTTACAATATCTCATTTGTATACTTTCCTTGAGAGACAAACAATTCCCCATCACCTTGTCATACTTCCAACCTAAGAATGTAGTGTATCAGACCCATGTCCTTCATTTCAAATTCCTTTGCGAGGTCCTCCTTGTAAGATATGATCAAGTTCCCATCACTAGTTAAAATACAATTATCAACATATAAGACAATAATAAGCAATTTACCTTCTATCCAGATGTGATGAGGTTTACATTCGCTTCACTTATGGTGAACCCCAAACCGGTGAGATAACTATCGATATTAGTGTGCAAAGCATGAGGTGCTTGTTTGAGATCGTACAATGCTCACTTGAGTTTGCACACATGAGACTCTTGATCAAATGTCTCAAAACCTTTTTGTTACTCTATGTACACCTCCTCCTTAATAACCCCATTGAGAAATGTTGTTTTTACACCCATCTGGTGGATATTCCACCCCATTTGTGTAGCTAGACCAAGAATTGATCTAATGGATGAGTACCTTGCTACAAGAGAAAAGGTCTCTTCATAGTCAATTCCCTCAACTTGACAGTACCCCTTAGCCACAAATCTAGACTTATACTTCTCTATGTTTCCATTTGTTGTTTGCTTCACCTTGAAGATCCCTCTCAAACCCACTATTGATTTATATGATGGTCTTGGGACCTTTTCCCAAACACTGTTCTTTGCAATGGATTCGTATTCCTCCACAATTGCATCAACCCATACAGGTTTCTCTATTTCTTCCTCAAAATAGGATGACTCAATCTCTATAAGCTCAGTCATAAGAGCCATGTAGCCAGTGTACCTCTCAAGTGACCTCCTTTTCTTATGCAAATTTGAAGGATATCCCACATTCTCCCTTGCATCCTGCACAAGTCTATCAACTTCATTAGTTCATTCAACTTCCTTAGTTCATTTTCTATTGTCTTTGGAGGTTTTTCTTTAGTGAATGTCTCCACTCTCTCCTCCACAATTTTTGGTTGCTCTACAACTTCCCGAGGTTCCTCTTTTGGAGCTAAAATCTCATCTTTTGGTGGGATTTAAAGCTCCCTATCAAGAGACCACCACATAGCTTTCTCCTCATCAAAATTTACATCTCTTTGCAAAATTATCATTATGAGTGATGGAAAGTACACATGTTAGTTGTGGGGAGTTTCTGTGTAACCCACAAATACCGCCAATTCTGCGCTTGACTAAATCTTATTCCTTGATTCTTTGGAGAAATGGCAATAAACAGAGGCTCCAAAAATCTTGAAGTGCAACACATCTGGCTTTCTTCCCAAGAAAGCCTCCTCAGGTGTAATGATGCCAAGAATCTGATGAGGACTTTGGTTCTACAAATAGACTATTGTATTGCATTCCTTAACCCACAAGTGTAGAGGTAGGCCTCGGTTGTGAAACATCACCCTCATTTCTCCCAAAATGCTATGATTCTTTATCTCAACCACCCCATTCTAATGTGGTTTGTGGGATTTTATCAACTCTTGTCGAATGCCTTCTTTCACACATAAATTTTAAATTCATTCAACACATACTCACCTCCATTATTGCTCCTGAGAGCCTTCACCTTCTTATCGGTTTCTTTCTCAACCAATGCCTTGAATTCTACGAACTTGGAGAATGTCTCATCTTTCTTCTCCATGAAGAGATCCAACACTTATGTGAGAAGTTATCAATAAAAAGAACAAAATATTTGTGTCTAACAATGGAGGCTATCAATAAAGTTCCATAGACATCAAAGAGGATCCTTTCTTGGACTGCATGCACTTTGTTGTCTCGATCATGGAATGCAGATTTTATGTACTTCCCCAAGGTACATCCTTTGCATATATCCTATTTCTCACGTGCTCCTTTAGGGAGGCTAGTGGCTATTTGTTGTATAATATTCAAGGTGCCATGATGCAAATGGCCAAGTATTATGTGCTAAAGTTCACCTACATCGTATCCCTACACTTTCTCTTCCTTAGTACTTAATGTAACAAAATCTTCCAAATCTAACTTATATAGATTCTTCACACAAACCTCAATCTTCTTCACACGTCCAGTCGCTATGTGTCTCATGAATTTTTTTCCTTTGTTTAAGATCACATCATAACCACGGTCTTCCAAAACTATAACAGGGATGAGATTTTTATTTAGGCCTAGAACAAACATGACATCCCTGAGCCTGAGAGGGGAGCCTAACTCCCTTTGAAATTTGACTGTACCAATACCTGTCATGTTGTACCTTCCATCATCCCCTACATCGATGTGCATCTCGAGATATTTCTCCTCCAGGTCACTAAAAAATTCTCGACACCATGTCATGTGGAACAATGCACCTAAGTCCAAGTACCACACATTTTCCATCATTGTGTTGGACATGCATGCGATAAGGGTAACATCAAGGTTGAACTGTGAAACCAAGGTTTCACCAGCTGCTCCTCCTAAGCTATTCTTTCTTGCCTTTTTCTGTGGGCACTTTGTGGCGTAGTGCCCTTCTTCATGACAATGGAAGCATTTCATTTTTGATAAATATTTCTTCTTTCCCCCTTGGCTAGATTCAGGTTTGGTTTAAGATTTCTTCCCTTTTCCCTTCTTTCCCTTTCCAACCAATGCAAAGTTTTCTTCATCCTTGCCCTTGGATGAGGTCCCATATCTGGCATTCTCCCTTATTTCCTCCTATACCAAATCATATCATAAGTGTTCCCAATTCAGTAGTTTCTCCCTCCCGTTCACTTAATCTTGATAGCTATGCCAACTCTTTGGAAGGCCTAGAAGGGTTATGCTTACCAAGTGATCCTTTGAAACAATAACACCAACTCTTGCAACCTCATCGTGAACTTGTGTGAACCTCCTCAGATATTTTAAGATAAAGTCATTCTTCCACTTGTTGATGTTTAAAAGTTTATCCTTGAGCACCAAATTTTTGTGGTCACTACTATTCTAGAAAAGATTTGTCAATTCTTACCACATTGCATAGGGATCTTTTTCCCATGGATATTGTTAACAATGTGGTCCCATACTCCCTCCAAGATTATTCTCCACACCTTGGCTACAACTTTCTTCCACTGAGCAAGGTTTTGGGAATCTATTTCTGCTAGTTTTGTAACATCTCTCTCGATGTATTATAGTAATCCATTGTCATCGAGTACCTCCTCCATGCGATCCTTCCAGTCAATGAAATTAGAGTTTCCTTCCAAGGCATACTCTAGCCTCAGCGTGTTGAAGGTCATATTCTCAGCTCTAAAAAAGTCTCGCTAGACTAAACTACAAATTCAAACCTTTTGATTAACAAAGTCAAAATTCCTTCTCTAATGTGAATCCTTCTATGATATGATGTAGAAATTATGGCGTAGATTTGTAACTGCTCATGAAGTTTTTTCAAAATCATAAGACACAAACCGACTCTACTGCTCTACGGAAGTTAATTCATAATTTAGAACAAAAAATTCAGACATGCAATAAGAAATAAAACACATGCACATTGTTATCTCAAAATCAGACCCTGGAAGGCTGCTGACCAGGAAGACCTTAAGTAACTATTTCAAACCTACTTTAGGCTGAGGCTTAGCCTCCCCAACCTCAGAGGGCTCTCTCAAAGGATTAATGATTTGGATAATGAATAAGATGGCTAACTCTTATGAAACAAATGCAGAAATGTAAGTGGTGGAAACACGATTAGAAATTATCCATTGGGCTTATGGAGTCAAAATTGTTTCAGTATAACAATGATATCATCCTTACATAGAAGTCAGGGCATTTAGATTTCTACCATTCAGAACATACCAGAAACATATAGGACATCACAGTTTATAAATATGTGAAGGAAATTAGAGCACAATCAGTGATTTCTAAATAGTCACACATCTATACCACTGCAAATATTGAGGAGAGGACAATACACAACATTCTAAACAGTAAACTCCTTCTGATTCCTGAGAAGTAAAGCCAAGTCTTGTATTACTAAAACAAAGTCATATACATAGCACAATAGTTCCAATTCCTCTGAAATTTTCCAACCCTGAGTACATTGCTCTTTCTTCTATTTATAGAATTCTTTACATAGCTGAGATTCCTCCTCCAGCATGAGGGGAACTCGAATTCTGCTTATTATGACCCCTATTCAAACTTTAACTAACTATTAAATGCAACAAACTACTAACTAGAAGCTTTAGAAACCTAAGACAGTTAGTAGTCTAACTCCACATCATGCTGATAATTACAATCAAATATCGTTCTCTGACAAGTGATCTCCTTCAATTTAGCTGTGATGGATGTTCGAAGCTCCTTACTGGTCCTTAATGTCTTATCCCTTTACTACTGCTGAGAAGTATGAAATTGCCCCTGTTTTTATGCTTTTGGTTTCCTCAAAGATATTCGGAACCAATTAACCATGTTGATGTTCCTTAATTACCCAACAATCTATTGGAGTGCCACGTTCTTCATGTGCTGTAAGCCTTTCCCATATACATGAATGATGACACAAACTTTTCAAAGCTGATTGAAAAGTCATTTACAATACTAGCAGTGATCATTTGTATAACAAAAAGTTTAAAGTTATTATAACTTCCTCCCGCTTGTTTTGCTCTGGTTGATTGCTTGCACATTGTAAATGATCTTTTTCTGAGACTTCCTTTCAAAAATTTTCCCTCGGCCCCTCAAAATTGGTCAACTGAGTTTTAATTAGGCAGCTATAGTAGTTTCGTAGCATGCTACGAAACTGCTGTGCATTATGCATCACCTACAGTAGTTTCGTAGTGTGCTACGAAACTACTGTGTAATCACAAAACACAGTTTTAATAACAAAATCTGATTGTCTTGAGCTTTCTTTTCTTGAATTGTCTTTTTCATCTGCCCTGAAATTGTTGTGTGATTTCTTTTAGCTACGGATGTCCTTCACTCTGGTTTAGTTGTATCTTCAAATCCTAGATTTGCCTCTTCATAATTCTGGTTCTAGCTCTCAGCTTTGCATTGACTCTTCTGATGTATCTCGCCTCCTTTTTCTTGAAATCAACCTAGCTTTGGCCTATCAAATACAATTTCAACAAATAATGCTAAATAAAGCAAACTGAGATACATTGACCAATTGTAACCTCGCATTGCCGATATAATGGTAAGTGAAGATGACATAAGCTATAAGCTTTTGTTCATGAGAAGTTATGCGACTGTCAATCTCCTTACTTGGTATCTTCTCATCGTAGTTATCAACTACTACAGTATGTTTCTGAATTAACTTGTCCTACTTTTCTTTCTCTTTATGAATCAAGTCTTCTACCTTGGGCAAAATATGCAATGCTTGGGAGGAAGACTGCAAGAAATCAAGTATAGACTTCAACTCCTTCGTTGTATCTTTGTGAGGGGAAGGTAGTCAAATAGATCTGTAAAACACTTCCACACATTTGCATTCCCATATTTTCTTAAGCACTCGTCATAAAATCCATACACTTGAGTAATCTTCTTGTTTTCATGGTTTCCTCGTAGTATGGTAATTCTATCCCTGTAGCGCACTTTCAAAGCAACCAGCAATGACACGGTCTCAACAGAGTAGTATCCACGATCAACATAGTCGCCCATGAAGGGATAGTTGGTATCAAGAGCCTTGCCACCGATG
Organism: Pinus tabuliformis; assembly: GCA_031772625.1. Lineage (NCBI taxonomy): Eukaryota > Viridiplantae > Streptophyta > Pinopsida > Pinales > Pinaceae > Pinus > Pinus tabuliformis. The sequence goes on from CM062811.1 coordinate 842,288,954, forward strand.
CGAAAGAGCTCTATCAGATCATGGAACCAATGTAGCATCAGCTGCCTTCCGAACAACCTTGCAAGCTTGTACGTCTCCAGTCCGTGCAAGATCACGTAATGAGGTCTCAAGTTTTTCACTGACAGTTAAGCGCAAATTCATGACATTTTGTAGGTGTTGAATGGCATCTTGGACCTCTTCTCTCTGTAGTTTAGCAAGGTATGAAACTGATGACTTTGAAATTGAAAAATCGGAATGTGGATACAATATGCAAGCCAGAAAGAAGCAGAAGAAACCAGTGACCAACATCAGTGGCTCTGCTAGCATTGAAATGGTACTAAATTTGTAATAAACCTGAAAGAATACATTATGTTCAGGCACCACATTCTTCTGTTGGAATCGCGATTGTAGAAGTTTCCAATACCCTTCCATCCACACCGTTACAAACACGCACAATCTCAATTGAGTTTACCTTTGTGCCCCAAGGTTTACTGTGTCATCTGCACAACCATGTGCGCGATAATATCCTCCTGTAGTTCGCTCAAATTCATCCCCATGCATAAACACAAACATAATTATGATTGTGATTATGTGGCTTCTTTTGAAACTTGCAATCTGTACCACGACACCTAATGACCTAATGATGAGGATAAGCGGTCGAATTGACAGGCAAAGGGTATGAGCTGATAAATGGTGATGTAGAAAGATAACGGATTTTGATAAATTTGACAGCTGGATAAGATTTGCTATGGATCAGCACGAATCCCTGATTTCGTAGCACATAAGAACTTTGAAAAAAGATTGACATATGGAGCTTAGGTGTGATGTTACACCAATGATGGATAAAAACAGAGTGTTGACCTTTGTTTAAACATACTGACAAGATTCTTAACAAGACTCCTATGACTTAGATACTAAGCAAATTTGAAAGAAAACTAAACCCAGACTAACACCAAATCTTTACAATCAAAATGATGTGAACAATTTAGAAATTGTCTCTTAGGTGATAATAGGTGGCTCCACTTGGGATAGTGTGCTCTTGTAGTACGCTAAGAACTCGCAGGTCCAGTGCTTTATCCTCTTATGACAAACGGACAATTGCTTGACAAACATCCCCTTCAAGATTCTTGGCCCTTCACCTCGGGCTTAAGCTTGATGATCACTATAGGAGAAAGAAATCTACATCTACTGAAAAATTCTCAGTCAACCTACCCTGAGCTTATTTGCACATTCCTACCTACCCTATTAGCTGCAATCTCCACCTGTAGCTCAAGGAACATGAAACTTCCAATGAAGCCAGTCGTCGATCTGATCTGATACTTGAATCTCTTAACTATGCTTGAAGAAAAAATAAACCAGATACTGAAATAACCAAGGCAGCATGAGGTGTAACAGTTCTTCAAGAAGAAAATATAACTGGAAGCCTGAACAATAAATCTTTTCCATGTAGTCAGCTATAGGATCAAAAAACACATGGTGAGTTTGATGTTTCTTGTGATATTCTGCAGCTTTAGACAACTCACCAATACTTTGATCATCTGCATAAGGCTTCAGCTGTGTGCTCTCAAACTGATCCTCAAATTGATTTTCAAAAATAATGTGTTCTTCCTCAATCTCAGAAGAGAAAGGAAGCAACACCATCTCTTTGTATTCTGCCATAGAAAGCTTTTGAAAAGTATGATCATGATCATGAAGACTATATGATTGAATTTGACCTTGTAAACCTTCAATGTCTTTCTCAATGTTCTTAGCAACTTCATCCAAAAATTTCATCTTATCTTCTGTCTTGCACTCAAATGATTTTAGATAAGAAGACAAGGACAAAGAAAAATTTTCATCTATTTCTTCATTAATATGATCATCATTCCATTGTTTGAAACCTTGAATTGAAGGAGACTTTGCCACCAAATCTAATCTATCTATCCATTCCTCCAAAAACATAAACCAAAAGTCTGCAAATGACTTAATAGATTTGGCAGGAAAGCTTTCAATCCACTGTTTACATTTCCCTTGAAATGAATCATAGAACAACATAATGCAAACATCCTCATGTTTGACTCTAAGAAGCTCAGTAAAATCTCAGAAATTTGATATATGCTTCAAAGTTAAACTCAAATCTTCTCCATTGAATTTTGGACCATTCCTTAGAACATATGTATCCTTAGGAAAATGATTTGGGAAACCATGAATTCCTGAAAAATTTATGCATGCATACCTTGAAGTAAGAATGGTAGCATCTGAGTTCTTCATAACTCCAGTGGAATCATCATGAATCTATGAATTTCAAATTCTTCAACAATGGAGTCGCCAAGGTAGTTTTGCAACCTCAAAAATATTTCTGAGCTCCTGCTACCTTAAGAAGTTCAGTCTCTTGATTTTGGGAATGAATAATCTTCACGCTCCCGGCAGACGCACCAAAATGTTATCTCAAAATCAGACCCTGGAAGGCTGCTGACCAGGAAGACCTTAAGTAACTATTTCAAACCTACTTTAGGCTGAGGCTTAGCCTCCCCAACCTGAGAGGGCTCTCTCAAAGGATTAATGATTTGGATAATGAATAAGATGGCTAACTCTTATGAAACAAATGCAGAAATGTAAGTGGTGGAAACACAATTAGAAAGTATCCATTGGGCTTATGGAGTCAAAATCGTTTTAGTATAACAATGATATCAACCTTACATAGAAGTCAGGGCATTTAGATTTCTACCATTCAGAACATACTAGAAACATATATGACATCACAGTTTATAAATATGTGATCCAGGTGGATATTGGTGGCCACCTGCCAGGTCCACCTGGACCACCACCATTGTCTTTCTCAGCATTTTCAGTTTCCTTAATTGTAGCACAGTTTACTATTTTTAGCAGTTTTTCGGGTCCTAAACTTCCGGAGCCGTTTTGAGGCCCTAAACGACGTTTTTTTGGAATTCTGGGGCGATCGAGCCCTATGTTGCCTCCCAAAGTGGTAGTACTCGGATAGATCTTTCTAACGAGCTATCGTACGCGTCAAACGGAGATCGTATGCCAAAGTTACGACCCCGGGAAATTGATGTACCAATTTACCCAAACGGGGCCCACAATTTGGCGTTTCATCTTCTAGGGTTAGGTTTCGGTATGTGAAGGGTTTTCCATTGTTTCTCAACAATAAATAGGCCTTCGAGCCTCATTGTAATACAGTTCAGAACAGTTCAGAGGCATGTAGCCATCACATCTCTTCTCAGAGATAAGCTACCATCGCCCTAGCTAGTTTATTGCCATTTCTATTTGTAAGCATATGTCAGTATTTTCCATTAATGAAATGAAGTATTATTTCCGCTGCATCTTTGTGTATATGGTTATCTCTGTAATTTGTTGCGTTCCTGTTTAAATCTGGATCAATATGTGAAGGAAATTAGAGGACAATCAGTGATTTCTAAGTAATCACACATCTATACCACTGCAAATATTAAGAAGAGGACAATACACAACATTCTGAACACTAAACTCCTTCTGATTCTTGAGAAGTAAAGCCAAGTCTTGTATTACTAAAACAGAGTCATATACATAGCACAATAGTTCCAATTCCTCTGAAATTTTCCAACCCTGAGTACATTGCTCTTTCTTCTATTTATAGAATTGTTTACATAGCTGAGATTCCTCCTCCAGCATGAGGGGAACTCGAATTCTGCTTATTATGACCCCTATTCAAACTTTAACTAACTATTAAATGCAACAAACTGCTAACTAGAAGCTTTAGAAACCTAAGACAATTAGGAGTCTAACTCCACATCATGCTGATAATTACAATCAAATCTCGTTCTCTGACAAGTGGTCTCCTTAAATTTAGCTGTGATGGATGTTCGAAGCTCCTTACTGGTCCTTAATGTCTTATCCCTTTACTGCCGCTGAGAAGTAGGAAACTGCCCCTGTTTTTATGGTTTTGGTTTCCTCAAAGATATTCAGAACCAATTAACCATGTTGATCTTCTCTAATTACCCAACAATCTATTGGAGTGCCACGTTCTTCATGTGTTGTAAGCCTTTCCCATATACATGTATGATAACAAAAACTTTTCAAAGCTAATTGAAAATTCATTTACAATACTAGCGGTGACCATTTGTATAACAAAAAGTTTAAAGTTATTATAACTTCCTCCCGCTTGTTTTGCTCTGGTTGATTGCTTGCACATTGTAAATGATCTTTTTCTGGCACTTCCTTTCAAAAAATTTCCCTCGGCCCCTCAAAATTGGTCAACTAAGTTTTAACTAGGCAGCTACAGCAGTTTCGTAGCGTGCTACGAAACTGCTAGGCATTATGCATCACCTAAAGCAGTTTTGTAGCGCGCTACGAAACTACTATGTAATCACAAAACACAATTTTAATACCAAAATCTGACTATCTTGAGATTTCTTTTCTTGAATTGTCTTTTTCATCTGCCCTGAAATTGTTGTGTGATTTATTTTAGCTATGGATGTCCTTCACTCTAGTTTAGTTGTATCTTCAAATCCTAGATTTGCCTCTTCATAATTCTTGTTCCAGCTCTTAGCTTTGCATTGACTCTTCTGATGTATCTCGCCTCCTTTTTCTTGAAATCAACCTAGCTTTGGCCTATTAAATATAGTTTCAACAAATAATGCTAAATAAAGCAAATTGAGATACATTGACCAACTGTAACCTCACATTGTCGATATAATGGTAAGTGAAGATGACATAAGCTATAAGCTTTTGTTCATGAGAAGCTATGCGACTGTCAATCTCCTTACTTGGTATCTTCTCATCGTAGCTATCAACTACTACAGTATGTTTCTGAATTAACTTGTCCTGCTTTTCCTTCTCTTTATGAGGCAAAATATGCAATGCTTGGGAGGAAGACTGCAAGAAATCAAGTATAGACTTCAACTCCTTCGCAGTATCTTTGTCAGGGGAAGGTAGTCAAACAGATCTGTAAAACACTTCCACACATTTGCATTCCCATATTTTCTTAAGCACTCGTCATAAAATCCATACACTTGAGTAATCTGCCTGCTTTCATGGTTTCCTCGTAGTCTGGTAATTCTATTCCTATAACGCACGTTCAAAGCAACTAACAACGACACGATCTCAACAGAGTAGTATCCACAATCAACATAGTCGCACATGAAGGGATAGTTGGTATCAAGATCCTTGCCACTGATGCGAAAGAGCTCTATCAGATCATGGAACCAATGTAGCATCAGCTTCCTTCCGAACAGCCTTGTAAGCTTGTATGTCTCCAGTCCGTGCAAGATCACGCAATGAGGTCTCAATTTTTTCACTAACAGTTAAGCACAGATTCATGACATTTTGTAGGCGCTGAATGGCATCTTGGACCTCTTCTCGCTGTAGTTTAGAAAGGTATGAAACTAATGACTTTGAAATTGAAAAATCGGAATGTGGATACAATATGCAAGCCAGAAAGAAGCAGAAGAAACTGGTGACCAACATCCATGGCTCTACTAGCATTGAAATGGTACTAAATTTATAATAAACCTGAAAGAATACATTATGTTCAGGCACCACATTCTTCTGTTGGAATTCCGATTGTAGCAGTTTCCAATACCCTTCCATCCACACTGTTACAGACATGCATAATCTCAATTGAACTTACCTTTATGCCCCAAGGTTTATTGTGTCATCTCGACGACCATGTGCTCGATAATATCCTCCTGTAGTTCTCTCAAATTCATCCCCATCCATAAACACAAACATAATTATGACTGTGATTACTTGGCTTCTTTTGAAACTTGCAATCTGAGCGTACCACGACACCTAATGACCTAATGATGAGGATAAGCGGTCGAATTGACAGGCAAAGGGTATGAGCTGATAAATGGTGATGTAGAAAGATAACAGATTTTGATAAATTTGACAGCTGGATAAGATTTGCTATGGATCAACACGAATACCTGATTTCGTAGCGCATAAGAACTTTGAAAAAGGATTGCCATATGGAGCTTAGGTGTGATGTTAGACCAATGATGGATAAAAACAGAGTGTTGACCTTTATTTAAACATACCGACAAGATTCTTAACAAGACTCCTATGACTTAGATCCTAAGCAAATTTGAAAGAAAACTAAACCCGGACTAACACCAAATCTTTACAATCAAAATGATGTGAACAATTTAGAAATTGTTTCTTAGGTGATAACACACACAATATTTTTCTAGGGGAAAGCAATCTGCTAAAAACTCCATTGCCTTCTTGCATCAGTCTGATGAATATAGATGTATTAAAATTGCCTTGCTCAACTGTGCATAACCTATAAGTGAATAACCTATCTCTTTGCTCACTAAGAAGCCCAAACCAAAACTTCATCAATTTCTGCCTCTACTTGAGCCCCTATTTCCTTATGCAATTCCTTGAGAAAGCAGGCCCCTGTTATTTAGGATTTTTTCCAAAATGTATTGCGCAATTCCTAAGGTTGATCATCTGACTGCATGCAACACCTATACGGTCAAGACTAGTCTACAACTAATGTTACACTGCCTTGAAATCTCCACCATAATCAGGGAACTTGAATTCTTTGCATGCATTAGCTATTTTGGGCTGATTGATCAGTTAACTAGATGATCACTGCATTTAACTAAGGTCCCACTGCACTACTAGCCTTCCACTAGTTCCTCCAACAATTAGAACTAGTTTAATTGAAAACAACTTGAGATAATTGACTTTGATTACTATAAATTAGCAATCACACATGCTTAATTGAACTCTAACTCGTCCAACTCAAATTTATTGAGTAAAATGGGTGACACAAGCCTTGTCATACAAGTTAATTTCATCGAAGTTGTCTGCTGATGTGGAAATTCATTTTTTTCTCAATTTAATCAAGGCAAAATCAAATTGAGAATTTCTTACTGCATTTTTTAACAATCCTTCAGGTGAATCTAACCCATGTTTCCAATCCGGCACAACAACATGCTAATAACAACAACCAACCGACATAAGTAGCATTCAAAATAAATAAAAAAATCAAAAAACACATATCAAATCACAATTGATGGAGACCCCAAAAATTACTCCAATTACGTTACCACCTATCCACGTTCATCGAAAGTGCCTCCATTGTTCCTCTCATGACACACACCTCTGTTGTCAGCCTCCAATGCCCTAAATCCCATTAGTTGTTGTCACCCTCGATCCCTCTACTTCCTGAGGAACCCATCAATAGTGTAAAGACGAACCCCTAATCCTTTACCTTTTTTAGTAGTGTGTCATATTGAAAATTTTAAGACAAAAGATTTATTTTGTCTTAAAAAATTGTCTTAAAATTCCCCTCTGTGTAGTAGTGTCAAATGCAATGACATACAAGTTGTGTATAATCATATCAACAAAGATCGAAGGACAAAAGAGTAATTAATGTCTCGGAAATATTGCTAGGGAAAGTTTTCACGTTCTTCAAATTCGGATACCCCACAAAACAAAGAGCCCAACAAGTCATTGTCTTTATATAAGATAACGTGAATGGAAAGTGAAAGAGTAGTGTTGGTATTGGCATGATATAGTAGTAGCCCGCAAGATCGAGGACTTAGGGTGCACTGTCAAAGTCAATTTTGTAGTTGTTAAGTAATATTTTCTTAAATTGATATGTTTTTGTCTTAATTGTTAATTGTCTTAAATGAGTTTCATCTAAAGTGGCAATTGTCCTAAATATAAAGTTGTCTTAAAATATTTTTGTTTGAAACTGTTTTTGTCTTAAATATAAAGTTTTGTCTTAAAATAAAGTTTTTCCTTAAAATATTTTTATCTCAAACTGTTTTTGTCTTGTCTTAAAATATTTTTGTCTTAAACTATTTTTTTCTTAAATTTAAAATTTTGTCTTAAAATATATTTGCCTTAAGTTGTTTTTGTGTTAAATATAAAGTTTTGTCTTAAAATATTTTTGTCTCAAATTGTTTTTGTCTTAAATTTTATATTTAAGACAATTCAATTGGTATTAAATTTTAATGTAAAATAATTAAAATAAAAAGTGAATTTTTAAGACAAAATTTCTTTTGTCTTAAAAAGATGTCTTAAAAGTTCCCTTGGTGTACTAGTGAAATTATAATATAAAATAATATTATTATTTTATACATGTGATATGTAAACATTAAAATGGAAAAAGATCGTTAATTATATATTAACATTTTTGACTCAATTTTGTGAAGCCTGTTGGGATTCCAAGAAACTCTCCTAGGTTGTAGTTCGGAGATGCCTGGTAACATATAAATTCAACTATTGTTGCAGGTTTAATGGAAGGAATGATGGTTTGTTCAAGCCAGATAACCACTCCCACTTTGTTTCACACCACACATGTGTGAACACCCTCAGACTACAAGGCTTTAGACCACCAAATAGTCACAATTTTAGATATTAGGTGAATATGGAGAATACTAACCACTCCAGCAGATGCACAAGACCATGTGATGGCTGGCTGCAACTAGTCAAGAAACCTGTAAATCTAATCTAATAATGCAAAGACAGGATGACAACTCTCCTGCATTAGATAGAAAGAAACCTGGGTAACCTATTCAATGATGCATACAAGATTCTAGCACATAGATAAGATGACAGTTATCTGGTGCTAAACATTAAGAAATCAAGAATACAACATGTCAGGCATAGGCTTAGAACAGAGGAAAATGGAAAGTGAGTAGTTAACGGAAAAAGAAGCTTGTATTAGCGGAAAATGAAGACGAGACACTGTGAGTGACAAAATGTTTACAGTCTCGAGAAGTTGAACCTTACATCACATGCCAACCTTGATTACATCTTACTTCTGGGTATTTATAGATTTACATTACAAGGGGAGTTGGCTGTTTAGGTGTGGAGGAGTCATAATTGACCATCAACCACATTTAACTGCTTGATGGAGTCTCTAAACGTGCTTGCTTGCTTCAGTGGATGAATCCAATCTGTTCGGGTGCTCTGCTGTCCTCTTAGGTAGTTGGAGTGCTCGTACCAGTGGAGTCCATGATTGATAAATTCAGTTACAGGGTCGTGCTTGTCCTTTTCTTACTTGGCCATGCTGTCTGTTAAATATGGTTGTTGGGGAATGACTGTGACTGGTACTGGCAGAGTTGGTCATCGCCTTCTTTGGGCAACAGAGTGGTCAAGGACATGGAATGCATGGGCAAATGGACAATCGAGATCAGAGAGAAGGATGACCATCGGATCGGGAGAATGGACAACAGAGGTGGCTCAATAGAGTCTGTCAGACGAGGTGGGAGCGGGGTGAATTGGGGCTGTCAGATCTTCAACAGACAAATTGAACGGTCATCGGGAAATGGAGTCATGTGAGCGTTTAATGGGCAGGGCGGATTGGTCGGTGATAAATGGTTTTTATCGCACTGATTTCTGGCACTAAGCGGTAAAAGCTCGAGGTTGCGTGATTCCATTCAACGATCAACATGTAGCAGCGGATGAGAGAGAAAAACCGCTCTCATCGCATGCTAACGTACGATCATATTGCTGGCGTGATGAGAGAGAAGGCCATCGGATCTTTACGGAGATGATTTGACGGTGGGGAATGATCAAGCCGGTTACTTTATCGGGCGCGACGAGAGCCGTTGGATTGGCGGGGACTGATCAATGGTGGGGATTCAGCGAGAGGTTTATGAGTGTGCGAGGTCATATGGGTGTGGTTCTATAGTGGGTTTGGGCTTTGCGCTTGGGGCTAAGGCCAAAGGGGTTAATCTATCAGGTTTAGGAGAAAAATGGAGGAATGGAGGTGGTGGAGAGGAAGTGGGATAGAAGGAAAAGGGAAAAATGACCAAATGTAAGCCTTCTTATGGACACAACCCAACAGACCATGCTTCTTTCTAACATTAGAAAGTAAGAGCTACATAGCAGAGCTAATAAAGCAAATAAAGTGACATATGATCATTGACCACTCACTTCAAAGTTTTTTTTATGATGTGGTATACCAAACATATTAAATTCCTCCATCTCATCAAAAACTAATGTCTTCATATAAATTATGGTTGGGTAGATAGGCATGTATCCATGATAATCATCAAAATACTCACCCAATGATATATCTCACATTCTTACGATGAAGATTCTTAACTTCCAAAATGTTTTTGTTATAATATCACGGGCAAACACCATGGCTTATGAATACCACATGCCCAATATGACAAGTGATATAACTTTTCCTTCAATTAATTAATTTGAGACAAACTAATGAAATCACCATAACTAAATTGGAGATAAAATTCAACCCTTGAGTTGTGAATACTACTATAAATATTTTGTACTTCGTCGAACCAACAATGTTGAACATAATACAATGATTAATTTACCTATTCAAAGTTAATGTAACTTTATCATATTTAAATGTGATTTGGAGTAAATATTAGTCCTACTTGCTCAAACTTTTAGTCATTAACTTATTATTATTATTAATTAAAAAAGAGAGTCTTAGAAGAGTCTAAGGCAGTTCTTGGTATGTTTTGAGTCATTGATGAATGTAATGGGTTTGTGAAAGCTAAGAGCGATGGGAATTAGCATAGGAAAGAGGCTTTGCAGCTGTGTGCATAGAGGCCTAGGGTAGAAGTCCATAACTGAGTGCGCGGACCCCTGCAGCTGTGTGGGCAGGGCAGTTACAGTCTGTAGAGAAGATCTGAAGCATCAATAAAGAGAGTTATTCTGGAATTATCTATGTATGATCTATTTTACTTATATTATAAATGCATGTGAATATGTTATGATGAATACTGGGTTTATGTCTTAATGTTGTATTGATGCGCGAATCCATATGTTTTGCTTTGTCATATGAATGCAAGTAAGAATATCTATTTACGCGAAGATCATCTTAATGCATGTTGAAATTATCAGATACTTAAGCTAATCTGGGTAGACATAGAAGAAAGAGTAATTGTAGAGGCACGTAAGTGTCTGATTCACCTATTTAGGGTATGTAAGGGATTATCGTAGACATTCGTGAAGGTCTAGAGGGCGACTTAGAGAAGTATATCGATATGCCCTAAAAGGCTTATCGACCTGCGCGAAGGAAGGTTTAGGGTATAAAAAGACATCACTACCATCTCTGGGTGTGGAAACTTGGTTTCTGCATCCCCCCATACTACTTCGGGTGAGACTTCAGTCTGCATTCCATTGATTGATGCTGAAAGGGCGAGTAGTGTAGGGATTTGCTTGCCCGATTAACGTTGAACCTAGGTCAGGGCCCATCAAGCCAACACATGCAACCTCCACCTGTTAAAAGTAGATCCCTAAATCAAGGGATGCCTTTGCATAATGCCTTGGGAGAAGCAACCCATGCATGACAATTGGTTTTTCTTGGTCCTAGAGGGAACTAGTCAACTATACTACACATGCAAGAGGCTGCTCAACTGTTGGGAGAAAATGCACATTTCTAGAAGGGAGTTGGGATAGCTGCCCAAAAGATTTGTGCAATTTATGGGCAGAGCAACTGACTACTACCCAAGATTGTACAATTCCTGGGATGAGCAGCCTTGTTGGGAGGAATTGCACAATTTTCTAGATGAAGCCTGACTAGAAGAATTGTGCAACTCTGGAGCCCAGTAAGCTGCCAAACAAAATTGCGCAATTTCTAGAGGGAAGGCTTGTTTCCCTCTAGAATTGCACAATTTCTTAAGGGAGCTACTTAGCCTACAACTAGACTAAGTTTGAAGGAACAACCTATATGGGGAATGCAACAAGCTCTGATGGATAGGCTGTCATTCTGCAAGAAAATCACTGAAGCTTGTGTATTTGACGAAGCAATACATGCTTCTATGAAAGATTTGTAGGGAGGCTCCAAAATGAAGCTAAGGAAAAAATTTGGAGGGTGGTTGTAGTTGCTTCAACACTTGGTGACACAGTAGTAGAACTCCAGCTCTCTGAATGGACCATGTTCATGAATGGAAAGTCTAATACCTCTGCAAGTATTATTCAGTTCTTAATTCGTCTTGGATTCCACACTTGCTTGATTGTAAGATGTAGCATCTTACAATCTCTTGGTTGATTTGAGCACATTCCAAGCCAAGTCAACACAGTTGTTTCGATTGGGGTTGAGGGGTATAGTGGTGCAGTATAGTCGTTAGAATCTTAGTTTCATCTCTTGGTGTTGCTCCGCTACCAGCAGGCCTGGATAGTACCCTGTTGGAGTCACATGGGAACATGAGCATGGCTCTGCTACCAACGAACCTAGTCAGTACCCTAGTGGAGTTACTTGCATCACCTCTCTGCACAAGAAGCTTTTCTCTTCTTTTGCCTTATTCATTTTCATTTTTTTCAAACGTTTTCACTTTTTCATTTTGCATTTTTTCATAACTATGCATAACACTTATTCATTTCAGAGGCAGAAGAGGAATCTCAACTTATTGAGAGAAGAAGAGGTTTTTCCTGTAGAGAAGTAATTTATTATACCTCTGATGTTCCTGTTAAGGTTTTCCCCCTCACCTTACTCTACTTGAATGGGCTGACAAGGGTTAACCCAAAAACAACCAACTAGAGTAGGTGATACTAGTTTGTGCGCAAGCGTAGTGTTTTCACCAAGGTTTACCTCGAACAATACATATTTTCCATTGATGTATCATGGACTGAAGACAACAAGTTCTTACATAAGAGAGCACACAACAGATAACCAAATGTTGATAGTTGTACAAGTCCTCTTGTACTTTAACCAGCTTGTTTCAAGAATCATACATGGTTTCATGCAAAACTAACCTTCAAACAAAACAAGAAAATAAACCACAAAGCAAATAAGAAGCATAAGCAAAAGTGAAAGAAAAACGAGTAAGCAAAAAATAAATCAAGCAAACAATCCAAAAAATCAAGTAAGAAAACATACTTAAAGAGAACACTACATCTACTCCTAAACTAATGGTGCATGGGCCATAAAACGTGAAGTGATACTTCCAATGCAGCCATAGCTGCATTGGTTGACCCATGTTGGTGAAGGTATGGTTCATGAATAAGACAGTTGTGTGAACCAACAAGAAAGAAAGATGTAATAGTGAAAACAAACACACTTCGAGTTTTAAAACGTCTAGAGAAAAAAAATGAGGTAAAGTGCATGACATGCACTTTGTGGGCTTCCCATGGTGCTGTGTTATACCACATGTAGATGTTGAGTTTATGAATTCTCTTGACTATGACATGCAAGCAAACGTGAGAGAGGTAGACAACTTATGTTGTGCATGTGCGCTTGTTGTGTAAGATTCCTCCAATGCATGAGCGATGGGGTCATGTACTTCGAGTGGAGGAAGAAAAATCTAGGTATTTAGTTGATCTTCAATGGAAAGTAGAGAGAGATGAGGAGCCTTGAGTGTTTCAACAATTTCATGACCGAAAGTGAAACCAACCTCGGGACAATGAGGGCCTGACATAACCATCAGCTCGGGCTGAAGTGCCTCTACTGTCTGTAGGGTTTTGACTTCGTTGACAGATAGATCATTGTAGCCAGTGTATTGGACAGATTAACAATGATTGAATCAACATCATGATCGAATGAGGAAGTGGATAGATCATGAAAACCAAGATAAAAAATTTCAGGTTGTTTGTCGACATCCTCATGATTTGATGAATTGGGCAGAGGGGTAGATGGGAAGCAAAGATGTTCACCCATTGTGTTTTCAGGAAAGATAGATGATAGATTGGATGGATTTTCTAAGGAGGATGTGTCCTCTATGCACTGTAATGATAGACTAACATCTGGTGTTTCCTGTGAATGATCGAAAGTAGAAACATCCATAAATGAGTTTTCATAGGGGAAATCAATAGTGGCAGAATCACAAGGGATGTTACGATAATGTGGATGAGGTGCAGATGGAAGGGATTCATCCTTCACTGAAGGTTCTTCTTTAGATTCCTGAATGCACTCATCATGAATGATGGCATAGGTTGGCTACACAATGCCAAACCCGTCTGCAGCTTTATCCTCATTCATAGCAGGTGAGAAGTCTAGAATGGAAGAGAAAAAGACAATACAATCTTGAGGATCAATATATCACAAGGACAGAGGTTGAGGGAACGAATCCACGTGACTACCAACAAGCTTGCAAGCCAAATCTATGCATATATCAAGAGTAGGTTGGGTGGGAGGATGTGACAGTTCAATAGATGTGTGTGCATGATCTCCCACACCACTCCACAGTGGTGGAGCTATTTGATGAGGTGAAGGTGGTCAGTCACTTGTGAAAACAACTGTGCCATCCTGTGATTGTGCAACTCCATCACCAAAGTGTGCTGAGTGGGGTTTGGATATGTGAAGAACATACTCAAACCTTCCATCGAGAATTCCCAATCAATATCATATTTGGGTAATTGGTATGCAAGATTACAAAAGCGTGTGTAAAACTAATCAACAGATTCATTGGGTACTTTTTGTAATTTCAGGATTTCTTTGTTTAGTGCTTTACGGTCAAAGTGATTGAAATCATGGTCTATCTCCGCAACTAGATGAGCAAGAGAATGAACATATTTTTCAGGCAGCATGGCACACCATTGCATTGGGTGCCCTCAAAGCATGTAGACGAACAACACGTAACTCATGTATTCTTCAAAGAATCTATGTCTTTTGCATGAACCTACAATGTCGATCGTGTGCCTAACCAAGGCTACATGGACTCCACCATCATATGTTTTATGTGACAAGTTATCCGAGAGATTTTCTGAGATAATGAAGTCGTTTCCATAAGACATACATTCTGGAAGAGCAACTCTGTAGTTAGTCATGATAGATGTGTAGAGATTCACAGCAAATTTGAGGACTTATCTCATCATCTGGCCCTCCTTCTAGCACCAAAATGTTGACGATGCTAGACCCGCCAACATGTAAGGGGATCTCCCCGGTAAGAAGTCTCAATTAGACCTTAGACCGTTTGGTGTAGGAGTCCTAGCAGTGGGTCATACGGTAATGCCTTGACTGTGGTTTCACATAGAGGCAAGTAAGATTTCTCTATGGATGAGCCTCATCATTGGGTAGCTATATTTACCTTAATACACCTCCAATCTTATTAAAATCAACTCTTCTCATAATTCCTTACATGTTTCAATTATATTTTGCAATGTGTAAAAGTAAGATGTATGTCTAGTGGTCTAATGTGAATTGATTGCAGGTTCTTGAGAGAAAATCATGGCAATTTTGACTAATTAAGGGTAGAAATTCAAATGAGTCAAGGAGGAGAGATTATAGGAGATAGACCCTCATCATTAAAATCCTTACTCATTCGAATAATACTCAATCAAATCACACTATCTTGGAGTTGCAAGTAGCAAAGTCATGGAGATCATGGGTAGCCGAGCCAATGACAGTTAAGAGCCAGTTCATCTTGAGTTTGGGAGCCAAACCTCCCTAGATTTAATGAAGTTGTTGGAGACTTTAGTTTTATAAATAAGGAGGCCTAGAGCCTCATTAGGATTCAGATTTTTTATTTAAGAGAACTAAGCATTTTCGAGTTCAAGCTTTGTGGGAAAACATTGTTATGTAATTTTTCTAATATAATATTGAGAATGAGCATTTCCTTGATCTAGCACTGAGTTGACTCAGAGGGCTAAAGATATTGGGTTAGGCCCAACCCTAGCAGCAAGGGCTCCTCTTATTGTACTTTTATGTTTAGGTTATTTCATAGATTAAGCATTGAATTGATTTTAGCATTGTTTCATTGCAAGTAGTGGTGAATTTGACTAGTTTTCTTCCATTTGTGCATTAATTTAGCAGTGGCCTTAGAGAGATAAAGGAATACCAAAAAGTTTAATAGTAGGTGGATTTTGCCTCACTCATCTCTTCAGGGACCATGGTTTAAGGAAAAACTCCTATTCAGCCCCAAAAAGAATTTTTTTTGATTTCTTATGGAATTTAGGGTTTTTTGCTACTTAGGCCAGCATCTTTTTAGTTTTCAAATATAGGTTTCAATTGTCCTTTGTGATATCTTTAGCTTTATATTAGATCTCATGGTGTTTCAAAATCTTTTGCAAGTATTTCCATGCATGAATTAGGCAACTAAATAATGAAATTCTAGTTTCTTAAGTTGATTAGAAATCTTCCTTGTTCGACATGATTTGTGGATAAATTCTAATAATGTATGTATTGCAAGAGTTTCAATAGTGCAGGAAGATATCATGCCATAAACCCTAGCCTAACCTCACCCATCCATGATCACCGAAAGCCACCAAGTCCCTCAACCAATTCATCATTCCATAAGAACAACTTTCTAGGTTTGTTGAGAAAATCTAGCCATCTTACAAACTTTGGTTTGAGCTATTAGGAAGTCCTAGCCACCCCCTTGCCTCGTTTCCTCCATAATTCACCTTCCTTAAGCCCTATACCACCTTCAAAATCACCTCTATTGCTCTTGGTTGGATCCTATAGGAATAAAGGGGATCTTGTAGGAGTATTAGGACATCCTGTGGGAAGCATTATAACATGTTGTAGGACGACCTGTAGTGGCCTGTTTTGAGGCCGATTTGTGAGAAAAGCATCCAGAAAGATAGGAGAAAACCCCTACTTGCCTCCCAAGCCATCTGACCTTCCATCACCATATCTAACCTAATTGCCACATCACCAGGAAGATTTAGCATTCACATTTTCACAAAAAAGGACAAAAAGGAAAAAATAGTTATTGTGTTCATTCATATGCACAACAGTAGAATGTTTGGTTATTTCACATTACGTGCCTAGGAAAGTTAGGATTACACACACATTAGCAAGATTCTGAAGCAAGATCTCTTAGAAATTAGTTATATGAGTGGTGTGTTTAAAGCATTGATATCATTCTTTCCTTACTGCAGTAGACAATATTTCAATTCTCCCAATTAGTGAAAAATTCCCTTTTCTTCATTGGTAATCAAACTCATTCTAAATCAATAGAAGGTCGGTTTGAGAAACCATAGTGGTCTATCACCATCTCAACAGTGACAAAGAGTGGACCCATCACATCTACTTCGGTATACATCACTGTCACCTCCAAGTTTGTCTGAACCCCAGGTTGATAGAGTAAAGTTGGTAGCCCCAGGAGTTGCAACATTCTTGCTCCAATACTGGTGTTCATCATCTATTGGTAGTAAGGGTGTGATAGCTGCAGCAAGCCAAGGAAGGTGCATGAGAGGTTCAAACACATGGGGGATGAGATGAGTGCACCCTTTGGAAACCTGTGATAGCATAGATTTAAGAAGGGTACATGCATGTGTAAGCAAGAAAATACATATATCATTTAGTGTAAACCAAATAGCATATAATACAATACAACATATGCATGGAATGTGTTGGATCTATTATATTAATAAATGCAATTTTCAGTGATACAATACATCCATATCTAACCACTAGTTCCAACAGCAGAACGTTACAAAGACAACCGCCTGCTCCTCCAAAGAGATATACTAGTCCTGCATAGTGGAGAAGCCAAGGCTTGTTACAATACTATCCAAGCTCTCTCTAAGATATTCCTATCGGAAGCCTGGCTAACCAAAAGCTTTTATAATGAATTATGAGGTTCTATTTATAGCAAAGGGTGGGGTGGCCCTTGACATTCCCCTTTGTGACAGTTCATCTACCCTCATGAATCTTCATCTACTCTATGATTGTTACATCCAACTATCGACACTTGAACTTCCACTTGACAAGACATTACATTACAATGCACATGTGCCCATGTGAGGCAAAATGGATTGAGCAAGCCATGCAAGACATCATTGACACTCGGTCCATTGTGGTGAGACAAACTCTTTGGCATGCTTGTGATGGTGAAGGTGGTGAGCTGATGCGAAGCTTGGTCATCCGTGATGGTGTGCATGTGCTCCATGGTGACATCTTATTGACACGAACTCTTGCCTCCATTGCATCTGGGTGCATTAGTATGGCACCTTCATCCAACTCGTCTGCTAACATGCGCATGGTCTTCTTGGGTGTGGCCGAACCAGAAACACACTGATGCACAGTGTTTGTGTTGATCTTCCAGTGTGTGTTGGTGCTCATGCGCATCAACTGCCAACTACATGTTTAGCTCCAATTGGAATTGCTTCTTGTCTTTGCCTCGGTGAGTGTGCTAAATGGGTTGATCACATGCATGCACACGATGACATTCATACTATTGAATTCCCTTGCATGAGATAAAAAAACTCCTCACCATGTCTACTCTCTACAAGCTGCTGGGATGGATATTTAACTTGTACGACTGCAATTTCATCTGTGAGTGCATGTTGCATCCACTATTGTTCATGTTCTTGCTGTAACTCATTCTCTCATCTATGCATATCCTATTCTTCCTTGAGTTGCTACTTCTACACATGAAACTCCTTCTTTGTTCCATTCTCTGTCTTTGCATGATGTTCATGTCACGCCATCACCTCATAACCCGAGTCTCTGAAGATTCTTTCATCACAAGTGGATCTACTTGAGCTTGCAACTTTTTTCCACCTCTGTGTTGTTAACAACCTTCCTCTTGCGTTCGCTGCATCCAGCATGCCACCTTCAACTATTGTTCATGGTGATTCTTGCTGTGATGCTATTGGTGTCATATCTTGATGTCCTTGTCTACAAACAACTTGATGTCTTCGTGGGTAGGCAAGTCCATAGAAACTTGATCGAATGCATCCCTAAGTGTGCTTTGAACAGTATCTTCATCTCTGCTCTCCTAGAAGCCATTGTACCTATGCTGCTGAGAGGAAGATGAGCACCTGTGATACCTAGAGACATGGCAACACTCATGGCAAGCAATCTATGAGTCGAAAACTAGATTGAACTTGAGAAGTGACTTGCAACATACCTATGTGACTAATCATGAAGGTTGCACAATTTCCGCTGGGAGGTCAGGGGACTGAATGAAAATACTGCACAAGGAATAGTATGGGTTGCTGGGAGGCTGATTGACTATTGGATTTTTGCAATGTACAGTCAATTTTGGTTGCTCACAGGTGGAATTGCACAATGTGCAATCTCAATTGGCAATGGTTGCAGGCTTAGTTACTGCATTGCACAATTTTTTGGGCCAACAGTCACTGTCCCTCATAATTGAGCAATGCAAGATTGGAGTACATTCATTGGGAAGAAATGTGCATTTCCTGGAAGTTATAGCCCTCGCTTTTAGGATTGCATAATGCTGTCATGGTGAGGTAGAGACCAGGCCAAGGCTGCCCAGACTCGTCGACAGGAAATTGAAGCGAATGTGAATGCGAATGCATGGTGATACTGAGTGTAAGCATAAGCAAATGATCATGCATGCAAATGGTTAATAAAAGATTCAGAAAATGGAACAACATACACATGGGTGAGGTGAGTTGCCTAATCGGCGACCATTCATGAAAAACGGTTTCATGCATGCGACATTAGTGAGATGTTAACGAAAACTGAAATGGTGCTAGTACAAGCTAGTATGTACCAAAATGAAAGCAAGTGCTCACTGAAATCAGGCAAACAATATTCATACAAAGTGAAACACAAAAGGTGCTAGAAAAGCAACACAAGACATGGAAAGTGGGCTTACCCCAAAACAATTGAGTTGAGTATGTCGACGACTCCTGGATGCGATGTGGGATTTTAGAGCTGCAAGGATGGTGTTAGGAATGAGCTCTATAACATCCGGTTCACGAGTTTTGATAAGATTGAAGGTGTGACTCGCATGCCACAAATCTAGGAAGAGCGATACTTGGTGGGAGGTTTTCGAGATGATCCTTGAATGCAACCTCCAGCTGTTAAAAGTAGATCCCTAAATCAAGGGATGCCTTTGCATGATACCTTGGGAGAAGCTACCCATGCATGAAAATCAATTTTTCTCGGTCTTGGAGGGATCCAATCGACTCAGCTGCACATGCAAGAGGCTGCTCAACTATTGGGAGAAAATGTGCATTTCTGGAAGGGAGCTAGGCTAGCTGCCCAAGAGATTTGTGGAATTTCTGGGTAGAGCATCTGAGTACTACCGAGGATTGTGCAATTCCTTGGATGAGTAGACTTGCTGGGGGAAATTATACAATTTTCTAGATGAAGCATGACTGGTAGAATTACGCAATTTTGGAGCCCAATAGGCTATGAGACAAAATTATGCAATTTCTGGAGGGAAGACTGGTTGCCCTCCAAAATTGCGCAATTTCTTGAGGGAGCTGCTATGCCTGCAACCGAACCAAGTCTGGAGGAACAACTTGTGAGGGGAATGCAACAGCTCTGATGGACAGGCTGTGATTCTGCAAGAAAATCATTGAAACTTGTGTACATGATGAAGCAAGACATGATGTTGTGAAAGGTTAATAGGGAGGCTCCAAAACAAAGCTAAGGTGAAATTTTGGAGGGTTGTTTTAGTCGCTATGATAACTGCATATGCTTATTTGTCAATGGCAAGATAGCTGAGTTTCTATCCATGCATTCTTGTACTCATGAAGGAGATGGGACGTTCATCATTCAGCTTGTCCTTCTAAGTGAGTATTGCAGCAAGCGAGTTGTCAGAGGTGAAGGTGTATAGCAAGAAATCTTTGCTAAAATTTGGGTTGTAAAGTGCAGACACTTCTGCTATATCCTACTAGATATGGGTGAATGCATTATTTTCCCTATTGCCCCAGCTGTAGACTGAATTCTTCTTTATCATGTCTTGCATTGGTTTACTATGTGCACATAGTTCGAGATGAACTTTAGGAGGAAGTTTATCTTTCCTAAGAAGGATTGCATTACTTTCTTATTGGCTGGGTGAGGGATTTGTGTGATGGTCTAGACCTAATCTGGATCAACTTTGATGCTGCTTCTGGGAATGATGTGCCTAAGGAGGTTGCCTTCAGACACTACAAATGCACCTTTTTAGGGATTAGAGGAAACCATATATTTCCATCATGACTCAAATATTTTCTTCAAGTGGGGTATGTGGTCTGACCATTTTCTGGAAAACATGGTTGACATGTCATCGAGGTATACCACTACGCTCTATTCGATGAGTCCATGGAAGGAGATTTCCATGGCACACTGAAAGGTTGTACATCCATTCACAAGCCCAAATTGAATTCATCTATATGCAAACGTACCCCACTTGCTACGAAATGTAGTTTTGAATCAATCAAGTTTTGTTAGTAGGACCTAATTATATCCTGAAAACTCGTCAAATAATAAAAAAAATCTGCACGAGATATGTTATGTAAAATATGCTCCATGGACAACATAGGGTAATTGTCTTTCTCTGAGGGGTGGTTCTGTTAGTTACCTATACCAATAGGTTTCATATTTCATGATTGGCAAAGAAAGTTCCAAATATGCTCTGCTTTGGTGATACAAAGATCCCATATTTCCAAAAGGAGACAAGGTGTGTATATAGCTTTATGTTGACTCAATTTTGATGGATGGTCCAAAAGCCTAATCTGGATCATGCCATGTTTAAATTTTCTGTTGTAGAATAGAGAAAGAAGTCTGTCCAAACTGTCTAATCTTGGCAGACCAGTAGCTAGGTAGAGAAATTAAGGTTCCCAACTGCTTAATCTGGGACCTTGGAAGCAATAAGGGTAGTTTTAGATACAAAACCAAAAGAAAAAAGCCAAAAGAAAAGAAAAGGCAAATAAGGGTCTGCAAGTCTAAGTGCACCCTCCAAGAAGAAACAAAAAATGCTAAGCAAGTAGATGGGTAGGCAGATGGGGTTGCAGAAATGTCATTCCTTACAATTGAATGTGTGCTAACCTATTCACAAAGGAATATCAATGGATTGAGAAGGTCTTCTTCTCCATCATGTTGCAGCAAAGCAAAGAAGCATGACTAACTTCCTTTTCCCCCTTTTTCACCTTCATTACTAACATCACTTCATCAGTTGTGTTCATGAAAGAATTTGAGGTTTTATGATGGTTCTTATTCCTTTAAAAGCCACATTTCTTGTCTAAAAAACTTTTCATTTTGATCTACTCCCTAAGCTAAGTTATCTTCACAAAACTTAGTGATTTCACTCCTCATTCACCTTTTTCATCCATATTAAACCCTAACATCTATTATCTAAATCCCCTATGTTACCCTTTCCCTACTATTATAACACTATGGTGTATAAACCCCAAGCATTGTATAAATATCCCTCCCCTTGGCATTATAGCCATATGATTCACTATCAGAGATTAAATTGACATCTGGTCAGTTTAAGAGCCCTAAGCCTTACCCCTCTTTCCCCTTCAGAAGTCATTTAACCCATTAAACCCTTCATTTGCTAATAAACCTTGCGATAAACCCTTTTTACCCCTAACCCGCTTCATTTGAAAAATACATATAAAAACCCACTTTTTTCATTTACCCAAAGTCTTAGCGTTATGCGCATTTTTGTAAAAAACATTGAAAAAACCATGAAAATCCGCCAATTTCCAAAGGTTCCCACCGGGCGCAAATCTCAAAAGAAATATTATTTAACCTCGCCCGCATCCGTATCGTCCGGCCAGCTCAACGATCCGTCGACCGTCGGATCGGGCCCTTTTCATCCGACGGCCCTCGTACATATCGGACCGGCCCCGACGTCCGAAAGATAGCTTCCGAAATCTGTCAGAGGGTGACGTCAGGCCTTTGCTGCGCATCACCCCCACATCATATCGGAGGTACTTCTGACAATTCCGCTTCCGTATGGAAGGCGGTGTGATATAAAACCGATAACCATTTCCGGTTTCGGGGAACCCACTGCTAGCGTCACCGCCAACGTCATCACCCTGTCAGCGCCCCGTCCGCCATTTGCTCCACCTGTCTACCAGCTCACCATCCCCGTGGACCCCTCTTGTGCCGCCATGTCACCCGATGACGTCATGCTGACGTCATTCGACCTTGACCCCACCTGATGACGTCATGCTGACGTCATCCAAAAAAAGCGCCAATGTTCCAAAAATCCATATTTTGGCCAAAATTTCGCGTTTTTTGCACTTTTGGAAAAAACGACTGTTCTTTTCTCTGCATGTTTTTCACGTCCAACCGCACGCCAACCTGCTGAATTCAACCTGGAGACCGCTGGCGCGCCATTTCCACCTGCATTCGTGACCATTACTCACAGTATATCAGGTATTTATCCTTATGAATCCCTCCTGCGCCTGGTTTTGTCCATAAATCGTCAAAAATAGATAAAAACAGTGAAAAACACATAATTCACCAGCAATTCCCCTGTGCCTAGTCCCCATTTGCACTATAATGTCGAAATTCACCAGCCAAGCTTTATATTACCAGATTTTTCATAAAACTTACATTATGTTCGCGCAATCGTGGACTAGTAGCCTAAACTGCACCAATTTACCGTGAAAAAAGAGTTCAAAGGCAGGCATTTTGTCCTATCCATACTTTGAGCAGTATTTCAATTGCTGCAATTGACCATTTATCCTTCGTTCCTAAGTAATTCACCTCCTTTTCAAAGAATACTCTTTTGTGTTGCTCTGCACGGTAACGCCGATGTTTATAGACAACCGAATCCTAAAAGTAGCCATGGATGCTCCAGTAGCACCGGTAGCCCTGAATGTTGCTCCTTTAAACGCTCCCCAGAGTGAATTGGAATGGCAACCTCTAGCAGACCTGGATTATCAAATTTCAGAGGAAATGTTGATGAAGACCAAGTTCCACATCCACCTGCTAAATGAATTGAAGGCTAAACATGAGAGTGGAACAGATGTATTGGGCATATGGGACTCTTTTCTCCCTATCTTCAAGCTCCCTTAGGTCAATCAGTTTCCTGATTTAATCCACCTATGTGCTGAATGCTATGACCCTACTCAGAGGGCTATGCTTGACCCTTCAGGCTCAGTTGTTTTCTATATCACCCCTGAAGCTATCAAAGAGATGCTGAACTTCAAGACTGAGAAGAAATTAGTTCCTTTATCACTAATAAATTTGATAAATCAAGGAGCTAGATTGACAGATGCTCAGGTCACCAAAATCAATCAGCTGTACATTGGCTCTGACTCTGTGAAGTATCCTCCTATTAACCAAGTATACCTCAACCAATTGGGTAGAGATCTTGCAGACATGATTAGTCCCATTTTGGGCTATAATTCAATTGAATTTGTAGATGAAACTGTGCTAGTGATCATGCTCATGTTCGCTCCTGGCAAGTCTCCAATTTGCTATGACTATGCCACCTACATCTCTGATAAGATACATGAGCAGTTGATGAACTTGGCAAGAGAGAAGGTGTTCAGATACACCTCTTACATCTACCACTTAATCCTATATTATCAACATGAAAAGTTTTCTTTTGCTGTGAAAAGAGTGGATGCCCAAGGCAATCCAAGTTCAGTGGTCTATTGGTCCTCTGTCTTCCACTGCAAATCTGACTCTCCATATACTTACTGTGAGTTCATAGATCTCTTCATCCACCCAGCTATGTCTCTGATGATGAGCTCACCTCCTCCAAGACTAACTGATGAGATGCAAAGGGTACTTCAATCGTCTAAATCTTACAGCATTGGGGACTGGTACTTCTACCAGAACCACACAGTTATAAGGATATATGGGTGTGAGTTGCCCCCAGACAGATTGCCCAAATATGTGCCCATGAGATTGTTTGCCCTGGAATACTTCAGGCAATTTGGGAATGCTGATGTGCTGCACTTTTCAGGCAGAGGCAAGAAAGCACAACTCAAGGTCAGGAACCAATTAGGCCACTTTATCTACAACAAAAGGGAGGAAGGTTGGCAAGAGGCGGATAGCATGTTAGAATCCCTTGGCTTGCAATCCAGTTTCCTTTGGAAACCTTATGACCCCAATCACTTCATAAGCCTAAGAAGGGTCAAATATAGGCTGGCCAGTTATGACCACGTAAGGATTCGTCATATAGAAAAGTATGCAAATCAAACAAAGTGGAGGAGAGGATCCTTAGAGGAGCCTATCACACAAGAAGAGTTAAATCAAAGAGCACTAAGAAATCTGAAAAAGGTGGCTGACCTAGAGCTTTGTTCACAGGTGTTTACTCTTCCAGGCACTCAAGTGGGAACAGCTGCATCTATCTCCACAGAAAATCAGCAAGCAGCCAAAGCAACTGAGCCAACTTCTACCAAAGGCAAGGAAAAGGAAATGGAACCAGAACAGCCACCTCATGAGGAGGTACAACAACAACAGCAACAGGTACAACAGCCACAAGAGGGGCAACAAGAGAAAGAGCAGCCACTGCAGCAAGAAAAGGCAGCTGAGGCCCCAATTTTTACTGAGCAGCAGCCACCACAAGTTGTGCCTCCTAGGCAGGAAACAACAGCTAAAGCCTCAATCCTCCAAACCCCACAAAAGGAGGATATAAGTAGAAAGAGGGACAGAGAGACTCCCCTCACAACAACAACGACTCAAGGGGAGAAAAGACACAGAATGAATCCCCTTTCAGAAGAGGAAATGCCTTTGGGGCAATCTTTGGGCATGGGCCCACCAAGTATGGAGGCCTCAGCAAGTTCCTTCCAGCAGGAACAAGAGAGGATAGTGGGAGGAGAAGTCAGCTCCTCAAGCCAGCAGAGAGAACGTGAACTGAGCATCAAACAATAGTTCATTGACATAAAGAGGAGGAATGAGCCAATAAAAATTCAGCTATATAATCATTTGTTGAAAATGGCTCCCACTAACCAACAAAGACTGATGTCTGCATACGATGTTAATGAAGGCAAAATGATCATGAGTCACTTCATGCAACCTGCATTGCAACCACAGTCCCCTTTAGACTACTTGAGGACCAATCTTGAGGTCCTAGCCAAGGACATCCACCCAATGGAAGAAATCGAATTGCGTAAGCAAACGGGTGAGATGGTGTATGCCTCCTTGGCAGATAAGACATTGGATAACTACAGGCTAGAAAATAGCCTAAATAATACAGCTGCCCAACTTGAGTTGGAGAGAGCATCCTCTCAAGCAAAGGACAACAGGATCAGAGCCTTAGAAGATATAATCAGAGAGATTGGGCATAACCCCAAGGACATCAAGGGCATACAAGAAATATTGAAATTGAGGGATGCAGACATGGCAGCTTTGAGGAAAAAGATCAAAATCCCAACAACTATTCACCCTCAAACAGACGAAGTTGCCCAACTGAGACATGATCAAGATGCCACAGCTTTGCTGGTGCCTTTATACAAACAGCTGATCCAGACTCAAGAAAAGTTGGGAGAATCAGAGGCTGCACAGGCAGCATTGCAAGCATCATTACAGCAAAAGGAAGGAGGTCAAACATCTCATCCTCCTCCTGAAATAATTAACCTTGAGGAAGCTCCTCCAACTACTGCTCCCCTCACTCAACAAACAGAACAGGCAACACCTTCTACCTCAGCACCACCACCAACAATAGAGCAGGCCCCAAGCCTGGACATGCAAAAGATGAGAAATGAGATTCAGGCCCTGGAAGCTCAAATGACAGAATTAAATGAGGCCAGGGAGAATTTAGCCAAGGTAAATGAAAGATATGACAAATCCAAGCAGACTGTAGCAGAAAAGGGCAGGGAAATAAAGGCCCTTAAGGATAAGATAAAAGAGCTGGAGAAGGAGCTCACACTTGATAAAGTGATAGCTGAGCTCAAGACAGTGTTGTGGGCCAATATTGGCCAATCCATCACTGATCAATGGCAATATATTGAGACAATTCATGAGCAGTTGGAGCTCATTGCAAAAGCACAGAAGGAAATTCAGAGATCAAGGGCCTCTCTAGGCAATATGCCTGAAGTTGCCAACAGGATGATCAATGTGCTTAATAATAGAACAAGTGCTCAGTTAGCAACTATGGGAATCTCCAACAAGACTGAGACTATTTTGTTAATAAAGAGGGTCCTAACACTAAGAAACCTGGTGCAGACACTAGAAAGGAGGACCCAGGACATGCAGACAGAGGTCAATAGATTCATGGACAAATATGTGGCATTGCAAAACAGAGGTCTCCCTGGCTTACTGAACAGCGCAGGAAGGCTACTTACACATGAGCAGTATGCCAAGAGGGTCAACACATTCGCCACAAATCAGATCACTGAAAGGCCCAGCACCTCAGAAGAAACAGGGCCAGCTACAGGACAAACTCTCTACAACAGGGTAGAGAATTTATTCTTTATAATGAATGAAATTAAACATCTGTTTGAAGTGCCTCCAAACTTCTACAAATACAAAGAGGTAGATGAGACTTTGGATGCAATTCTTAGACATCAATTGCCCACACAGGAATGGTGGACTAAGGCAATACAGATGATCTTGTAGACAAGAAGCCATTCACTAAGTTTTTTCATCAAAAAATACAAGTTGGTATGCACAGAAAAACTTAGTAAAATCAGCATGCATGAAAAGGGAAGGGCTGAGCCAACTCAGCAGATCATATTCGGCCAACAAAGCAAAATTGACAGCTAACAGGTAACAGGGCCGAAAAGCTACAGCACGATAGCCATAAAGGCACATTTCCGGCATTAAAGCAGAACGTTCAGACTGACTCAGTGGCCTCCAAATGTCAAAGTATCTCCTGACAGATATAAAGAGCATTTATTTTGTATTCAATGATGTAATAACTTTCTTATCTACTATCTTGAAAAGTTGGTGAACGTATTCATTTCTCAAATGACTCAACACTCCAGATATTTTGTATGAGCGTTTGTATATATTCCCCCTCACATAAGTTTGCAAGGGTTGTTGTTGATTTCTCTTCAAGAGTTCTTTTGCTGTAAATTTTCAGAGTTTAATACAAAGGCCGATGGAATTTCCAAAGTCTGTGTTGTCTGAGGGGTTGTAATGCGATTGCTGAGTGCTACAGGATTCCTACGTGTTTTCATGGCTCAATAAGTTTACTTAAACTTTCGTTATGTTCTTTCTGTTATTTTCTCATAATTCATCCATGTTCTAGATTTCACAATTAATGGCAGAGAAAAAGACTAATTCGAGGATTTATTCATAGAATACCCTGAATTCAATCTATGCTATTATAAATGTTTTCTTCAGTTATGGTTATAAAGGTGTAATTCTTAATTGCTGCACCTCTACACTGTATCTTTCACAGTGATTATTGTTTTTAGGAATTCAAATCTGCTCCTTTACAATACATCTCTTTCTCACAACCAAGCTTAGTGGAAAATTCTTAATTGCTTTTCACTGGTTAAACACACTTCATCATTATAATATCAAATTTGTTTCATGAGATATTCAAAAGGCCCTGCAGTTTCATCAATCCCAATCTTCCTCTCAAACAACTAGTAGCCAAAGACTCCATTGCCCAATGGACTAGAATTATCTGAAGGTTTCCATTTTAGGTACAGAAGACATCCCTCAACCAAAATATAAAACCAAACCCTAAACTCATAACTTGCCTAAAATCTTCACAAAATAGAGACAAACCTTAAAGAGAGAGCCCTCTCTGATTGCAGTTTGGCTAGAAACTGTAATCCAAAGATTGGTTAGTGGTTACCCCGGCCGTATTCCCTTGGGAGTCAAAGGGAACAACCTGGGTGTTAACATAATTGGCGACTCCACTGGGGACAAGCATATTATTTTTCAACTGTGGTATATCCATAGACTGTGGTTCTAAAAAGCTTGAGCAGTCCCTTAAAACAGTCCTAAAAATCCTAAATATACCAAAAAGATGTTCAGAAGCTAGCTCCCAAGAAGAATCCACGATATACAAGGTCAAATCCTGACCCTAATCCACCAGTTGTTTTTGAAAATCCTAATACAATCCCTAAGATCATTAGGAAGCAGCAGGGACAGGAAACTCTTGCTGATTCAAGTCCTGAGACCACTCATCCAAACCCTGTTCCAACTCCAATCAAGGTTCTATTTCGGTCTAGCCTTGATTCCCCCAGTTCACCATCCACATCTCAAAGCCCTCCTTTCACACCTTCATCCACTGCACATATTCCCTTGGCCAACACTCTAGTTTCCACCTTTCCCACAACCCCTGTTGTACCAGTCATTCATGCTATCCCAGTTATACCTGTTAATCCTATAAATCCTGCAAATATGGCTAATAGGTATGCACCCCTACAGTTACCTGCCAATGCTCCAGCTCTACCTCAGGACTATCAATCCAAAATCTCATATCTTGACTCCACTGGCCCTTTCACAGCAATTCAGCATGCCAGAAGGATGCAAGACCACTTTGAGAACTATGAAATAGATGATGACAGTGTGAGAATGAGAATCTTTGTTCAGAGCCTCACAGGGGATGTGAGAACTTGGTTTAGATCACTAGATGCAAATACCATCACAACTCCTGATGACCTTTATCAAGCCTTTACTAATAGATGGGAGAAAAAGAAAGATCCCCTGCACATACTTGGTGAATATGACACAATAAAACGAGGTCCTCAAGAGACCGTGTTGGAGTATTGTGCAAGATTTAATAATGTATATAATGCAATACCACAGAATTTAAGACCTCCCCCTGATTTAGCCTTGTACAAATTTCCGGATGGTTTTGACCCTGGTATGGCATATCAATTAAAAGAAAGGGTGCCTAAAACCCTTGAAGAAGCCCAAAAGGTTGCTGTCACAGTAGAGGCTAACCTGATTGCCAAAAGAAACAGGGCAAGATTGGAAAATAGAACCACCTTCAAAGAAGAACCCTCTGCCTTTGATAAAAAACTGGATGCAATACTTATTGGTATTGGTATGAAGAGATTGGGTGATAGAGTAGAATCAGTTGAGAGAAAGTCATCATGGGAAGCTCCACAAAATAACCCTATCAGGAATCCAAATTTTAGGAGAAATCAAAACCCAAACACTGGCAAAGCCGGTTCTGATCCAGACATAAGACCTCCTTTCCAGGAAAACTATACTGAGGCATCCACTTCGAATGAGCAAACAGATGACACACACATTAATCTAATGGGTCTGAATGATGAACAACAAGTTTTCTTGAGTCAAGAGGATCATAAAGATGATGACATTCAACAATTCCAAACCAGGTCAGGTGAGTCATTTGACTTTAAACAAGGATATGACACATCTGTTTATGAAGTTCATAAACAATATAAGCTGAGAAGCAGAACTATAAATGTGACACAGCCTGACAAAAAAAAGGACACTACACAGCCTAAGAAAGCTATTATCACAGAACCAAGTGACAAAACTTGTCCAAGTACAAATGAGGTAACGGTTGAAGAAATAACTGAAACATCTCCCTCAAAACAGCAGCCAGCAGATTCATCACCCTTATAGCCCAATCCAAGTAACACTCCTCAAGAGGTGAGTAAGAAGGACAAGCTGCAAGACCGAGATAAGAATCAAGAAGAATACTTAGTGAACAAGGAAAAGACTGTCATCCACAACCCCAAAATCCAATCTGAAAAACCCTTTGACCTAGAAGCTGAAATTGGCAAACTAAAAGTAGCTATTCCTCTTTCAGAACTAGCCAAGCATGAAATTTATAGACAACAAATCAAGAAGTCCCTTCAAATTACTCGTAATAAAGATAATGTCAATGTGTTGGATGACACCCCAGAATTACTGTTCGGTCCAGAAGTTGATGGAAAGACAACAGTTACAGGGATCTTACCTTTCTATGTCAGCCTGCATGTTCATGACAAGATACTACACAACGCAATGTTTGACTCAGGTGCCTCTCATAACTTGATGCCTAAATCAGTCATGGAAAGATTGAATCTAGATATTACAAGACCATACAAGGACTTATTCTCATTTGACTCCAGCCAAGTTAAGTGTTTAGGTCTGATAAAAGATCTATGTGTGTCCCTAGTTCAATATCCCAATAAAACAATCCTCATGGATGTTGTGGTTGCTGATATCCCACCCAAATATGGGATGCTGTTATCAAGGTCATGGGGAGCTAAACTCCAAGGTTCCCTACAACTAGACATGTCATATGCAACCATCTCAGTCTTTGGTCAACCCAAGAGGTTATATAGAGAGTCACTCATGAAATACATGGTCAGCAGTGAAGAAAAACCTCAAAACTTTCCCATATATGCTGTCCATTCCGATATAGATTCATATATTCTCTTCAATGATAATTCAGGGCTTACAAATGATGAAGAAACCAAAACACTTGAACAATATCATGACATTAATGAACAAACTGCTGCTCTAGAAATCAAGCTAATTCAATTAAGTTATCAGACTGTCCTAGAAGACAAACCAGGTGAAAAACCAGAGCTTCAACTCACTATCCCAGATCATAGAGAAGTTATTAAATCTCCCCTAGGAAAAGAGAACCTATGGTTTCTAGAATTTGATGGGTCAGTTAACAAATTAGGAGCAGGAGCTGGGGTTTGGATACATAACAAGCAGAACAATCATGCAGAAGGTCGAGCCTATAGACTAAATTTCAGATGCACTAATAACATGGCAGAATATGAAGCTCTCTTGCTAGGCCTTAAGCTAGTGAAATCCTTACAAGCCATAAGAGTTTCAATTATGGGAGATTCAGAATTGATTATCCAACAGGTAAAGGGAAATTTTGTTACTAATGATAAAAGACTGAGATCTTATAGATCTGCTGCTGCTGAACTACTACAGTCCTTCACTGAATTTCAAATTACCAAGATTCCCAGGACCCATAACCTGCATGCTCATAGCTTGGCCACATTTGCAAGCACCTGCAAGTTACCTTTTGAGCCCCATCATTGCTTTACAGCTGAGGTAAAACACAGACCTTCTGTCCCAAACAATGTCAAAGACTGGCAAGTATTTGAAGATGATGCACAAATAAATAATTTCTTGACCTTGCAACAAGAATTTGCAGGACTAAATATTGACACTGAGGGAGCAAGTCAATCACAAATACTTGAGGGAGCAAGTCAATCACAAATACAGAGTAAACAGAATAACAAGCCAATATCACCTAAGACAGCTCACCAAATCCTACATCCAACAATTTTCAACAAAGACAATATACAAAAAATTCAACAAATCAGTTGTGAAGAAGTGGCTGATGCTGAGGCTGAAGTAATACAATTGAAAGACAATTTTCTTCCAACAGGCCTAACTCCACTAGAGGATATCTTTGATTCAAATGATGTCCCAAGAAAACCAAAAATGCAGCCCCTTAACTCTGCCATTGAAGAATGCAACATTGGAACCATTGAAAAGCCCAAGATAATAAAATTATCTGCTTCCCTACCCCCTGATCAAAAGCCCAAATACATTGACCTTTTCAAAGAGTTTCAAGATGTCTTTGCATGGAGTTATGAGGACTTAAAATCCTATAACACCTCCGTTATCCAACACACTATCCCTCTCAAGCCAAATCAAAAGCCATTTAAGCAAAAACTGAGAAGAATCAATCCCATGCTTCTCCCTTCAATTGAAAAAGAACTTCAAAAAATGTTTAAAGCTGGCATCATAGCACCAATCAGGTTTTCGGACTGGATCTCTAATTTGGTACCTACAAGAAAGAAAACTGGTGAGATAATACTTTGTGTTGATCTTAGAAATCTGAATCAAGTGTCCCTCAAGGACAACTATCCCTTACCTAAGATGGATCACATTCCCTAAAGAGTGGTAGGAGCCTCAAGGATCTCACTGCTTGATGGGTTCTCAGGCTTTAATCAAATCCTAGTACACCCTGATGATCAAGACAAAACTGCATTCACAACCCCATGGGGAACTTTCAAATATGTAAAAATGCCTTTTGGACTGAAAAATGCAGGGGCAACATTTCAAAGAGCAATGGATATTGCTTTTGCCAAGGAGATTCATGACTTTCTTGTCATTTATTTAGATGACCTCACACCTTTCTCAAAATCAGACCAAGAACATTTGAAGCATTTGAGACAAATCTTCTTGACATGTAGGAAATATGGAATTTCATTGAACCCAAAGAAGTCTCTATTTGGTTTGGAAGAAGGTAAGCTGTTAGGGCATATTATTTCAAAAGATGGCATAAGAATTGACCCAGACAGGATACAAGCTATCTTACAAATGCCCCACCCAAGAAACATCAAAGAATTGCAAGCCTTCTTGGGTAAGATCAACTTCTTGAGAAGGTTTATCCCAAACTTAACAGAATTGATCAGATTACTAAATAACATGCTAAAGAAGGACTCAAAGGTGAAATGGACAGTTGAAGCAAATCAAGCCTTTGAAGGCATAAAATTGGCCCTTACCCAAACTCCAGTTTTAACAAATCCTCAATTTGACATGGAATTTATCATTTTCTCTTTTGCCTCCCAGCATACCATTGCTGTTGTTTTATTACAGAAAGATGACCAAGGGAACGAGAAACCCATTGCTTTCTTTAGCAGAGCTCTTAGATATGCACCTCTCAAATATCAGATCATGGAGAAACAAGCTTATGCTTTGGTCAAGGCCATTAAAGACTTTAGGATTTACATCCTTTATTCCCATGTTATAGCTTATGTGCCAAGTCCCATTGTAAAAGACATACTCACTCAAGAAAACTTAGAGGGTAGAAGAGGAAAATGGATTGCCAACATTTTGGAATTTGATATTGAAATAAAACCTACAAAATTAATAAAAGGGCAAGGTTTGGCCAAACTAATGACAGAAGCAAACTTCCAAGCCTTAGACATAAACCATCTGGACAATGAACTGGAGCTGGCGACTCCAAAGATCAATGTAGCCTTTGAACAATCCCCTTGGTACTCTGATATATGTTATGTGTTACAAAACCTGTGTGCTCCACCAGGATTGTCCAGAACTAAGTGTAGGTTCCTAAAAATGAAAGCTTCAAGATTTTGTGTCTTGGATGGCAATTTGCTTTGGAAAACCATGAGGGCATACTGTTAAACTGCTTAATTGAGAATGACACTAACAATGTCATCAAAGAATTTCATGTAGGTGACTGTGGTGGACACTTGTATTGGAAATCCACTGTGGATAAAATGCTGAGGGCTGGTTACTATTGGCCCACTATTTTTGCTGATGTCAAAAAATTTACCACTTCATGTCATAAATGCCAAGTGTTTGAGGGAAAGAAAAAATTACTGCCACTGCCTTTGAGGCCTATTGCAACAGAGAGACCTTTTCAACAATGGGGCTTGGATTTCATTGGGGAAATTCACCCTTCATCTTCAGGCCAACATAGATGGATTCTAACAGCTACAGACTACTTTACTAAGTGGATTGAAGTTGTTCCATGCAGACAAGCAAATGATTCCACAATCATTCAGTTCCTTGAGACCAATATTCTCTCTATATTTGGTTGTCCTGATAAGATAATAACAGACAATGCTGCTTCTTTCAGATCTAAGAAGATGGTGAATTTCTACCACAGATTTCACATAACCTTGGGCCATTCTACTGCATATTATCCCCAAGGAAATGGCCTTGCTGAATCATCAAACAAAAGCCTTGTGAACATCATAAAGAAGGTATTGGAAGAAAATAAGAAGAATTGGCATAAGAAGCTTGTGAATGCCTTATGGGCAGATAGACTAACAACCAAAAGATCAATTGGGATTAGCCCATATGAGTTAGTTTATGGATTAGAAGCCAAATTTCCTTCATCACTGGGAATCCCTGTCATGAAATTACTTCAAGAGAGCCAAGCAGAACCAAATGATATGCAAAGAAGGATAAATCAAATAATTTGTTTGCAGCAAACTAGAGACCAAGTTTACAGCAGAGTTCAAGTTTTACAAGAAAAGCTAAAGAAAGCCTTTGACAGAAGGACCAATGCAGAAGACTTTAATGTTGGAGACAAAGTCCTCAAGTGGGATTCAAGAAGAGAAGATAAGGGAAAACATGGAAAATTTGATTCCCTTTGGAGAGGGCCATTTGTTGTTCAAGCAGTACAAGGAAACAATACTTATTTCCTTAAAAGTCTTAATGAAACTGATTTGGATGAAGGTCCTGTGAATGGCAAGATGTTAAAGCACTATTTTGATTACTATCCATAAGTGCAACCTGAGTTTCCCTTGTACATATCCAGGTGTATATATTACTTTCTGTTAAATATGTAAAAATGCAGTTTCTCAAGTTTATAAGGTATCAGCAAAAGGCAAATAAGTTCAGAGATTTACCAAGATGGGAAGAGCACAAGTTTGGCATTTCAGAGCAGCATACTTCAAGTTTTGGTAAAAGCAGTCAAGGGCCAAGGCATTCTGACCTGCTGTTCTTGGTCTTTCAAATGGAAAAACCATCCCCATGTGGAGCCACTGTTAGCTACCTATACCAATAGGTTTCATATTTCATGATTGGCAAAGAAAGTTCCAAATATGCTCTGCTTTGGTGATACAAAGATCCCATATTTCCAAAAGGAGACAAGGTGTGTATATAGCTTTATGTTGACTCAATTTTGATGGATGGTCCAAAAGCCTAATCTGGATCATGCCATGTTTTAATTTTCTGTTGTAGAATAGAGAAAGAAGTCTGTCCAAACTGTCTAATCTTGGCAGACCAGTAGCTAGGTAGAGAAATTAAGGTTCCCAACTGCTTAATCTGGGACCTTGGAAGCAATAAGTGTAGTTTTAGATAGAAAACCAAAAGAAAAAAGCCAAAAGAAAAGAAAAGGCAAATAAGGGTCTGCAAGTCTAAGTGCACCCTCCAAGAAGAAACAAAAAATGCTAGGCAAGTAGATGGGTAGGCAGATGGGGTTGCAGAAATGTCATTCCTTACAATTGAATGTGTTCTAACCTATTCACAAAGGAATATCAATGGATTGAGAAGGTCTTCTTCTCCATCATGTTGCAACAAAGCAAAGAAGCATGACTAACTTCCTGTTCCCCCTTTTTCACCTTCATTAATAACATCCCTTCATTAGTTGTGTTCATGAAAGAATTTGAGGTTTTATGCTGGTTCTTATTCCTTTAAAAGCCACATTTCTTGTCTAAAAAACTTTTCATTTTGATCTACTCCCTAAGCTAAGTTATCTTCACAAAAACTTAGTGATTTCACTCCTCATTCACCTTTTTCATCCATATTAACCCCTAACTTCTATTATCTAAATCCCCTATGTTACCCTTTCCCTACTATTATAACACTATGGTGTATAAACCCCAAGCATTGTATAAATATCCCTCCCCTTGGCATTATAGCCATATGATTCACTACCAGAGATTAAATTGACATCTGGTCAGTTTAAGAGCCCTAAGCCTTACCCCTCTTTCCCCTTCAGAAGTCATTTAACCCATTAAACCCTTCATTTGCTAATAAACCTTGCGATAAACCCCTTTTTACCCCTAACCCGCTTCATTTGCAAAATACATATAAAAACCCACTTTTTTCATTTACCCAAAGTCTTAGCGCTATGCGCATTTTTGTAAAAAACATTGAAAAAACCATGAAAATCCGCCAATTTCCAAAGGTTCCCGCCAGGCGCAAATCTCAAAAGAAATATTATTTTAACCCCGCCCGCATCCGTATCGTTCGGCTAGCTCAACGATCCGTCGATTGTCGGATCGGGCCCTTTTCATCCGACGACCCTCGTACATATCGGACCGGCCCCGACGTCTGAAAGATAGCTTCCGAAATCTGTCAGAGGGTGACGTCAGGCCTTTGTCGCGCGTCACCCCCACATCATATCGGAGGTACTTCTGACAATTCCGCTTCCGTATGGAAGGCGGTGCGATATAAAACCGCTAACCATTTCCGGTTTCGGGGAACCCACTGCTAGCGTCACCGCCAGCGTCATCACCCTGTCAGCGCCCCGTCCGCCATTTGCTCCACGTGTCTGCCACCTCACCATCCTCGTGGACCCCTCTTGTGCCGCCACGTCACCCGATGACGTCATGCTAACGTCATCTGACCTTGACCCCACCTGATGACGTCATCCAAAAAAAAGCGCCAATGTTCCAAAAATCCATATTTTGGCCAAAATTTCGCGTTTTTGCACTTTTGGAAAAAACGACTGTTCTTTTCTCTGCATGTTTTTCACGTCCAACCGCACGCCAACCTGCTGAATTCAACCTGGATACCGCTGGCGCGCCATTTCCACCTGCATCCGTGACCATTGCTCACAGTATATCAGGTATTTATCCTTATGAATCCCTCCTGCGCCTGGTTTTGTCCGTAAATCGCCAAAAATAGCTAAAAACAGTGAAAAACACATAATTCACCAGCAATTCCCCTGTGCCTAGTCCCCATTTGCACTATAAGGTCGAAATTCACCAGCCGAGCTTTATCTTACAAGAGTTTTCATAAAACTTACATTCTGTTCGCGCAATCATGGACTGGTAGCCTAAACTGCACCAATTTACCGTGAAAAAAGAGTTCAAAGCCAGGCATTTTGTCCTATCCATACTTTGAGCAGTATTTCAATTGCTGCAATTGACCATTTATCCTTTGTTCCTAAGTAATTCGCCTTCCTTTTCAAAGAATACTCTTTTATGTTGCTTTGCACGGTAACGTCAGTGTTTATAGACAACCGAATCCTAAAAGTAGCCATGGATGCTCCAGTAGCACCGGTAGCCCTGAATGTTGCTCCTTTAAATGCTCCCCAGAGAGAATTGGAATGGCAACCTCTAGCAGACCTGGATTATCAAATTTCAGAGGAAATGCTGATGAAGACCAAGTTCCACATCCACCTGCTAAATGAATTGAAGGCTAAACATGAGAGTGGAACAGATGTATTGGGCATATGGGACTCTTTTCTCCCTATCTTCAAGCTCCCTCAGGTCAATCAGTTTCCTGATTTAATCCACCTATGTGCCGAATGCTATGACCCTACTCAGAGGGCTATGCTTGACCCTTCAGGCTTAGTTGTTTTCTATATCACCCCTGAAGCTATCAAAGAGATGTTGAACTTCAAGACTGAGAAGAAATTAGTTCCTTTATCACTAATAGATTTGATAAATCAAGGAGCTAGATTGACAGATGCTCAGGTCACCAAACTCAATCAGCTGTACATTGGCTCTGACTCTGTGAAGTATCCTCCTATTAAACAAGTATACCTCAACCAATTGGGCAGAGATCTTGCAGACATGATTAGTCCCATTTTGGGCTATAATTCAATTGAATTTGTAGATGAAACTGTGCTAGTGATCATGCTCATGTTCGCTCCTGGCAAGTCTCCAATTTGCTATGACTATGCCACCTACATCTCTGATAAGATACATGAGCAGTTGATGAACTTGGCAAGAGAGAAGGTGTTCAGATACACCTCTTACATCTACCACTTAATCCTATATTATCAACATGAAAAGTTTTCTTTTGATGTGAAAAGAGTGGATGCCCAAGGCAATCCAAGGTCAGTGGTTTATTGGTCCTCTGTCTTCCACTGCAAATCTGACTCTCCATATACTTACTGTGAGTTCATAGATCTCTTCATCCACCCAGCTATGTCTCTGATGATGATCTCACCTCCTGCAAGACTAACTGATGAGATGCAAAGGGTACTTCAATTGTCTAAATCTTACAGCATTGGGGACTGGTACTTCTACCAGAACCACACAGTTATAAGGATATATGGGTGTGAGTTGCCCCCAGACAGATTGCCCAAATATGTGCCCATGAGATTGTTTGACCTGGAATACTTCAGGCAATTTGGGAATGCTGATGTGCTGCACTTTTCAGGCAGAGGCAAGAAAGCACAACTCAAGGTCAGGAACCAATTAGGCCACTTTATCTACAACAAAAGGGAGGAAGGTTGGCAAGAGGCGGATAGCATGTTAGAATCCCTTGGCTTGCAAACCAGTTTCCTTTGGAAACCTTATGACCCCAATCACTTCATAAGCCTAAGAAGGGTCAAATATAGGCTGGCCAGTTATGACCACGTAAGGATTCGTCATATAGAAAAGTATGCAAATCAAACAAAGTGGAGGAGAGGAACCTTAGAGGAGCCTATCACACAAGAAGAGTTAAATCAAAGAGCACTAAGAAATCTGAAAAAGGTGGCTGACCTAGAGCTTTGTTCACAGGTGTTTACTCTTCCAAGAACTCAAGTGGGAACAACTGCATCTTCCTCCACAGCAAATCAGCAAGCAGCCAAAGCAACTGAGCCAACTTCTACCAAAGGCAAGGAAAAGGAAATGGAACCAGAACAACCACCTCATAAGGAGGTACAACAACAACAACAACAGGTACAACAGCCACAAGAGGGGCAACAAGAGAAAGAGCAGCCACTGCAGCAAGAAAAGGCAGCTGAGGCCCCAAGTTTTACTGAGCAGCAACCACCACAAGTTGTGCCTCCTAGGCAGGAAACAACAGCTGAAGCCTTAATCCTCCAAACCCCACAAAAGGAGGATATAAGTAGAAAGAGGGACAAAGAGACTCCCCTCACAACAACAACGACTCAAGGGGAGAAAAGACACAGAATGAATCCCCTTTAAGAAGGGGAAATGCCTTTGGGGCAATCTTTGGGCATGGGCCCACCAAGTATGGAGGCCTCAGCAAGTTCCTTCCAGCATGAACAAGAGAGGATAGTGGGAGGATAAGTCAGCTCCTCAAGCCAGCAGAGAGAAGGTGAACTGAGCTTCAAACAACAGTTCATTGACATAAAGAGGAGGAATGAGCCAATAAAAATTCAGCTATATAATCATTTGTTGAAAATGGCTCCCACTAACCAACAAAGACTGATTTCTGCATACGATGTTAATGAAGGCAAAATGATCATTAGTCACTTCATGCCAACTGCATTGCAACCACAGTCCCCTTCAGACTACTTGAGGACCAACCTTCAGGTCCTTGCCAAGGACATCCACCCAATGGAAAAAATCGAATTGCATAAGCAAACGGGTGAGATGGTGTATGCCTCCTTGGCAGATAAGACATTGGATAACTACAGGCTAGAAAATAGCCTAAATAATACAGCTGCCCAACTTGAGTTGGAGAGAGCATCCTCTCAAGCAAAGGACAACAGGATCAGAGCCTTAGAAGATATAATCATAGAGATTGGGCATAACCCCAAGGACATCAAGGGCATACAAGAAATATTGAAATTGAGGGATGCAGACATGGCAGCTTTGAGGAAAAAGATCAAAATTCCAGCAGCTATTCAGCCTCAAACGGAAGAAGTTGCCCAGCTGAGACATGATCAAGATGCCACAGCTTTGCTGGTGCCTTTATGCAAACAGCTGATCCAGACTCAAGAAAAGTTGGGAGAATCAGAGGCTGCACAGGCAGCATTGCAAGCATCATTACAGCAAAAGGAAGGAGGTCAAACATCTCAGCCACCTCCTGAAATAATTAACCTTGAGGAAGCTCCTCCAACTACTGTTCCCCTCACTCAACAAACAGAACATGCAACACCTTCTACCTCAGCACCACCACCAACAATAGAGCAGGCCCCAAGCCTGGACATGCAAAAGCTGAGAAATGAGATTCAGGCCCTGGAAGCTCAAATGACAGAATTAAATGAGGCCAGGGAGAATTTAGCCAAGGTAAATGAAAGATATGACAAATCCAAGCAGACTGTAGCAGAAAAGGGCAGGGAAATAAAGGCCCTTAAGGATAAGATAAAAGAGCTGGAGAAGGAGCTCACACTTGATAAAGTGACAGCTGAGCTCAAGACAGTGCTGTGGGCCAATATTGGCCAATCCATCACTGATCAATGGCAATATATTGAGACAACTCATGAGCAGCTGGAGCTCATTGCAAAAGCACAAAAGGAAATTCAGAGATCAAGGACCTCTCTAGGCAATATGCCTGAAGTTGCCAACAGGATGATCAATGTGCTTAATAATAGAACAAGTGCTCAGTTAGCAACTATGGGAATCTCCAATAGGACTGAGACTATTTTGTTAATAAAGAGGGTCCTAACACTAAGAAACCTAGTGCAGACACTAGAAAGAAGGACCCAGGAGATGCAGACAGAGGTCAATAGATTCATGGACAAATATGTGGCATTGCAAAACAGAGGTCTCCCTGGCTTACTGAATAGCGCAGGAAGGCTACTTACACATGAGCAGTATGCCAAGAGGGTCAACACATTCGCCACAAATCAGATCACTGAAAGGCCCAACACCTCAGAAGAAACAGGGCCAGCTACAGGACAAACTCTCTACAACATGGTAGAGAATTTATTCTTTATAATGAATGAAATTAAACATCTGTTTGAAGTGCCTCCAAACTTCTACAAATACACAGAGGCAGATGAGACTTTGGATGCAATTCTTAGACATCAATTGCCCACACAGGAATGGTGGACTAAGGCAATACAGATGATCTTGTAGACAAGAAGCCATTCACTAAGTTTTTTCATCAAAAAATACAAGTTGGTATGCACAGAAAAACTTAGTAAAATCAGCATGCATGAAAAGGGAAGGGCTGAGCCAACACAGCAGATCATATTCGGCCAACAAAGCAAGATTGACAGCTAACAGGTAACAGGGCCGAAAAGCTACAGCACGACATCCATAAAGGCACATTTCCAGCATTAAAGCAGAACGTTCAGACTGACTCAGTGGCCTCCAAATGTCAAAGTATCTCCTGACAGATATAAAGAGCATTTATTTTGTATTCAATGATGTAATAACTTTCTTATCTACTATCTTGAAAAGTTGGTGAACGTATTCATTTCTCAAATGACTCAACGCTCCAGATATTTTGTATGAGCGTTTGTATATATTCCCCCTCGCATAAGTTTGCAAGGGTTGTTGTTGATTTCTCTTCAAGAGTTCTTTTGCTGTAAATTTTCAGAGTTTAATACAAAGGCCGATGGAATTTCCAAAGTCTGTGTTGTCTGAGGGGTTGTAATGCGATTGCTGAGTGCTACAGGATTCCTACGTGTTTTCATGGCTCAATAA
Source organism: Pinus tabuliformis (assembly GCA_031772625.1). Classification (NCBI taxonomy): domain Eukaryota; kingdom Viridiplantae; phylum Streptophyta; class Pinopsida; order Pinales; family Pinaceae; genus Pinus; species Pinus tabuliformis. The sequence continues at coordinate 842,330,393 of CM062811.1, forward strand.
GTTTACTCAAACTTTCGTTATGTTCTTTCTGTTATTTTCTCATAATTCATCCATGTTCTAGATTTCACAATTAATGGCAGAGAAAAAGACTAATTCGAGGATTTATTCATAGAATACCCTGAATTCAATCTATGCTATTATAAATGTTTTCTTCAGTTATGGTTATAAAGGTGTAATTCTTAATTGCTACACCTCTACACTGTATCTTTCACAGTGATTATTGTTTTTAGGAATTCAAATCTGCTCCTTTACAATACATCTCTTTCTCACAACCAAGCTTAGTGGAAAATTCTTAATTGCTTTTCACTGGTTAAACACACTTCATCATTATAATATCAAATTTGTTTCATGAGATATTCAAAAGGCCCTGCAGTTTCATCAATCCCAATCTTCCTCTCAAACAACTAGTAGCCAAAGACTCCATTGCCCAATGGACTAGAATTATCTGAAGGTTTCCATTTTAGGTACAAAAGACATCCCTCAACCAAAATATAAAACCAAACCCTAAACTCATAACTAGCCTAAAATCTTCACAAAACAGAGACAAACCTTAAAGAGAGAGCCCTCTCTGATTGCAGTTTGGCTAGAAACTGTAATCCAAAGATTGGTTAGTGGTTACCCCGGCCGTATTCCCTTGGGAGTCAAAGGGAACAACCTGGGTGTTAACAGGTTCTAGTTTTGGAAATCGAAACACAAGCGGATATCCCTGGACTTCTTTCGTATAGGAACAAGGTTGGAAAGCCATGTGGAATGAAAAACTCTGTATATGATCCATGCATCCAACAACTTGGTCATCTCTTTCTGTATAAGGGGTTCAATTGATAGATGAACTTTCCTAAGATTCTACATAAACAACTTGACCCCTTCCTTGATTGGAATGACATGTTGGATGATTCGTGTGCCGTAAGTTTTTATATTGTTGTATGTCCATGCGAACACATATTAGTACTGTTTGAACAAGAAGAAAAAGTCTTGTTGCTCCTACTGTGTGAAACATGTGCTGATATTGATGATCTTAAGATCTTGTTCAATTTCCAAGTTTATCTGTTCATGCATCATGGTGGAGCTCTGGGTTTTGTTGTTGCTTGGCCCCTGAAAGCAGTTTTGTAAGTCATAGATATTTTCCAAAGATACCAAACCCTTGGGGATGAGGCTTCCTTTCTTATCATCAAACCCCACTTGTAGAGACTACTCATGCTCATCTTTGTCAATCACTATTTATTTGAAGACATTGATGTTGGCCATGAAATGAAGTATCTGTTGATCATTGTCAAAAACATGTAAATCCGTTATGTTATTAGGGATAGACAACTTATACAAAATTTCAAAAATAAATCTATTGCTAAGAGGTGACATTCTAGAAGCTACATTTGCCAAAGCATTAGTAGTTGTATTACGCATTCTTGGCACAACAATAGTATTAAATTTTTGGAGGTTAGAGATTAGTCACCACACCTCTTGCTGGTAACTTTTTAGGTGAGGTGATAAATAGTGTATGGTGTTACGTACCTACCATACCACTATTTCTGAATCACCTACCACTTTGAGCATGACCACATTGAGGCTAATGGCCTTTTGCAAGCCCAACACTACTGCTTCATATTCATCAATGTTGTTTGTGCACTCGAACTCCAAGAAACTTGAATCAAATGTTTCCTATTTTTTGGGTTGATCAAGTCACACCCAGATCTCGAGCCATCCTGTGTCTTTGATTTGTCAAAGTACATGGTCCACAACTCATCTCTACATGGATGGTTCAACACGCTTGTACTATTGTTACCGCTACTACTACTGCTATTTCTATTAGTGCTAGTGCTAGTGCTACTGCTACTAGTGTTACAATGCATTATACAAGTTTCACTCCCATCAGTTGGGCAAGGAAGGAAAATCAACAACATGTCTGGTGGGGTTGGAGATAACGGTGTGAGATAACACGCCAGCGTTGCTTCCAAGAGGTAGTTGCTGAAAATGAGTTGTACGAAGGCTAATGGTTCATTCTCGCCATTGATGGGAGTGATGTTATGCCTCATGTCTCTCTTGGATAACACCTAATTTTATTTCTTTCACACTGGTACAAAAGCGACAAGTGTGACCAGTCGGTAGAAAAGTCTTCATTCAACTTGCTATACCAGTCTTTGCTGAGTAGTAAGCCATATTCTTCTGGTATGTCCACAACAACAATGTTTATGCACTAGTGAAATCGAAAATCGGGATATAGTGGGCTGATCACATCCCAAAGTTCACCAATGGATGGTATTCATGTCTGATCAAGTTGGATGATCTTCTCAGACGTCTTGCTCCATTATGCATTGATCTTCTTGGTAATGGAGAGTGACATGACATTGGCTGACGTGCCAGAATCAACCAAATGTTGTGAACATTATAGTTAAAGATTTCAAATGAAAGCAAAAATGGATGGAAAACAATGTTTGCTTCTTCCATGCAGAGCGTGTTTAGCAGAGTTGTGAGTGATCCAGGAGATGTGCTTGCTCCCTTGCTGGTAGAGGTTGCACTATCCGTAGATGTCTTCCCAAGTGCATGTAGCAGAATATCCCATCGAAACTGAATCTTATCCAACCCGAACAAACCCATGTTTGTCCGATCTTTCTTCATGTCTTCCATGATATTGTAATCCAGAGTGGGTAGACTCACCGAGATGTCCTGGGTGAAAGTAGTATTCGTGTTGTCTGGTGGAGTGGTCTGCAGTTTGCTCCTCATGGATGTACTCTTATCCACTGCTGTCTTCCTGGACTTGCTTTGTGTTTTCTTCTTTTGAATAGCTGGTGGATCAACCTTCCTCAGCAGATCGAGCCTTTGTTGTATTTCCCCAACTGTAGGCGGATCCCCTTGACTTTTGAGATTATATCAAACATTTTTCTTTTGGGGCTACTTCTTGGTGTTTGTCTTCTACGCTGCTCGCTAGCATTGGTATATGTTTATCACAACCCTAGTTCTTAAAGTCTCATTAGGTGCAACATATTCGTCATCATGTGTGTCTCTCGGCTGGCCTTGGGAACTACTCAGTATATTTTGCATATGATTGCATACTAAGCCTAAAACTCATTTCCTGTCTGAAAAAGACCCTTCTGGGTGCTTATCTTCATGAAAAGATGAAAATTCCTTGTCTTTGTTTGGGCAACCGACTGCTTACACATGTGTTGATTGTTCATTGTTTGAGCTCACACACTTCTGTTCTCAAGTTATTGACAAGACAAGTAAGGGTTTCAACATCACTTGCTTCCTTGTCTTTAACCTTGCTCATCGCATCTTGGGGCTTACTTCTCATGTCTTTGGATTTCTTTGTTGGTTCTACATCCTTGATGACTCCAATTGCGTGCAGGTCCTTTTTTACAATGATTTCCTCTTCGCAATTTTCCAAAAGTGTTGGTTTTGTAGCTCGCTTTAGGAACTCTGTGATGCTGGTTGGCAATGCAGATGTTAGTAATCGACAATGATGGATTCATGAGGTTTCATGCCTGCTGCAAACTTGGTTAGTATGTGCATAAACCTCTTATTAAATTCCTTTACCTTTTCTTTTGCCTCCATCTTCAGGCTACCCCACTCTTTGATTAACATGGCTAGGTTCTTGTCATCAACAAATTTCTCCAGGAACATACATTTGAACATACCCCAGTTCTGGATGCCATACTGCTGTGCGAAGATCCAAGGTACATGGGAATAGTCTGCATGCAATTTCATTGTACCATACCTCAAGCATCTGTAGTTGTAGGTAGAAGTTGTCCAAGTGATATTTTTCCTTCACTCCTCTCTCAGGGTCATACTTTGTGAGAATTCTCTCCAAACGCTTTGGCATCTTGTGTAAAGAACTCGGGAGAGACAATGGTCCCTGAGTCATCCATTCCAAGTTTTAGTTATCCATGTCTTCTTCTTCTTCTTCATCCTCCTCCTCTTTAGAATATGATGGTTCTGGCTTTGAGTCTGTTCGTTCATCTCTGCCTCCGCCTCCTCCGATGCCTTCCTCTCCACCTCCTGTACTGGAATATGAGCCCACGATCATGAGGGTGTCTCGTTGTCCATGTTGGAAGACTCGATGCTCCTCTTGATTTTCAAAGGCTTTTGCATGACCTTCAAGTGTGGAAAGAACTAATTCTTCCTCCGATGATACAACAACCCATGTGGGAGTGGTTTTTGGCTTGCTTGGAACCTATGGAAGATGTTGTATTCCTGGGATCAGTCTAAATTCTTTTGCAAACTAACAGGTGATGGAACTGTTGGAGTGGAGGTGATGATATGAAATTTGACATTCACATATGGGAGGCGAGAAGTAACCAACTTCAGAGTCATGCATAGGTGAGAGGGAGTGGGAGTTACTGCATTCACTAGATGATTGATGAGTGGGGGTTGAGAGGACATTCAACCATAAACAACTAGCATCCCTCCTTCTCACACCAAAAATGTTGACGGTGTTCAACCTGCCAACATTCAGGGGATCTCCCTGATATGAAGCCCCAACTAGACCTCACATCATTTGGTGTAGGAGTCCCATCCAGTATGATGGTTTGGTTTCCACTATCTTAAAGGTTTTCCTTAACTCTTGTGTGTCAGCACATGGGAGTGGTCTTCTTTGTCTTGGAATAGTGAGGTTCACGTGCTTCTTGAGTGCTCAATGTTACTTGTGTCAAGGTTCTTTCACTGCAGAGGGAGAGGGTGGAAGTGAGTCTCAAGTCGAAAGGGAATATTTCCAAGTCTGTCAGAGAAACACTTCCGACAGAGTAGACCACATAGATGTAGTCCACATATTCCACGGAGTAGTCCACACAGATGTGGCAGTCATAAACACACAATGAATGGGTAGCATGTACAACACCCAATGGAGTAGTCCACACAAGTGCGATGGTCGTTATAACAAGTTTTTGGAATGGTTTTGTCAAGTGTCCGACGGGATAGCCCACACAGGTGAGACAATGTTAACAACTTATACAACACATTTTCATATGCATATGTATAAGAACAACCGTAATAGTTCAACTATTTTAACAAGTGTTAACGCAATATCCATTACAATTGTCCCAAGAATAGTCTTACAAATAAATACCGTACATGTGTGAAAACGTGCTGACATGTTATGAGCCTTCAGAATTAAGAAAAATTTCCAAAACACATCGGTACACCATACATCACTAACCTCGATAGTGGGGTGTTCGAGCCACTACTCTCTCCTAAAAGAAAGGCTACAGACTCTCAAGGCTATGTGGGAGGAGCCAAGGTGAAAATTATTTTGCATGTACAAATGAGGGGTATTTATAGCCAAGGATAAAACTGGCCCTTGTGACTGTTTGACTTCCCTCTAGATTGTTTGACTTACATGACGCTTCAACTTTATATGACTCTTCATATTTACATGTGGGTCTCATGGAATTCCACGTTACATTACATTGATTACAATAGTGTTGCTCACTGTAGTGATGTGGTTGAGATGACTCATGACATGACTTGACACGACATAGTTGATGTGTTCATACCGCTGGTGGTGTGCATGTCAAGCTGTATCATTGTTGAGTGATGGATGTCCTCTTGGTGTATCATAACTTCACCTCCACATGGAAAGGTGTGCAGAGTCTTCAATGGTCATGGTGTTTACTTGATGTTGCGTGCACATCACTCCCTCTCCTGTACTTTGGCATGATCCAGGTTTTCATTGATTCACGAGAAAATCTCCTCGGATCCATTCTTTGTTCATCCATTTGCAAAACAATCTCCTTGCATGCGCTCCGTGTTCATCCCATTCGTCGTCGTGTCATGTCTCATCCATGTACCTGTTTTTACAATCACTCATGAGGAGATGACATCAAATTCATAAATATCCTAGTCCACCATGATGCATTTTTGTTTTCTTTCAGATGCAGGTGACCAGAAGAGAGGACAAGGCTCTAAAACAACGCAAGGCAGATTTCAAGCTAGGATGTAGGCTCCGAACACTATTCATGAAAACTATATAGAGGTAATTGGGAGTCAGAGATTGACAATCTAGATCAACAATGACTGTTCGTGGGATCTGGTTTCACTGGAGTGTGGATCTGCAATTTTTTTTTAGGGAGACAGTGGAGGCAGCAGAGGGAGACTCGCAATGAAAACTGTGAAATTTCTTCGCGGAGCTGGTAGTGAGCTGCAGGATGCTGCTTGGAAAAATTGCGTAATTTGTGTAGGGAGATGGAAGCAAGGTTCTGACAAAATCTTTTCAGTGTTGGGAGGCTGGCTTGTTGGACATCTTTGTGGAGTTTCTGAGCTGAGTGGGATGTTGGGCAGCTGGGGTATTGTTCATGAAAGTTGCATAGTTTTCCAAGTGAGCAGCAGGAGGACTGAATGGATAGAAAAACTGCACAATTTTTTGAGGAAAGTAGTGACGGAAACATGGTGTCTGTTTGGCATGTTTGCATAGTTCCTTCAGTAAGAAGAGTAGGAATTCTTTGCAACTTATGACAATTTTTTGGGGCAGTGAGGCCAGGGGTCACTGCCCGGTAAAACTCTCTAGTTGACCAGCCGAAGGCTCGATTGATGTGCTTGAGGGAAGTGCAAATTGAAATGGCTTGGTGGGAAACTTCTATGTTGTTCTTGGTGCCAATTGGTCGAGTTGATTCCAGGATTGCGTAGTGCAGACTACATGGGAGGCAGCTTCAAGCTCTATGCAATTGTGGGCAGCAGTACATAATCACTTAGAGTTGAAACTGCACAGTGTAGCTCAGCAGATGTCCATCCATTGGAGGTTGGTCTAGTCAATAGAGTTTCAACAAAATTACCAAGTGTGTGAATGAGTGACTTTTTACATGCATGAATTTACGAACACACACTCAACATGACTTGATGACAAGATGCCTTTAACCATGAAGACAACATACACTCAGTGTGACTGACCAACAGTGTGAGTGACAAGTGCGACACTTGTGATAGATCATTGAATGACTATGATGACACTTGTGTGATAATGCATACAACTTCATGTGTGAGTGTGACAGATGTTTACATAGTGGACACAACTTGTACACATGAAGGCAGACCTTATGCATGGTCAAAAAATGACTGCAAGCATGACATTGTGACGAACATGCAAAAAGATGTTCAATGAATGGTCAAGTTAGGAGGGTGCAAAGACTTGACATGGGCTCACAGGATGAGCTCAAATGCTTGCAAATATCGAGGAAAAACCCAAGGAAGGCTCCAAAATGGAATGCAGGAAAAAAATTTGGAGGGTGTTGCAGCCGCTACAACAGGGTAACAGGCACAAGCTCTAGAGAACCTAAAGCTTTCCAAGTAGTTGAGGACATAATACTAACATATGTGCCTTCACCTATGATTGTGCCATGTACGGGTACATTATAAGCCTGTACTATCATATGAAAGGCCACATAGGAAGGAAGGGGATATCTAGCCTATTTACTTCAATCAAAGTAAGTGACTAAACTACTTGGAGACAATACCATCAAAAAGGGAGAACTACCCTCTTGTGTTACTGGAATGGGAGGATCACCCCCCTGTACCATGGGAATATAAGGAATGTCCCCCCGTGATGTGGGAACACAAGGATTTCCCCCTAATTGTTTAGAATATGAAGAAACAAGGATAACATGAGCGGCATGAATTTCATTCTCTATAGGAAAGATACAGTCAACTAAAAGCATAATCGACTCAACCATTTTCTCGACCAATGGTTGGTCAGGAACAAGCTTATGGGATTCACTTTTAGAGAGAGTGGGATTCACTAGATATGAGTTTTGATAAATCACTTGATCAACTAGTGGATGATCAAGGGAAAGCTTCTGATAACCAGTCGACAAATGAGGTTGAGAAGTGGTAAGGTTATCCAATACTTTAGAGGTTAATGAAAAAGGTTCATGAACATATCATATTGAGAACGTTTGAAAAATGGTTTGCAAGATTAATAAGAAAATTTATATCCAACAGTGCACTATCTCATGGAGATCTGGGAAGCAATGATCTCTCTTCTGTGAGTGTGCTATTGAAAGAGTGATAACATTTCACTCTTTTGACTTTTTTTTTGTTAAATAAGAAAAACCAATATTAATGGAGATATTGGTATTTTTTACTAAATTTTGTTGAGTAAAAGTAGCTTTAACCATTCAACTCAAGATTTTTTTTACAATATAATTTCCTAAGTCTATCTAATATCTTCATTATCATAAACACCAACCTATATCCATCCTAACTCCACCTCTACGAAGCTCTTATAGGGATCAAATCTGTAGATCGAGAATTAAGATGGATCTAATCTAATCGAATACCCCCCTTTAAATAGTCTATGCTCACATGAATACCATGGTATTACCATGGGTAAATACCATGGGTTATCATACTCCCAGAGCTTAAAAATTACTAGTAGTAATTTATAAAAATTAATAAAATTAATAGTTTATTTTTATTTTTATTTTTTTGTTTTAACAAAGTTAAAATGTTTACGTTACATTAAATTAAGATGCATCTCTACTCTTGATCTAGGAAGCTCTAGAGGGATTAATTATTTTTTCACTCTATGCTTGTTTGCATATTACAATATTTGATCCCTTAAATTACAAGATCCATCTCTACTCTTGATCTAGGAAGCCCTAGAGGGATTAATTATTTTTTCACTCTATGCTTGTTTGCATATTACGATATTTGATCCCTGTAGGCACTTAGAAAGATCCAGAGTAAAGATGGATCTATGTTGGTTTAATTCCGCCCTTTAAATAGGCTACATTCCAGCCTAATACCATGGGTGAATACCATTGATTCTCAATACTGTGGGTCAATACCATGTGCCATCTTTATTTTTATTAATACTAATATTAGGGTTAATAATGTTTTTTTTCATGGTATTAATAATAATTTGGCCCATGGTATTTGGCCCATAGTATATGGCCCATAGGCTTCACCTAGATAAACCTCTTTTTTGAGTGTTCGTAAATATAAGGTGAGTTACGGAGTAAATAAAAAAATGTTTTATTTATTTCCCATACCTCTAGTTTATTTATATTTTTATTAATTTATGATACCTCTTTTATAAATATGGTATTTGGCCCATAGGTTTCACCTAAATAAAACCTCTTTTTTGAGCCTTCGTCAATATAAAGAGGTTTATGGAATAAATATAAAAAGAGGTTTTATTTATTTGCCATACCTCCAGTTTATTTATATTTTTATTTATTTACCATATCTTTGGAGTAAGTATAAAAAGAGGTTTTATTTATTTACCATACCTCCACTTTATTTATATTTTAATTTATTTACCATACATATTTTTTGAGTGTTCGTAAGTCTCTTTATATTTTAAATTTATATTGTGTTTGTTGGAGACCTAATCCTCTATGGGTTAGTGTGGAAGCTGAATAGACTAAGGAAGTCCAAGAGACCTTGGAATATGAAACCAGGAGTTACACAATGTACTATAAATGTATATCAGTTGTTAATAATAGTAGTACTCTCATGCTTATCTTTAATATTCTACTGCTCCCATGTGTGTGTTTAACATGGTATCAGAGCGGGCGATCTCCTGCCCTTCTCAAGTATGAGCCGCTTGTTATGTGAGCTTGTTGTTCTGTGGCCTTTCTATACATGTTAGTCCTGTACCTTTGTTCTAGACTGCCATCTCTCTAAAATCTCTGTTGTCAAATGAGTTGGTCGAGAGTTAAACGTTACACCATACCCTAAATTTCATGAACCGCCTTAATACACTTTCTAGAATCTATTTGCATCCTATTGGAATGAAAGACGTAATTTTGGCTCTCTGCCCCATGAAATCCTGGTATATACGCTCTTTCTATGTGCATTAATTGAAGTTCAAAGTTTATATGCTGAGTTATAACGTTACTCCTGCACTAATTTCAGTTTTATTTATATATCCGTTAAGATTATTGTGAGCACTATATCATCTGGTTCATAGCTGCTCCAATATAAGCCTGGTTTGGAATTGACTTGTGGTCTCGTCAAATTTAGGACTCTGCCATCTAAGCCTATTTGTCTATTACCTCTAAGGCAACCTTGAATTTTTCCTCTAGTAATGGCGAGCATTCCTTTTGAATACAGAAGCGTACCTACACTGGAAAAGGTGTCTTCAAAGCCTTGAATGCATCAGTCTCAATATCATATCCACATAAAAGTTGAAAGAGTACCATCAATCGAAATCAATTCACCCATGAATGGCACTACAGCCTCAGTCTTTTTTCACTTTCAAACCTGGAAATCCTATTGAAACTCAAACACCATGCATTCTCCTAACCTGCCCCAGCCTATGTGTTGTCTGTCAAGATTAACTATATCATTGTCTCCTCCGTAGTATTACCTCATTCACACTTTAGTCCCTACCACTTCAGTTCACACTCTGGTATCGGAGCTCCTCCAAACCACGACTCCAATATAAACTGGCGAAAGTGTTAAATTTATAGTGGAACAATGGAAAACCCGACAATTTTGAGTCAAAAGCTAATGGGGAGCGACAACCATCTGATCAGTAGATCGACAGATCTAACAGTCATCGCTTAGAGAAGACACGTAGAAGATAGCCAGTGAAAAAGGTGGTATTCACACAGGAAATGATATTTCAGGGGCATAAAAAGTGGTAAGCGGTAATCTCGTGAGTCGTCCCAATTCCACTCACCATATGACATGTAGCCACTTGAGGAGAGAGAAAAACCACCCATTTCAGATGAGTAATCGTCATGCAAGTTTTACTTCCAAAATCACCAAAGATCGTCAGATCCTATGAGTGAAAATCTACGGTGGAGGATACTCGTGCAATTTTGATTGATCACGGAAAGGATATCAACCATCAGATCGTGGGATTGAAATCTACGCTGGAGAATGAAATTGATAAAGTTAAACCTCGGGAACTATGTGGAAGCCGCGGATTGGTGAAAAGGTGAGTTTATGTGTATTCCACTATTGGTTGATTGACCAGGTTCTTTAGGAATTAAAATGCATAGTCCTTGTATGTGGTGCTCCGTGGTCTTCATATACAAAGAACGTCGATATACATTATACCTTCGTGGTCTCTGCTTCAAACTTTTGGTATCCATTGAACACTACTCCGTCCATCATGTCTATGAAGGTTTCTAAAATAGCTACCCCAGCAAAGAAGTCAGCTGCAAAGAAGGCTACTTCATATGTGTGAAATATAAGAAAAGGGAAGAGCGGAGAGGTGAAGAGTTGATGCACAGAAACGTTGGATCTAGAAGATCAACGGTCATGATTAAATTGTGAGAGTGGAACAAGTAATATCACATCACAATACATCAAAGGGATACATTAGTCTTGAGCTAAGTGTGATATGCGACATGCGATTTAGGAGATGACGCAATGAATTATATACTATAACTTAGAACCCATTGGATCCATAAGTCATGTTAGATCAGAAATTTTAAGTGGAATAAGCCAGGTGTGAAGGGCGGTGCAATAGATGGTAGCGATAAGCACTGATTGGAGATTAGGTAGATTGGAGATTGGAGTTCGAGGGAAGCAGTGCAGTGGAAAGGCTTCAAGAGACAGACTCGATGATATTTATAGAAGCTAGTGTATGAATTTTGAAGTCTGGCTTATGCTGCCAGAGCAGGGTTTTTCCTTTGTTTTTTAGTGTATTTCTATGTAATGCGATAAAGTGGTGTGTCCCGGGTTTTAAAGGAAAATGCGTTAAAGATTGACTGATTCTGGTTTAAAGACTTAAGCATTATTTAAACACTTCTGATAGTCGCATATCAGATGTAGAAGGAGTGATATGTGGTGTGACCAAGGTAGACTGTGATGAGTGATTGTGATAAAGGTAATCTCGGGGAATGTGCAAAAACTAGAGAATAGGCGGAAAGGTATGGATTATGTTGTTTTATGTTTTATTCAAAATTGAGTGGGGATGATTGAAATTCCATGGCCTAGAACTACTATATGCTAATTTGAATGCATTGAAGGCTATTGTGCACGGGTGTTAGTGTTATATGGTGTATGGTCGATGAAATATAGAAGCTAATCTCATTTCTATTAAAGTCTTGTTATTGCTAAAAAAGAAGAGCCTGTGGGCTTCAAACCTGTCAAGCTGGACATTCTCTTAAGGAAGCAATATTTGGATTGCTGTGTAGAAATTGAAACACAAGACATTGGGAAGTGAGAACATGAGAAGACATCAGTGCAAATCAATTCGTATTGAAAAGCTGACAAATTAATTTTCTAAAACCATTATTGTTTCTACAAGTGCATTTTTGGTCTGGAAAATAGATAAAATTGGTGAAGTATTAGAGTTGTTAAATACTGTAATATAGTCCACAATTCATCATACAGTTAAAGTCAACAAAGACACTCTCTTTGACATCCAAACCTGTCTACAATATACACAAGAAAAGATATAATTTTTGGAGCTTAAATCTCAGCTACAACAAGAAGAATTAAAAAAGAGGAGTCATCATTCTGAACCTATTTCTGTTCAGAACATTGAAGCAGGCTCCCATAAGAAGCAAGTTGATTCAGATCTAGTGACCAATAAAGCAACAAGATTACATGCAGAAGCAAAAATTCAATCTTCATTTCCCAAGCCAATCATCAGACCTTGGGAAGAGCTAGTCCACAACAAGCACAGAACTGGTCTTGGATATGACAAGGATGTGTCCTTTCATATTCCTCATTACTCAAAGCCCATCCAGTTTCAGAGTGTTGGAGTCCTTCATGACATTTCACCTTCAGTTGTTCCAGATTTTGCACCTCTTCCACAACAACAACAATAGATCGTGAAATGCCAACACTGTGACTGAGTTGGCAATCTGAAAGATCACTGCTTTGATCTTCATCCATGTAAGCATTGTAATAAAACCACGGATTCTTAAAAAAAAAACCTCTTGCAAGAACAAAGATTCATCTTGGATGGATCGCTTCTTCACAATGGGCATCAACAACCAAGAAGATATTCCAGTCATATGTGAGAACTTTTTCTATAGTATTGAACAATCTTGCAGTTGAGTTTTCTCCATCATCTCACCTTGCATCTGACAAGGGAGGAAATGATGGTCATATACAAGCTTCAAAGCCACATCAAGTGAGCTTGCGCCACAACCTGCCACACCAGTTTTAGAGTTGTAGCCAGAGACAAAGACGCCCCTTAGCATGCCTTCAGTTGGTAATGACTCTTCAAAGAATTTGGGACACTTCCTCTAGCAGAAGACTTCAGCTTCTTGCCAGTTTCGAAAGAGTTCCAGGAATAGAATTGGGGACACTTCCTCTAGCAGAATACTTCATCTTCTTGCCAGTTTTGGAAGAGTTCCAGGAATTACATTAAGCATTCTAGAGTTGGTGGTAATCCTTAAACCATCACAGGTTGAGACCTCCCTTTTGAGGTTGAGATTCTCCCTTTTATGCGGGGTGAGATCTCCCTTTCATGGTTCAAGGTTTCCCTCTTCAAAACAATAGGAGCACTTCCTCTAGCAAAATACTTGAGCTTCATGCTAGACTTGGAAGATTTCTGGGAACTGCACTAAGCATTCTAGTGTTGGTGGTTGTGGTCATCCTTAAACCACCACCCTTTATACCAACATTTCAGAGAGTACATTCAACCTAGTGCTGCCATGCATTTTTGCACATTTTTGTATTACAACTCTCTTCTTGGACTCATACATAACCCTTTGAATTAAGTGGGGGAATGTTGGAGACTTAATCCTCTATGGGTTAGTGTGGAAGCCAAATAGACTAAGGAATTCCAAGAGACCTCGGAATAAGAAACCAAGAGCCACACAATGTACTATAAATGTATATCATTTATTAATAATAGTAGTACTCTCCTTCCTATCTTTAATATTCTATTGTTTCCATGTGTGTTTTTAACAATGTTTATACATACTAATAATTAGATTGATTTTTAAATAGGGCCTACATGCTGACATTATATTAGAAATGTTAAATGTTAAGCATTACCTTTACATTTACATTTACATGTATGTGAGATCTCCCCCATACTGGGTTGTATACATTTATGCTTACATTTACATTTATGTTTACATTGACATATATACATTTTTATGTGAGATCTACCCCATATAGAACATCTCTACCATATTTTTCTGTATAGCACCTCTAATGGCAAACCCATGAGCCACTGAACCATCAATGTTCATCTAAATTATAATCTAAAAGTAATATTATTATTTTATACATGTGATATCCAAACATTAAAATGGAAAAAACACTGTTAGTTGTATATTAACATTTTTTACTAAATTTTTTGAAGCCAATAAAGTGACATATGATCATTGACCACTCATTTCAAAGTTTTTTTTATAAGTGGTATACCAAAAATATTAAATTCCTTCATCTAATCAAAAACTAGTGTCTTCATATAAATTAAATGGTTGGGAAGATAGGCATGTATCCATGATAATCATCAAAATACTCACCCTATGATATATCTCACATTCTTAGCATGAAAATTCTTAACTTCTAAAATGTTTTTGTTACAATATAATGGGCCAACACCATGGCATATGAATAGCACATTCCTAATATGACATGTGTTGATATAACATTTCCTTCAATTAATTAATTTGAGATAAACTAATGAATGACCATAACTAAATTGGAGATAAAATTCAACCCTTGAGTTGTGAATACTACTATAAATATTTTGTAGTCCTCGGAACCAACAATGTTAACCACAATACAATGACTAATATACCTATTCAAAGTTAATGTAACTTTATCATATTTAAATGTGATAATTTGCAGTAACATTATAATACTTAAATTTGATTTTGAGTAAATATTAGTCCTACTTTCTCAAAAAATTAGTCATTAAATTAGTTCAATAGATATACATTTAAAAAAACATGTATTAAGATTCTTAAGCATGGATATGTTTGAAACTTGAATCGACATTAATATTAAATTTACAGTTATAGCCAATTTATAATTTTCTTTTACTTGGAAATCATTAATGTAAACAACCAACAACATGTCATCTAAGAAACAATCTAAATCAACACCCACTGTACCAAAAATGTTTGGTTATATGATCATGTACATCAAATGTCGCTACTCTAGTTGCGTTAAGTTACATCAAGTTTCGTTAATACCCACTTACAAGAAGCACCAACTCCTTACATTGTTTTGCTAGCATCAATAAGAAAGAAGCACCAACTACCTTACATGTCTTTCCAAAACTCACTTGTAAGAAACACTGACTCCCTTTTTGAAGACATCTAAACACCCACTCACAAGAAGCACCAACTCCTTACATTGTTTTGCTAGCACCAATAAGAAAGAAGAACCAACTTCCTTACATGTTTTGCCATAACTCACTTGTAAGAAACACCAACTCCCTTTTTAAAGACACCTAAACAACTTATAAGAAGCACCAACTCAACTTCAACTCCCTTTTTGAAGACACCTAAACAACTTATAAGAATCTCGAACTCCCTGAGCAAGCATCCAATTACATAAGGCACCCACTTCCAAATTTTACATCATACACTCACTGTGATGGAATCAATGACTTCCTATTGTGCAAGAACGAACCTATTGTCCATAAGGAACTTGTTGTTTTTGGTTATGGATGTCACCCATCGTGATGCACAACTCGAATCAGCTCACAAATTAATTTTCTTCTCAACAACCTTTCCTCTACATAGCCCATGCAACTCTTCTACTTTTAACCTTCTTCACGAATCTTACACAAATAAGCTTGGTGCTCTTATAACCTACAGATTAGCATCATGTAACATTTACTAAAATTAAATAATTCACTTCATACACACGCCTAATTAATTTATTTCAATGAATATTTTTTCATTATAACATAGAATTCTTCTTTAGATTACCTATGCTAATATGCATATTGTTTGAAATTATTTCAAGACTATTACACTTTTTGAACATGCCAATCTTTAATTCCTTTCTCAGAAATGTGATTATGGCTAGGTTATAGTTCAACCTCACGTATGGTTAGCCTCACCCTAGGTCATCCAAATGATATTTAATTCATTGCTATTATACAAGGTATTTTATAACCGAAGATTACAAAGAAGTGAAATTATCGGATATTAGGATTCATTTTCTGCACCCATGGTTTCATATCTATCCTCTCCTGTACCTTAGTCTTATCAACATTGATTATTTCCCATCCTTGAATCTCAAGGCTACGTATCTAGAAATAATTGGATTCATGAGCACCATGTGATCTCTTACCCTAGATCTGACGGTCTTGGCTGAAAGTGGCAGTTGTGTAACTACTCCTCCTACCTCGAACTCGCAAAGGGTTTCATTATGTCGATGTTTTTCTCTCTCTGGTTGCTTTGAAACTCTCATGGTGGACTCAAGAATTCAACTTACATGAAGTGCATCCCTTTAGGTATTTAACCGATACCTACCTAATTAATCTCTTACATTCACTGTAATAGGTTAAAGATGGACTAAATTTGTCACAGTTGCCTCTTGTTGATATAGGTGACCTCCAACACTGTGGAGAATAAGGACCTTCATCAAGTTTGGAAGCTGTTGAGCCTCGATAAACCTGTCTTCTCATACTCGTGTGTAACACCCCTCCCTTTTGTGCTAAATTATTGTAAACCTAAGCTGAGTTAAAGATAGGTGTGATATCCTCCCTTGTGTGTTAAATCATTGTAAATCTAAGAAGAGGAAAGCTAGGTGTGATACCCTCCTTTGTAGGTTAAACTATTATAAACCTAAGCTGAGGAAAGCTGGTGATATGTAATATGAAAAGAAAATGTTTTATTAAATAAGTTAATAAAATAAATCACTTCGAGGGTGGAGCACCAAGAGAGAGGAGATTCTTTCCAAATCCCATTAAGGAATGTGATAGAGATTCATCTTTTATGATAAAGCTTCTAGATGTGATTCTGGATAAGCTTGGATGGATTGGCGATGCATAAGATGGATGTGAGATAAAGATCCATCAGACATAAAAGCTTTGTGAGAGATAAAGGAAATATTTTATGAGGTAAAGCCTCGTGGGAGATAAAGACGAGCTTTTCTAAAAAATACCTAGGCAAATGGAAAAATCCATAAAAGAGGGATGTCGCTAATGAAAATTAAATCATTAAAGAGGGTATTAAATACCCAATGCATCAACCAATTGAGGACAATTGATCCTTGGCAAGAACTTCGGCTCGGGGGAATCAAAGGTGATTCATGGTTGGGTGGTGGTTATTCTCCCTCCAAGTGATTGTTTTAGATGGAGTCACATGCGTAGAATGTTTTGTATGTTGCTTCTTACTCTCTCTCTCTCTTTTATAGTTCCAGTTTGTTTATGAGAATATTTCATAAGTTTCTTCACCATGAGAATGTTGAGTGAATTACATATGCTTATGTATTAATAGATTTAATGGTGTTTCCCTCTATTCTGATGAGATTCACTTGCATGGTATGGGTTTTATGTTAATCCTTACTTGTTATGTGGTTTAATAATTTAGCTCAGATACGCTGATGGTTGAATTTATCTCTATTATGGGAATAACTGATTTTATTATGCATTTTTCATTTCAGTGTGAAGTTAACTATATAAGCACATTCAGTGAGTAATAGTTTTGGTACCCATTCATGGTAGAGTTTGCATGTGGAAAATTATTCATAAATAGATTACCTGTGTTAATGTTTTTCTCTAACTTTGTTTATGAGGAGAGCATATATATAATATAGCTGATCATCTTGAATTTAATAAAATATAGTATGCTTATAATTTCCTCAATTGGTAATTTCTTATGCAAGAACAATTGCGGAAATAATGTTTCTCATTGTATGACCAATGGTTCAAATATCTATGTTTGCATGTCAATAAGATTGTCTCCACTTAGGAAATTCTAGCTAGTTATGCATGTGCATGAAAGGTCGGCCAGTAACATGTTGACTAGGTGTACATGACTATGATCATGATGTATGGCCATGATAACTACCATAAACTTAAATTAATATTTGTAATTCTTGCAAGAGTTATTTCAGAGTTTTGATGGTTGCATGTCATGATTCATCTCCCTTTCTCCAAATTGAGATTAAGCTTAAGGGTAAATCTAAAGAGTGTGAATTATGGTGCATTGTCTCGCTGGTATTCAGTAGCTAAGATTTTGAGTATAGTTTCCTGGATGATTATTGTGCATAAAATGATAGGTTAACTCCACCCGTGAGTCCATTTTATTGTAATTTAACTATAAATAAAAGAAATTTTAAATTAATGGACCTTATTATCTATTTTTCGAGGGTAGGCCCAAAGGGGTATGTTACAAATGGTATCAGAGCTTCAAGTTCAAACCTTTCAGCCTATGGGCGATCGATCTCTACAGAACATGAAAAAGTATGAGAAATAAATAAGAAACTGATAAAAAGGTTTCATTGATAGTAATATTGGGTAAACTATAAAAATAAAGACCAACCAACCCTACCTCAAATTACTAACAAAATAGGGTTCTGTCACTATAAAGAACTACCTACAAAGACTTCACTTTTAGAGATAATCATTTATGTGAGCGTGCAAAGTGATTTTTTTAGGAAGCGTGCAAGAACTCCATGCATTATTTTAACTTTGAATGCTTATGATAGAGAATCATACTTTATGGATATATGACTCATATAAAAAACTTAAATGAAAATATGCACTATACCTTAAATGATAGGAAGGTACGAAGTATACCTTTAGGTATGAACTATATATTATTATATCAACTTAAAGTATCATGGTGAAATACTGAGATAAAATCCGGTTGTACAATATACATGCTGAGTAGGGGTTCAACGGGTCAATTTTTAAGACTAGCGAAGAAATTCGACCAACTCTACCTAAAATTAATCGCAAGATAAATAGTATAGTGTGAATGGTTGCATGGGGTGAAAACTAGTAAAGAAAGTGCTCTGTATTGACACATTGTGAGAATGAAAATCATTATATCATCAATAGTGGTTGGAGGAGGTTTAGCGCGGTGATCTGTATTGACAGAATGTAAAACGATTTTTAAGAATTCAGTAGATACTAGATTTGAACCACCAAAAGTTAGCGATCTGAATAAGGGACTACAGAAAAATGATAGAAAGCTCTACAAAATCGGTGGACAAAATCAGTAGGGTTGGAAAGCTAGGTTTTCCTTTTTTTTGTTGACATTATTGTTGAGGCTTGATTGTTCCTACTACAATTTCCAAAGCAGCGACTAAGTGATTCAAATATTCTTAGGGGTTAAAGTTAAAATCCAATAGGATGAGCATTTTAATCTTCAATCGAAAACTGATAAGAAGTTATTGGGTTCTACTTCAACACATTCTCAAGCGAGAGTCGAGCACAAGGGGCACGTTGTGAGTGCTAACTTATCCAGGGCATCCTTAACTCGGGTTTTGTGTCACTCGTGTAGCCATGCTCTGCGCTCTCATCTATGTTATTGGACTAATCATAAAAAATAGATCCCTGAAGCATGTTTCTTCTAATCCTGATGTGCTGCTGAGGAAAGTAGCATTGTTTTTCTTCTTCTGGAAGGACGCACACCAAGGGGGTTAGTTGTAGACCCATATTTTAGGGAGAACGATTAAGCAACAATGCTAAATTTGAATATTGTTGTTCTTCTTTCTAAAGACACTGCTTTTGGCTGCTTTATCACAAGGAAGAAGTATGATAATGTTTCCATGTGTCTATGCAAACACTAGAGAGTCATCCAATTAGTAATATTGGTGTTTTACCCAACTCCTATGAATAGTTATATCCACTGTGCTATTTACTGGTCAAAACAATCTTCAGTTTTGTGTAATTAAACGAAGGCATGTAAGGATTATGCCGAAGCCGTGGGGAAAATTCATTTTCAAATCGACTTGGAACTCATTCCTCTGAGTTAAGGGTTGTTGGCTCTCTATTTCTACTCTAGATGTGAGAGTCCCATTCCTCGCTCGACGAAAAAAATAAATGTAATATGAATAGTAATGGAAAAAACAATGTAGAACGAATTGTTAACTGAAAAAAATCAATGGAAAATGAATTGTTAATGGGGAAAAAATCATGGTTAATGGAAAAATCAATGGAAAATGAATTGTTAATGGAAAAATCATCAACGCTGATAAGGATAAGGTGTAAATCCCCAACACGAAACCTCTGCTGTTGCATTTTCTATTACACTATAGAAAATTACCACAAGAATGGAAAGGATAAAAATCAATGCGGAAGAGTGGATAATCACAATGGAGAACTATTATCATGAGTTTGGATAGAGATTATCATGAAACATGTTGAAAAGGAGGGAAACCGATCCCGACTGCTATTTAGTTTGTTTTACTGCTTTCACATGCCTTATCCTAGTTTAGAATTATGTGAGTTGGTTGTATAACCAACACACTGTCGCAGGGAAAAGATGTAGTCGTTGTTTCCTTATTCAGATATCCACTGGCAGCACAGATGCCAAGTTGGAGTGATCATTATCCTGAGTCGAGTTAAGAAACATCCTCAAAATTAGATAGAAGCTTGAAAGTTAGGATAATGCTTATCCCCGTCATCTTATCCTCCAATATATAGAGGATACACATTGCTTAAATCCTTAGGAAAATTATCAATCCTATAGCTATAAGTGCCTCTCACTCTACAACCCGATTCGGTGCTACCTTGTAAAGAGAAAGTATGAGGATAATCGGGTTGTAAGATAATGAATAAGGAAAGAGGGTTTGTTGGAAATATATATATATATATAATGGCAATGCTTACCGAAATGCATCTCTTGCAACACCGATTGAGTGTGGTCTAGTTGCTTTTCATTTAGAAATTGTTGAGAATGCGTTGCTTCTACAGAGCCTAAGGAAAAATGGAGCTGGAAGTTACTCGTTCTATGGACTCAATTATGCACCGGCAGTTTTCCACAAAATTTTTCTTCAAGAGAGGGATGTTCAACAATGTCTAATTTTTTGATCTCATAGTTCTCACTTAGAGAAAAGCCTTATGTTTGTGATTTCATTGTATGCATTTATTTCCCTAAGTGGTTTTATAGGTTTTTGAGTCAGAGCTCATAACCTATGTACCATCAGATTACCAGCGTAGGGAGAGAGAAACTTTGGTTCACATTATATATATATATATATATATATATGTTCCTTTTATTGACTATTAGTTTAAAGAACTGAAGATTCCAGTCCTTGTGAACCATTAAAAGTAAGTGTCCATTTTTCTTGGCATTTTGGGTTTCCAGTATCAGACATGGGGTTATGATTTTATACCTTTACCAGAGATGGCTAATGAAAAGAACCCAATGTCTTACCTCCTTGCTTGCAGGTCGCGGGTTCTTGTTACAGATGTAAAAATTCTTCATTGTTTTCTTGTACCCGATAAACTGACCGGCGATAAAATTTCATGACAGAAAACCTGAAGCTATTTCATTCATCCACACAATTGTGAATTGGAAACAGAATGTTGCAGTGGCTCCTCAACAACGTGGATATCCCCATGAATATTATGAAATCACCCATGTTGCTGATGTAAATAATAATATAACATTATTTAGTATAGTCGTTCATGGCTATACCTAAAAAGTGTGTTGACTGTGGTGCTTGGAAATTTCAAGGTAAATTCGCATATTCTGCCTTTAAAATATCACAGTTGTAAAACATGACTATATAGTTAAGAATTCACTGTAATTTTGAATTTGTTAGTACGTATAAAAAAAATGAGCTACAACCATGCTTGTGAAAACAAAAGGAGAGTATGTATGGATTGTAACTTTTATTGAGGCTTCATTTTTGAATATGAACAATGGTTTCTCTAGTGATTCAAAATCTCTTGGGCTGATACAATGTTTTCACTAATTTGTATCTCCTTTGGTGGCTGACGGTAAGTGGTGGATTGACATGAGAGATATTTGCATAAGCGTGATGAATGAATTCATTAGTTGACTTGTATATTGATAATTTGATGTATAGTTATGGATGATCTATGTGAAAATATAAAACATATGAACTATGGATTGGAAGTTACATAAATTCCGAAAGAAGGGTATATGTTCTTCTGATGCGTAAATTAAATGATAGTATGTAATAGGAAATGCTTACCAAATATTTATAAATTTCATAAATTTCACCTTGACCAGGATAACATATCTAATTGAGATTTATTTTAATGATTCTGTAGATGGAATGATGTGCTCGATTTAACCACTCTATAAATGGAATACTATACTTCATTCAGTATAAAATTAGATCAGAAAGAATATGGTTGAAACCCAACAAAACCGAATCTTAGAATACCCAACTTACAGAAAGATTCACATCAGTGTGAAGACATAACTTATTTTCACATGATTGTCATGTCTTAATCTACGTACTTGAATTTCAAGAGATTGCTTGCTAAGTGCCAAGTTGTTAATATTGATTATCAATATGCGCAGACCAAGTTTTTTTTTGTTTTTGAAATAGGGATATTGCCCAAACATTAAGTAAAGATTTAATCCAGAAAAAGGTTAAGTGAGTAACCATATAGGTCTAAGGAAGGCTGAATTAATTAAGTTTTGAATAACTAAGTTGCAAGGGGAAAAGAGAACCCCTAGAAAATTACATTGGAATAAATTAATCCAATAAGTAGGTAGCAATTGATGAAGTTAATGATATAGTTATCATGTTATCACAACACAAGAAAATTGACAATCATACAAGTGTTATGAAAGGAATTGACTAAATAAAAGGATGATTGTATAAAAGGGGAAATGCTAAACCCTAGTAAGGTGTTATGCAATGAAAAAGGTTTCCATCAACAATGTTAAGAATATAAAGAGCATGTATCTCTATTGCATAAAAAAGTAGAGTTACTGGTAAGTGGCATAGTAGGTAGCTATTATTGCCTGGGCCATAGAGCTATCCTACTCATGATAACATCTAAACGGACTATGATGTATAAGCAGAAATACTTATATTTATATTTTTTTCTATGAGATGAATGTATATGGATGGGTGAGACCTCTTCTAAATTGGAACTTGATCATCACTATGTTTAATGTAGAATATAGTATGCTTCTAATGGATAACTATATAAGCATTTATGCATAAGAAAATAACTACTTATTTGGAATTGCATAGAAGATTTAAATCCTTATGTATAATGATTTTTGTATATGAGCAAAGGTAATTTTCTACCTGCAATATTTTAGTGGGTTGATTTTTCATGTATATCTCCAAATTAGTCATGCTTGAGCATGAGGAGATTTTGGTTTCAGAAGTAAAGGTAAAATACATATATATGTATGATAGAAAGTGGATGTACATAAGGAAAACTTGGGAAAAATTGGTATTATGAACGACGAAGAGAAATTAGAAAGTTTTTGGTTAAAACCTTTATTACAATTTCTACCATTGGATCAACATTTGAAACCATGACATGTACCAGTTGATGAACCATGTGGGAAAGTATATTGGAATTGATTGTTCCAATAGGCAAGATATTTAAATAAGGATTGCTGAATAAAATAAAATCTCACCTAATACCTGAAAGGAGGATTATATAATGGAGGCATGGTCGTATCTGAGCTTACTTGTTGTGTAATATACATATGCATTGTCATGGATAGTTTTGCATGTTGTTACCATAGTATGGTTAAGTAGTCACTAAGATAAACATGTTGAAAGAAGCATACTTAACGTCCATGCATATTAATGAGTTATATGACTTTACCATGCAAGAACATGTGTGTGCAACATTCTAGACTTCAAAGAATAATGTATTTATCAATTGGTTAATGATAGGATGGTCTTGGTGTTTTTCATCCATATAAGAAAGAGCCTTGAGTCTAAATCGAGCTATACATGCATGGGCTATTATGTGCCAACAATAAATAGGAAAATTATGCATGCATAACTTATGATTATGTTTAAGAGTTAGGCTGAACAAGGAAACTGGAGGTTATAGTACAAGACTATATAATTGTACAAATTGTCATTCAAATCAATCCTTTGATTAATGCATCTACATACAATGTGATTTGTTCTTCAGTGGGAAGAAAGTATGATTAAGGGGAACCTTAACTTTAACATATTTCCAGGACATATGCATCTTCCGATGGATATGGATAATGGAACCTATAAGTATCCTTGAGTACAAACCATAGTGATTGATGAAGTAGCACAAATTGTATGCACCACTCGGTCAATTAAATGATATCTAAAAATCCATTTAAATATATCGATATCATATAAATTGAAATGCATAATTTGTACCAAGAAATTTTGAGAGGTTCTCTTATTGTATTGCATTGATAATGTGTCGGGAAAACATAAGAGATGTTGCGTAATTCAAACAGGAATTCATAAAATAGATAACCCATCTTTTGGTTAAGGGCGATTTAATGTTAAAGAGGAGCTAACATGTAAGTACCCTGAGATCATATACACTTACGATTAATAAGGGGTGTAGGATTGAAATTAGTAAAAAAAATTCATGTATAACTACACTAAATTATGCATGGCCAACAAGTTGTTGAGGCATAAAAATGTCAATAGTAAATCATACAAGATGAATTAATTAAGAATTAAGTATGATATGCTGAATATTATACTTCAAAATATATGATTTAATAGTCTACTTTAGAACATTAAGTAGAAGCTATGAATAAGATGAAAATATCCA
Organism: Pinus tabuliformis; assembly: GCA_031772625.1. Taxonomy (NCBI): domain Eukaryota; kingdom Viridiplantae; phylum Streptophyta; class Pinopsida; order Pinales; family Pinaceae; genus Pinus; species Pinus tabuliformis. The sequence goes on from CM062811.1 coordinate 842,354,946, forward strand.
TGAATACCATAGTATGCTAATGATATTGATATGCACTTGACATAAAAATTTCTTGGATTATAGAAATGAACCATGCTCATATAAATTCCTTGTCAACTGAGCACAATTGTTTTAATTTCTAGAAAAAGATAAAGGAATGTTTGGCATGATACTAACATGGTGGAAAATATGTGGTCAAAGTTTTTGTCATGCACGTAATACCATCAGGATGGTATGATGGGTTGTTGCACAGATAGTACTATGTACAATAGTACATACGGTACCCATACATGATTGAAATGTGATATGTATATACCTTGTGTAAATGTATGCATAAAGGCATTGGGTAGATGTCTGGCAGGGCAACTGACCTGGAGGTTACCTAGAAAAAGGAAAGTAAGATTGGTATAAGTAACCAGGGTTAATTGCATTTTGGCATACATACAATTACGATGAATATATATTGTTATGTGAACTAATCTGTTATGAACTTGCAGGCATATTAATGTGGAAAATATGCTAACTGATGTATTGTATGCATAGAGACTACAAGAAGCAGGTGTTCAAAAAGAACACAAAGGCTTGGAAGAATGAAAACAAAGAACATGCATTCTTCAGATAAAATAAATGATGAGCAATAGCTGCTTTAGTAATATTAAGTAACAGATTATGATATTTATCATAGTTAAAAAATTTTATCTATAAATTCTCACAAATGGTTTGAAAACAATGTTTCAAGTAGCTATGGTGGGAGATGTGTTGGGAGCACTCCTTGAGACCGATGTATCTATGGAAGGAGATGTGATGGGAGCACTCCTTTTGATCGATCTACATCAGAAAAAAATTGCATCAGATGGCAGAGCCACGAGAGCTGTTGATTTAGAAATCAACCACCTGTGAATGAGGACATCATGCAGTGATATGTCGAGGACGGTGTAAAATTTAAGGGGGGGAGTATGTAACACCCCTCCCTTGTGTGCTGCATTATTGTAAACCTAAGCTGAGTTAAAGCTAGGTGTGATTCCTCCGTTGTGTGTTAAATGATTGTAAACCTAAGATGAGGAAATCTAGGTGTGATACCCTCCTTTGTGGGTTAAACTATTCTAAAACTAAGTTGAGGAAAGCTAGGTGATATGTAATATGAAAATAAATTGTGTTATTAAATATATTAATAAAATAAATCACTTCGAGGGTGGAGCACCAAGCGAGAGGAGATTTTTGATAGAGATGAATCTTTCATGATAAAGCTTCCAGATGTGATTCTAGATAAGCTTGGATGGATTGGAAATCCATGAGATGGATTGGAGATAAAGATCAATTGCACATAAAAGATTTGCAGGAGATAATGGCAAGATTTTATGAGGAAAAGCCTCGTGGGAGATAAAGCGGAGCTTTTCCGAAAAAGACCTAGGAAAATGGAAAAATCCATAAAAGCGGGACGATGCTAATGGAAACTAAATCATGAAAGATGGAATTAAATACCCAATGCATCAATCAATTGAGGACACTTGATCCTTGGCAAGAACTTTGGCTCGAGTGGAATAAAAGGTGATATATAGTTGGGTGGTGGTGCTCCTCCCTCCAAGTGATTTTTTTAGATGGAGTCACATAATTGGAATGTTTTGTATGTTGTTTCTTACTCTCTCTCTCTTATAGTTCCAATTTGTTTATGAGAAGATTTCTTAAGTTTCTTCATCATGAGAATGTTGAGTGAATTACATATTCTTATGTATTAATAGATTTGATGGTGTTTCCCTCTATTCTTATGAGATTCACTTGCATGGTATGGGTTTTATGTTAATCCTTGCTTGTTATGGGGTTAAATCATTTAGCTCATATATACTGACGGTTGAATTTATCTCTATCATGGGGATGATGGATTTTCTAATGCATGTTGCATTTCAGTGTGAAGTTAACTGTAGAAGAACATTCAATGGGAAACAATTCTAGCACCCATTTATGGTAGAGTTTTCATGTGACAAATTATTCATAAGTAGATTACTTGTGTTAATGTTTTTATCTAACTTCGTTTATGAGGAGAGCATATCCAATCATCTTGCATTTAATAGAATATAGTATGCTTATAATTTCCTAAATTATTAATTTTTTATGCAAGAACAATAGCTGTGGAAATAATGTTTCTCATTGTATGACTAATGGTTCAAATATCTGTGTTTGCATGTCAATAAGACTATCTCCACTTAGGATAATTCTAGATAGTTATGCATGTGCATGAAAGGTCGGCCAATAACATGTTGACTAGGTGTACATGACTATGACCATGATAGCTACCATAAATTTAAATTAATATCCATAATTCTTGCAAGAGTTATTTCAGATTTTTGATGGTTTCATGTCATGATCCATCTCCCTTTATCCAATTTGAGATTAAGCTTAAGGGTAAATCTAAAGAGTGTGAAATATGGTTCATTATATTGCTAGTATTCAGTAGCTAAGATTCTGAGTATAGTTGCCTAGATGATTATTGTGCATGAAATGATAGGTTAACTCCACCCACGAGTCCATTTATTGTAATTTAACTATAAATAAAAGAAATTTTAAATTAATGGAGCTTATTAACTATTTTTCAGGGTAGGCCCAAAGGGGTATGTTACATCGCGAGATGGTAAATCTGAGGGAGGTTGTACCTTGAACTTGGTTTTCGCGACAATGGAATCAGATGTCACATCTTTATTTGTAGACTTCGTTTCCATGATTTCTGGGCAGCGTTTTTTTGCTGGTACACTACTAGGGTAAGAATGAGGGTTGTATTATAATTCTCCTCTTTTAACACATTATAGTTTCATACAAGTATGACCATATTTTGTGATGTTTCTTATAGGTTTTCTTCATTTGGTTCAAACCTAAGTTCTTCGAACAAATCTCGGGTAACCATTCAATCTTTAATCCTCTTTTGGTTGAATAGTTTTCTCAAGGTATGCCACTATTATTTTTGTAGTCACTTATTAGTTCCATCATGGGCAATAATCCATTACTTGTTATGATTTTTCTAAATTAATAATCATGCAATCCTCAACTATCGAGCTACACAATTATATCCTTTGATTTCATAATTCAATCTGGTGCTCATCACTTCATCGAAATATTTTACTGATTTGTACTAGATTTTATTTCAAACTATAGTTTCAGTGCTCTAATATGATTTTTCCAATCTTGGCTATGCTATCAATGCTAGCCCCTTTTCACCAAATTACATCAATCTTCCTTTTCATTGAGAGCTTCATAAACCTACCTTTCATGTGCTTCACTCTTTGTAGCATTTTCATATGCTGATAGGCTAACCTAATGCACCCCTAACACAAATTTGGACGATGAACCATATCTTCATTTGAGTGATTCAATCAATTGCTCTCTTTCCCATGCCAAGATAATATTCCCTTAAGTCTTAGCATCATATGCCTGAGGAGCCAATATGAAGGAATTACATCCCAATTGATCATACCTTCCTTTACAAATAAAATTAATTGAAGGTGATACTTTGTTGTTAATGGACAATGTTGGAATAGTTCTTGTTCCCCATCTCTATCTCATGAGACCTCAAATACACTGCACCCTTTCACAACAACTTGGGGTTCAAACTTATATTATATTGTTGGTGTCATGAAAATTCTTTACCTCCTAGCTCCTATTGACAAAGGGACCACACTAGCTAAAAAATTTCTCCAAACTTTGTTTCTCGGGTGTGATGATTTTTCATTATTGAATATGCCCCTGCATGTTGGCTCCAATAGTGGTGGAACCACCAACTTCACCTTCTCTTTTGAGCTTTTCCATTTTTCATGGTTTCTCCACTTGTTTGGGAATTCTCATAAAATGAGAAAATACCACCAAACATGAACCCCTTTGCATAAAATTCAAGGACTTCCACATCAGCTAGTGATGTCACCATTACCACGTGTCCATTTCTGAGTGGTGGCATGGGTAAACTTAATGTCGCCCACTTGACCAGATAAAAAGTCCAAATCAACATGTCACATGTCACTTGCCTACATGCCACATAATCACTATGTCGATGTCACGACCATGGTAGGTACCACATCATTTCACTATGATAATGCCATTTGTCTTCCTCTCATTGCTCCATGTTCTGAATGTGTGGCCAATAAGAGAATTCCATGCTATGAGCTTTCTCAATCACCTTGTATAGAAGATGGGTCCCAAGAACTTGTTTTCTATGACAATTTCATTTGTTAATTTAAAATATCTAAGATTCCTAGGAACATAGATGTCAATATCAAGTTATTTCTAACTAACGGGATGCAGTAAGTAACATATTGTACATTTATATTCATCAGTTAGTTAATTATATACAATCTCTATGTTCCTAATTGCAAATGATTAATAACATTGGTATTATTGTATCCTATTAAATGCACCTATTTGCAAAATACTTAATCCATCTCTTAATGGATTTCCAAGTTTATTTGTTATTTTCCCTCCCTTATTCATATGTTGGATATATAGGAAAAATCAATTGTCAATAAAATACAATTTATGTTTAGAAGATAGTCTCAATGATAACAATGGATAATGTTCTTTATTCATGTGTTGGATATGTAGGAAAAATCAATTGCCAAGAAAATATAATTTATGTTTCTAAGATAGTCTCAATGATAAAAATTGATAAAGTTCTCGATTCTATAATTTTGACATGCCTTAATTATAATTTGGGAAGATTAGGAAAATATATTTTGAAATTAACTCTTGCCTCATAGTAAAATAAGCTAGAAGTATGTATTGAAATCTTGTAACACAACTTAGTAGAAGATGATTGGATATGAAATATTACATAAGATTAAAAAATATGAAACCCCTAAAGAAATAAGGATGCACCAAGTGTGAATCCCAACAAAAACTGCACATGCAAATCTATGATAGAGTTCCTACCACACTTTAAGCTTGGACTCATGCAAAATAACTAGTAAGGCTATGGGCACTCTTCTAGATTTTTATTAAAATAATAATTTATCAGGCGAACCATCTTCTTTTTAATTTATTTTTAAATTAACTTTATATTACATAAGATTTTCATTCTATTTTACCTCTTAATTGACTAAATGTAAAACAATTTATATTTTATAATTTTGACATATAAATTGATTTTTTTATTATTAAAACAATTATATAATAAACTAATATTTTAATTATACTTTACTATTCATTCATAGATTTTTTCTAGTTTTAGTCTTATATTTTCTTACTATTCTCATATCTTTTAGTATTAGTTGTAAGTTTAGTTTCACATTTATAAAATGGTAACTTCTGAATAAGTGTGGTATTATTTGAAACCTGTTTCACAGGTCATTCCACATCCATAGGCATTAGTGAACTTTAGAGGCACTAGTGAACCTCAGAGTATAACCTTCAGAATAAGGGAATAGAATTATAACCTAATTATATAATCTAAGTTAATTCTTTTATAGTAAATATATACAACCATATGTAAAATAATAAAGAAACTCGATTTGCACTTACTATTTCACTGGTCGTTCCACGGCCATAGGCATTAGTGAATTTTAGAGGGCACCAGTGAACCTCAGAGTATAAGCTTCAAAATAAGGGAATAGAATTATAATCTAGTTATATAATCTAAGTTAATTCTTTTATAGTAAATATGTACAACCATATGTAAAATAAGAAAGAAATTCAATTTGCACTTATTGTTGTTGTTGGGTTTCAAGCTAATTTTTTTTAGTTAAGATGTTCAATTTATAGCCCAGTATGATGTGCAAGGGTGTCTGTCCAACTTGTAATTTTCCTTATGTATGTCTAGACAAAAATTTTGAAAAAAAAAAATCCAAGATGAAATTTTGCTCATGTCTCTCCAAATAAAAATTTGAAAAACTCGAAAAAAAGAAGAAGTAAATAAGTATACAAAACATTTAAATAATATTGGATCATAAAAAAAATTGCAAGTGAAGAAATTGGATCTCTCTGATCATGCTAAATTTGTATTTAAAATGGATCTATGGTGATAAATAACTTAATCCAATGTTCATTTCAGAAAGTGATCTTGCATACATTGGTATGCCATAAATTTATATCTAATACACATTGTAATTAATTCTGACTATTTATTTTGCAGATTTTTCAACAATCTGTAGGTATGAGCACTGTCATATATTAGAGGGCCACAATAGTGTAATTGTCTAGATTTTCATCGAACTCAACTTCTCTCTTATTTCTCATGATATCTTATGGATTGAACTTGCTCCAATTATCATGGAAAATAAGACAGAAGCTGAGTTCCATGCAAATCCAACCAATTGCACTATTATGGGAATGTAATACATGACACTTCTAATGCCTAGAGATTGTTGGCATATTTGCTCATGAAATAGCCATAATGAATTATCATGTGCATGAGATACAAATTTATGGCATTATTGTATACAAGATCACTTTTAGAAATGAAGATTGAATTAAGATATTAACCAGCATAGATCCATTTTAAATAAGGATATGCCAGAGAGGGATCCAACTTTTTAGCTTACAATAAATGCAAAAAAAAATTATTTCTTATTCCATAGAATCCAACTCCGAGATCAGAAAAAAGACATTAATTTACCACATCGCGCTACAAATTAGCAAGCACGAACTATATAATATAAGAAAGTAGTAGGTATCCCAAAGGCCTAAAGGGTATCTCATGGAAATAAGTGATGGTAGTATGGAGCCTTCCAATGAATATATAAATATATAAATGTATATTTATTATAAATTTTAATTGGAAATCTTAAATTAAATAATAAAATTTAAGTACATCTCTCCCAATCTAAATTGCTTATTAGCATAATTCACTACCATCATAAGTCTTGCATTCTTTAACAATGTTGTAACATGTGGATTAGTTTCCTTTTTGGTGCACAATCTCTACCTTTTAAGACAATGTGGTGCAGTGGCCCAACCCCTACAGATCATTACCACAAACCAACCAAGAATAAGAGAGAAGATGAAAGGTGGTACAAACGTGCATATTTTTCAGACAACTAATCCAACATCAGTACCTTATAACTTTTTCATGAACATATAATATTGAGAATGTTTGAAAAATGGTTTGCAAGATTAATAAGAAAATCTATATCCAACCTTGTATATTTATATTCATTATTGGTTATATATATATATATATATATGTTGCTAATTGCAAATGATTAATAACTAGGGCCCTCAAAAAGAGCAATTTTATAAGATAATAATGGCGAATTTGGTATTATTGTATCCCATTAAATGCGGGCATTTGCAAAATACTTAATCCATCTCTTAATGGCTTTCCAAGTTTATTTGTTATTTTCCCTCTCTTATTCATATTTTGGATATATAGGAAAAATCAATTGTCAATAAAATACAATTTATGTTTAGAAGATAGTCTCAATGATAACAATGAATAAAGTTCTTTATTCATGTGTTGAATATATAGGAAAAATCAATTGCCAAGAAAATACAATTAATTATAATTTGGGAAGCTTTGGAAAATATCTTTTGAAATTAACTCTTGCTTCATATTAAAATAAGGTAGAAGTATGTATTCAAATCCTATAACACAACTTAGTACAAGATGATTGGATATGAAATATTGGATAAGATTAAAAAATATGAAACCCCTAAAAAAATAAGAATGCACAAGTCTAAAATAAGGATGCACCAAGTCTCAATTCCAACAAAAAGTTGCACATATGGAAATCTATGATAGAGATCGTACCACACTTTAAGCTTGGACTCATGCAAAATAGCTACTAAGGCAATGGACACTCTTTTAGATTTTTATTAAAATAATAATTTATCACTTGAGCCATCTTCTTTTTATTTTATTTTTCAGTTAACTTTATATTACCTAAAATTTTCATTCTATTTTGCCTCTTTATTTACTAAATGTAAAACAATTTATATGTTATAATTTTGACATATAAATTGATTTTTTTTTTAAGGCATTGATTTTGACCAATTGAGGTTGCCCTTGGGGCTGGGATGCCATAAATTTATATCTAATACACATTGTAATTCATTTCAACTATTTCTTCAGTGGATTTTTCAACAATCTGTAGGCATCAGCATGGTGATATATTACAGGCCCACAATAGTGCAATTGGATGGATTTTCATGGAATTCAACTTCTCCTTTATTTTCCATGATAACTTATGGATTCAACTTGCTCCAATTACCATGGAAAATAAGACAGAAGTTGAGTTCCATGCAAATCCACCCAATTGCACTATTATGGGAATGTAATACATGACACTGCTCAATGCCTACATATTGTTGACATATCTGCTCGAGAAATAGCCATAATGAATTATCATCTGTATGAGATACAAATTCATGGTATTATCGTATGCAAGATCACTTTTGAACCAAACATTGAATTAAGATATTTACGAGCACATATCCATTTTAAATAAGGATATGCCAGAGAGGTATCTAATTTCCCGGCTTACAATAAATGCAAATCAAATTTATTTCTTATTCCATAGACTCCAACTCCGAGATTAAAAAAAATACATCACTTTACACCAACATTCTAACACTTAGCAAGCCCCAACTATATAATATAAGAACGTCGCCGGTATCCCAAAGGCTTGAAGGGGATCTAATGGATATAAGTATCCGTATTCAAAAACCTTCCAATCAATGTATAAATATATAAATGTAGATTTATTATAATTTTTAATTGGAAATATTCAATTAAATAATAAAATTTAAGTACATCTCTCCCAATCTAAATTTCTTATTAGCATAATTCACTACCATCATAAGGCTTGCATTCTTTAACTAAGAATACCAGAGAAGATGAAAGGTGGTTCAAACCACCATATTTTTGAAAAAACTAATCTAACATCAATACTTTATAACTTTTTCATGAACATATCATATTTAGAAACATTTTAAAAATGGTTTGCAAGATTAATAGGAAAATCTATATCCAGCAATGCAGTATCTCATGTGAAATCTGGGCAAGGACGATCTCCACTATGCAAGTGTGCTGTGGAAAAAGTGATAAGATTTCACTATTTTGAATTTTTGTGTTAAATCAGAAAAACCAATATTAATTGAGATATTGGTATTTTTTACTAAATTTTGTGAAGTGAGTAAATATAGCTTTAACCATTCACCTCAAGATGTTTTTTACAATATAATTTCGTAAGTCTGTTTAATATCTTCATTATGGTAAACACCAACCTATATCCATCTTAACTCCACATCTAGGGATCACGATCACGTCTATTTATCACTCTCAGCAATTGGTAAATATGGAGGCAAGATGGATCTAAGCTAATAGAATTTCCCCCTTTAAATAGTTTATGCTCACATGAATACCATGGTATTACCATGGGTCAATACCATGAGTTATCATAATCCTAGAGCTTAAAAACTACTAGTAGTAATTTATAAAAATAAATAAAATTAATAATTGATATTTTATTTATTTTTCAACATAATTAAAATGTTTATGTGACATTAAATTACAAGATCCATCTTTACTCTTGATTTACCAAACGCCAAAAGGGATCAAATCTTTTTTACTCTGTGCTAGTTTCCATATCACAATATTTGATCGCTCTGGGGGCTAAGTAGATCCAAAGTAAACATGGATCTATTCTGGTTTAATTCCCCCCTTTAAATAGGCTACATTCCAAGTGAATACCATGGGTCAATACCATTGTTTCTGAGTACCATGTTCCATCTTTATTTTTATTAATACTAATATTAGAGTTAATAATGTTTTTTTGCATGGTATTAATAATAATTTGGCCCATGGTATTCGGGCCATATGCTTCACCTAAATAAAACCTCTTTGTTGAGTGTACTTAAATATAAGGTGACTTATAGAGTAAATATAAATAAATGTTTTATTTATTTACTATATCTCTCATTTATTTATATTTTTATTAATTTATCATACCTCTTTTATAAATATGGTATTTGGCCCATAGACTTCACCTAAATAAATCTCTTTTTTGAGCCTTCCTAAATAGAAAAAAATTTCTGGACTAAATATAAAAAGAGATTTTGTTTATTTACCATACCTCTAGTTTATATATATATATATATATATATATATATATATAGATATAGATATAGATATAGATATAGATATAGATATAGATATATATATATAGATATATATATATATATATATATATATATATATATATATATATATATATATATATATATATATATATATATATATCTATATCTATATCTATATCTATATCTATATCTATATCTATATCTATATATATATATTACAATACCTTTACTTTATTTATATTTTTATTTATTTAGCATACATATTTTTTGGGTGTTCGTAAACCTCTTTATATTTTAAATTTATATTACGTTTATATATACTAATAATTAGATTGATTTTTAAATTAGATTAGAAATGTTAAATTTTAAGCATTATGTTTACATGTTTAAGTTTTTATATGAGATCTACCCCCATATACAATATCTCTACCATAATTTTCTATATAGCACATCTAGTGGCAAACCCATGAGCCACTAAACCATGAATGTTGATAACACTACTACATAAAGGTGGGTTTTAAGACAATATTTGACACAATTTTTGGGTAAATTGTCTTAACCTGAGACAAAACAAAACTTGTGTATTGTCTTAAATATTGTCTTTAAGCAGTGTCCCAAAAAGTATTGTTTTTCTTAAAAATTATTGTCTTAAAGTTGTCTTAAAAAAATATTTTCTTAAAGATTATTGTATTAAAAAATTGTCTCTATTGTTAGAGCCTAGATTTACCTCAGGCTAAAAAGGTAGGATCCAGGACCAACATCAAACCACACTCGGCCTCGTAGCTAGCCCTATGAGGACAGGAGAGGCTTCTCTCCAAGTCAATCTCAGCAAATTATGATCTATGGAGCTTGAGATGACTGAAATATCTTCTGATTTTAGGCTAGGTATGGAGTGCAAGGATTTGATTTGATTTTCTGGGGATTTTGTTGGAATCAAGGGAAAGGCAAATTTGGGTCCGGGGATGAAGGCCTGTTTTGCAAAGTTCTGATTGGGGCAAGAAAGGAAATCGTTTTGATGCTTTGATTTGAAAAGGTAGAGAGTGCATACCGGTGAGAAGCTGAAGAGGGCAAGAGGGCATCAAGAATCCTCTTCAAACTGAAGAAAACATTGAAAATTAAACAAAACTGAAAGGCAGAGCACAATAATCTAATGAATTCTACCTTTGTTCACTCATTTGTTTAATTTCAGAAGCAAAATAGAAAGGAAATGGTACACACAAATATCAGTGAACTTACAAATTACATAGAGAAGAACACCATCAAAACACAGAGCCACAGGGATCCCAAAAAGTGCTGCAAACCCAGGTCTTTCCTTTGCCAAAAATGTAGAAATCAGATGTACAATGGAGTGCCAAGCAATCCCAAGTGTCCAACCCTGAAAATGACTGAGAAATTACATGATATAGACAAGCCTAACTCCTTCCCATGCCTCTAGGGGTCGAGCTCATCATTCTAGGAGCTGTTTCAACCATATCTAAACAAGGAACTGAAAAATAGGCAATGAAACAACTTGCCTCTATATAAAAGGAAATTGATTCATTCACTATCTTTTCACCTTTTAGTGAATGAATCTACATGGATGAGTATCAATGTGCCAAAATTACATCAAAGTCATGAATTTACATCAAGATAAGTCAAAAGTTACATGAAAAAGTGAAACTAGTCAAAACTGGGCGAAATTCTAAGCTGCTAAGTGAAAAATAGGCCAAATTTCTGTATGCGTTGTGCCTGAAACCTATATGCGTAGCACAACTTTGAGGCTGATTTTGAGGGTCTTCCTGAAGTCCAAATTGAGCTCATGATAGCTCGTTGGAAATCCCTGCCTGTCTACTTTCCAATCCAAGTGGAATTTCTTTATTTAGTGTCCATTTGCCCCTTCAAAAATCCAATATCCCAACACTGCTTCCTGTGGGTGCAAAAGGTGGCAGAGAGGTCATTTCTTATGTGTTTTTGACCCTTTAGGCAACCCAAAACTTGATGAAATCCTTAGGTAATTCATGAAAATGCATAAATTTTCATAAAAAATCTAGAAATACAAATTTTTCCTCCAGAGGATCTCCCAATTATAAGCGCGCGCCAAGTGGCGCTATGCGTTGGGCAGGAAATTCTGTTTTGAAGCCAAAAAATTCAAAATTGACAAAATTTTCTCCAAATTTGTTGAAATTTGGACTGAAAGTCCATCATCAAATATCATGCTCAGTGAAAGAAGCTTTGGCTAAGGTTTGGAGCCTATCATGCCTTTTGCGTCGTTTTAGTGCCCTCCTTAGTCTTGCCTTCAGGATTTTGATCCTTGTTTTGCAAACATGAGTTCATGCCCAATAATGATTTTTCATGTGCCTAAGCATGTCCTTGTCTTTGTTTGCCTTCGCCAACAACTTCTCAAGATGAATATTGACCCTCTCAAGCCAAATCTCTCGATCAGCCTCTATCTCCTGCTCCTATGAAATGAACTCTATCCTCCTCCTTTGGGCAGCTTGGCGGTTTTGCCGAATGTTTTGTAGTTCCATGACTGTATGTTGATCCTCCAGTTGTTTGTTTCGCTACTCAAAATAGTTTATGACCCATTGAGCTCTCTGCAACTTGTTGGTCAATGCATCTATCTCGACCTTCTGCTCCTGAATAATCTCCCTTAGCCTTGAGCTAGTAGAGCTTACATCATAACCAATAAGTATGAAATTAGTGTCTTGGCCTCCTGAAGGGCCCTCATCCTGCATAGGCTTCTTGCCTTTGTCCTCTACATATACCCGTGCTGCTTATGATGGCAACGAGACCCCTTCCACCCCATGTAGAGATAGTACTCGTCGGGCTGCTGCAAACAATCCTCTCATGCCTCTCTGACAGGTGACATATGTCAGCACACTAGTAGTCTCTTCCTCCTGACCTCCATATTGATGTGAAGGTTCACCTGCATCGTGGACAACCTCTTGATGAGCTGTTGAAGCTGTGAAGAACTCACAGGAAATGAAGTCTTCCCATGGGATACACTGCAAGACAAGCTGATGTACAACAATGATCTTGATGAGCGCATAATGGTGAATACTGTTGTACTGCTGTTCAAGAGTCTTCTTCTGCACAAGAGTAGTCATCCTCTCGATATTTCGGCACATGAAATATGGAATGTTCATCATCTTAACTCTCATGAAATGCATCAATAATCTGATATGGTATGCATAGAGGCGTGAGAAGCGGCCCTCACAACTGAAGTATCTCATAATGAGTCTCATCAACGATGCATAGGATTCTTTCAAAAACCGGAATGGGAACACCTTGCTAAGCTGTTTCACATAGCTGGGCCTGATGTATGGTTCATAATGTACTCTTTCTACCTACTGTCTTTTGTTCCACTGCTCACCTCCATTCAGTATTCCTGCTGCTTGAGAAATGGTCTCTGGTGTCAAGGTGAAATTTACACCAGCAAGAGTTACCTGACCATTATGCAAATGTAAAACAAACAACCAAGCCAACTCGTGATGATGCTGAATCTGAGCAATCATTTCACAATACTGAAAGCATGACTGCTGTTGGAAACAAGCAATGGAAAGTGGGCAGGCCTGCAATTCAGTCAATGAGGTGGGCTCTTCTCTGACATGTCTACCACCCTTATGAGGCCTCCTCAGTGCATGAAGTTCTGTGGTAGAATCACTATCTTGTTCATATGATGACTCAGTGTCTGTCATGGTGTTACAAGTCTATGCCAAGTGAATGTTTGACTTGTTGAAAATGAGAATTTGGTGCTTTGTTTCCAATTGCCAAATGTGTGCCAAATAGGAAAGGACTGTGGGAAATATGGACAACAGGTGTATGTAATTACAGTCACTTGATTGTATTTAGGAATCTAGGGTTTGATATGGAAAAGTGAAATTGTATGGTTTAGGGATAGGGACAAGTGGAGAATGAGTGACTTGGGATCATAAGGGAATAGGGGATTGGAAATGATAATATGATTACAGTGATAGGAAAAGGAAACAGGGGATAGATTATTTTGGCACCAAAGTCAAATTTCAAAACTCAAATTCAAACCCTAAGAGCAGTTTTCATAAGAGGATAGGGTTTGAATTTCAACATTTAAATTCTCCAATTCAAACTTCAAGACCACACCAAACACTATTCAATAGCAATTGCAAGCTCAATCGAACTTACTTGGGGAAAATGGGAGCGAAGGCAATGACAAAACTGGTTGTTGGCTCTGTGTGCCGCACGCATAACCTAGTGTGCCGTACACATTATAATTAACATGATGATGTGCATCTCTATGTGCCGCAACCTTCCAGTGCGTCGCGACTACCTCCCAATGTGCCGCGCAACACTCCAATACACAGTCCCAGCCTCAAACATAAATTTTCGCTCCTCCACAATTTTCCTTTGGGTCTTTGCCAACTTCTTGTGTGCAAATGACACTTGAATGGTGAAAATATCTTGTATAGTCATGAATCTGATTTTTGTTTTGCAACAACCCACTTTCTTATGTTTTGAAATTGGCAGTTTTCACTTTTAATACAAACTCTGTTTTTTGTTTCCATTTTGAATTTTTTTGACTTGAATGATGAAACTTTTGTCAATTTTTGCAGGGATGGTTGGCATTGGATTTCAGCAAAGTATGACCAAGGCTGCGCCTGAAATACTCCATGACTGAAAAAATTTAATTTTACATATTTATTACAAACAATAAATTCGACGATTTCTTCTTCAAAACAGAGTTTTGAAGAAGAATCATTTTCAAGCATTATTGATAATGAAAATTTTGGAATGGAAACTTATGAGGAACATCCTCATGTGTCTGCTGGCATTATTGGACACTTTGAAGACAAAATTTGCGAAACCCTAGACCTAATAACTGAAATGACTCTTGGCTGACCAAAAGACCATCCATAATCACTGTAAAATTGACTTTGATGAACTTTGATGATCAGACATGAACCAACAGGTACATGACATGAGGGAAGTATGGAGACAAGACCCTTCCGTCAGAAGATTGATGCTCCTAATGGAATGTAGATGATCGAGCTGAATGAGACACCAAAAATGAAATGCAACAAAAGAGGTTTTGATCTTTGATGGAGGGCTGAATAGACTGACTCTAACATCTATAAAGACAATATATAACACAAGCATTATTGTCTCTTAGGAGGCAATTTCATTTTTGTCTCTCTTGAGACAATTTCATTTTTGTCTCTCTAGAGACAACACTTGGATTAGAGACAATATGGATTTAAAACTAGCTATTATCTCTCTAGAGACAATAATTTTTTTATTTAAAGATCACTTTTGTCTCTCTAGAGACAATATAAAACGATGAATCTAGAAATATCTCACCATTGAAATAAATCAATATAAAACACATTTAATTAAAAATACACTACAAAATTGTTGATTAATCCATGTTAGCGCATAGTGGAATCAAACCTCCAACCTCCTGCTTGTAAGGCAGGTGCTCTTCCATTGAGTTAGCAAACTTTAAAGGATTACGTGAAGAGTTATGGAAAAATTTTATTATAATTCTACCCAAACAATGGAGATGCCAACAAAGAGAGGCCAAATATTTATAAGTTGAGGAGAATTTCTATTTGATACTCACTGAGCAGGTCTCACCCAAAATTTCATGTCTTCAGTATGTAGTTAGGAGGCTTGTAAAGTCCCTTAAAACAATGGAACTGGCAAAAATAAATGCTGTAGTTTCTTTTATTTGGAAACAACGAGGACATTTGCTACTCATCCAACAAGCCATCCCAAACATCAGATATTTTCAATATCAGTAGTGAGCAGGCTTGTAAGGTCCCTCAACAGGCACATTGATATACTTTGCTTGATTAGGAGAAATATTTGTTAGCTTGGCATCCAACTTGGACAAGTGCAAAGTAGCCACCTTCTCATCTAGATTCTTAGGAAGCACATACACCTTCTTCTCATACTTCCCTGATTTCTTCTCATTCCAGAGCTCTAATTGAGCAATGATCTGTAGCAAAACGTAGAGATTATGCGCCATCTATGGAACATCCACCTATGTAGCAATGGATCATATGCAACAATATAATCAAGGGATTGGTATACCTGAGTAATATAGTATGTACAAGAAATGGTTGCAAGGCATTAGAAATATTTACCTGGTTTGTAAAGGAGCAAGACATGACAAAAATTGGATGGCCAGTTGCACAACCCAAGTTCGCCAAACGTCCCTCTCTGATCTCAATCTTCTTGTCTGGATATGGCTTCCCGGAAAAGGGGCAACAATTACTTTTTCTTTGTCTTTTCCTCTCGAATGGTGGCTTCCCATTTCTCCTATTTTTTGTATAGAGGAAAAGACAATAATTTGTTAATTTGTAATAATCACAAATATCCTTAATTCTACCATGATTCGTTGATATATTACCATCTTATACTGTAAAGGAGTTTATGATTAAAGAAAAAGATGAAGAAATAAATGGCAAATTCATACCTTTTCCATGGCTCAACACACCCCCCTGCTTACCCTTTTTCATGCCCTCATGAAAACCATGTAATCTACATGCAAAGCAGTTAGAGAATAGGCCTAAGAGGGGTTTTCCTGTAGTGGTCTAAAACCATGATTTGCAACTAAAAATTCAAAAATACGTCCTGTCTGCCCCTCATGTAATTCATTGATGGCCTTATATTCTACTGCAGGATACTAGAAAATAGGGCTTTGAAATCTACAACCTTGCCAATACGGTCCTTCCCTCAAGATGAGGTTGCTATATGTGACCAGGCGGTCGGCAGCTAACTTAAAATTTTTGTAATTGAATGGCTCTCTGTCCTGAATATTCCAATTGGAGATCTTCCCTCGGAGTTTAGCTGCTGCTACGGCATGGTCTTTGATAGTCAAGAAATATTCTACCCCTTACTGGACATTGTCTTTGTGGATGGGCCCCAATGTCTGGATCACACCCTCCTTTTTCATTAGGCTTTTATGCTTAGTCCACAGTTGTAATGGGTTTCTCGGTTCACCCTTGACCCAAAGGTCTAACCCATTTTCTTGTCTCTGAAAAGTGTTATGGGCCTTGAGCAACTTTAATTGGTTGGCTGCAAACGAAATGAATGCTTGAAACTGGATATCTCCCACAAAAGGACTGGGGTTCTTCTCCATTTCCTCTTCTAAGATAAAATTATGCAAATAAAATTCACAAAGTAAATGCTGAACTTTTACTCCATAGTGTTTACAACAATTATAAAATCGTCAACAATTTTCAATTCTATATGTTTCCCTGCCTTAACAGCTTTAATTTTTAACTACAAATATCTTTCTAATAGAAACAAAGCATAATTTTTGGCAGGGGCCCTACATGCTAGGACATCTATATATAGAGAACATAGAATATTCATTTGACTCCTTACTGTTTTAATTCTATTCCTTACCTCTTCAACTTTTTCTTCTACCTTCCGACATTTATCGAAGGCTTCTCCCTCTACTGCATTAATGTCCCTTAATTTTTGCTGTAGCTCTTGGTATTTCTTCTTAGGAACAGTTTCTTCTTCGAGCTTTTTTATAGTCCACTGAGCCTGTGCTAGCTCCTCTTGGAGTTTTATTACACTAGGGTCCTTATCAAATAACACACTTTTGGGTTGAAGATCTACCTGGGTTTTCTTATTATGATATTTAGTCCCTACAGTCTGTGTCTCCTTATCATGAAATGTCTAGTTGGCTGTATCGCTGGAGGATAGTGTCTCAGTCTGAACATCTTTATTGAAAACTTGTGCATTCTCTATTTGGGCAGCTGCATCCATAACAACTACATGATATTCCTTGCTGTCTTGAATGACTATGGGCTTGGTTTGAGTCTCTGTGGCCCTTGTGTTATGGGGTTTAGTTGTGATGGCTGCATCCCTTGTTTTCAGGGTTCTTTTAGAGATTTTCCCCCTTTTCAAGACCCTTAACTTCTTTCTGAGTTGTTTTATTACATTCAACAACCTTTGCTATTCCTTCCACAACCTCTCAATTTTATTCGTCTTCTTCTTCTTGTTCCTGGGAGGAACAATTGTTTCCTTTTCTAGACTTGGCTGTTCAGCTAGGTTTTGTTCTTCCAGGACTGTGCCCTTGCCTTGGCTTGCCTCCATATTTTCAGTTTGGAACACATCTTTAGTGTTCATGTTATCTTGACTAGGTTCCTCAGGGGAGGTAACCCTAGTTTTCTCTACCACTTCCTGGGAGGCTTCTGCTTCTTCTTCTTTCTCCTCATGCATTTCCTCAGATGTATCCTTGTTGTAGGTAGAGTGTTCCTGTGATTGCTCTGCCTCAATATTGAGGTTGAGCAAGCTCTGAGGTTGAATATACTCTCCCATATTGGCCATAATTTGGGCCAATTCATCCTCCTTCAATGGATTCTATGGTGGACTTGTGCTGGAGGTTACGGGAAGTTCCGCTTCCTCCCCTTCTTCTTCACTAGTGTGCTCAGTTTCTTCCTCTTCCTAGTTTTCTCCTCCTTCCAGTTACGAGGGTCGCTCATCTCCAGAACTATGTAATTCTAAGGGTTGGCTACTACTACCCTGGCGGCTCTCAAACATTCCCCTGCCTCTTCTTATTCTGGAGGACTGTCTGCAATTTTGCAGTCTCGATGTTGTGCGGGTGGTTCTTTTTCATTTCGGGGCAGGTAAGACCATTCCCCCATCTATTGAAAATACCAATTCTTCCCATCTAGTCTGTTGCAGAGCAAGACTATAACTAACTATTAATCATATTAAACAATGGTGGCTTACTACTGTTCCTATATGATGAGATTTCCTTATGCTTCGATCAACATCATACAGTAAAAAAATTTAAATATGCAGGTAAATTTACAGCACATTGCTGCTTTAGTACTGCTAACAATTTGAGGTGGCCTGGTCTTACCACATCCTTTCTCCCATCGCAAGTGATGTAGCTTTGCACTACCCTAGCTAGTTCTGTCCATGGTTCTCCTAGAGTTGCGAGCTGGACTCCTTTCTCTTTAACAGTTAAGTGCTGTCCCTCATCCCGAAAGATGGCCATGGCTTCTTGAAGTCTGAGTTTCTTATGTGTCCATGTGGGTCCAACTGCTGGTAGTCTAGATACTTATGTAATTATTGCATCCATTACTATTATTCACTTTCCTCTTACTATGGAATGGTCCTCCTGCAAATTCTGCAAAAATTCGATGGCCACAGTTTCATGGGGCTGCTGTAATCGTGTAAGGTAGGCAATCCATCCTGCTCTCACCAAAATTTCTCGTGCAGCATTGGAAACTGTTAGTACTTGTGGTTCATTGCGTACTGATCGACCTCCCATTTCGTTTAAGCTCTGCACACTATTAATTCTACACAACAATACACAGAAATGACAATGGAACAACAAACTGTGCATATCAGAAAATATCAATATCGTTAAACTTGCTATTTCCAAGAGCTGATGAAGTCGTAGTACCTCCAAATAAGGAATTGACATGTCTGCCAGTGTATTTTGGAAGTCACCCGTTCCCCCCTAAAATATGATAGGTCATCCTCGACTTGCAAATGGAGGAGCAACATACTAGACGTCAATTGTACAATATATAAAAAGAAAGGCGTACGTATCCATGGCATGATTGCAAAAAGTAGAGAATTGCTGAAATTAAAGCTTATGATGAAAATCGTGAATAGATATGGAAAAGCTATGAAATTATGCGAAAAATAGGGAGGAGAACAGTTGAGGTAAGTAAAAATTCTTATGCGGTCATTATTCACTTTAACAATTATGATTGATTTTTAAACAATATTTCATGTGTAAGAGGTTCGAAAAAGGTTTAGAAGCATAACCTCATCTGAACTCAAGATAATGATATAAGAAAAGGGTTTATAGTTTCTCTTGATGTGTGAAAAATATGACTCCAATACCATCAATAGAGCTTTGTTGCTCACAGGTGTTTATAACCTTGACAAAGTTATTTTTTACCCTTGGAACCATAATCCTTTACGTATGCCTAGGAAAGTGCTTTGTGCTGTCAGGATGGAGGTCATTGTGATGGCTCGGTAACCAGATGAATCATAATGCCATTCACTAGGAAGGAGTGAATAGTGGGCAGGCCGGCTTGTGATGAGACCTCCTGTTCCAAGGACTTTTTTATTTTTCTGATGCGCTTCTTGGATCATCTCCCTGGTGTGGTGGCCATAGTGGGAATGCCACTTCATTGCTTCCTTATGATCATGGTAGGCTGGCTCTTGATGAGACCCCCTATCCTTCATCTGACAGATCATAGAATTGTTAGTAATCATATAGATATATTTTTTCTTTTCTTTTTATTTTCTATAGCACTTCCTATTTATATATAGAGGATGGCTCAACCGTCCTTAAGAGTGGGGATGGTGGAAGAAATTTGAACATCTCAATAGAGGAAAATATGCCCTTATTCTTATTCAATAATAATAATCAAAGAGAATAATGAAGATTTGGGGAAGAACCAACATGATAAAAATAATCAATCAAATTATTCTTAGTGAAAATAAAGACAACAAAGTAATATAGATAGTTGTGTCCTTTCCTTTTTTGTAACAAGTACAAAGCAATTTTCTTTAAAGATTACAATTTTTCTTTGATTTGTTGATTTTAGTAACCTCTAATTTTTGTATCCTTGCATAAATCTATATCTCTGCCTTGAAAAGATCATGAAAAGTGAAACATTATTCACAAGAAAATCTTTAAAAAAGTGATATTCTTTAAAAGAAACAACAAAAAATGTACTAAAAGAAGTGTTTTTCCTTAGATGGAACAAATGTTGTTCCTCAAGAGGAACAAAAAAAAACATCTACATGCAAAGCTACAGTTCCTTTAAGAGGAACAACAAACTAAAGAAAAAGATACACATGAAACTGTTGTTCCTTAAAAGGAACAACAAATAAAGCAAGGGAAAAATAAAATGCTAATCTTTCGGCAGAACAACCTAAAAACAATCCAAATTGAAACTGTTGTTCCTTAGAAGGAACGGCAGAAAGTAAAAAAAAATGGTGGAAAGGCTATTCCTTTTGAAAGGAACAGTAAAAAGCAATTGGGCAGAAGTGTTATTCCTTAAGAGGAATGGCTGTTTTTCCTTAAGCGGGACAGCAATTGTTCCTTAAGCGGCATAACAACTGTTCCTTAAGAGGAACAACAAAAAAAATTGGTGGGACTGTTGTTCCTTTAAGAGGGATGGCTGTTGTTCCTTAAGAGGAACATCAGCGGTTCCTTAAGAGGAACAACAAAAATAATCAACGGAAGTGCTATTCCTTTAAGGAGGATGATTGTTGTTCCTTAAGAGGAATGACAACTGTTCCTTAAGAGGAATAGGGACGGCTATTGTTCCTTAAGAGGAACAACAGTTTTTCCTTAAGAGGAACAACATCTATTCCTTAAGAGGAACAACAAAAAGGTAATCACGCAAAAGCGTTGTTCCTTAAGAGGAACGACTGCTATCTCTTAGGAGGAACAACAAATGTTCCTTAAGAGGAACAACAAAAAGATCAATACGCAGAAGATGCTGTTCCTTAAGAGGAACAACAAAATGGTAAACATGCAAAAATGTTGTTCCTTAAGAGGCACAACTGCATCTTCTACATGTTGATCTTTTTGTTGTTCCTCTTAAGGAACATATGTTCCTTAAGAGGAACGACTTCTGTTCTTTAAGAGGAACAACATCTATTCCTTAAGAGGGACAACAAAAAGATAAACATGTGAAAATTTTGTTCCTTAAGAGGAACAACAGCTGTTCCTTAAGAGGAACAACAACTATTCCTTAAGAGGAACAACAACTATTCCTTAAGAGGAAAAACATGAAAAATAAAGGCACACAAAATTTCTGTTCCTTAAGAGGGACGGTTGCTGGTCCTTAAGAGGAAAAACAACTGTGCCTTAAGAGGAACAACACAGAAAATAAAATCACACATAATTGTTATTCCTTTAAGAGGAATAGTACAAAAAATAAAAACCTTCTGTTGTTTCTTATGTGGAACGGCTATTGTTCCTTTGAGAGGAACAACAGCTGTTCCTTAAATGGAACAATAGTGAAAACCTGTACAAAAAAATCGGTTTATACAAGTGAAATTAAAAAAAAAAACTTATGTACAAAACTCAGAAATGAAGGAATTGTTTAGTGAATTAATGCTGAGGAGGGGTGATCTTCCTCAGCAAGAATCTGCATAGTGGAATCTTCCTGTAATTGCTGGTAAAAGGATTCCCGAGTAAGCAGTTTATGGTAAAGTCACACTCGATTACCATTTGCTTTAAAGGAATGTCCAGATCCATCAATGGTAGTCAGTGTATTGGTGCCATTGTCATGTACTTTTTGTATCTCATAAGGTCCAAGCCATCGTGTCTAGAGTTTTCCAGGGAAATCCTGAAACCTGGAATCGTATAGGAGTACCCAATCTCCTTCGTGGAAGATTTTCTTTTTAATAAGGGCGTTATGCCATTTTGCTCTCTGTTGTTGAATTAATGCAGTATGTTGAAGAGTTGAGAGCCTAATTTCATCTAACTCATTGATTTGCTGTAATCTATTAATCTGGGCCTCATTTAAATTCAAACCCACCTCCTGCGTTGTTCTTAATGTTTGAATTTCAAATTCTATTGGAAAGATGGGTTCTTGTCCAAATACTAATTGATTTGGTGAATATCCGATGGTATTTCTCCACATTGTTTAGTATACCCACAAGGCTTTCGACAATCTTGAAGCCTAGTCGCATCTGCGTGATGCAACTGTTTTTGTAAGTATTGCCTCTATCACCTTATTCGTGCTCTCTACTTGGCCATTTGCCTGTGGGTGGTATGGGGTTGTAATTTTGTGCCGAATGTGGTAATTTTTTAATGTTGCAGCGATTTTATTACCTACAAATTGTGGCCCTCCATCTGTAATTATGTCCCTCGGGAGGCCATATCACACAAATATTTGGAAAAGGAAATGTATTACAGAGTCCTCTGTAGCTCTTGGAAGTGCCTCTGCTTCAACCCATTTGGTAACATACTCTGTTGCAACTAGTATGTATGTTTTCTGATTTGATGATGGGTTAATAGGGCTAATAAAATCAAGCACCCAATGCTCAAATGGCTCGATTACTAGCTGTGGATTCAAAGGCATTTCATCGGACCATCCAGGGCGTCCCGCCATTTGGCAACTATCACAGGCTTGAATGAAATTTTTAGCATCTTTAAAAATTGTAGGCCAATAATAGACTGCTTGTAACACTTTGTGACCAGTCCTGCGGTCTACAAAATGTTCGCCACATGGCCCATCATGGCATGCTTTCAAAATGTCAAATATTTCGTCTTCTTAGATGCATCATCTGATGTGCAAATCTGCCCCTGTATGAAATAGGTAGCCCCCAATCCAAGAGAATCAGGTACTGTGTTGTACTATCTGTTTCTGTTCATTGGGTGTTAAATGTTTGGGTAATTTACCTACCGCTAAATAATTTGCAACATTAGCATACCATGGTATCTTGACAATAACAACAAACAAATGTTCATCTGGGAATTGATCTTCGATTGCTACTGTGTCCACTGGTTTTGGCATTCGTGAGAGAAAATTAGCTACACGATTCTATTTTCTAGGTCGATCCTTTATTGTGATGTCAAATTCCTGCAATAAAATCAACCATCTTGTTACTCTACCATTTGTAATAGGTTTATTTGCTAAGTATTTTAGGGCAGAGTGACCTGTATATAAAACTACAGGATACCCAGTTATATAATGTCTAAACTTATTTATAGCATGTATTACAGCTAAAAATTCTTTTTTTCAGTCACAGTATAGTTTAATCAGGAAATAGATTCTTACTAATATAATAAATTTCATATGGATTTTTATCTTCTTCCTGCCCAAGGACTACTCCAATAGTTGTGTTTGAAGCATATGATGAAATTTGGAATGGAAAATCCCAAATTGGGCCCCTTAGCATGGGGGCTGTCAATACAAGCTTTTTTAGATCCTCAAAAGCACGATCACACTTATCTATCCAAATAAAATCAATATTCCCAGTTAGTGTGTATAGAGATGCAGCTATTTGAGAAAAAAGCTCTGTGAATCTCCTATAATAACCAGAAAAACCCAGAAAATTGTGCACCTCTGTTTGTGTGGTAGGAGTAGGTATTAACAAAATTATTTGAATCTTAGCCAGATCTACCTGTATTCTAGCAGCTAAGATATAATGACCTAGGATGAGTCCCTCGATCATCATCATATGACACTTTTCATGGCTCAAGAAGAGCATGGTGGCAATACATCTTTGCAACACCTTTTCCAGTGTTTCTAATGCTGGCTCGAAATCATCTCCATACGGTGTGAAATCATCCATATATACTTCGAGCCCTTCATTTATTAAATCTAAAAAGATACTAAGGATGGCCCTCTGAAATGTGGTAGGGGCATTGCATAGGCCAAAGGGTAAGACTCTGTAAACAAATGTTCCCCAAGGACAGGTAAAAGTAGTTTTATCCTGATCTTCAGAGGCAACCCGAATTTTATTGTATCCACTGAAGCCATCTAGTAAAGAAAAGAATTTCTTTCCTGCTAATGTGTCTAATACCTGGTCAATAAATGGAAGGGGAAAGTGGTATTTCTGGGTTGCTTTGTTCCATTCCCTGTAATCTACACATATCCTCCACTTTCCGTTCTTCTTTGGCACCACTACTAGTGGAGAGACCCACTTACTATCAGATATTGGATAAATAAAGTTTACATCTAAAAGTTTGTGTAATTCATCTTTCACAATATCCTTAAGATGAGGGTTTAGTCTCCTTTGGGGTTGGCGAATAGGTCTAGAATAATTTTTTGTATAAATGTGGTGTGTACATAGCTGGGGATCAATTCCTTTCATGTCCGGGTAATCCCATGCAAAAGATTTCTTATATTTTCTCAGTAGTTGGACCAACTTTTCTTCTTGTTCAACAGTCAGATTTTTGTTAATGTTCAAAGTTTTTCCTGGTTCAATTTCTATAGTTTTGCTATTGTAAATAGGGGTGGTAGGTATTGATTGATCATGAGTGTCTTTCAGGGGAACTTCTTCTTCATTATCAAATGCTGCCTCAAACATGTGACATTGCAAATGGGATCTAGTTTCTGGTTGGTTAATGAAGCTGTTAATGATGCCATCCTCTATTTTGTCTTTAAATTCAAGGGCATCTTCTATGGTTAATGGTGATCTAATATTTTCTGTCAGGTATGATACAAGTTGTTTGTTTTTTTTAATTATTGTGAGGCTTGGCTGGGTTGGGGGGTATAAGGCTAAATTATTGACATTACTCCCTCTTTCTATAGTCATGTTGCCTTGTCAACAGCCAATGTAAGCCTCAGCTGTTGCCAGCAACGGTCTACCTAAGATTAAAGGGTGTCCATCTAGTTAGTTTTTGGGATTTATAATCAGAAAGTCTGCACGATATTCCCAAAAGTCTATAGATACCATTACAACATGTAGTGTTTCTTCTGGTTTGACTACCGATTAGTTAGCCAACTCCAATAAGGTTGTGGTTGGATCTAATGATGTAATGCCAAGTTTTTGACAAATGGTGGTTGTTAAAATATTAATTATAGCTCCTAAGTCAACTAAAGAATTTGGTAAGGAGAATCCATTAATTTGCACTGTAACTATAGGGTTCCCTGGGTCCTCATATTTGATAGGTGCTTCTCTTCTTGATAGTAAGTCAAATAGAGTGCTGACTACTTGGACAGTTGGGTTAATTGTTATTCTCCTCCTTGGATTTTTTATACATAACTCTTTGATGGTTTTTTCGTAAATTGGGATATCTTGGATAGCTTGGAGGAGTGGAATTTTTATACACAAATATTTTAGTTCTCCTAGAAGATCAAAATCAGGATGTTCTATTGGGAGAGGTATGATTAGTCATTCTGGGAATGGTGGAGAAGAGGTGGTTCCTTTTTCATGAGTTTGTTGTCTAACCAAATTCTCTTCTTGTGGTGTTTGTTCTAAAGGTAACAAATTTTCGATTAGAACATTTTTGTCTTCCCTTGATTCTAATATGCACCCAGACCATAATTGAAGGTCGTTGCATTCCCTTAACTTGGTTTCTAGTTCTGGTACTTCGATTATTTGAACAGATTGAACCGGTTTATTATTAGGGTTTGGGTTGTGTTGGGATAGGAGTTGCGGTCTTAAGTCGGTCTGGGGATTTTTTTTGCAATGTATATGGTGCTGGAAGTGTAGGTTGAGGGACAGGAATCATTCCATCTAGTTGATTTATCGGTCTTTGCCAGTTTGACTGCCAAGTTTGACTCTGCGAGGTGGAGGGTGACCATTGTGTTGGATATGCATTGTTTTGCCAAAATGGTGGACAGTAAGGAAAGTTCGGCTAATTGGTTTGATTTTTTTGGTTTGGCCATGGTGATGTGGAAAATGGCTGTTGTGACCAACTGGGGAAAGGTGGTTGATTTTTCCACATTCCATTATATTGTTGAGCATTATACTGAGGACACTGAAAAGAAGAGGATGGATCAACAGGCATACCTATTTGTTGTGGCTGCCATTGACGGCGCTGATTGAGTAGGTACACTGGTTTTTTTTCTTCTTCCGCTTCCTTGTAGACTGCTTTCAATCCCAGGAGTGAGGGGTAGCTTTCTGTGGAGTGATCTTTCATGCAGATGGCATAGACTTGGACTGTGTCCAGCGCGCACTCTTTATGGTTGTGCTTCTTTCTGCATCTTGGGCAGAATATTATCAAATTTTGCTCTGCTTCTGCTTGCTTTTGTTTAGCTTGCATAATGTCGAGCTATGTTGTTAGAGTCCCTAGAATATCGGTTTTGAAATATTGTAATAGATTGTCAATTTCTGCGTGGGTTATCCCTACACCAAAGATCTTGCTATCCCTTGTGATTATGTCATGCTCTGCTGGTTTTAGTCTTGTGCTGCCTCTTGAACTCCTGATACATAAATCAATAATGTCAGCAAAATTTTCTTGATATATGTCACCTTTGCCCATAATGTTTAATGTTTCAACCCATTGTTCCTTCATTCCTTTAATTAATGTAGTTTTTAACACATTATCAGGTAAGGGTAAAGATGCATAAGGTGATCTCTGAAGATTGTATTGAAAGCGTTCTACATATTCCTCCAATGTTTCATTAGGTCTGGCTGTCATTTGAAATATTTCATCCTTTAATTCTCTAGACCTACAATAATCCTGATATTTCTTTAGAAAAGCACCTTTCATCTGATCCCAGTCATTTATAACACCTCCACCTAACCCCATAAACCATCGTAAAGCTGCTCCTTTTAATGCGGAGGCAAATAATTTTAGCTTTCGGGGATCAGTGGTATAGTCATACCCTCGACATAATACATCGAATTCAAACAGAAATGCATCTGAGTCTTCCGATGTTAAGCCATGGAATGTAGGAATATGTTGGAGAGGAATGGCCTTCATAGGTGCATTAACTACAGTGTCCACAATGGGATATTGCAGTGTGGAAGTTTGAGGGGTTTGCTAGTTCTGGGCCATTTGATCAAATATGTGCCAATATCCTTCTGGGATTTCTAGAGAGTTATTCCTAGGCTGGATAGAAAGAGTAGGGATGCGCTTGACAACACTTCCTTGGTCTGGGATGATGAATGTTCCTTGCTAAACTATTATCTGGGGGGATTTTGGTTCTTTGGGTTTGTTTTGGATGATCTTGATAACACTTCCCTTATCTGGGCTGCTTAGTGTTTGAACTACTCCAAGAGGGGATATTGGTTCTTCTATTTCCCTTGTTTCTCCTCCTCCTTCGTAGAGGTTACTAGAGTTCCCTTCTTGTAAAGAAATTGGGCGAGAATTCTCAATTTCTTGAAGATCTTGCTCAGTCTCTTCTGTTTGGCTATGGGCCTCAGCAAAGGCTACAATCTATGGCCCGAAGGGAGCTAGTAGGTTGTCTAGAAGGGATTTTACTAGGACCTACTAATGGCTGAGATTCAGCTTTCTTAATGATATCATCTATAAAGGTAGATCGACCAAGGGTCACCGGCCCCTTAGCTTTGTCAGGCTTGGGTAATGGTTTTGGATTCTTTTCAGGTTTTTTTTTCTTAGTCATGCACACAACGCAAATGTTTATTTCTACCCAAAAAAATTAACAATTCTGCCAGAAAATGGGTGGGAGAGTAGGGCTGATACATGCCTTGTACACAGGTTCTTACCTTCCATTTTTAATACCCAATTCTCTCCTAGCAGAAACTCCTCACACTACTCTTTGAAAGAAAATAAATTGCTACACTCTCCCTGACAACGACGCCAAAATGTTGAGCAATAAAGAGCTATCTTTTTAACTCCTATTTATCCTACATTAATTATCAATCCAGTTACGATTTTTTATTTCAAGAGTGTACTCAGTCTAAGGCAGGAAATTTATTCTGAGTAGTGTTTTTTAGTACAATTTTTCAAATACAAGAGTAAATAGATGCTTGAAATAAATCTAATTGCAATTACAAGAAACTAAATGATCTAAAACTTAAATTATTCACTCAGAAAACTACAACAATCATCAGTGATGGATGCAGTAATAGTAACTCTTTCCTCTGTAAATTGATGGAAATGAAATAAACCATAAACAAGATCCTCAATCTGAGAGCTTAAGCAATAATTGCCAATGTCCTTTACAGTTGTTGATCGTACACTCCACACTAAGGTAACTGATTAGAAATGAGAACTGAATTAACTCAATAATGCTGCTAATGAAAATAAAATGAATACACTCACTTCAATAACACTAAAAATAATAACCAAATAACTGCAGGAAAGAAATGAACAACAAAGCTATTTGAATAGAAATGGATAGAAAAGCTATCTCAGTCGAAATGAATAGCAAAGCTATCTTAATCCAAATGAACAACAAAGATATGTTAATGGAAATGAACAACAATATGTAATGAATTTCTAGGCTTTATAACTGAATGAATAACAATATAAGTGGTAAAGGATAATAATCTCGTTATGACATAAAGGGAACAATAATGTGATTCAATCACAACTTATGGAAAAAAATGATTCCATAAAGTATTAGAACTTGTAAAGACAGAAAACTGTAAAGCAATGCGATTCAAGGAAACGAAAAGTAAATCAAACCATCACACGGCTAGAATTGTAAAGTAATGGTACAAATAGCAAGTGGATCCACTAGGGATGGGCCCTTAGCCGCTAGTGAAGCACTGCCGGGCTAATTCAGTAGGAAGGAATGGAACAACAACCGACTTATATATTGATTATGTGAAGATGTTTACAAAAAATCGTACTCTATTTTGATTAATGAGAGTCGATGATCAAAGTAGCAATACAATAGTAAATTCTGCAAAATGATAATTCATCCCCCTAATTTATACAAGCGTTGTCCTTTTATAACAGCTTGGTGGACAATACAAGAATAAAGATGAGTTTTGAGGTAGAAATCCCTCAGGATCAAGGGATCCTGAGGGATTCACTCTATCTTTTATCTTCAGTTATCTTTTTGTCTTCTTGCGCTGATGCCACGTTTTCCCTTTCTTTTCCTTGACTGTGTGCTCCGATCTCAATCTTCTTGTCTGGATATGGCTTCCTAGTGAAGGGACAACAGTTACTTTTTCTTTGTCTTTTCCTCCCGAATGGTGGCTTCCCATTTCTCCTATTTTTTGTATAGAGGAAAAGACAATAATTCTTTAATTTGTAATAATCACCAATCTCCTTAATTATACCATGATTAGTTGATATATTACCATCTTAGACTATAAAGGAGTTTATGCTTAAAGAAAATGAAAAAGAAATAAATGGAAAATTCATACCTTTTCCATGGCTCAACAACAGACACCCTGGTCAACAGGTGGCGCTACGTCCACAAGAAAAATATGGGATGATGTCCCTCGGCATACTGCAAGACTTGACTCCAAGGGCTTTGGGGAGAATGGACCATGTGAACTCTCGATGGCGAGGCAGTGATTTTGACCAATTGAGGTAGCCCTTGGGGATGGGATGCCATAAATTTATATCTAATACACATTGTAATTCATTTCGACTATTTCTTCAGTGGATTTTTCAACAATCTGTAGGTATTAGCATGGTGATATATTACAGGCCCACAATAGTGCAATTGGATGGATTTTCATGGAATTCAACTTCTCCTTTATTTTCCATGATAACTTATGGATTCAACTTGCTCCAATTACCATGTAAAATAAGACAGAAGTTGAGTTCCATGCAAATCCACCCAATTGCACTATTATGGGAATGTAATACATGACACTGCTCAAATCCTACATATTGTTGACATATCTGCTCAAGAAATAGCCATAATGAATTATCTTGTGTATGAGATACAAATTTATGGTATTACTGTATGCAAGATCACTTTTGAACCAAACATTGAATTAAGATATTTACGAGCACATATCCATTTTAAATAAGGATATGCCAGAGAGGTATCTAATTTCTCGGCTTACAATAAATGCAAATCAAATTTATTTCTTATTCCATAGACTCCAACTCCGAGATCAGAAAAAATACATTACTTTACACCAACATTCTAACACTTAGCAAGCCCCAACTATATAATATAAGAAAGCCACATGTATCCCAAAGGCTTGAAGGGGATCTAATGGATAGAAGTATCCATAGTCAGAAGCCTTCCAATCAATGTATAAATATATAAATGGAGATTTATTATAATTTTTAATTGGAAATCTTCAATTAAATAATAAAATTTAAGTACATCTCTCCCAATCTAAATTTCTTATTAGCATAATTCACTACCATCATACGACTTGCATTCTTTAACTAAGAATACCAGAGAAGATGAAAGGTGGTACAAACCACCATATTTTTCAAAAAACTAATCTAACATCAATACTTTATAACTTTTTCATGAACATATCATATTTAGAAACGTTTTAAAAATGGTTTGCAAGATTAATAGGAAAATCTATATCCAGCAGTGCAGTATCTCATGTGAAATCTGGGCAAGGACGATCTCCACTATGCAAGTGTGCTGTGGAAAAAGTGATAATATTTCACTATGAAATTTTGTGTTAAATCAGAAAAACCAATATTAATTGAGATATTGGTATTTTCACCTAAATTTTGTGAAGTGAGTAAATATATCTTTAACCATTCACCTCAAGATGTTTTTTACAATATAATTTACTAAGTCTATTTAATATCTTCATTATGGTAAGCACCAACCTATATCCATCTTAACTCCACATCTACCAAGCTCTTAGAGGGATCAAGTCTATTTATCACTCTCAGCAATTGGTAAATATGGAGGCAAGATGGATCTAAGCTAATAGAATTCCCCCTATAAATAGTTTATGCTCACACGAATACCATGGTATTACCATGGGTCAATACCATGAGTTATCATAATCCTAGAGCTTAAAAACTACTAGTAATAATTTATAAAAATAAATAAAATAAATAATTGATATTTTATTTATTTTTTAACATAGTTAAAATGTTTATGTGACATTAAATTACAAGATCCATCTTTACTCTTGATCTACCAAACACCCAAAGGGATCAAATCTTTTTTACTCTGTGCTAGTTTCCATATCACAAGATTTGATCCCTCTGGGGGCTAAGTAGATCCAGAGTAAACATGGATCTATTCTGGTTTAATTCCCCCCTTTAAATAGGCTACATTCCAAGTGAATACCATGGGTCAATACCATTGTTTCTCAGTACCATGTTCCATCTTTATTTTTATTAATACTAATATTAGAGTTAATAATGTTTTTTTCCATGGTATTAATAATAATATGGCCCATGGTATTCAGGCCATATGCTTCACCTAAATAAAACCTCTTTGTTGAGTGTACTTAAATATTAAATATAAGGTGACTTATAGAGTAGATATAAATAAATGTTTTATTTATTTACTATATCTCTCATTTATTTATATTTTTATTAATTTATCATACCTCTTTTATAAATATGGTATTTGGCCCATAGACTTCACCTAAATAAATCTCTTTTTTGAGCCTTCTTAAATAGAAATAAATTTCTGACTAAATATAAAAAGAGATTTTGTTTATTTACCATACCTCTAGTTTATATATATATATATATATATATATATATATATATATATATATATATATATATTACAATACCTCTACTTTATTTATATTTTACCATACATCCGCTTTATTTATATTTTTATTTATTTAGCATACATATTTTTTGGGGTGTTCGTAAACCTCTTTATATTTTAAATTTATATTACGTTTATATATACTGATAATTAGATTGATTTTTAATTAGGGCCGACATGCCAACATTAGATTAGAAATGTTAAATTTTAAGCATTATGTTTACATGTTTAAGTTTCTATGTGAGATCTACCCCCATATACAACATCTCTACCATAATTTTATGTATAGCACATCTAGTGGCAAACCCATGAGCCACTAAACCATGAATGCTGATAACACTCCTACATAAAGGGGGGTTTTAAGACAATATTTGAGACAATTTTTAGGTAAATTGTCTTAACTTGAGACAAAACAAAACTTGTGTATTGTCTTAAATATTGTCTTTAAGCAGTGCCCCAAAAGGTATTGTTTGTCTTAAAAATTATTGTCTTAAAGATGTCTTAAAAAATATTTTCTTAAAGATTATTGTCTTAAAAAATTGTCTCTATTGTTAGAGCCTAGATTTACCTCAGGCTGAAAAGGTAGGATCTAGGACCAACATCAAACCATGCTCAGCCTCGTAGCTAGCCCTATGAGGACAGGAGAGGGCTCTCTCCGGGTCAATCTCAGCAAATTGTGATCTATGGAGCTTGAGATGACTGAAATATCTTCTGATTTTAGGCTAGGTATGGAGTGCATGGATTTGATTTGATTTTCTAGGGATTTTGTTGGAATCAAGGGAAAGGAAAATTTGGGTCCAGGGATGAAGGCCAATTTTGCAGAGTTCTGATTGGGGCAAGAAAGGCAATCGTTCTGATGCTTTGATTTGGAAAGGTGGAGAGTTCAGACCGGTGAGAAGCTGAAGAGGGAAAGAGGGCATCAATAATCCTCTTCAAACTGAAGAAAACATTGAAAATTAAACCAAACTGAAAGGCAGAGCACAATATTCTAATGAATTCTACCTTTGTTCACTCATTTGTTTAATTTCAGAATCAAAATAGAAAGGAAATGGTACACACAAATATCAGTGAACTTACAAATTACATAGAGAAGAACATCATCAAAACATAGAGCCACAGGGATCCCAAAAAGTGCTGCAAACCTAGGTCTTTCCTTTGGCAAAAATGCAGAAATTAGATGTACAATGGAGTGTCAAGCAATCCCAAGTGTCTAACCCTGAAAATGACTGAGAAATTACATGATATAGACAAGCCTAACTCCTTCCCATGCCTCTAGGGGTCGAGCTCATCATTATAGGAGCTGTTTCAACCATATCTAAACAAGGAACTGGAAAATAGGCAATGAAACAACTTGCCTCTATATAAAAGGAAACTGATTCATTCACCATCTTTTGACATTTTAGTGAATGAATCTACATGGATGAGTATTAATGTGCCAAAAATACATCAAAGTCTTGAATTTACA
This sequence comes from Pinus tabuliformis, assembly GCA_031772625.1. Classification (NCBI taxonomy): domain Eukaryota; kingdom Viridiplantae; phylum Streptophyta; class Pinopsida; order Pinales; family Pinaceae; genus Pinus; species Pinus tabuliformis. The sequence goes on from CM062811.1 coordinate 842,388,450, forward strand.
TCAAGCTAAGTCAAAAGTTACATGAAAAAGTGAAACTAGTCAAAACTGGGTGAAATTCTGAGCTGCTGAGTGAAAAATAGGCCAAATTTCCATATGCGCCGTGCCTGAAACCTATATGCGTAACAAAACTTTGAGGCAGATTTTTAGGGTCTTTCTAAAGTCCAAATTGAGCTCATGATAGCTCGTTGGAAAGCCCTACCTGTCTAACTTCCAACCCAAGTGGAATTTCTGGATTTGGTGTCCATTTGCCCCTTCAAAAATCCAATCTCCCAACACTGCTTCCTGTGGGTGCAAAAGGTGGCAAAGAGGTCATTTTTTGTGTGTTTTGACCCTTTAGGCAACCCATAACTTGATGAAATACTTAGGTAATTAATGAAAATGCATAATTTTCATAACAAATCTAGAAATACAAAGTTTTCATCCAGAGGATCTCCCAATTATAAGAGCGCGCCAAGTGGCGCTACGCGTTGGGCAGAAAAATCTGTTTTGAAACCAAAAAATTCAAAATTGACCAAATTTTCTCCAAATTTGCTGAAATTTGGACTGAAAGTCCATCATCAAGTATCATGCTCAGCCAAAGAAGCTTTGGCCAAGATTTTGAGCCTATCATGCCTTTTGCATCGTTTTAGTGCCCTCCTAGTCTTGCCTTCAGGATTTTGATCCTTGTTTTGCAAACATGAGTTCATGCCTAATAATGATTTTTCATGTGCCTGAGAATGTCCTTGTCTTTGTTTTCCTTCGCCAATAGCTTCTCAAGCTGAATATTGACCCTCTCAAGCCAAATCTCTCGATCAGCCTCTATCTCTTGCTCCAATAAAGTGAACTTTATCCTCCTCCTTTGGGCAGCTTGGCGGTTTTGTCGAATGCTTTGTAACTCCATGACTGTATGCTGATCCTCCAGTTGTTTGTTTCACTGCTCCAAATAGTTGATGACCCATTGAGCTCTCTGCAACTTGTTGGTCAATGCATCTATCTCGACCTTCTGCTGCTGAATAATCTCCCTCAGCTTTGAGCTAGGAGAGCTCACATCATCATCAATAAGTATGAAATTAGTGTCTTGGCCTCCTAAAGGGCCCTCATCCTAGATAGGCTTCTTGCCTTTGTCCTCTACCTGTACCTATGCTGCTGATGATGGCAACGAGACCCCTTCCACCCCAGGTGGAGATAGTACTCGTCGGGCTGCTGCAAACAATCCTCTCATGCCTCTCTGATAGGTGACATATGTCGGCACACTAGTAGTCTCTACCTCCTGACCTCCATACTAATGTGAAGGTTCACCCACATCATGGACAACCTCCTGATGAGCTGCTGAAGCTGTGAAGAACTCACGGGAAATGAAGTCTTCCCATGTGATACCCTGCAAGCCAAGCTGATGTACAACAATGATCTTGATGAGCGCATAATGGTAAATACTGTTGTACTGTTGTTTAGGAGTCTTCTTCTACACAAGAGTAGTCATCCTCTCGATATTTCAACACATGAAATATGGAATGTTCATCATCTTCACTCTCGTGAAATGCATCAATAATCTGATATGGTATGCATAGAGGCGTGAGAAGTAGCCCTCACAACTGAAGTATCTGATAATGAGTCTCATCAACGATGCATAGGATTGTTTCAAAAACCTGAATGGGAAGCTGAGCTATTTCACGTAGATGGGCCTGTTGTATGGTTCATAATGTACTCTTTCTACTTGTTGTCTTTTGTTCCACTCCTCACCTACATTCGATATTCCCGTTGCTTGAGAAATGGTCTCTGGTGTTAAGGTGAAATTTACACCAGCAAGAGTTAGCTGACCATTATGCAAAATGCAAAACAAACAACCGAGCCAACTCGTGATGATGCTGAATCTGAGCAATCATTTCACAATACTGAAAGCATGACTGCTGTTGGAAACAAGCCATGGCAAGTGGGTAGGCCTGCAATTCAGTCAATGAGGTGGGCTCTTCTCTGACATGTCTGCCACCCTTACGAGGCTTCCTCGGTGCATGAAGTTCTGTGTGAGAATCACTGTCTTGTTCATATGATGACTCAGTGTCTGTCATGGTGTTACAAGTCTATGCCAAGTGAATGTTTGACTTGTTGAAAATGAGAATTTGGTGCTTTGTTTCCAATTGCCAAATGTGTGCCAAATAGGAAAGGACTGTGGGAAATATGGACAACGGGTGTATGTAATTACAGTCAAAGTAATAACAGTCACTTGACTGTATTTAGGAATCTGGGGTTTGATATGGAAAAGTGAAATTGTAGGGTTTAGGGATAGGGACAAGTGGGGAATGAGTGACTTGGGATCATAAGGGAATAGGGGATTGGAAATGATAATATGATTACAGTGATAGGAAAAGGAAACAAGGGATATATTATTTTAGCACCAAAGTAAAATTTCAAAACTCAAATTCAAACCCTAAGAGCAGTTTTCATAAGAGGACAGGGTTTGAATTTCAACATTTAAATTCCCCAAGTCAAACTTCAAGACCACACCAAACACTATTCAATAGCAATTGCAAGGTCAATCGAACTTACTCGGGGCAAATGGGAGTGAAGGCAATGACAAAACTGGTTGTTGGCTCTGTGCACCGCGCGCATAACCCAGTGCGCCGTGACCTGTATGTGCACCGCGCAACACTCCAATACACAGTCCCAGCCTCAAACATAAATTTTCGCTCCTGCACAATTTTGCTTAGGGTCTTTGACAACTTCTTGTGTGCAAATGACACTTGAATGGTGAAAATATCTTGTATAGTCATGAATTTGATTTTTGTTTTGCAACAACCCACTTTCTTATGTTTTGAATTTGGCAGTTTTCACTTTTAATACAAACTCTGTTTTTTGTTTCCATTTTGACTTTTTTGACTTGAATGATGAAACTTTTGTCAATTTTTGCAGGGATGGTTGGCATTGGATTTCGGCAAAGGATGACTAGGGCTACGCCTAAAATACTCCATGACTGAAAAACTTTAAAAATTACATATTTATTACAAACAATAAATTTGACGATTTCTTCTTCAAAATAGAGTTTTGAAGAAGAATCATTTTCAAGCATTATTGATAATGAAAATTTTGGAATGGAAACTTATTAGGAACATCCTCATGTGCCTGCTGGCATTATTGGACACTTTGAAGACAAAATTTGTGAAACCCTAGACCTAATAACTGAAATGACTCTTGGCTGACCAAAAGACCATCCATAATGACTGTAAAATTGACTTTGATGAACTTTGATGATCAGACACGAACCAGCAGGTACATGACATGAGGGAAGTATGGAGACAAGACCCTTTCGTCAGAAGATTGATGCTCCTAATGGAATGCAGATGATTGAGCTGAATGAGACACCAAAAATGAAATGTAACAAAAGAGGTTTTGATCTCTGACGGAGGGCTGAACAGACCGACTCTAACATCTATAAAGACAATATATAACACAAGCATTATTGTCTCTTAGGAGGCAATTTCTTTTTTTTCTCTCTTGAGAAAATTTCATTTTTGTCTTTCTAGAGACAACACTTGGATTAGAGACAATATGTATTTAAAACTAGCTATTATCTCTCTAGAGACAATAAATTTTTTATTTAAAGATCACTTTTGTCTCTCTAGAGACAATATAAAACAATGAATCCAGAAATATCTCACCATTGAAATAAATCAATATAAAACACATTTATTTGAAAATAAACTACAAAATTGTTGATTAATCCATGTTAGCGCATAGTGGAATCAAACCTCCAACCTCCTGCTTGTAAGGGAGGCACTGTTCCATTGAGCTAGAAAACTTTAAAGAATTATGTGAAGAGTTATGGAAAATTTTTATTATAATTCTACCCAAACAATGGAGATGCCGACAAAGAGAGGTCAAATATCTATAAGTTGAGGAGAATTACTATTTGATACTCACCGAGCAGGTCTCACCCAAAATGTCATCTCTTCAGTATGTAGTCAGGAGGCTTGTAAAGTCCCTTAAAACAATGGAACTGGCAAAAATAAATGCTGCAGTTTCTTTTATTTGGAAACAACGAGGACATTTGCTACTCGTCCAACAAGCCATCCCAAACGTCAGATCTTTTCAATATCAGTAGTGAGCAGGTTTGTAAGGTCCCTCAACAGGCACATTGATATACTTTGCTTGATTAGGAAAAATATTTGTTAGATTGGCATCCAACTTGGACAAGTGCAAAGTAACCACCTTCTCATCTAGATGCTTAGGAAGCACATACACCTTCTTCTCATACTTCCCTGATTTCTTCTCATTCCAGAGCTCTAATTGATAAATGATCTGTACCAAAACGTAGAGATTATGTGCCATCTATGGAGCATCCACCTATGTAGCAATGGATCATATGCAACAATATAATCAAGGGATTGGTATGCTTGAGTAATCTAGTATGTACAAGAAATGGTTGTAAGGCATTAGAAATATTTACCTGGTTTGTAAAGGAGCAAGACATGACAAAAATTGGGTGGCCAATTGCACAACCCAAGTTCACCAGACGTCCCTCTACAAGAACAATGATGCCATTGTTGGTGTTAGGGAACACCCACCTATCAGTCTGAGGATTGATGGTAATCTTCTTAACACCAGGGAAAGTTTCAAAGTCTTGCATATCAATCTTGTTGTCAAAGTGGTCGATGTTACAAACAATGGAATTGTTCTTCATTTTCTTCATGTGATCTACTATGATGATGTCATTGTTTCTAGTGGTTGTCACAAAGAGATCAATAGTGCTAACTACATCCTCAAGGGTGAGAATATGAAGGCCTTCCATAAGCGTTTGCAAGGCACACATAGGATCAATCTCTAACAATGAACCTAGCTCCAGGTACTTTCAAGATTGCAACACAACCCTTGCCAACATCACAAACCCACAAACAACAACAACCTTACCAGCAATGATGACATTTGTGGCTCTCATAAGACCATCTAGGAGAGAGTGCCTACATCCATACAAGGTTTCAAACTGCAAAAAAAGAAGGAGAATCACAATCAACACAAACTGCATCTCAAATAGAAAAATTTTGAAGAAAGAAAAGATCTGAGAAATTTGGCCTTGGAACTATAATTCACAATAATTCAAAACTTCAATACAAGTACAATCAACCTTCAAAACCTTAGCTAATATTAACACATAATAACCAGATAATTGACTATATGTAAAGGTCCATGATTTTAAATATGAATATCCTTCTACACCCACCATGAACTCACATTGATTCAACACCCTGAAAACTGTTTTTTTTTTTTTTTTTTAAATGTAGTGGAAACTAGTGAATCCTAAAATGTAATGGAATGTAAGCTAACTATACCAAAAGCATCATGATGTGATCTCAATGACACTGATGAATCAAGGCAACTATCTAGAGCAGTGCAACTCATAACATCATGAATGAGACCAAAATTCCTCCAAGGACATATCAGATCCATCATCAGGAAGCTGGTATTGCATGATTAAGATTAACATTAAGATTAAGATACTTCCTAATGCTCTAAAGAGATATAATATAATACTGTCAAAAGTGATAAATAGAGGTATGAAATTTATCATATTATACTATAAATTGGTATAACAGTTTGATGATGAGATCCTAACTGCTTTAAAACAACCACAAAACTCATTGGTAGAACCAAAACCATAACAGCTAATCAAGATTCCACATCTCAAACACCCTGACAAGATCTTAACAAAAAAAAATCCACTAGAAAAGTGTGAGTCAAAAATAAATGAGAAAAAAATTCAAATCCAAACCACAACACCTAGACAAGATCCTACTTCAAATCACCCTGACTAGATCTCGAAAATCATACATCTACTTGAAAACATCTATTAAAAAACAACAAGTGAAAAAGAAATGAGGCATGAGTCCAAATCCAAATCACAGCATATAAGAAATATCCCATTTCAAAAACTCTAGACGAGATCTCAACATCCCCACCACGCCCCCCTGGAAACTGATGAGCACCAATATTGTAGCAAGAATGCTACAACTCCTAGAGCTACAAGCTTTAATATATCAACCTGGGGTTCATACAAACTTGGAGGTGACAGTGTTGTATACACAAGTAAAAGTGATGGTTATGAATTTTTGCACTGTTCAGCTGGCGAGAGACCACTAGGGCTTTCAAGCCAAACTTCTATGGATTCAAAATAAGCTTGATTGCTAACAAGAGAAAGAGAAATCTACTCTTGGAGAAAGCTTGTCTACTGCAATAAGGAAAATGATTAAAATCTTATGCTAAAAGCACATCATTCTCTAACTAACTGCTGAGAGACTATGCTTTACAAGAATTCCAAGCTAAGATGTATGAAATGCTACTATCCTAAGCATGGAAGTTCAAAACATCAACATCACTACTGTGCATGTAAACAAATGCAATAAATCTGTTTTTTCTTTTTATTCTTTTTATGCAAAATCAAGTGTAAACCCTAATCTCCTTTTGTGATGTGGCAGGTAGCTTAGGGATTCTGGTGGATGGTTGGATGCTTGGGAGACCCTTAGGTACGTTTGTGTGGCTTCCTAGAGGTTTTCCCTCAATTCGGCCTCAAAACAGGCCACTACAGGAAAACCTACACAATGCCCTAAAAACCTACAGGATTCCCTGTATTTCTACAGGATACAACAAAGAGAAAAATGATGGGTGTTGGAGGCAATAGAAGGCTTATGGAAGGTGGTTGGTAGGTGGAATGGAGTGAGAAAATGGCTAGGGTCACTCAGAACTCAAAACCAAGGTTAGGAGGTGGTTGGATTTGCTCAACATGTTTGGAGGAGTTTCTATGTAAAATGATGAAATAGGTGAAGGTATTGGTGAAAGCATAGAATGATTATGGATGGATGAAGTTGGAAGGTGGTTGCCTACTATGGGATCTCTCTCTACTTCTGAAACACCTGCTCTACATCAAACATTGATATTTTCCAAAAAACATGTAAACAAGAAGAATTCTAATAAGCTAGAAAAACATAGTTTAATGAGCTAGTTGTCTACTTCATGCATGAAGAAAATTGTAGAATGAAATGGAATCATTGATAAGATCCACTGTAAGAATGGAGATGGAGGAGATGGTAATTAAATCCCACACTTTCAAACTGATCAAATGATGATTCAAGTATAGTAAAATCCAAATTCTATAAGAAAATAGAAATATTTCTTTTGGGGGCTGCATAGGGGTCCTTTCTTCAAGTCATGATCCCTGAAGGAAGAAGTAAGGCCAAGACAACGACTAATAGCTTTGTGACGCTTTTTCCTTCTGACCTACTACTGAAGTAAAGCACAAATGGAAGCAAACTAATAAACAAACTAATCAAATCTACACTGCCTGCAATGAAATGCTTCTAAGGAAAATTTAATCATGAATCTATGAAACTAATCTAAGCATAAAGATACAAGAAGAGGAGCCTTTCTTGCTAGGGTTGGGCCATAACCCAAGAGCTTCAGCCCTTTGAGTTAACTCAGTATTCGATCATGAAAAAACTCATTCTCATTATCAAAACAGAAAATTACATAGCAATGTCTTCCACAAGTTCGGAGCTAAAAAATAACTAGTGTTTTTACAACCAAAATTAGAATCCTAAGGAGGTTCTAGGCGTCTTTATTTATACAATTGAAGTCCCCAACTACTTCCTTAAATCTAGGGAGGCTCGGCTCCCAAAATCAACATGAACTAACTTTTTGGCTATCACTTGCTCGACTGCCTTTTGATGTTCATGACTTGGCTGCTTGTACTTCGAGCTGATGTGATTAATGGAGTAATATTCGAATGAGGAAGGAGTAAATGAGGAGGATTTACCTCCTACAATCTCTCTCCCTTGCCCCATTTGAGTTTCAAACCTTAATCTTGCCAAAATTCCTCGATTTTCTCTCTCAAACCCGCATTCAATGCATATTAGTCCACTAGGAATAATATCTCACTTTAACTCATCTCATTAAACAAAATATAATCAAAACATTTAATAAATTGTGAGAAAAGTTGATTTGACTAAGCTAGGAGGTGACTTAAGATCCATATAGTTACCCAATGATGAGTCTCATCATCACCCCCTGCTCTGAGCAATTCAATCAATATCCCTGTCTTTCATAGCTCTAGTGGCCTCCTTGACATCCCATGCTTCTGTTGTGGTTTCCTCTTCCTGTGCATAGAATCCTGCCTTCCTTTCAACCTCTTCCCACTGCTTTCTTTATTTCTCTTCCTTCCTTCCTTCTAACATCCCTAAGAGTAATGGTGGACTGAGTCTCAAACCAATCCAATTAAATTTGAGACTTTGGATGGTTTGTTTGTACATGGGTGTCCTATTCAGTGCTTCTCTCATCTTTTGAGGAGAATTTTACTCTCTGATTTCAAACTATATGTCAAAGTATTCCATCTCCTTTGTTAATCTTGAATGCTGTCATCCCCTAATAGTCTGAACATATCCTCAAAATTTGTAATTGCTTGCTCTTGGGTAGCAAGATACCTAGGTGCAAGTTGAGGATCATTTGCAATTAAATTATGTGTGCTAATGACAGCTATTGGATTGGACTGCTGATCTCTTATCATGAGAGGCCCAGTTTGTTCCTTTGCCAATATCTTATTCATTGTTGCAACCCTTGCTTCCTCATGGTTCATCAATGATGCCAAATCCATCAAATGTAAATCCCCCAGCTTTGCATTAGGGTCCCATAAATTCATATCTGTCAAAGACATGTTATGCAAGTAGAACTCATACATCTTTGCCTTATCCTCTAATGTACTTTGATCACAAAGATCAATGATCTGTCTATAATCTTGGAATGACATAGTGCCTTTCTATGCTAGGGTCTTGATTTGGAACTGTAGCCACTATTCCTTAAGGTATAATGCATAGGACTTAGCTGGCATCTTCCAATGGATTGCTTCCAAAGATAGACTAACCATGGATTCCAATTGATTCTCTCTTTCTTGCAGATGTCCTTTCAACCATGCATTTTCTGTCTCCAACTTAGCCTTCCTCTCTGTCCCTCAGGCTACTTAGCTCTCTCCCCATCTCTTTGAGATTTTCCTCCATGTGACCAATGTCCTCCACTCCCTTGCACTTGGCAATCTACATCCATCTATGTGTTTTGGCTCTTTCTTTCTCAAGTTCAAGGAATAATGGAATGGAAATTTTTTTTGGAATGACCTTTCCCCCCCAATAAATCTGTAGTAGGAGTCAAGGTTAGGTTGAGGACTAGGTTCCCTTAGCTCTGGGTCCTCTCTCTTTGTTTCTAGCTGCATACTTCCTTCCTTTTCCAATTTTTGAGTTTCCTGTAGGTTTAGTAGAGTTTCTTGTAGGACTGCCTCTGCTTCCTGTAGGTCTTGTTGTGTATCCTGTAGGATGTATTTTCTTTTGGATGAGATAGATCTAGTTACAGAAATTCTCACATAGGTCATAGGAGAATTAGGGGAGGTTTGTGCTGAGGATCCTTCTTCTTTAGTTTTTATAAGAGGAGCCATCTTCTCCTGCTGTTTAGGTGAGTCCTCAATAACAATGGGAACCTTGGTTGGAGTTTGGGGTTTTCCCTGCCTTGTCCTTGTACTTTTTCTTGTTCTGAAGTATAAGGGGGTTTTCCTTTGTCTTTTACCTTTTTGTTTGATAGGGATGTTAAGCCAAGTGAGGGGAGATTCTGCCTCTTTCTCAGTGGGTACTAGAGACACCCTGGGTGACTCCTCCTTCTCCTATACCTCTTCTTTTCCGTTGCTCTTTTCACCTTTGTCTTCACCCTCTTCTTCTCCCTCTAAATCCTCATCTTGTTTATCAGTGTCCTCCTTGACATATTCCTTTGTTTCTTCGTCAACTTATTCCTATTTATCTTCCTCTTCATCCTCATCTATCTCCTCTTCATCCCTCTCTGCTTCTTCTCCATCCATTTTGGTCTCTTCTTCATCCTTTTCACTGACAATAGGGATAATACCATATGTGAGGGCTTTGATATCCTCATCTGTCTGCATGTCTCTGCCCATTGGATAGGAATTCTGAGGTTTTGAAGGGCATATTCTATGATAATTCTAATTAACCCATGGTGGGCTAAATGTTGGTAGTTTCCTTCCTGCACCTTTATGCTTGTATCTATTAGTGATTGCAGAAGGAAGTATGGTATGCTGAGCCTATGATGAGGAGGTTTTTCTGCTCCAAACCTCAATTCTTCAAGAAGCCTAAAGTGATATCCATAAACCACACAATACCTACCTTCACATGATATGTATTTTATAAGGTGGTAGCTCACCTAATTCCAGGTGTATGGTAGGCTTGTTCTCCTTACTCCATTCTTGTCTTCAATGGGCTCCTCTCCTCCAAAAATAATTTCTTTTTGGAATTTTGGCTATCCCCCTTGTATTCCTTTCTCCAAGGCACTCCCAGGGGATGTGTGGTAATTCTGCTTATGAGTTCATGGGTGAGCTCTATGGATAGGCCTCTCACCACCACAATGGCATGGGTTCTTGTGAGTGGAATGAGGGAGAGAGTGAAATATTGGGGTACCTCATCATCATACCCCCTTAATTTCTCAAAATACCTCATCCAATTATACCTTGTGAGGATTTCTAGCACAAGAGGGTGTTGGTGAATCCTCACACTATTGATGGGCTCCCTTCTATTAAACCCCCCTGTCATTTTGTCTGGTGAATTTTGAGGAGCAGAGATGTATGATATGAATTTTGTTTAAGGAGGAGATAGGAATGGAACACTTGTGGAACTATTCCTTTACACAACTATCAAATTCAATCAATCTAGGAGATTTTTTTGTCCTTTTCACTTGGAAAAATGGAAGGAAATGTAGAGCCTACCTCCTCATGGTGCTTTTTGTAGCCAACCCCTATGTTTCCTTCTCTAAAACTACTCTCTGCCAATCCTGTAGACTGCCTGACTGTATCATGTATGATTCCTGTGTGATCTTGTATGATTTCCTGTGTGATCCTATAGGAATTCCTGTGTAGGAGAAAGATGAAATTTTTCTCTTCTGAAGGTTCCTTAGGTATGAGAGTGACTTTGCTAGAGTGAGCCTTGATAAAAGGAATGCATGAGTGCATGGGTATCAATGTTTGTTTCCTCTTATGGTCAAGTTGAGTGAGATGGTGTGCTAGTAGTTGAGGTATGAGTTTATATTTTTGGACTGTTGGACCCCACTACCACATCATCATTCCCCTCTCCTCGTAATCATCTCCCACTTTGGGTATCCCTAGTCTCAAACGCTTCTAACCTCATTCTTGTTTTCTTTGACTTTACTTCTGCCATGTGTGTGGGGACTAACTGTTTGTTCCTCACTGACTAAACGAAGGTGGGCAAGTTAAATGGCCACCTTTCACTTATAAACCAACTCTTCCACAATATTTACATCTTTTGATTACATTGTGCAAATGAGAGAGTGAAGGGAGATACTTACCTATGGTGATAATACCTTGTTGTGGTTTGTTGAGGACATGAGGTGCTTGTTGTGAGTTGGCTACTTGTTATTTCTCCCTCCTTTTTCTATATATATCTTTCCCTTTTGATGATTTCATTGATGTGCAGGTAACTGGTGTTGAAGATGATTGTGATGCTACTGTTATCGAGAAAACTAGTGTCCATTCAGAGCTACTAGTCCCACTAAGATGGGTAGCTATCTTAGAAACAAATAGTTTAAAGTAACTTGTGTTTTCCTTTATGAAAGATAGATGAGAGAGAAGCAGAGAGCACCAACCTCAGTCTTTCACTTGGCTCCTTGCTTGTTTCCTCTTTGCTTTGATAGAGCTTTCGCCACTCATTTCTCACTTGTCCCGCTTCAAAGAACACCTGTAGAGTCAAAGCAGCAAAATACCATCAAAGCATAGAGATCTATAACCATAAACAATGTATAATTAGATGTACATTAACCATACATATGTATAAACAAATACAAAATTCAGAGATATACAAGTATATGGAGGAAAACTCAAATAGCTTTATTGATAGAAGTAGTAGAAGAGAGGATTACAACCCAGTGGTCTAATCCAGTGCCATCCTCCCAGCATGAAAGCGCTCTTCACCTCATGAAAAGCTAGATCACAAAACACTATAATGTTTCCCAGAGAAACCAACAACACTTCCTTACAAAATACAAAATTCCAACCTCTGGATCTGTAGGATGAGGGATCCATATATAGATATTTGCAAGTGGGTGAGTCAGCTTCTGGGATTTTGATTAGTGTCATTTCACTGATAGTTCTTGGTTCCACTTGGAGATTTCATGATCTCTTACACATCCCTGGGCGAACTCAGAGAGGCAAGTGTCAAATGAGCAGTTTCTAGAAGATTCTCTGGGTTTCCACCTAGCAAACTGCCTCTGCCATTTGTCTGCTCTCACTCATCGCACCCTATAGAAGGGATTTTCAGTATGCATTGCACCCTTTGCATGTGACAAGTGAGATGCATCACACCCTTAGCATGGAGCAGTCTGTATGGTCTAGTTTTGACCAGTTCTGAGCAGTTTTTCAGGGAGAACTTCTGGGAAATGATGTAATCAGTTGACCTTGTTCCTTTAGGGGTTTAGAAGCCCTTGGTTTATGGACATATGTAATTGGGGTTGCAGTGCCCAAATATGTCTATAACAGCTACCCCCTAAAGCATGAGGTCGTAAATCTTCTGATGTCAGGTGAAATGCTTTATCATGAGGATCCAAGGCTTTTCAAACTAGAAGGTGACCTGTAATAAGATACAATAAAATACATTATCTTCATAATATTTTCATGATCTACCTAAGGCGTGCATTCCCATGCTCAACTTTATAAATTCATTTTCATGTACATAGGACAGACAACCGTTTGTGTGGCGGACTGATGATTCTGATAGAGCCATCATCCCTTGGCTTAGATGATTATCTGTGCAGCTATGATGTACATTTGATGTCTTTATTTTCTTGAATATATTGTAGCCCGGATGGATGAAACTAGATGCAGGGTCTTCAAACTCGTTCAATCTTTGCCCAGAGTACAAGTCGATCCATGTGAAAAGATGTTCTAGTGTTGAACATGGAAAGACATCACCTGATTACCAGCCAATGGTTTAAGTTGTTAACAAGCGCGATAGGAATCACCGATAATGATAATGACCCTCAAGGTACTACAGTACAATTTACATGGTGTAAATATATGAGTCAATGTCGAACACCACGCAAAATCTTTCGGTCGAAGGCCATTGATGTAAACCTATCACCGGAAGTGAGAAACTTGCCATTGAGGCATGCAAGCTTGAAAGTACTGAAATGGTTGTTCCTAAGTAGACTTCTTGGATAATGAGCTGATGTTGACAAGAAGTGACCCATCATAGGAGGGTCTTAATGAATCCCACATCTACGACACGGAATGGAGAAAATGATTTTGTGGAGGTGAAAACGATCTGATGATACAAGGTTCAGGGTGGCGGTCATGAAAAATGGAGAGTTAAGGTATTGCAATGGATGAGGCGTAAGCTGGGTTGGTGAATTCTCTGAGTGACTTCTCTTGAACATATCGGTGACACTGAATATGGATCGGTAGAGTTAACCCCAAAAATGGATGGTACTAAGGACGAATGATAATATGACCGGTGAATGGAATAACCCAACCCAACTCAATCATGGTGATGGAGCGAAAGTGTCATGTTCAAGAGCGACCTGCTACCAATGAAGTTCTTCAAGTTTTCTTCCCAATTTTTCCCCAGTCATTGCTGACTGGTTACCTCTTTATTTTTGTCAAACTTGAGGAGGATAACATATGCTTGTTCTATAATTTTCCCTTTGGGCAAACCTGTCGCTATGTTTTAGCGAGCCTAGCGATAGTGAAACTCCCTCTTGTCTGTAATGAACAAGTTTTTCGACATTGTTTTAACGAGTTTAATGACAAACATAACTCGGTTCTTTTCAGTTTTAGAGAGTCTGAAAAGAGACGGAAAGGAAACTCTAGTAATCCTTTTTCGTACTATAATCCCTTAATTTTGAAAAAGTATAGAATAATATGAAAGGGATGACTTTTCTAATCACTTTAACGAGCCGAAAGAGACAAGCCCTTGATCTTTCTGTGTAATGATCCCTCAGGTCCAAAAAGATTAAAATATAGAGGAGGGATGGCTTTTCCAATCACTTTAATGAGCTGGAGAGGTCAATTGCTCAATAATATTTTTATATTTTATGAGTCTAAAAAGAGGTTAAAAGAGACTCGTCTTTGAGGAACGAGTGATATTTTTGGGTAGCAGTTGGTTCCAGGTAAGGTTTGGAACTTTTTAATCAAGGCAGTGTAAATAAGGTGGCTAACAAAATCACTTGTTGTAGCTGTTCCTCAAAAGGGTAAACAATCAAGTGGAGGTGATGGTAAGAACATGACCAAGGCTTAAAAGCTGATAGTAATGCAATCACAAAGGTTATTTACCGAAAGTGGGTTCATTTTTTAATGAGCTTGAACTCTGGGGAAACATATGCTCATAGCTAGGTTTATTTTTTAATGAGCTTGAACTTTGCAAAAACATTTCTTGTGCCAGTCGTATAATAAGGATGTCTCTCATTAGTAGGTTCAATTTTTAGGGAGCTTGCCCCATGTGCAACTTTGCTCCAAAGCCTTTTGTATGCAAGCTAGGAATGACCAACTACTGTCCTAGGAGTTAAAGAACTACTGAGGTTAGGTAGGATAGCTTCTCGATGGGAAACCTTTCCTTTGCTTCGCTGGTGCCATTTGGCCCTTGCAAAGATAAATGGTTGATTAGACCAATCACCTAACTTAAGCAGTTGAAGTTAGTAAAAAACTACAGGGTTAGAGTTACGCTGGTTGCTTTTAACTTTCATACAAAAGGTTTGCATGCCCCGAGGTATAAAGAGAATTAGAGTTTCCAGGTTACCATATGGAAGTTCTTGCATTAAATCAAGGTTGTTTCCTTCGCATTTGAAGACAAAACACTTCCTTAGCTCTATCCATCGAAATAAACAATGGTGAATGGTGGGAGCTTCCACTCACATAACCTTTGAAGAGGGAATCCTTTTCTAGTCTAATCCCATTTTCCTAAATGGACGGGTGTGTCAGACTAGTTGTATATCCTAGGAGGAAACCTACCTTATACCTGGGGTTTTCCTACCGAGGCAGACCAGGGTGCATGCCCCCTAGGTTTAGTCACATTCATTGAATCACTCGCACTCATCAGGTGGACGGATTGGAGGTTGATGAGACATTCCTTGTGCAAAAAGACCAGTTAGGGATGGCATTTGACTAGTAGCTATGTTTGAACCAGGTAATGAAAGCTGTTCAATGAGCTGGACCATTCTTCCTTCATACGGGAAACACATCACTCAAAAGAGTGAGGAAACAATAGCTCCCATGCTGTAAATGTAATCACACCCAAGGGGTAGATTATAATCTAGAGGCCCTTGGCCTACCATTACATTTATATAAATGGTTTTCATTCTCAAAGTTATAGGCAAATTTGGAAGGATCCCTAAAGGTCGACTGGTTCCTTTGTTGAATCTCGATAGATTTAGAATCTCAGGCAGAAGCAATGGCGAACCAAGTGCTTTCCAAGCAGTTGAGGAAAGGATACTCATGGAAGCCCCTTCATCTATGATAGTACCAGCCATGATCATTCTGTAAGATTGCACAATGATTCGGAATGGTACATTATATGGTCAGCGGGGTCTCCCTAGTAGATTCCAATCGAAGGAAATGACTAGATTGCTTGGAGGAGGGACCGAATAAACAACTGGATGAATCTCTGACGAACTTCCTTCCTGCGGTAAAGGAACGGGTAGATTTCCCCCATGTTCATTAGATTCTGTGTTAACAATAAGAATTTGAACGGTGTTATTCTCATTCTCTTTGATGACTATATCATCTGAAGGTGGACCTTCTGAAGACAAGATTGGGTCGACTGCCATCTCGACCTGTTGACTTTGGTCCTATGTGGACTGAGAGGGTTTATCTTCAATGATAGGTGCTTCAACTGACAACAAAGGTGTGTCAGTTGGATTTTCAAGTAGCGATGGACTCGGTAAGAGTTTCTTGTATCTAGGAGGAAGTCGCTGTGGTGAAGCAGGACAATTATCCAAGACTCTTTTAGCTTCATCCAGGAAAGGACAATGGCGGAGGGCATGATCGCCTTCACACAGTCTACAAGGAAATTTAGATCTTCCTTTCTATCCATTGACTTTTTTTTCACTAGTTTATGGTGTGCTCTCAACATGATCGTCAGAGGTTGAAGACACCAGATTGTGCAAGTGGAAAGACCAGTCTCTTAAGATCCACCGGATGCAAGGACAATCTTGATGATAGTGGTCTCCTCTGCAAATGACCCATGGATATTTATGTTTGGATGGTGTAGTGTGTGGGTTTTCGCTAGATGATGCATGGTTGCCCCCTTTCACCGTTGGCTTCTTCTTCTTCTTCTCCTTCCCTTTCTTCTTCTTCTCAGTTACTTGGTTTTTAGTGTTACTAGCTTCACCAAGCGAAGAGGAAGAAAAAAACAAAGTAGAAGGTGGGGGAGCGACTTCAGTATCATCTGGTTGCTGATTTGATTGCTAAGGAATTATGGTGTTTTGAACAACAAAGGTCTAGAAAAGCCAGACTGGCAAGCCAATTATGAGTCCTGGAAGGGACAATGTAGCCATGGGTGGAGCACCAAGATCTCCCCAAGAAGAGAAAGGACTAGGATTCCACCCAAGGGGAAATCCTTGATCGGTGGACTCCATTTTCTCAACCTAAGACTAACACGGGAACAATGATTTTATTCCGATTAAAATAAATTTTTTCACGCTTTGACACAACTTTCTTTTTCAATTTTTAAGAGTCGAGAAAAAGCTAAAGATGACTCTAGTTGTCTTCGATTTTTAATGAGCTTGAAGTGACAAGTGCTCGGATGGACCTTTTCCTTTAAGGAGTCTGAAAAGGAATGAAAGTGACTACTCTAGAAATCTAGACAGAGGGATTACCAAACCAATCGCAAAACTACAAAATATTTTTTACGTACGGCAGTCAATATTCCTGAATGTTGTGTTCAGTGCATTGCGATCGATAGGGCGGCAGACATGGCTTCTTAAGGATAAAGGATATAGCCTATTGTTGTCTCCCAATATATACTCGACGGTATGTGGGAGAACAAGTCCATACTGACACTTGTCATATCAAAGAGGAGGAATCACCCAACCTACAATGAAAACGATAGTTTCCAGGCTTTACGACGTCGGAATATGTCTCTAGCCTAGACTTCTATATGTTGTGCATTAGGTTCCAAAGCATTTTTATGTTCATTGAGGTTTATTTTACAGTTGATCTTTCTTAAGAAGTTTTCATTTAAGGTTCACCACATGATGTAGATATACAACTCCTAAATATGCAATCTAAGATGATAAACAATCGTTTACTTTCTTTTAGCAATGAAAATCCTAGCTACTAACGAAAGAGAAGTAAAATTCTTTCAACATAGAGCAGAGAGCACACACTAAGATGAACTGTCCTAAATCAATTTCCACATGCACTCTAAATCCAAATTCACATGCATGTATTTGTTTTTCAGTTTCCTTAATGTGAAAATGACAAAAAGAAAACTAAGTACAGATCTAAACTATCTTTCCTCAAAGCAACACTTTAGCAATTTCTTTTCAAAAACAAAAGGAAGATTTAGACAACACTTTCAATTTCGACTTGAAAAATGCTTTCGACACTTCAAAGAATTGATCATTCAAATCAAATACAATGGAAAAAGTGTAATCAACTGTCTAAAAGAGGAAGACTTTATGGCACTCTTTTCTTTCACTGAAAATGACACTTGCAACACTTTCAAATCAAAAGGCGACAGTTCAATTAAGCTACCGTTTGCGAAGGAGAACTGTAAATGATGAAAAATACATAGAAAACATTCACAATTCTTTATCAATGGAGGCTGAATAATGCAAAGGAAGAGAGTTTCAACAGTGATATACTAATCATAAATAGTAAAATGACTGAATAGAGCTGAAAACAATGAAGGAAAAACCAAAATCTAGAAGTAGAAACAATCTCATTCAATCATCGCACCTATAACACAGGGAAACAGGGATGCAGCAACACATGGGAGGTGTGATGCATCTAGGTTGGCAATGAGAGACAGTGCGATGATCCAGGGATGAGACTAAGCTTGGTTTTCGCTCATAGTTTGCAGCCATGTTTAGGGATTTAGGGTGAGCTAATGATAGACAATAAACATAGGGGCTGATCTAATGAGGTTATTTGAGCTACCACTAGGACACGTAGGATGTTTGTAAGTCAGTTGTTCAGTTCATAAACAAACCTGGAGATTGACTGAAGCAATGTTGATCTACTTTGCACTTGCATAGAAAATGCAGTTCGAAGGCTAGCTGGCTTAACTTCAGGCTCCGTTTGTAGTTTATAAAGCAAACAAATAGAAACAAACAAAAAAACTATTCGCTCCCTAGTGGAGTCGCCATTTTGTTATCGGGAAAACTAGTGTGCATTTAGAGCTACTAGTCCCACTAAGATGGGTAGCTATCTTAGAAACAAACAATTTAAAGTAACTTGTGTTTTCCTTTATGAGAGATAGATGAGAGAGAAGCAGAGAGCACCAACCTCAGTCTTTCGCTTAGCTCCTTGCTTGTTTCCTCTCTCCCTTGATAGAGCTTTCGCCACTCCTTTCTCACTTGTCTTGCTTCAAAGAACACCTGTAGAGTCAAAGCAGCAAAATCCCATCAAAGCATAAAGATCTATAACCATAAACAATGTAGAATCAGATGTACATTAACCATACAGATGCATACACAAATACAAAATTCAGAGATATACAAGTATATGGAGCAAAGCTCAAATAGTTTTATTGATAGAAGTAGTAGAAGAGAGGATTACAACCCAGTGGTCTGATCTAGTGCCATCCTCCCAACATGAAAGCACTCTTCACCTCATGAAAATCTAGATCACCCAACGCTATAATGTTTCACAGAAAAACCAATAGCACTTCCTTACAAAATACAAAATTCCAACCTTCGGATCTCTAGGATGAAGGATCCATATATAGATATTTGTAGGTGGGTGAGTCAGCTTTTGGGATTTTGATTAGTGTCATTTCACTGATAGTTCTTGGTTCCACTTGGATATTTCATGATCTCTTACTCATCCCTGGGCAAAGTCAGAGAGGCAAGTGTCAAATGAGCAATTTCTAGAAGATACTCTGGGCTTCAACCTAGAAAACTGCCTCTGGCATTTGTCTGCTCTCGCTCATTGCACCCTACGAAGGGCTTTTCAGTATGCATCACACCCTTTGCATGTGACAGGTGAGATGCATCACACCCTCAGCATGTGTTGTGGGGAAAAGTATCCGATGCGGATGACCCTATCCCTACTCTAAAGGTGACAGTCTTTAGCAACAACTGAAAGTAAAGCTTTGATGTTTTCCTTTATGAAAGTACAGAGAGGGGGAAGAAATGATCAACCAACCTGGTATCCTTCGCTTAGTCGATCTTGATCCTCTCTCTTTGTCTCTTGTTCTCAGCTCCTTGCTCTCTTTGCCGGTCCAGCTACACACAAGCCCTGCACAAAACGAGAGAGGAAACTACAAGATACAAGTACTCATAACTGATGCATGGATTAGAGTGAATCAAATATACATGTAAATACAATACATCAATGCAATACAAGTATATAGGAGAACATGCAAAACTTTATTGATAGAAGTAACAGGGTTCTGAGAAGGTTACAACCAATGATGGCTCCAATTCAGCAGCACCTCCCCAGCAGCAAGAACTCTCCTCTTCACCTCTAGTAAAACAATCACCCAATAGCTCTAACTGTAATCCAACAGCACCTCCTTGCTTTACACAAAATTCCAGCCTCCTTAGACCTCATAGAAGAGCTCTATATATAGGAGAGAAGAAGAGAGGATGAGTCAGCTTGAGGCTGGCATAGAGCTGACTAGTGTCCTCTCCCTCTTCAGTTAATCTTCAGTTCTTGAGTCCACTTGGAGATCCTTGCTTACACATGGTGATCAAGTACCTCTTACTCATCACAAGGCGAATCTGATGAACCAAGTGTCAGTTTGGAAGCTTCCTGGGCAGTTGACACTTTGCAGGATGACTGTGCCACTTGGCCAATCTCGCCCAGCGCAGGTAGCCTTCATTACTTTTGACTTCCAGCGCAGGTACAGAGTGGGACAGTTGCATTCCAGCGCAGAAGCTCAGTTAAGCAGCTGACATGATCCAAAATAAGCCTGTTTTGAAGTGTTTTCAGGTGGAGAACTGATTGGAAGTGCTGTTGCTTGATGACCTTGTTCTTTTAGGGGTAAGAACAACATGTTTAGGGACTGAGGATCCCTGTAATTATTGACATTCCATGCTCCATGATGCGAGGCACAAAAATATCTATAACAGTTGCCCCCTAAAGTATGAGGCCGTTTATCGGGTGAAATGCTTTATCTAGAGGATCCGAAGTTCGTTCCAGTGCTGAGGAGAGTGCCCTGTAATACAATACAATACAATACATTATTTTTCATTCATCATTATTCTCATGATCTAGCTGAGGCGGGCATTCCCATGCTCAGCTTTTTATAAATACATTTTGGTACATATGACAGACGATCGTCTGAAGATAGACTGATAATTTTCTGCTGAAATTATCATCCTTTGAGTAGGATGATCATCTGCTGCAATGATGTACATGGCAAATGCTTTTATATTTCCTGAATATATATCGCAGCCCGGATGGATGAAACTAGATCCGGGGTCTTCAAACTCGTTCGATCTTCACTCTAAGTACAAGTCGATCCATGTGAGAATTGCGCTGAAGTCGAACATGGAGAGACATCGCTTGATTACCGGTCAATAATGAAAACCGTTAACAAGCGCGAGAGGAATCACCAATAATGACGATGACCCTCAAGGTACTGCAGTACAATTCACATGGCGTGAATAAAGGACTTGGCGTCGAACGCCACGCAAAATCTTCTGGTCGAAGGTCATTGATGTATACCTGTCGCCGGAAGTGAGAAACTTGCCATTGAGGCATGCAAGCTTCAAAGTACTGATGGGGGTGTTCCTAGATCAACTTCTTGGATAATGAGCTGAAGTCGACAAGAAGCGATCCGTCAAAGGAGGGCCTTAATGAATCCCACATCAATGACACGGAACGGAGCTAATGACTTTAGTGGAGGTGAAAACAAACTGTGACATATGATTCAGGGTGGCGATCATGAATGGATGAAGGATAATGCATGGAAGTGGATGGGACACGGTTGACACTTTCAGAATGACCCCTCTTGAACATATAACGACACTGATGCGATGGATCGGTAGCATTACCCCAAATGTGGATGGTGTGGCGAGGACCATGGTGATGAGACCGGTGAATGAAACAACCCAACCCGATGTGATACGGAGGAAAAGTGTCATGTTCAAGAGTGACTCGCTACCATTAAACTTTGAATGTTCTCCCAATTTTTCCCCAGTCATTTCTGACCAGTACCTCTTTATTTTTGTCAAGCTTGAGGAGGATAACATATGCTTGTTCTATAACCTGCCCTTCGGGCAAGCCTATCGCTATGATTTAACGAGCCTAGCGATAGGGAAACTCGTTCTCGTCTAAAGACAAGTTTGTCGCTATTTAATCATTTTAACGAGTCTAACGACAAAGAAAACTCGGTCCTTTTCATTTTTAGAGAGTCTGAAAAGGTACAGAAAGTCGACTCCATGATTCCTTTTTCGTCAGCAAATCCCTTAAGTCCGAAAAAGTATAAAACAATACAGAAGGGATGGCTGTTCGGTACTTTTAACGAGCCGAACAAGACAAGCGCTCGATCCTTTTGTGCAATAATCCCTCAGGTCCAAAAAGATTAAAATTTAGAGGAGGGATAGCGTTCCGGTCATTTAACGAGCTGGAAGGCCAAAACTCGGCAAACTTTTCATATTTTACGAGTCAGTGAAAAGAGCTGAAAGAAGACTCGTCTTTTGAGGAACGAGTGATAAACAGGGATAGCTACAGATTCCAGGTACAGGTTGGAATTTTCCTAACACGGCAGTGTCACAAGGATGGCTAGGTGAAATCACTCTTCGCAGCTGTTTCTCAAAAGAGGTAAACACACAAATGGAAGTGAATGATCGGCCAAATGAACAGTGGAGGTGATGGATGAAAACACGATCAAGGTTCTTACGGCTGATGAATTTACGATCTCAAAAGGTTATTTACCGGTTCATTTTTTCCATGAGCTTGAACTCTGAGGGAAACTTCTGCTCACACTTTTCTATTTTTTAACGAGCATAAATTCAGTCCTAAAACTGCTCGGATTTGCGTTTATTTTTTAACGAGCATGAACTATATGCTAAAACTGCTCGATATACCAGTCATATGAAGAACGCCTCTCGTAAGGACCAATTTTTATAGAGCTTATGCCTTACCACAGCTGTGCTCACTTTTGGCAAATTTTACTTTTGCCCCACAGGCTTTCTTTCATGCAAGTTTGGAAACGGCTAATCTTAAAACCAGATAAATAACCGCCCCTAGCTTGCACTCCAGAAAGTTTGCATGCCCCCAGGTATAGGATAGAATTTCGAGGCTGCCCCTCCTCTCCCCTACTTCTGCTTTTCTTTGGGTGTTCACATTTATTTGTCATCTTGCTAATCTAATGCTAACGATACTTGTCTTCTCGTTATTTTAAGGGGTCTTACGCAGTACTCAGGCTTCCCGTCGGCCCACTTTTGACAAACAGCTATTTATGACAATAGGAGAACACTACTCAAAGATAAAACATTGGTATTATTGAGGGAGGCTTGCCTCTTTCTTATTATTCCAAAGACGGTTCGATTTGCTGCCGCAGATCAATCTCTTTCTTCGGCGGTGCCTATCATTGGGTTGTCCTAAGATGGTTACCCTCTGTCACAACAATACGGTCTCCTTCTTAATAGACTGCCCCTGCTTATCCTTCAAAACACATGTTTCGATGGGCGAGGCTTGAATTTAAAGATGGTGACTACTTGTTGTAATAAGGGAATTCCTACTCGGGCATTGCCCACTTTTTTAGACAAAGGTGAATGATTCCCAAACACATAACTTTAACAAAAGATCATTTTTCCAGAACAACCCCACTTCCTACGGACGGGGTACGGACTAGTCATGTTCTCCTGCGGAAATTCTGTCTTATACCCGGAGTTTCTTCTGCCCGAAGCAGACCAGGGTGCATGCCCCCTGGGTCCTAGTCTTTCTTTTCGAATCACTCGCGCTCATCGGGAAGGAGGATCGGGGGCGGAGGCGAATCTTGAGTGAACAGACCATTTAGGATTGGTATTTGACTATTTGCGATGCGAGATCCTGGAAATGAAAGTTGGTCTACGAGCTTGACCACCCTTCCTTCATGTGGAAAACACATTACTCTAAAGAGTGAGGAGACTATCGCTCCCATGCAATAAATATAGTCGCGTCCAAGGAGTAGGTTATAATCCAAGGGTCCTTGAACTACCAACACGTTCATCCTAACGGTCTTCCCCTTCAATGTAACAGGTACATCGGGGAGGATCCCTAATGGTCGACTGGTTCCTTTATCAAAACCTGAGAGATTTCTCAACTCAGGTAAAAGCGCCGGGGAACCCAGTGCTTTCCAAGCAACAGAGGAAAGGATACTCACAGACGCCCCTTCATCAATGATAGTACCAGCCATAATCATTCTATAGATCTGGACAATGATTCTGAATGGTACACTGGCTGGTAACCGGGGTCTGCCTAGTTGATTCCAATCAAAGGATACAACCAGGTTGCTTGGCGGTGGGACCGAATACACGGCCGGATACGACTCTGATGATGTTCCTTCCTGCGATAAAGGAATGGGCGCATTGCCCTGATGCTCATCGGAGTCGGTGCTGATGAAAAGAACCTGGATGGTGTCATCCTTGTTCTCATCAGTGAGGGTGTCGCATGAAGATGACTCTTCGGCGACGGTGCCATTTGAAGACGGGTCTTCAATGACGGAGTCATTGGACGATAGAACCTCTGAAGGAAGAACCGGGCCAACTGCCGTATCGACCTTTAGACTTTCGTCTAGTCTAGATTCAGTAGGTTCATTCTCAATGACTGACACTTCAGCTGACCACTTGAGTGGTTCAACTGGATTTTCAACTATCGAGGGATTAGGCGCGAGTTTTTGATATCCAGGTGGAAGTCGCACTGGTGACACCGGGCGATCTTCCAAAACTCTCTTGGCCTCATATAAGAATGGACATTTGTGGATGGCATGATGACCTTCACACAATAGACAGGGTGATCTTGGTCCCCTTCTTCGTCCTTCACTCTCGCTAGTTGACGGAATGCAATCAACATGACAACCAGAGGTTGATGCTACCGGATTGTGCAACCTTGGGGACCAGTCCCTTAGTATCCAGGGAATACAAGGACAATCACGATGGAAATGGATCCCTTTGCAAATGACACATGGCGATTTAGGCCCGGTCGGTGCAGTGTGTGGGTTTTTGTCAGCTTTCTTCTGCTTGCCCCCAGTCGCCTTCGCCAGAGGCTCCTTCTGCTTCTTTTCTTTCTTCTTCTTTTCCTTCTTCTCCTTGGGAGGCTGACTTTTGCCGGCTCTACCTTGCGAAGATGAAGGATCAGAGGAAGTATCATAAGAAGTGGAAGGCTGGTGGGTAGTTCTAGATTGTTCTGACTGTTGATTCGAATGCTCAGGATTAGTGGCGATCTGGACTACATTAGTTGAAAAGAGCCATACAGGGAGGCCGATTGTCAATCCTGGAAGCAACAATGTAGCCATATGAGGCGCACCAACATCTCCCCAAGAGGAGAAGGGATTTGGACTTCCGCCAAGGTTACTTCCTTGGTTGGTGGGCTCCATACTTTTCAACTGAAAGATCAACGTGGGAATAACAGGTGATTATGTTCCGCTTTAAAATAAATTTTATTAACGAAGCTTTTAGACACAAACTTGCTTTTTCATGTTTTAAGAGTCGAGAAAAAGCTAAAGATGACTCTAGTCGCCTTCGATGTATTAACGAGCCCGAAGTGACAAATGCTCGGCTGGACTTTTTCAGTTATAGAGTTTGAAAAAGGCCAAAAGAAACTGCTCTGGAGATCTAGGCAGAGGGTGTGCCAAACCTTTCGCGAAACCACAGAATACGTTTTACGGTACGAGTGGTCGATCTTCGTGAATGCTGTGTTCACTGCATCGCGATCAGTAGGGCGGCCGACACGGTTTCCTAAGGATAAAGGATAAAAACCTATAGGGGTCTCCCAATATACGCGACGGTACGCGGGAGCTCAAGTCCGTGTTAGTGCCACCGACTCTCAGGAGGAATCACCCACCTTCGTAGAGATCGACAGTCACTATGTTTAACGACGCCGGAACACGTCTCTACCTAGACCTCTAGATGTTTGCGTTAAATTGCAAAGCGTTGTTATGTAAATTGATTTTATTTTAATGTTGATCTTTCTTAACAGTTTGCCTTTCAGGTTCGCCACGAGATGTATATATACAACTTCCTATATGCAATCTAAGAATGAGAAGCAAATCTTTTCAATCTTTCAACTTTGAAAACCTTAATCTACTTGAGGGAAAAGAAGGACACAACTTTTTCCACAGATCAAAGAACACACACTAAAATGCACATCTTCCTAAATTGTCAAGCATACAGTCAAATGCAAAATGCACAATGCATGTATTTCTTTTCGTTATCCTTAATGTTGATGCTAGACAAAAAGGAAACTGTTGTATGATTTTGAATCTAATTTCAAGTAGAAATAAACAAGCTTGTCCACAATCAAAAAGACACCTTATGATAGACTTGTTTGAACACAGGAAATGTATAGATCCAAACCATAAAAGTGAAGAGCAAACAAACTCAAACAGCCATGAATAGTAATAAAACTAACTCAAAAGATCACAAAGACACTTTTACAGTTCAGGATCTAAGAGGCCACAGCTATACTGGTTCGCTTTTCACAATGGGAAACTGTAACTGAAACAAGAAATACTGAAAGAACATTCACAGTTTCATCACACAACTGAGGCGGAATAATGTCAAGGAGAAGTGGCTTACAGCAAGTACAATAACCAGCAAGCAATCAGCCAAAAACAAGTGCAAACAGGGCCAAGACACAATAGGAAGACTGAGCAAGACAAAGGCTAACTGGACCAGCGCAGGTTCTAGTCTGCCAGTTTGACTCTCAGCGCAGTTCCCGAAGGGAGTACCTGCGCTGTAATGCAGGCTGCCTGTGTACAGCCTGCACTGACTCACGAGAGTTTCGTCTACAAAGTTTTCCGGGTCATAAAAAGCTCAAAAATGCACTGTTTTTGATGAAATAAAAAGCTATAGGTCAAGTACAGGCTAAGGGATGATCAAGAGGATGAAGACCTATCACAAAGAGTAAAGAGTCTTTTGTAGATAAGCTCTTCAAATCTTGAATTTGCTCAGCAAATGAGCAAGAGTAGAAGTCCCTCTACTTCGCTTTTGATATAGTCAAAAGCTTTTCGATTTGGTACTCTTTTCTTCAAGAAATGAATAGCAAAATACTACAAACACCAACAAGATGCTAGGCTCCCCAGCGGAGTCGCCAGTTTGTTGTGGGGAAAAGTATCCGATGCGGATGACCCTATCCCTACTCTAAAGGTGACAGTCTTTAGCAACAACTGAAAGTAAAGCTTTGATGTTTTCCTTTATGAAAGTACAGAGAGGGGGAAGAAATGATCAACCAACCTGGTATCCTTCGCTTAGTCGATCTTGATCCTCTCTCTTTGTCTCTTGTTCTCAGCTCCTTGCTCTCTTTGCCGGTCCAGCTACACACAAGCCCTGCACAAAACGAGAGAGGAAACTACAAGATACAAGTACTCATAACTGATGCATGGATTAGAGTGAATCAAATATACATGTAAATACAATACATCAATGCAATACAAGTATATAGGAGAACATGCAAAACTTTATTGATAGAAGTAACAGGGTTCTGAGAAGGTTACAACCAATGATGGCTCCAATCCAGCAGCACCTCCCCAGCAGCAAGAACTCTCCTCTTCACCTCTAGTAAAACAATCACCCAATAGCTCTAACTGTAATCCAATAGCACCTCCTTGCTTTACACAAAATTCCAGCCTCCTTAGACCTCATAGAAGAGCTCTATATATAGGAGAGAAGAAGAGAGGATGAGTCAGCTTGAGGCTGGCATAGAGCTGACTAGTGTCCTCTCCCTCTTCAGTTAATCTTCAGTTCTTGAGTCCACTTGGAGATCCTTGCTTACACATGGTGATCAAGTACCTCTTACTCATCACAAGGTGAATCTGATGAACCAAGTGTCAGTTTGGAAGCTTCCTGGGCAGTTGACACTTTGCAGGATGACTGTGCCACTTGGCCAATCTCGCCCAGCGCAGGTAGCCTTCATTACTTTTGACTTCCAGCGCAGGTACAGAGTGGGACAGTTGCATTCCAGCGCAGAAGCTCAGTTAAGCAGCTGACATGATCCAAAATAAGCCTGTTTTGAAGTGTTTTCAGGTGGAGAACTGATTGGAAGTGCTGTTGCTTGATGACCTTGTTCTTTTAGGGGTAAGAACAACATGTTTAGGGACTGAGGATCCCTGTAATTATTGACATTCCATGCTCCATGATGCGAGGCACAAAAATGTCTATAACAGCATGGAGCAGTCTGTATGGTCCAGTTTTGACCAGTTCTGAGAAGTTTTTCAGGGAGAACTTCTGGGAAATGATGTAATCAGTTGACCTTGTTACTTTAGGGTATGAAACAACACTTCTAGGGGTTTAAAAGCCCTTGGTTTATGGACATATGTGATTAGGGTTGCAGTGCCAAAATATGTCTATAACAGCTACTACTCTAGAGCTTCTTCTACCCTTGGATCTCCATTTTGGAAGCTCATTGTAGCTCATGATTTCTATTTTGTGGGATAGACTACTACAGGGTTTTCTACAGGATATCCTGTAGCTGCTTCTCCCTCAGAATTTTAATCATATCTATTACTGGGACTTGAGGATGATTAAATGGATAGAGAGGAGGTCTAGGAGTGTAAATAAAGATAAATACATTCAAGTGTTATTCCCCTATTCTCTATTTTTCATCTTTTCTCTGTGTTTTCTCTTAAAGACTGTGAATTTTTTGAAAACTGATTTTTTTTAATGATGGATGCAGAGGCGATCAAGGTGGAGAGAGGTATGGTAATGAAATTGTGATGTAGGGTTTTTTATTTTTATGACATGGGTAGGTCATTTCCTTGCCCTAGGGTTTCTTACCTTAGGATTCCGAAGCCACTGTAATTCATATAGGATCATCCTGTTGGTTTTTAGGGGATCCTGTAGGTTTACAGGGAATCCTGTAGAAAAGACAATACCCTTGCAAACTGAGGCAAATGAGCAAAAAAGATGAAAGGAATGGTGGAATGATGAAGGATAATGAATGGAGAAATAAAAATAGATCCCTTTTGATTCTCCTTTGCTCCTTGATCATCCTCCTACTGACCTGTAAATAATTTTTCATGATTATTTATTTATTTATTTTCTTTTTGAAAACAACTAGTCTGCCTCCAAGAGGTTTTCATTCTAGCTGCTTGCCTTGGGCGCCTCAAGAGAGGTTTTAACCCAGAGATACTCTTTAATTTTATTTTTTATTTTTTATTTTGACACCATTAGGCCTCCCTAAGAGGTTTCCAGCCCAATAGTGGGACTCAGGCACCTCATGGAGGTTTTCACCTAAGTCTCCTTATTTTTTTTTCTTTTCTTTTCTCAATGACTTGATGAGGCAGGAGTCGAGACTTGTTCCACCAAAATCACTATTTTATTGATACATCAATGAACTCTTGCTTTGACAATGGCATTTTGTAAACTTTCAATCTATGCCCATTAACAAGTAGAGGAATGACCTCTTCATTTATGGTTCTGATCTACACTCAACCCTTATAATGACATCTCTGTATAACATAAGGCCCTAACCATCTTGTCCTTAACTTTCCCTTAAATTCTTTATATCTGGAATCATATAACAAGGCCCAATCACCTTCTTGAAATTTCTTATATTTGATGTTCTTATCATGCCACATCTTCCTTTGAATTTGAGTTACCTCTATGTGTAGGAGGGCCTGCATTCCGAACTCATCTAAACCTTCAATCGGAGGAATCTCTCTTTTTATGCAATGCTGAGATCTAGATCTAGTTAGGCTATCATCCTCAATGTATCATACTCAAATTCAATGGAAAACATGGCCTTTTCCCCATAGACTTACTCATAAGGTGTGAATCAAGTGGTGGTGTTCCAGGTGGTATTATAGGACTAGGTGGCCTCAACTAGTCTATCTGCCTTATCTTTCCTACTACTGCTAACAAATTTGGTCAGGATGCCCTCCAACGCTCTATTGGTCACCTCCACTTGCCCACTAGCTCATGGGTGATAGGGAGTGGAGATTATATGCTTGATCTTAATCTCTTACATTCACTGTAATAGGTTAAAGATGGACTAACTTTATCACATCTACCTCTTAATGATATAGGTGACCTCCAACACTGTGGAGAATAAGGCCTTTCATCAAGTTTGGAAGGTGTTGAGCCTCGATAAACCTATCTTCTCATACTCACGTGTAAAACACCTCCCTTTTGTGCTAAATTATTGTAAACCTAAGTCGAGTTAAAGATAGGTGTTATATCCTCCCTTGCATGTTAAATGATTGTAAACCTAAGGTGAGGAAAGCTAGGTGTGATACCTTCCTTTTTAGTTTAAACTATTATAAACCTAAGCTGAGGAAAGCTAGGTGTGATACCCTCCTTTTTAGTTTAAACTATTATAAACCTAAGCTGAGAAAAGCTAGGTGATATGTAATATGAAAAGAAAATGTGTTATTAAATAAATTAATAAAATAAATCACTTGGAGGTTGGAGCACCAAGAGAGAGGAGATTCTTGCCAAATCCCCTTGAGGAATGGGATAGAGATGCATCTTTCATGATAAAGCTTTTAAATGTGATTCAAGATAAGCTTGGATGGATTGGTGATCCATCAGATGGATGTGAGGTAAAGATCCATCTGACATAAAAGCTTTGTGGGAGATAAAGGCAAGATTTTATGAGGAAAAGCCTCACTGGAGATAAAGACGAGCTTTTATGAAAAAGACCTTGGCAAATGGAAAAATCCATAAAAGAGGGACGCTGCTAATGAAAACTAAATCATGAAAGAGGGTATTAAATACCTAGTGCATCGACCAATTGAGGACAGTTGATCCTTGGCAAGAACTTCGGCTTGAGGGGAATCAAAGGTGATTCATGGTTGGTGGTGGTGCTCCTCCCTCCAAGTGATTATTTTAGATAAAGTCACATAAGACTGTCTCCACTTAGGCTAATTCTAGCTAGTTATGCATGTGCATGAAAGGTCAACCAATAGCATGTTGACTAGGTGTACATGACTATGATCATGATGTACAACCATGATAGCTACCATAAACTTAAATTAATATCCATAATGCTTGCAAGAGTTATTTCAGAGTTTTGATGGTTTCATGTCATGATTCATCTCCCTTTCTCCAAATTGAGATTAAGCTTAAGGGTAAATCTAAAGAGTGTGAAATATGGTTCATTATCTTGCTAGTATTCAGTAGCTAACATTTTGAGTATAGTTTCCTAGATCATTATTGTGCATGAAATGATAGGTTAACTCCACTTGCGAGCCAATTTTATTGTAATTTAACTATAAATAAAAGAAATTTTAAATTAATGGAGCTTATTAGTTGTTTTTCGAGGGTAGGCCCAAAGGAGTATGTTAAAAATGGTATCAGAGCTTCAAGTTCAAACCTTTCAACCTATGGGCGATCCGTCTTTGCTGAACATGACAGTGCATGAGAACTAGATAAAAAACTGATAAAAGGTTTCCATTGACAACAATATTGGGTAAACTCTAGAAATAAAGACCAACCAACCCTACCTCAAATTAGTAACAGAATAAGGTTCTGTCTCTATAAATACCTACCTACAAAGACTTCACTTTCGGAGATAGTCATTTATGTGAGCGTGTAGAGTGATTTTTTTAGGAAGCATGCAAGAACGCAATGCACTACTTTAACTCTGAATGCTTACAATAGAGGTTCATACTTTATGGATATATGACTCATATAAAAAAATTAAGTGCGAATATATGCTATACCTTAAATGATAGGAAGGTATGAAGTATACCTTTAGGTACGAAGTATATATTATTATATCAACTTAAAATATCATGGCGAACAACGAGATAAAATCCGGTTGTGCAATATACATGCTGAGTAGGGGTTCAATGTGTCAATTTTTAAAAGTGGTGAAGAAATTCAACCAACTCTACCTAAAATTAATGGTAAGATAAATAGTATATGGTGAATGGTCGCATGGGGTGACAACTAGTCTAACTAAAGAAAGTGATTTGTATTGAAACATTATGAGCATGAAAATCGTTATATCTTCAATAGTGGTTGGAAGAGGTTTAACGTAGTGATCTGTATTGACATAATGTAAAACAATTTTTAAGAATTCAGTAGATACTGGATTCGAACCACCAGAATTTAGTGATCTGAATAAGAGACTACAGACAAATGATAGAAATCTCTACAAAATGTGTGGACAAAATCAGCAGGGCTGGAAAGGTAAGTTTTCCTTTTTTTGTCAACATTATTGTTGAGGCTTAGTTCTTCTTGTTCCAATTGCTAGAAGAGCGACTAAGTGATTCAAATATTTTGAGGGGTTAAAGCTAACATCCAATAGGATGAGTGTTTTAATCTTCAATTGAAAACATATAAGAAGTTATTATGTTCTACTTCAACACTTTCTCTAGCGAGAGTCGAGCATGAGGGGCGCGTTGCGAGTGCTAACTTATCCAGGAAATCCTTAACTCAAGTTTTGTGTCACTCTCATAGCATGCTCTGTGCTCTCATCTATGCTATTTGACTAATCATAAAAAATAGATCCCTGAAGCATGTTGCTTCTAATCCTCATGTGCTGCTGAGGAAAGTAGCGTTTTTTTTCTTCTTCCGAAAGGATGCACACCAAGGGGGTCAGATGTAGGCCCATATTTTAGGGAGAACATTTAAGCAACAATTCTAAATTTGACTACTATTGTTCTTCTTTCTAAATATACTTCTTTCAGCTACTTTATCACAAGGATGAGGTATGATAAGTTTCCATGTGCCTATGCAAAGACCAGAGAGTCATCCAATTAGTAATATTGACGTTTTACCCAAATCCTCTGAACAATTCTATCCACTGTGCTATTTACTGAGCTCATAAGGAACATCAGGGAGTGGAAAGAGGTATTCAATTCTACTGGTCAAAACAATCTTCATTTCTGTGGAATTAAAGGAAGGCATGTAAGGATTATGCTGAGGTCATCGCGAAAATTCATTTTCAAATTGACTGGGAACTTATTCCTCTCAGTTTAGGGTTGTTAGCTCTCTATTTCCACTCTAGATGTGAGAGTCCCATTTCTTGCCCGACGAAAAAAATCAATGTAAAATGAATAGTATTGGAAAAATAAATGTAGAATTAATTTTTAACGGAAAAAAAATCAATGGAAAAGGAATTGTTAATCGGGAAAAAAATCATGGTTAATGGAAAAATCAATGGAAAATGAATTATTAATGGAAAAATCATCAATGCTGATAAGGATAAGGTGTAAATCCCCAAAACAAAACCTCTGCTGTTGTATTTTCTATTACAGTATAGAAAATTACCACAAGAATGGAAAGTATCAAAATCAAAGCTGAAGAGTGGATAATCATAGCGGAGCACTATTATCGTGAGTTTGGATAGAGATTATCATGCAACATGTTGAAAAGGATGGAAACCGATCTTGACTGATGTTTCTTTTGTTTTACTACTTTTTCTTGCCTTATCCTAGTTTAGAATTATGTGAGTTGGTTGCAGAACCAACATACTGTCGCAGGGAAAAGCTGTATTTGTTGTTTTCTTATTCAGCTATTCACTAGCAGCGTAGATGCCAAGTTGGAGTGATCATTATCCTGAGTCGAGTTGAGAAACATCCTCACAATTAGATAGAAGCTCAAAAGTTAGGATAATGCTTATCCTCATCATCTTATCCTCCAATGTATAGAGGATACACATTGCTTAAATCCTTAGGAAAATTATCAATCCTACATCTATAAGCACCTCTCG
Source organism: Pinus tabuliformis (assembly GCA_031772625.1). Taxonomy (NCBI): domain Eukaryota; kingdom Viridiplantae; phylum Streptophyta; class Pinopsida; order Pinales; family Pinaceae; genus Pinus; species Pinus tabuliformis. Next base: position 842,421,490 of record CM062811.1, read on the forward strand.
CTCTGCAACCCAATTCGGTCCTACCTTGTAAAGATAAAGTATGAGGACAACCAGGTTGAAAGATAATGAATAAGGAAAGAGGGTTTGTTGGCTATATATATATATATATATATATAATGGCAACAGTTACGTGAATGCATCTCTTGCAACACCAATTGAGTGTTGTCTACTCTCTTTTCATTTAGAAATTGCCAAGAATGTGTTGCTTCTGCAAAACCTCAAGAAAAATGGAGTTCTATGGACTCAATTATGCACTGGTAGTTTTCCACAATTTTTTTCTTCAAGAGAGGAACATTCAACAATGTCTAAATTTTTTGATCTCATAGTTCTCACTTAAAGAAAAGCCTTATATTTGTGATTTCATTGTATGTATTTATTTCCCTAAGTGGTTTTATAGGTTTTTGAGTCAGAGATTTTAACTTCTGTACCATCAGATTACTAGCACACGGAGAGAGAGAAACTCTGGCTCACATTATTTTTTGTTTTTTTATGTTCTTTTTATTGACTATTAGTTTAAAGAATTGAAGACTCCAGTCCTTGTGAAACATTAAAAGTAAGTGTTCATTTTTCTTGTCATTTTGGGTTTCTAGTTTCAGACATGGGGTTATGATTTTATACCTCTACCATAGGTGGCTAATGAAAAGAACCCAATGTCTTACCTCCTTTCTTATAGGTCGTGGGTTCTTTTTACAATTGGAAAAATTCTTCAGTGGTTTCTTGTACCCGATAAACTGAACGGTGATAAAATTTCTTGATAGAAAACTTGAAGTTGTTTCATTCATCCACCCAATTGTGAATTAGAAACAGAAAGTTGTAGTGGCTCCTCAACAATGTGGATATCCCCATGAATATTATGAAATTGCCATGTTGTCGATGTAAATAATAAAAGAACATTATTTAGTATAGTCGTTCATGGTTAGAATTTGAAAGTGTGTTGACTGTGGTGCTTCAAAATTTTAAGGTAAATTCACATATTTCGCCTTTAAAATATCACAGTTATAAAACATGACTATATATTTAAGAATTCACTGTAACTTTGAATTTTTTAGTATGTATAAAAAAAATGAGCTACAACCATTCTTGTGAAAACAACAGGAGAGTATGTATGGATTGTAACTTTTAATGAGGCTTCATTTCCGAATATGAAGAATGGTTTCTCTGACGATTCAAAACCTCTTGGGCTGATACAACGCTTTCACTAATTTGTATCTACTTTTGTTGCTGACAGTAAGTGGTGGAATGACATGGTAAATATCCGCATACGCATGATGAATGAATTCATTTGTTTACTTCTGTATTGAAAATTCAATGTACAGTTATGGATGATCTATGTACATATATGAAACGTATGAAATATAGATGAAATTTTTTGTTACTGGGTTGAATAGTTGTAAAATAAAAAGGTCAGGATGGTCTAAAGCCATATGAGAGGCTTGGCCATCCATTGGCAGTTACATAAATTCCAAAAGAAGGGTATATGTTCTTCTGATGTGTAAATTAAATGATAGTATGTAATAGGAAATGCTTACCAAATATTTATAAATTTCATAAATTTCACCTTGACCAATATAACAGATCTACTTGAGATTTATTTTAACAATTTTTTAGATGGAATGATGTGCTCGATTTAACCACTCTATAAATGGAATACTGTACTTCATTCAGTATAAAATTATATCAGAAAGAATATGTTGGAAACCCAAGAAAACCGAATCCTAGAATGCCCAACTTACAGTAAGATTCAAATCAGTGTGAAGACATAACTTGTTTTCACATGATTGTTGTGTATTAATCTAGGTACTTGAATTTCAAGAGATTTCTTGCTAAGTGCCAAGTTGTTAATATTGATTATTAATATGTGTAGACCAAGATTTTTTTTCGAAATAGGGATATTTCCCGAACATTAAGTAAAGATTTAATATAGAGAAAGGTTAAGTGAGTAACCATATAGGTCTAAGGAAAGTTGAAATAATTAAGTTTTGAGTAACTAAGTTTCAAGGGGAAAAGAGAACCCCCAGAAAATTATATTGGAATAAATTAATCCAATATGTAGGTAGAAACTGATGAAGTTAATGATATAGTCATCATGTTATCACAACACAAGAAAATTGACACTCATACAAGCGTTATGAAAAGAATTGACAAAATAAAAGGATGATTGTATAAAAGTGGAAATGTTAAACCCTAGTAAGTTGTTATGTAAGGAAAAAGGTTTCCATGAACAATGTTAAGAATATAAAGAGCATGTATCTATATTGCATCAAAGAGTAGAGTTAGTGGTAAGTGACATAGTAGGTAGTTGTTATTGTTTGGGCCATAGAGCTATCCTACTCATGATAGAATATGCATGGACTATGATGCATTAGCAGAAATACTTATATTTATATTTTCTTTTCTATGAGATGAACATATATGGATGGATGAGACCTCTTCTAAATCGGAACATGATCTTCACTACGTTTAGTATATAACATAGTATGCTTCTAATTGATAACTATATAAGCATTTATGCATAAGAAAATAACTGCTTGTTTCGAATTGCATAGAAGAGTTAAATCCTTATGTATAATGATTTTCGTATATGAGCAAAGGCAATTTTATACCTGCAATATTTTAGTGGGTTGATTTTTCATGTAAATATCCAAATTAGTCATGCTAGAGCATGTGGAGATTTTGGTTTCGGAAGAAGGTAAAATACATATATATGCATGATAGCAAGTGGATGTACATAAGGAAACTTGGGAAAATTGGTATTATGAATGACAAAGAGAAATTATAAATTTTTTGGTTAAAACCTCTAACACAATTTCTACCATTGGATCAACATCTGAAACCATGACATGTACCGGTTGATGAACCATGCGAAAAACTGTATTGGAATTGATTGTTCCAATAGGTAAGAGATTTAAATAGGGATTGGTGAATAAAAGAAAATCTCACCTAATACCTGAAAGGAGGATTATATAATCGAGGCATGGTCGTATCCGGGCTTAGTTGTTGTGTAATATACCTATGCATTGTCATGAATAGTTTTTCATGTTGTTACCATAGTATGGTTAAGTAGTCACTAAGATAAACATGTTGAAAGGAGCATACTTAATATCCATGCATATTAATGAGTTATATGACTTTACCATGCAAGAACATGTGTGCGCAACATTATAGACTTGTAAGAATAATGTATTTATCAATTGGTTAATGATAGGATGGTCTTGGTGTTGTGCATACATATAAGAAAGAGTCTTGAGTATAAATCGAACTGTACATGCATGGGTTGTTATGTGCCAACAATAAATAGGAAAAGTATGCAGGCATAACATATGATTATGCTTAAGTGTCAGGTTGAACAAGGAAACTGAAGGTTATAGTACAAAACTATATAACTATACAAATTGTTGTTCAAATCAATCCTTCGATTAATTCATCTACATTCAATGTGATTTTTTTTTTGGTTGGAAGAAATTATGATTAAGGGGAACATTAACTTGAACATATATCTATGACATATGCATCTTTTGATGGATATGGATAATGGAACCTATAAGTATCCTTGAGTACAAACCATAGTAATTGATGAAGTAGCACAAATTGTATGGACCACTCAGTCAATTAAATGCTATCTAACAATCCATTTAAATATATTGATATCATATAAATTGAAATGCATAATTTTTACCAAGCAATTTTGAGAGGTTCTCTTATTGGATTGCATTAATAATGTGTCCGGACAACATAATAAATGTTGTGTAATTCAAACAGGAATTCATAAAATAGATAACCCATCTTTTGGTTAAGGGTGATTTAATGTTAAAGAGGAGCTAACATGTAAGTACCTTGAGATCATAAACACTTACAATTAAAAAGGGGTGTAGGATTGAAAGTTGTAAAAAAAATTTCATATATAACTACACTAAATTATGCATGGCAAACAAGTTGTTGAGGCATAAAAATGTCCATAGTAAATCATATAAGATGAATGAATTAAGAATGAAGTATGATATGATGAATATTAAACTTCAAAAGATATGATTTAATAGTCTTATTTAGAACATAAAGAAAAATCTATGAATAAGATGAAAAGATCCATGAATACCATACTATCCTACTGATATTGATATGCACTTGACATAAAAATTTATTGGATTACGGAAATGAACCATGCTCATATAAATTCCTTGTCAACTGAGCACTGTTGTTTTATTTTCCAGAAAAATATAAAGGAATGTTTGGCATGATACTAACATGGTAGAAAATATGTGGATAAAGTTTTTGTCATGCATGTGATACCATGAGGATGGTATGATGGGTTGTTGCACAAATAGTACTATGTAGAGCAGTACATATGGTACCCGTATGATTACATGTGTTACATGATTGAAATATGATATATATATACCTTTTGTATAATATGACCATTGTAAAGGTATGCATAAAGACATTGGGTAGATGTCTGGCAGGGAAACTGACCTAGAGGTTACCCAGGAAAAGGAAAGTAAGATTGGTATAAGTAACTAGGGTTAATTGCATTTTGGCATACATACGATTATGATGAATATATATTGTTATGTGAACGAATATGTTGTGACCTTGCAGGCATATTAATGTGGAAAATATGCTAATTGATGTATTGTATGTAGAGAGACTACAAGAAGCAGGTGTTCGACAAGAACACAAAGGCTTGGAAGAATGAAAATAGAGAACATGCATTCTTCAGATAAAATAAATGATGAGTAATAGCTACTTTAGTAATATTAAGTAACAGATTATGATATTTATCATAGTTAAAATTTTTCATCTATAAATTCTCACAAATGGTTTGAAAACAATGTTTCAGGTAGCTATGGAGGGAGATGTGCTGGGAGCACTCCTTCAGACCGATGTATCTGTTATCACTTAGAACTAAATAAAATTTTTTTATGCATATAGTTGTTTGTCCTATTCCAATTACAAAGGTCTATGTCAAGTTGATTTCGTTTTATATGTCTTACTTAGGATTTGGAGTTTTAAAGTTTTTGATTTAAACTATACTCGAATCCTATTGGCTCTCCTCTACCATCATTGTTCCATAGTCATGTCTTATCTCATCCGAGTCACCGAGTCTTTTAGGGATTTCGCAGCGTAATCCTATTGGCCAGTTTCCAGCGCAATCATGGTTTAGCAATTTCGCAGCGCGTTATGATTAGGCCGTTTCGCAGCGCATCATTAGAATTTAAAACTAACAGCGCTGCGAAATCGTGGATTCGTGAATTTCGCAGCGAACCCTTCTCGAAATGTCAAGTCCGTAGGTGAGTCATCAGTTGTGTTCACTCATGTCAGTTTATGTACCTCTCGTATCACGTTTGAGCGCTCATTTGCCATTATTTCACCAATAGATCTGTTGATATGCACAGAAATATCATTCCCAATAGATTCTACCGTGCATAGACCTTTATGATAGTCGTAAGTGCTGCATGAGTGACCTGTCTGTTTGATTATGTATGGAAGTGTTTCAATGAAAAATTTTGAATTTCAAGCGAGGCTGATTTCAAGCAAGCCTGATTACAAGCGAGGCTGAATTAAAAAGAATTGAACCACAATTGCAACTGAAGCTGTTAGACTCTGTGTGTGTGAAGATTTTGAAAGGAAAATGGAGAGAAAAGAGCACAGATCCGGTAAATGCCAGAGGACTGAACCTGAGGGCTTGGATATAGCGTTGAGGGATGAAGGCGTGAAGAAAGCGTTCAAAGATGCCGGTTGCTGGAATTTTTGCAAGAAGCTACAAGGAGGACATGCGCAGGTAACCAAAGAATTTGTGCTAAACTTCACTGGTTTAAATTCAAAGATAGCTATGTTAGAAGTCCAAGTTTCTCCAAAAGCCATAGCTGTTGTGACAGAGATCCCAAGAGGACGGGAAGAATGGTTTAAAAATTTTAAGTTTGATATGAACCCTTGTAAAGAATTTTTAAAGGAGGCATATGTAAATGAAGACTTAACAAAAGCAGTGCCCATAAATTATGTCAAGGAACATTATGCTCTTCTTCTCACCTGCATTCAGAAATACTTGACCTGTGAAGGAAGGTACAATAAGGTCTATTCTTACCATTTCAAATTGCTTTTACATTTCACTGGGAAAGTTTCCATAGACATTCCTTTTTACCTATTTCGCAGTTTGAGTAAGATGTGTGACAAGGTGCAGTTAAGGAAAGAGGATTGTGAAACCTCTTTATTTCATCATGGTTTGATTAAGTTGCTAGTTTTAGATGGCCTCCAAAAGATAGGCAGAGACTGGAATTCGTTTATTTTCATGGCTAGATTCCAAAGCAAGACTGGCCTTACTCCACAACCAGCCAAAGAATTCACAATAGCTGAGCTCCAGAAAGAAGCAAGAGCTAAAAAGCAAATCAAGTCACAGCAAAGGAAACCAGTGAAGCCACTGATCATTCAAGAACAACCTCAGCAATCAACAAAGGAAAAAACTCAAGATAAGAAGACTGCACCTAAAACAAGCAGATCTGAAATAGTCTCAAGGGTAAGGACAAGAAGCCAAATAAATAAGGAAAAAGGTAAGGCCATAGCTGTTGAAGAGAGCCCAGTGTCTAAGGCAAGCTTGAAAGATCTATTACAGGCCATTGAATTCGAGCAATCTGAACCAGTCCATATTGATTTAACACAGTCATCACCAGAAGGTGCCAAGAAGTCTAAAGCCTCAAAAAGGCTTAAATTCGATGAGCCAGGTGAAGAATTTATTTTTAAACCCAGAAGACCTATTACAAGGAAGCAAGTAAAGGAAGCGCTGCCCAGAACAGAGGAGACCGAGAAGGTTAGGCAAAAGGGTACAAGCAGAACAGTCATCACATCTCAAGGAGATAATATAGCAGTCATAAAGAGCCAATTAGAAGCAGCTAAATATGAGATTGCCAAATTGAAGCAAGCAGTTAGAAAACATGCAGATGTGTATACAAATTATCGTAAAGCTCTGTGGAAAGGGACTGAAACCTTTCAAAATCAGTTGAATTCAGTAGTTGATGGCCATGCACAATTTCACACATGGACAGTACCAGCCATCAAAGAGGCCCAGTTCATTAGAAAAATAAATATGCAATTAAGAGCTGAGAATAAAGCTCTGAAGAAGAAGATTGAAGACCTGAAGGTACAACTGTACCAATTATCTACTAAATGAATTTTCTCTTCAAGAGAGGTTTTGTTCCAAATTTTTGTCAAATCTGCTTAGTCTTATTGTTTTTGAAGACATGTAAATCCCTGATATACATATGAAAACTCGGAGGAAGTTTTGGCAATCAAATGTTTTGGTGATAAAGGTCTCGGGTCCAAGACAAACTGTTTCAAATAATTCAGCAGTTTCGTAGCACGCTACGAAACTGCTACGAAACTGCTGTAGGTCATGATTTTAACGCAGACAGGCAGTTTGGTATTATGAGCGGGAATTTTGAAAGGGAGACACCTAAAGGATATACAAGATATCAGATGGAACTACAATAGCCGTTCAGATCAAGACAGGTGTACCTTAAAAAGGGTGGAATATTTTAACCCAAGTTAAATTTATGTTATAAAGCCACTTTATCACCGTTCAAAGGGTATTAAATGAGTTGCATACAAAGAACTTTTGCTTGCACCCATATCCATCGATGCAGCCTCCAACACATCAGGAACGTGGCAGTGTTCCATATTTTGGGTTATTAAAAGCTAAAGACATGCTGCTGTACATTTGAGAAATTTGAGGAAACTGGAACCGAGAAGCAAGGGACATCTCCCAACACTACTGAGCAGTTAAAGGATTTAGCGTTCAAGGTCGATATGGAGTATTAAACATCCAGCTCAGCCACATCAAAAAGGGGACCAGGTGTCAAAGAACAAGGAGAAGTCATTATGCATGGAAGATAGAGTTAGAGTCATAGTTACTTTAGAACTCTTTAAAACTCCAGTCAACACTTTATTGTATTTAATAGTTAGTTAAATAGCTGATAGGTGTCCTTAGAGGCAGTTATCGAATTGCCCTCATGCTGGAGGAGGAAGTTCGAAATAGTTAGAATAAGGATTCTATATATAGCTGAGACAACGATGTAATGAGGGTTGGAAAATTTTATAAGAGAGGACTGTTTTGGCTTATGTAAAGACAGAATTCAGTAATATAAGTTGGTTGTTTTTCTTCTCAGGATTCATGAGGGATTTCCATGTTTAGAATGTGTGATTTTATTCTTTCCTTAATGTCTTTTAAAGTTGCATATATGTATAATCACTCAGAATTCACTGATTGTGCTCTGACTTCCTGTATGCATGTATGAACTGTGGTTTTATATGAGTTGTGTTCTGAACATCTAAATGCTAAATGCCCTGACTTCTATGTAAAGGCAGTATCATTATTTACTGAAGTATGATTGAATCCATAGGCCCAATGGAAATTAGTTTAATATTTGTCCAACCTTCATATTTGTCAATGTTATTCCACAAGAGTTAGCCATCTTATTATTAGTCAAAATCAATAACCCTTTGAGAGAGCCCTCTCAGGCTATGGAGGCTAAGCCTTAGTCTAAAGATTGGTTTGAAATAGTTACTTGAAGTCTTCCTGGTTTGCAGCCTTCCAGGGCCTGATTTTGAGATAACATTTTGGTGCGTCTGCCGGGAGTCTGAAGATTACTCATTCCCGAAATTATGAAGTTGAACTTCTGAAGGTAGCAGGAGCTCAGAAAGGTTTTCGAGGCTGCATTCTACCTTGGTGACTCCATTCAATCTTAAAGTTTAAAAGGTGGCTTCGAAAGGAAGATATACAAGGAGTAATCCTGACCCAAACCCACCTAGTCCTGTGGATAATCCCAACATTATCTCAAGGAGCAAGCAAAGATTTTCTGATATACCAGGTACTTCAACCATTTCAAAATCTTTGTTTCCTGAATTCTCTAGAAGTCCTGAAGATAAAATTGTTGATGAAAAAATTCAAGAGGTATTGTTGAGGTGTGAAAATGAAGAAGAGCTTATTGGAATTATTTTAGATTTACAAAAAAGAGGCATTGATACTTCATCTTTAGTGTCACAAAAAGACAAGGAAGAGTTTTGGGAGGTTGTTACTTCGGAATTGCTATTAGAGGAAGAGGACTTAAATCAGCTCAAGGAACTTGATCCTTTTGAAGTTTTGCTCAAATCTAAAACTGGTTTACCTCTCCCAAATTGGAGTTCTTTTGTCAGTGGTTTACAAAGTCCAAACAACCCTTTTCGTACCAACACTTTATCTTCTGCCTCTGCTAGTCCAAATAGTCCTCAGACACTATCTCACACCAGTTCTGCTTCCACTGGTCATACAATACCTGTTGTCACTGCTCCTCCTTTCATTATGGCTATACCTGCTAGGTATGCTCCCCTGGCTCTTCCTGCTGTTTTACATGATCTTCCTAAAAAATATGCTGATAGGATTCCAACATGGGGAGGTGATGAAGACATTACAGCAGAGGAACATGTGGATAGGTTCAATGATTTTGTTGATAGGGAAGAAGTGGATGATGAAGATGTAAAACTAAGGTTGTTTGCTCAAACTTTCATTGGGGAAGTCAGAAAATGGTTTAAAGCCCTTAGAGCTGGAAGTATTCATAGTTGGGTAGAGTTTGAAGACAACTTTCTAAGGAAATGGGGAAACAGAACCAACCCCGTTCAAGCCCTTACTGAATATAACAATCTTAGGAGAGCCCCGGAGGAAACTGTTCAAAATTTTTCTAAGAGGTTTAACAAAGTATATAATTCTATTCCAGCTCATTTGAAACCTCCTGGAGCTTTGGCACAGTTGAGATATGCTGAATCATTTGATTCAGATTTTTCTCTTTTACTCAGAGAAAGGGAGTCTGCTTCTCTTGCTGACATGAAAAATGATGCAATTAAGGTAGAAGTGAATATGCTTGCTGCTAAGAAATCAAAGATGGCAAAGTCTAAGTTGAAGGATGAAGAGAAGCCTTCCACATCTGCTCAAGAAGACAGGTTTGAAACAATGATGAAAACCATGGAGAAATTGATGGACAGATTAGCTCTTGGGAATGCTTCTGCTCCTCCAGCACAACAAGAACCTCAATTTAGGAACCCTCAGTTTAGAAGACCTCAAAATCAGCAAAGGCCAAGAGACAACCGAAATCAGCAGGCAGAACCTCCAGTGAGACCTCCTTTCCAGCAAAATTTTGTAGATGAAGAGGATGAACCTGAAGTCCCTGAGGAATCAATTCATTGTTTTGATGAAGAAGGGTCAGGAATTTTCTTGACCAAGGAAGAACATGATGAGTCCAGCATGATAAAATCAGAATAAGAGCCTTTGGATTTTTTAAAGGGCTATCAGCATGCTATTTTTGAGATGCAAAAGCAGTATAATCTTAGGAATATAGATGTTCCTATTACAGCAAACAAAGCACAGTTCAAGAAGAATACCCACAAGGCAAGCAAATGATTCTGTGATTATTTATTTCTTAGAAAATAACATATTATCAAGGTTTGGTTGCCCAATCAAGATCATTACAGATAATGCTCAGGCTTTCAAGTCAAAAAGAATGATTAATGTTTGTCATCAGTATCACATTTCCCTTGGACATTCCACTGCTTATTATCCACAGGGAAATGTTTTAGCTGAAAGTTGAAACAAGAGTCTTGTGAGAATCATAAAGAAGCTGCTGCAAGAGAATAAAAAGGCTTGGCATTTGAAACTGAAATATGCCTTGTGGGCTGATCGAATTTGCACAAAGAGGTCCATTGGAACATCACCATATGAGCTTGTATATGGAGCAGAGGCTATATTCCCAACATCTCTCGGGGTACCAGTAATGAAGCTGATTCAAGGATTAGAAGAGGAACCAAATGCTGTACAACGCAGAATTAATCAGCTAATAGCTTTGCAGGAGAAAAGAAATGAGGTGTTTGACAGTCATCAACAAAGCCAGAACAGGATCAAGAGAGAATTTGACAAAAAGATCAAAGAGGTTACATTCCAGATTCATGATAAAGTCCTGAAATGGGAAGCTAGAATTGAAGAGAAAGGTAAACATGGTAAATTCGAAAATTTGTGGAAAGGGCCATATCAAATTTCTGCTTTCCATGGGAATAACACCTACATTCTGCAGGAGATTGATGGAACACCATATGCTGGAGGACCTGTTAACGGCAGGTTCTTAAAGCATTACAATTGATTGAATCTCGGCCAAGTGTCTCACAAACATTGTATATAACTGTTTTATTAGTCTTTCTTGTTAAAAATAAATGACAAGCTGAACATAAAGCTTAAGCCCGAGGTGAAGGCCCACAAAGCTAGAAAGGAATGCTTGTCAACTCCGTTTATGTTTTCAGAAATTGGACAAAGCACTGGATCTACGAGTTCTTAGTGTACTACAGGAGCACACTATCCCAAGTGGAGCCACTGTTATCACTTAGAACTAAATAATTTTTTTTTATGCATATAGTTGTTTGTCCTAGTCCAATTACAAAGGTCTGTGTCAAGTTGATTTCGTTTTATATGTCTTACTTAGGATTTGGAGTTTTAAAGTTTTTGATTTAAACTATACTCGAATCCTATTGGCTCTCCTCTACCATCATTGTTCCATAGTCATGTCTTGTCTCATCCGAGTCACCGAGTCTTTTAGGGATTTCGCAGCGTAATCCTATTGGCCAGTTTCGCAGCGCAATCATGGTTTAGCAATTTCGCAGCGCGTTATGATTAGGCCGTTTCGCAGCGCATCATTAGAATTTAAAACTAACAGCGCTGCGAAATCGTGGATTCCTGCATTTCGCAGCGAACCCTTCCCGAAATGTCAAGTTCGTAGGTGAGTCATCAGTTGTGTCCACTCATGTCAGTTTATGTACCTCTCGTATCACGTTTGAGCGCTCATTTGCCACTATTTCACCAATAGATCTGTTGATATGCACAGAAATATCATTCCCAATAGATTCTACCGTGCATAGACCTTTATGATAGTCGTAAGTGCTGCATGAGTGACCTGTCTGTTTGATTATGTATGGAAGTGTTTCAATGCAAAATTTTGAATTTCAAGGAAGGCTGATTTCAAGCGAGCCTGATTACAAGCGAGGCTGAAATAAAAAGAATTGAACCACCATTGCAACTGAAGCTGTTAGACTCTGTGTGTGTGAAGATTTTGAAAGGAAAATGGAGAGAAAAGAGCACAGATCTCGTAAATTCCAGAGGACTGAACCTGAGGGCTTGGATATAGCATTGAGGGATGAAGGCGTGAAGAAAGCGTTCAAAGATGTCGGCTGCTGGAACTTTTGCAAGAAGCTACAAGGAGGACATGCGCAGGTAACCAAAGAACTTGCGCTAAACTTCACTGGTTTAAATTCAAAGATAGATATGTTAGAAGTCCAAGTTTCTCCAGAAGCCATAGCTGCTGTGACAGAGATCCCAAGAGGACGGGAAGAATGGTTTAAAAATTTTAAGTTTGATATGAACCCTTGTAAAGAATTTTTAAAGGAGGCATATGTAAATGAAGACTTAACAAAAGAAGTGCCCAGAAATTATGTCAAGGAACATTATGCTCTTCTTCTCACCTGCATTCAGAAATAGTTGACCTGTGAAGGAAGGTACAATAAGGTCTATTCTTACCATTTCAAATTGCTTTTACATTTCACTGGGAAAGTTTCCATAGACATTCCTTTTTACCTATTTCACAATTTGAGTAAGATGTGTGACAAGGTGCAGTTAAGGAAAGAGGACTGTGAAACCTCTTTATTTCATCATGGTTTGATTAAGTTGCTAGTTTTAGATGGCTTCCAAAAGATAGGCAGAGATTGGAATTCGTTTATTTTCATGGCTAGATTCCAAAGCAAGACTGGCCTTACTCCACAACCAGCCAAAGAATTCACAATAGCTGAGCTCCAGAAAGAAGCAAGAGCTAAAAGGCAAATCAAGTCACAGCAAAGGAAACCAGTGAAGCCACTGATCATTCAAGAACAACCTCAACAATCAACAAAGGAAAAAACTCAAGATAAGAAGACTGCACCTAAAACAAGCAGATCTGAAACAGTCTCAAGGGTAAGGACAAGAAGCCAAATAAATAAGGAAAAAGGTAAGGCCATAGCTGTTGAAGAGAGTCTAGTGTCTAAGGCAAGCTTGAAAGATCTATTACAGGCCATTGAATTTGAGCAATCTGAACCAGTCCATATTGATTTAACACAGTCATCACCAGAAGGTGCCAAGAAGTCTAAAGCCTCAAAATGGCTTAAATTCGATGAGCCAGGTGAAGAATTTATTTTTAAACCCAGAAGACCTATTACAAGGAAGCAAGTAAAGGAAGCGCTGCCCAGAACGGAGGAGACCGAGAAGGTTAGGAAAAAGGGTACAAGCAGAACAGTCATCACATCTCAAGGAGATAATATAGCAGTCATAAAGAGCCAATTAGAAGCAGTTGAATATGAGATTGCCAAATTGAAGCAAGCAGTTAGAAAACATGCAGATGTGTATACAAATTATCGTAAAGCTCTGTGGAAAGGGACTGAAACCTTTCAAAATCAGTTGAATTCAGTAGTTGATGGCCATGCACAATTTCACACATGGACAGTACCAGCCATCAAAGAGGCCCAGTTCATTAGAAAAATAAATATGCAATTAAGAGCTGAGAATAAAGCTCTGAAGAAGAAGATTGAAGACCTGAAGGTACAACTGTACCAATTATCTACTAAATGAATTTTCTCTTCAAGAGAGGTTTTGTTCCAAATTTTTGTCAAATCTGCTTAGTCTTATTGTTTTTGAAGACATGTAAATCCCTGCTATACATATGAAAACTCGGAGGAAGTTTTTGGCAATCAAATGTTTTGGTGATAAAGGTCTCGGGTCCAAGACAAACTGTTTCAAATAATTCAGCAGTTTTGTAGCGCGCTACGAAACTGCTGTAGGTGATGATTTTAACGCAGACAGGCAATTTGGTATTATGAGTGGGAATTTTGAAAGGGAGACACCTAAAGGATATACAAGATATCAGATGGAACTACAATAGCCGTTCAGATCAAGACAGGTGTACCTTAAAAAGGGTGGAATATTTTAACCCAAGTTAAATTTCTGTTATAAAGCCACTTTATCACCGTTCAAAGGGTATTAAATGAGTTGCATACAAAGAACTTTTGCTTGCACCCATATCCAGCGATGCAGCCTCCAACACATCAGGAACGTGGCAGTGTTACATATTTTGGGTTATTAAAAGCTAAAGACATGCTGCTGTACATTTGAGAAATTTGAGGAAACGGGAACCGAGAAGCAAGGGACATCTCACAACGCTACTGAGCAGTTAAAGGATTTAGCGTTCAAGGTCGATATGGAGTATTAAACATCCAGCGCAGCCACATCAAAAAGGGGACCAGGTGTCAAAGAACAAGGAGAAGTCATTATGCATGGAAGATAGAGTTAGAGTCATAGTTACTTTAGAACTCTTTAAAACTCCAGTCAGCACTTTATTGTATTTAATAGTTAGTTAAATAGTTGATAGGTGTCCTTAGAGGTAGTTATCGAATTCCCCTCATGCTGGAGGAGGAAGTTCAAAATAGTTAGAATAAGGATTCTATATATAGCTGAGTCAGCGATGTAATGAGGGTTGGAAAATTTTATAAGAGAGGACTGTTTTGGCTTATGTAAAGACAGAATTCAGTAATATAAGTTGGCTGTTTTTCTTCTCAGGATTCATGAGGTATTTCCATGTTTAGAATGTGTGATTTTATTCTTTCCTTAATGTCTTTTACAGTTGCATATATGTATAATCACTCAGAATTCACTGATTGTGCTCTGACTTCCTGTATGCATGTATGAACTGTGGTTTTATATGAGTTGTGTTCTGAACATCTAAATGCTAAATGCCCTGACTTCTATGTAAAGGCAGTATCATTATTTACTGAAGTATGATTGACTCCACAGGCCCAATGGAAATTAGTTTAATATTTGTCCAACCTTCATTTTTGTCAATGTTATTCCACAAGAGTTAGCCATCTTATTATTAGTCAAAATTAATAACCGTTTGAGAGAGCCCTCTCAGGCTAGGGAGGCTAAGCCTTAGTCTAAATATTGGTTTGAAATAGTTACTTGAAGTCTTCCTAGTTTGCAGCCTTCCAGGGCTTGATTTTGAGATAACAGTATCTATGGAAGGAAATGTGCTAGGAGCACTCCTTCAGACCGATGTACATCAGGAAATAATTGCATTAGATGGTAGAGCCATGAGAGCTGTTGATTCATAAATTAGCTACCTGTGAACGAGGACATCATGGAATTATACACTGAGCATGGTGTAAAATTTAAGGGGGGGAGTATGTAATACCCCTCCCCTGTGTGCTAAATTATTGTAAACCTAAGTTGAGTTAAAGTTATGTGTGATATCCTCCGTTGTGTGTGAAATGATTGTAAACCTAAGCTGAGGAAGGCTAGGTGTGATACCCTCCTTTGTGGGTTAAAATATTCTAAACCTAAGCTGAGGAAAGCTATGTGGTATGTAACATGAAAATAAAATGTGTTATTAAATAAATTAATAAAATAAATCACTTGGAGGGTGGAGCACCAAGCGAGAGGAGATTTGTGCCAAATCCCATTAAGGAATGGGATAGAGATGAATCTTTCATGATAAAGCTTCTAGATGTGATTCTAGATAAGCTTGGATATATTGGTGATCCATGAGATGGATTGAAGATAAAGATCCGTCACACATAAAATCTTTGTGGGAGATAAAGGCAAGCTTTACGAGGAAAAGCCTCATGGGAGATAAAGATGAGCTTTTCTAAAAAAGACCTAGGAAAATAGAAAAATCCATAAAAGTGGGACGTCGCTAATGGAAACTAAATCATGAAAGAGGGTATTAAATACCCAGTGCATCGAACAATTGAGGACACTTGATCCTTGGCAAGAACTTTGGGTTGGGTGGAATAAAAGGTGATATATAGTTGCGTGGTGGTGCTCCTCCATCCAAGTGATTGTTTTAGATGAAGTCACAGAATTGAAATGTTTTGTATGTTGTTTCTTACTCTCTCTCTCTCTCTTATAGTTCCAGTTTGTTTATGAGAAGATTTCTCAAGTTTCTTCACCATGAGCATGTTGAGTGAAATACATATGCTTATGTATTAATAGATTTAATGGCATTTCCCTCTATTCTTATGAGATTGACCTGCATGGTATGGGTTTTATGTTAATCCTTACTTGTTATGGGATTAAATAATTTAGCTCAGATATGCTGATGGTTGAATTTATCTCTATCACGGGAATGGCGGATTTTCTTATGCATGTTGCATTTCAGTGTGAAGTTGAATTTAGAAGCACATTCAATGGGCAAAAATTCAGGTACCTATTCATGGTAGAGTTTTCATGTGACAAATTATTTATAAATAGATTACCTTTGTTAATGTTTTTATCTAACTTTGTTTATGAGGAGAGAATATAAATTATATACTTGATCATCTTGCATTTAATAAAATATAATATGCTTATAATTTCCTTAATTTATAATTTCTTATGAAAGCAGAACAATTGCGGAAATAATGTTTCTTATTATATGACCAATGGCTCAAATATTTGTGTCTTCATGTCAATAAGAATGTCTCCACTTAGGCTAATTCTAGCTAGTTATGCATTTGCATGAAATGTTGGGCAATAACATATTGACTAGGTGTACATGACTATGATCATGATGTACAACCATGATAGCTACCATAAACTTAAATTATATCCATAATTCTTGCAAGAGTTATTTAAGAGTTTTGATGGTTTCATGTCATGATTCGTCTCCCTTTCTCCAAATTGAGATTAAGCTTAAGGGTAGATCTAAAGAGTGCGAAATATGGTTCATTATCTTGCTGGTATTTAGTAGCTAAGATTTTGAGTATAGTTTCCTAGATCATTATTGTGCATGAAATGATAGGTTAACTCCATGTGCGAGTCCATTTATTGTAATTTAACTATAAATAAAAGAAATTTTAAATTAATGGAGCTTATTAGCTATTTTTTGGGGTAGGTCAAAAGGGGTACATAACATAGCGAGACAATAAATATGAGAGAGGTTATATCTTGAACTTGGTTTTCGCAACAAGGGTATCATATTTCCAATCTTTATTTGTAGACTTCTTTTCCATGCTTTATGGGCAACATTTTTATGTTGTTATATTGCTAGGGTAAGAATGAGGGTTGTATTATAATTATGCTCTTTTACCACATTATAGTTTCATACAAGTATGATTGTATTTTGTGATGTTTCTTACAGGTTTTCTTCATTTGGTTCAAACCGAAGTTCTTCATACAAATCTCGGGTAACCATTCAAACTTTAATCCTCTTTTGGTTGAATAATTTTCTCGAGGTATGCCACTATTATTTTTGTAGTCACTTATTAATTCCATCATGGGAAATTACCCATTACCTGTTATGATTAGGCTAAATTAATAATCACGCAATCCTCAACTATAGAGTTATACAATTACATCCTTTGATTTCATAATTCAATCTAGTGCTCACCACTTCATTGAAATATTTTGCTGATTTGTACTAGATTTTCTTTCAAACTATAGTTTCAGTGCTATAATATGATTTTACCAATCTTGGCTATGCTATCAATGCTAGCCCCTTTTCACCAAATTACATTAAACATCCTTTTCATTAAGATCTTCATAAGCCTATCTTTCATGTGCTTCACTCTTTATAGAATTTTCATATGCTGATAGGTTAACCTAATGCACCCTTAGAAAAAATTTGGAGGATGACCCATCGCTTCATTTGAGTGATTCAATGAATTGTTCTCTTTCCCATGACAATATCCTATTCCCTTAAGTCTTAGCATCATATGCTTGAGGACCAAATATTAAGGAATTATCACATCC
Organism: Pinus tabuliformis; assembly: GCA_031772625.1. Taxonomy (NCBI): domain Eukaryota; kingdom Viridiplantae; phylum Streptophyta; class Pinopsida; order Pinales; family Pinaceae; genus Pinus; species Pinus tabuliformis. Next base: position 842,439,296 of record CM062811.1, read on the forward strand.
CAATTGATCATACCTTCCTAAACAAATAAAATTACCTGAAGGTGCTACTTTGCTGTTAACGGACAATGTTGAAACAATTCTCGTTCCCCAGCTCCATCTTGTGAGACCTCAAATACACTGCACCATTTCGCAACAACTTGGGGTTAAAACTTCTATTATATTGTTGGTGTCGTGAAAATTCTTTACCTCCTAGCCCCCATCGACAAAGGGACCACAATAGCCAAAAACTTTCTCCAAACTTTGTTTCTCGAGTGTGATGAATTAGCACTATTGCATGTACCCCCACATGTTGGCTCCAATAGTGGTGGAACCACCAACCTCACCTTCTCTTTTGATCTTTTCCATTTTTCGTGGTTTCTCCACCTGTTTGGGAATTATAATAAAACGAGAAAAGATCAGCAAACATGAACCCCTTTGCATAAAATTCAAAGACTTCCACATCATCTAGTGATGTCACAATTACCATATGTCCATTTCTGAGTGGTGGCATGTGTGAACTTAATGTGGCCCACTTGACCAGCTAAAAACTCCAAATCAACATGTCACATGTCAGTTTCCTACATGCCACATCAACACTATGTCGATGTCACTACCATGATAGCTACAACATCATTTCACTAGGATAATGCCATTTGTCTTCCTATCATTGGTTCACGTTGTGAATGTGTGGCCAATAAGAGAATTCTGTGCTATGAACTTTTTCAATCACCTTCTATAGAAGATGGGTCGCAGGAACCTATTTTATATGACAATTTCCTTAGTTCATTTTCTACCTTCTTTGGAGGTTTTGTTTTAGTGAATGTCTCCACTCTCTGCTCCACAATTTGTGGTTGCTCCACAACTTCTCGAGGTTCCTCTTTTGGAGCTAAAATCTCATCTTTTGGTGGGATCTAAAGCTCCCTATCAAGAGAGCACCACATAGCTTTCTCCTCAAAAAAAATTACATCCCTTCGCACAATTATCATTATGAGTGATGGAAAGTTGGTTGTGGGAAGCTTCTGTGTAACCCACAAATGCCCCCAATTCTGCGGTTGACTAATCACTAATTCTTTGGAGATATGGCAGTAAACAGAGGCTCCAAAAATCTTAAAGTGCGACACATCCAAATTTCTTCCCAACAAAGACTCTTTGGGTGTAATGATGCCAAGAATCCAATGAGGACTTCAGTTCTGAAACATATTGTTGTATTACATTCCTCAACCCTTAAATGTAGAGGTAGGCCCTAGTTGTGCAATATCACCCTCGTTGCTCCAAAAATGCTATGGTTCTTTCTCTCAACCACCCCATTCTCATGTGGGTTGTGGGGTGTTATCAACTCCCGTTGAATGCCTTATTTCACACATAAATTTTTAAATTCATTCAACACATACTCACCTCCATAATTGCTCGTGAGAGCCTTCACCTTCTTACTAGTTTCTTTCTCAACCAGTGCCTTGAATTCTAGAAACTTGGAGAATGTCTCATCTTTCTTCTGCATGAAGAGATCCAACACTTATGTGAGAAGTCATCAATAAAAAGAACAAAATATTTTTGTCTGACAGTGGAGGCTATCGAGAAAGCTCCACAGGCATAAGAGAGGAGCCTTTGTTGGACTGTACGTGCTTTGTTGTCTTGATCATGGAATGCGGATTTTATGTAATTCCCCAAGGTACATCCTTTACATACATCATGTTGCTCAAGTGCTCCTTTAGGGAGGCTAGTCGCTATTTGTTGTATAATGTTCAAGGTGCCATGATGCAAATGGCCAATTATTATGTGCTAAAGTTCACCTACATCGCGGCCCTCCACTTTCTCTTCCTTAATGCTTAATGCAAAGCAATCTTCCAAATCTAACTTATATAGATTCTTCAAACAAAACGCAATATTCTTCACATATCCCGTGGCTATGTGTCTTAGGAATTTTTTTCCTTTGTTGAAGATCATGTCATAACAACGTTCTTCCAAAACTGCAACAGAGATGAGATTTTTCTTTAGGCCTAGAACAAAGAAAACATCCATGAGCCTGAGAGGGGAGCCTGACTCCCTCTGAAAGGTGACTGTACCAATACTGGTCATGTTGTACCTTCCATCATCCCCTAGCTCAATGTGCATCTGGAGATCTTTCTCCTCTAGGTCACTGAAAAAATCTCTACACTGTATCGCATGGAACAATGCACCTAAGTCGAAATACCACACACTCCACATCATTGTGTTGGAAATGCATGTGATAAGGGTAAAGTTAAGGTCAAACTATGAAGTCAAGGCTTCATCCACTGCTCCTCCTAAGGTATTCTTGCTTTCCTTTTTTTGTGGTCACTTCATGGCATAGTTCCCTTATTCATGACAATGGAAGCATTTAATTTTTGACAAATATTTCTTCTTCCCCCTTGGTTGGATTTAGGTTTAGTTTGAGATTTATTTCCTTTTCCCTTCTTTCCCTTTCCAACCAATGCAAATTTTTCTTCATCCTTGCCCTTGGATGAGGTCCCATCTATGGTATTTTTCCTTATTTCCTCCTGTACTAAATCGTACCATAAGTGTTCCCAATTCGGTAGTTTCTCCCTCCCATTCACTTAATCTTGATAGCTATGCCAACTCTTGGAAGGCTCATAAGGGGTATGCTTATCAAGTGATCCTTTGAAATAGTAACACCAACTCTTGCAAGCTCATCACGAACTTGTGTGAACCTCCTCAGATATTGCAGGATACAGTCACTCTTCTACATCTTGATGTTTCAAAATTTATCCTTGAGCACCAAATTTTTATGGTCACTACTAGTCTAAAACAAATTTGTCAGTGCCTACCACATTTCATAAGGATTTTCTTTCCCATGGATATTGTTGACAATGTGGTCCCGTACTCCCTCCGAAATTATTATCCACACCTTGGCTACAACTTTCTTCCACTAAGCAAGGTTTTTGGCATCAGATTTTGCTGGTTTTGTAACATCTCTCTTGATGTATTATAGCAATACATTGTCATCAAATACCTCCTCCATGTGATCCTTCCAATCAATGAAATTAGAGTTTCCTTCCAAGGCATACTATAGCCTCAACCCATTGAAGGTCATATTCTCAGCTCTTAAGAGTCTTGCTACACTGAATTGCAAGTTAAAACCTCCTGAGAAACAAATTTGAAATTCCTTCTCTAATGTGTATCCTGCTATGATATGATGTAGAAATTATGGCATAGATTTGCAACTTCTCATGAAGTTTTTTCAAAACAAACCAACTCTACTACTCTATGAAAGTTAATTCAAAATTTAGAACAAAAAATTTAGGCATGTAATAAGAAAGAAAACATATGCACACAATATTTTTCTTGGGGAAAGAAATCTACTAAAAACTCCAATTCCTTGATGAATATAGATGTATTAAAATTTCTTTACTCAACCGTGCACAACCTATAAGTGAATAACCTATCTCTTTGGTCACTAAGAAGCCCAAACCCAAAATTCGTCAATTTTTTCCTCTACTTGAGCCCTTATTTCCTTGTACAATTCCTTAAGAAATAAGGCCCCTATTATTTAGGATTTTTTCCAAAATGGATTGCAAAATTCCTAAGGTCATCATGCAATACCTATATGCTCAAGACTAGTCTACAACTAATGTTACATTGCCTTGGAATCTCCACCATAGTCGGGGAACTTGAATTCTTTGCATGCACCAGCTATTTTAGGTTGATTGATTAGTTAACTAGATGATCACTGCATTTGACTGAAGTCCCATTGCACTACTAGCCTTCCACTAGTTCCTCCAACAATTAGAACTAGTTTAACTCAAAACAATTTCAGATAATTGACTTTTATTACTATAAATTAGCAATCACACATGCTTAACTGAACTTTAACTCCTCCACCTCGAATTTATTGAGTAAAATGTGTTGGCATTATGATGCATGTGTTGTACTTGATGGCAACCCACTCGTAGAAGAACAAGTCACTTATATATAACTAGATGAATCTACAGAAGAGATATCAGATGTGACAGAATACATGGGATGTAGGACAACTCAAAGGAATCAGATGACAGTTTTCAGTATGACAAGTTAGCTTTGCCATCAAGTCCAAAGGGGGATATTGTTGGCATTATGATACAAGTGTTGTCCTTGATGGCAACTCACACAGATGACAGATCATAGTGCAATAGGTTAGTAGCAAAGAGTTGATGATCAGACTACAGAGTATATACACAGGTTCACTATATACCAAGTCGTGTACATACGCAAGTTATATGCAGGTTAACTATGTACCAAGTCGCATATATACGCAGGTTCACTATATACCAAGTAGGGTATACACGCAAGTTCACTATATACAAAGGCACATATACATGTGGGATTGCTGATCAAAAGTCGTGCATGCGTATGCATGCACTTTCATGCACGGAAAAGCGTGTACATGTGGGAAAGCTTATTTTTGGGCCCGTGGTATTTAGACCTATGGTTTTGGTCCTTGGTATTGTGGACCCGAAGTGTTGAACCCAGGTATTGGGTCCCTAGTATTGGTTCTAAATGGTTTTGGACCATGGTATTGAGTAAGGCCTAAGACTATAAAAGGAGAAGAAGATCATTAGGCAAAGGCAATTTTGAGAAGTGATGAATATCTGATGAAGTGTGAGATCTAGTATGCTGGTTATGGGTTTGTGATGTTGTGATTGATCTGAACCAAGGATGCACCCATGTGAATGATGATGAACGATGGATCGATATCTTAAGGCTTGGAATGCTTTATCATTATATGGTTTGATTATGGATAGACTAGATCTGAATTATTGACGCATGTTTTATTGTATGAATGTTATGATCTGGGTATGACTGATGTCTAGAACAGCTGCAAAGTTATGAGTAAATATTTGCAGATCTGTACACGGGTTGGCTTTGGTGAAAGCGCGTATGTACGCTGGTTTGATTCATCATAGTAGCGTATACATATGAGACATGATATTTGAAGTTGCAGTTGGATCTGGTTATTCTTGCAGAGTTCTGTTGTCTATTTTGTGTTCTGATGATTGGGTTGTTGACAGGGTTTTAGTGTTTCAGTATTGGGTGATTTAGAGATTGATGATGCAGGTGTAGTTGATGGGTGTTTTGCAGTGGTGATTGATTTTGTGCTTCAATGTTGTTGATGGGTCTAGTATGAAAATTGGATGAAACGTGGCCTTCAGATTATGATGTTGTGCTACAGGAGTATCTAGTCTGAAAATTTATGAAACGTGGTACCTGGAGGAAAAAAGAGAAGGTTGTAGCCTTCTTTAGGTTGGCACCTACGTACTGGTACATCAGCTAGTACAAGAGCTAAGGGGGTGGTAGCTCCCTTCCAATAGCAACAGGAAAACAAGTGAAGGTTGGAGCATTCAGTAGGCTGGCACTGTTACACTAAAAAATGTCACCATGGCTATTTACAGTCGGTATGGCTCAATCAACAGTCATACTACCCTTTTGAGCAAGTCTTATGCCTCTGCTATTCATGTCAAAATCCAAGAAAGAGAGAAAGTCCTTATAAAATATGTTTATCTCTGGGTACGCAGGTTCTCTCAAGCCTTGCCTGCGGGTACGCACCTTTTGTTCACAAGGTCTGCGTCCAAGGACGCTCTGTATCTAAAGGGGCAGGTGCGTCCCTCTGAAAAGGTTAAAATGCGCGAGTTTCATCTTCAAAAACTTACTTGTGGTCACTTCTAGAGCTTTCTAGAAGGTTCTTGGATGAATATTGAGCGCCTCCAGATGGTTCATGCACTCCTATCAAAGAGGAACTTATCCCATCAATAAGGGAGTGATCCCATCCAAAGAGGGGACTATCCCATTGATGGTGGACCTGATTAACTTCCTCTTGAGCACTATAAAAAGAGGCATTGAGCCAGAAGGAAGAAGGTTGAAAGCTATAGATTTCTAAGGGTAAATGCTGCAGGAATTAGGACTCCCATTTAGAAGCTTGTGAGGAGAGATTGTCACCCTTACTTGTTCTATTTGGAAGTGGGTGAGCTTTGTCAAAGTAGAGGAAGACTCTTGTGGACCCTGGAAGGAGCTTGCACAACACCAAGGCTCAGGTTGTAATGGTTCCTTTTGATTACCTTTAATGCAAATTGGTCCATTCTTCTCAATAGCTTGTTGTTAATGGGTTATTTCATGTACTCCTTGGTCTATATGTTGAATATGCTTTGTTTTATGTTATAATCAGGTGCTATTTAATTGTTTGACTGTTGGTGATTGCAGGTTTTGGAGAACGGGAGGAGCTCATCCGGATCAACAAAGCTTGGACTTCTACAACAGCGTTTGGACAGAGGTAAGAACGAAACACTTGATTTCTCATATCATAATGTATGTTTAGAGAAGGATAGCTCCAGTTTGTTTTGTTTGTCATTAGAATGTCTTAGACTTTTAGGAAGGTCAGCTGTGTCCGCACCCTTGACTGATTCCGTGTGACAAATTGGCGACTCCACTGGGGATAGTTTCCATTAATGAAAAGAGTCCTTTCTTTTGTTTGAACTTTGCTTTGAGAAAATTGGTTTATTTTTCTGGTTTTGGCTCTGTGATCTTGTCTCTGGGTGGGTTAGCTTAGGATTAGTTTTATTTTTGGTTTTCTTGAGTTTTTCAGTAGGACGCACCCTCTGAGTGCTGCACAGTGCGTCCCTGGACGCACTTTTGCTGTGTGCACAGAGCGGGCCCGCACCTGTGCTAACGGGTTGCCTGCGTCCCCTGCCAAAATTTAAGAAAATTCCATTTTTTGCCTTTTTTTCTCTTAGTTTTTGTTTTTTCTTAGTTTTTTCTGCCCAGATTCATCAGTCCCTTGTCCAGAATCTTCACCTGAACTGGTTTCATTAGTATTAAGTGTTTTAGTGGATTTCGTCGAAGTGTAAGCCCTAGGGTTTGATTTTGAGTAGGTCTTGTAGTGACTTTAGCGGTAGGAATTGTCAAGCCTTAGATATCTCTGGTTTTGTCAGCTTTCTAAGAAGTCAGACCTATTCTAAAAGTCTACCTATAGAAGTAACTTACCATCAAGTTGTCTTTTGGGCCATTTTCGAAGTGCTTGTTATTTAAGTCTTGAATTCCATTTTACGAAAAGAACAAAAAGATTTGAGTTTTGTTTTGGCTAGTCTTTTGATTCTGCATTAGCTAGCCCTTGATTTGTTTTTGATCAAGTAAAACATCCTAGAATCGCCTTTATGAGCTTTTGCCTTGTTAGGTTTACTTAGAGTAATCTCTCTTTTGGTTTGCTTGTGAGTCAAAATTTCATAGTTTTATAGCTTTTGGGATTGTTTTTTGTTAAAGGTAGGTTTACATGCTTTATTGAAAATAGAAAATACAAAAATATCTCCTTTGAATAGTTTTGTTTCAAGTAGCTTTAAAAGTTTTTGAAAGAAAAAGAGCTTTTCGTGCAAGTAAAGAGTGGTTATGTTTGTGTGCTCAAAAAGAAAAAGAGAATTGTTTCTTTGATTGTCTTTTCTAAGGAAGTTGTTTTCTTTAAAAATTGCATTCTCTCAACTCTCTTAGTTAAAGATTTTCATTGAAAAAGCAAAAGTAATATAGATCATCTTAGGTGCATTTTTGTAGTGGTTGGAGTCGAGTCTGCACACCATTGGTTTCACTTCCATCACCTTGTGACTTTAAAGAACAACCTTAAAAGTAACACTTAAAGTAAAATTGAACTAGTAACTTTTATTTTCTAGGGCTCTGAAGCACCAACTTAGCTTAGGCTAGTGTCTTGGAGTAGGTGAGTACTTAACTCTCCAAGGCAGTAAAACAAACAAGTAGTCGATCTTGTGATAGAATCAAATCCAATTGTTACATTTACACTCTGGGAAAGCTCCTCTTAAAGGAGAAGCACGAGCTCGTGTCCGAACCAGTGAGGGGATCATTCCCCCCTCGTTGGGAACGACGCCAGGCAGTACATATTACAAACGGTAAACCTCGGATTAACCATTGTCGAGGAGGCAGGGGTCACTTATCGGTAAACCTTGGATTACTGTCAACGAGCCGGTAAGGGGATTAAGCTTGCTACTCTGCCCTTGCGTGCTGTCGGAGTTTAGACTGTTCCCCCAGGTGTACTTGTGGCCGTTGGTAACCTTAGTGACCATAATCTCTAGGATTCTACCCAAGGTGACGGTGGAGGGAAGGTCCCACTGTACCTGGAGCAGACGTCGGCTATACTCACTTGGATTTTCTGGGGGGTTCACTTCACTCGAGACGGTTAAAGTGGAGGAACTTGGTCCAGTCTATTCATTAAGCAGGTTGTCGGCGTAACTGTTCCACCCGCCATTTCTGTACTGAATCCTGCGAGGTTGGACCTAATCACCAACTAGCGCTTTTGGTCCGGAAGATACTGTTTGTGTTTGGTTTGACGCCCTAGATTCTTTAGGCGTATGATTCAACTTTGTTTGGTTCTTTAGAGGCTTTAGGTGGTTTGATTTGAAATTTTATTTTGTTTTCGTGTGTAGTAGTTAAAAGTTTTTAGCTGTGGCGGAATTACCGAGACAGTCCCGTAGAATTCGGGGCCAGTCTCCTGAAGTTGTTTCTGTGGCCGAATTGTTGAGAAGATCCCGTAGACTTAGAGGTGAACCTCCTCGAGACGACCCCAGTAATTTAGAAGGTTTAAAGGTACTTGTAACTCCTCCTAGTGGCAATAGAGTAGGTTCACCTGAAGAAGGAGAATCTTCCTTGGTAGTCCATCCAGATTACCAAAGTTTAGAGACAGGTTATAATCTCGAAGCTGTTACAGTTTCTGAACTTGTTGGTAGTTTTTCGTCTGCTAGCGATACAGGCGAAGAACCAGAAATAACCGAACCTGTTACTCCAACTCCTAGTGTTCCTGATTCACCGAGAATAGAAAGAATTATTACCGAAAATCTTCTTGTTGGTTTGATTGCTATAGAAGAACTTGTTCCAGAGGAAGAAATAGGCGTCTCTGATCCTGAATATCAAATTACCCTTGATCTAAGGGAGCGTGAATCCATCTTTTACAGTCCTCCTAGAAGTACTACTTGGTACTTTTCGTTAACCAATTATTTAGACAACTTTGGTTTTTCCACACCTTGAACTCCTTTTCCACCTGGAGGAATTCATACTCCTGTAAATATGTCTGGTCAGTCATCTGTGTTTACACAAAGTCCTGAATCTTTTTTACATGGCGGTCCTTCTGTTCCTACTGGGTATCAATCTCTTTCTGGTACCTTTGCGGGAGCATCTCCTCAACCCATTGATCACGGGTTATTAGTTGGAAACAGTGGTAATGTACCATTGAGTGTAGGAGACATTTACATGATGTCAGGATCAGTTCCCGTTACCCAACCTCAAGGTGGCCAATTACCGCCTGGGGGGCAGCCTTCGTTAATGCCTGGGGGGCAACCTCAAGGTACTTCATTCGTGTCTGGGGGGCAACCTCAAGGTCAGTACGCTCCTATGGGGCAATACATACCTCAAGGTCAACCCCAGCCTCAATATGTACCCCAAGGTCAACCTCAGTATCAATATCAACCTCAAGGATGGCAACCTCAAGGATGGCAACCCCAAGGGTATCAACCCCAAGGGTATCAACCTCAAGGATACCAACCTCAAGGTCAAGGTCAACCCCAGTACCCATATTTACCTCAAGGTTATCAACCTCAAGGTCAATACTCAGGTCAAAGTTATCAACCACCTCAAGGGCAATCATATGGGACTGCACCTTACAATTATCAACCCTATCCTCAATCCGGCTATGGATCTCAGTACCCTCAACCTGTTATGGGTCAATACCCTGGAATGTTAGTGTGGGATCCGTCATAGGGTCAACAGATGTTGCAGCCAAGTATACAGTCGGTACCTCAAGCAGGACAACCTGTAGTTCCTGGTCCACCCCAGCAACCGCAACCTGTCCAGTCAAGTGCTCAGACCCCTGTAACTTCGGTAGTTACTCAGCCGCCAATTGCACCTAGTACTCCATCTCAAACGGCTGCAGCTACTACCGCCACATCTACCATACTTACTTCTGGAGTATCGACGGCTCCGGTTTCTACTGTCTCTGTAACCACTCCTCAGACATCTGTACCGTTGTCTAGATCTACGATTCAAACCACAGTCTAGATGCCTGTAGGCCAACCTGGTATAAGTACGGTTGTTACTACTCAACCTCAATTTGTTCAACCTCCGTACCAGGGACAGTATCAACCTGGGCAAGCTGTCCAACAACCGGTTTACCAGTATCAACCGTATCCTGGGTACACTTATCAACAACCTCAGCAACCCCAGTACGGTCCGGTTAATCCTGGTTTTCTAGGAGGATATAATATCCCAAATGCGACTCCTGTTCCTAGTTATCCTGGATATCCTCCTCCTGGGGCCGGTATTGTGACCCAGAGTTTTAGAGATCCTAACCGGCAGTTACCGTTTATCGCAACTTTGGATTTACCAGACTTGACGCGCCTAACGAATGATCCAATTCAATATCTTCCGTTCTGGCCGTCAATGCCAAATAAGTTGCCCAGCGATATACCCAAGTTCGAAGGTAAGTCTGGGGAGGATCCGTCCAATCACGTGATGACTTACCACCTCTGGTGTGCTTCAAATTCCATCTCGGATGATTCGATCCGTTTACGTCTTTTTCAGCGTACACTCATTGGTCTCGCGGCCAAGTGGTACATTGAGTTACCACGAGCCTCTTTTTACAATTTTAGCCAGTTAGCTACCTCGTTCTTAACTCATTTTCAGTTACCGGTCAGATACGATAACAGTACGGAATTATTAACTTCACTAAAACAATCAACCTCCACGTATATTTCAGATCACATTCATGAGTGGAGACGTCGAAGAAGGCTAGTGAAAGTTTTTATCCCGGACCAAATCTTAGCTGAATGGTTTGTTAAATCATTATTACCAAGAATTACTGAAGATGTAGCTAAGGCCGGAGTAGTTACTGAGGAGCAAGTCATTGCTCAAGCACAATACCTTGACTTAGTTTACACGCAGTCGGGTACATTACACGAGAAGATTCTGGATCTTCCAAAGTCGAACCAAATCGCTGCTGCTCCTTCGGGATCTCATGCCGCTGATGGTATGATTGGTATCGTGAATACAAAGAGCAAGAAGAAGTCTTCCAAGGCTTCAACTACTCCTATTATCACTTTGCCCGATTCCCCGACAGGAGAGTCTTCTCCTGAACTTACCGCCGATATTCACGCTGTAGATTCATCTACGGCCAAATCAAAAAACAGTGGAAAGAAGAAAGGAAAGAAGAAGGTTAAAGAAGACAAGGCTCCAAAGGAGAAAACTGAAAAGTTGGAAACCAATGACGAAAAGCGCAAACCTTGATATCCTTGTCTTATTTGTGAAGAGGATCATTTTACGAGAGATTGCCCTCATCGGGCCGAGGTAGTGAAAATAGTCAAAGGTTCTCCCACTCCTGCTGTGTTAAAAAATCCATTTCCGGAGCAGGAGAATAAGATGATAGGTTCTTCCTCGAATGCCAGTGAAGAACCCATTTTGATGATGTCTCATGTAAGGATTGCGACTCGATCGCAAGATTATGGTAGTAAGAATCCTGTTGATGGTAAGGAAGCAGAATCTTCTCACTCTAACCCATCAACCTCAGCTCCTGGTTCCGATCCACTACAGATCGAGAAACCTAACCCAGACTTAGTAATTAAACCGCCCGCCAAGGGTGTACTTCGAAGGTCTGCTTTCAATCCACATGCGAGAGCGGCCCAGAATTACAACATTGTTGAGGACTTAGCTGTTTCACCCTCAGCAATGTCGGCGTTAGAAGTGCTGCAATCATGTCCAGCACAACGAAAATTGCTTTTGTCGGCTATAGGAGCTGTTGACGTTCAGGATCCGAATCTAATGATCTTCGATCTAGAAAATAGTACACCACGACTCCCCCATCAAATGGCTTTCCAAATTCCAGTGATAGTCAAAAACAGGCCTATTCATCGAACTGTGATTGATGAGGGAGATTCTACGTGTATTATGTCAATTCAATGTTGGAGATCCCTTGGTTCTCCTTCGTTGAACCAATCCCCCACCATCCTTAAGGCCTTTGATGGCCGTGGGTTCCGTCCGTTTGGTATTCTACAGGAATTGCCTATAGGGGTAGAAGGTAAAACCGTTAGTCTGGATGTGGAAGTGGTTGATGCCCCTCTAGATTACAACCTTCTTTTGGGTCGAAGTTGGTCATATGCTATGACAGCGGTCGTTTCATCGGTCTTCAGAGTAATTAAGTTTCCACACAACGGTAAGATCGTGACTATTGATCAGTTGACATACTTTTCATCCGACCCAGCCTCTTCAGAGAGTATCCAGCATGTCGGTAAGATGACAATCCCTTATAAGGACGTTGGTGTAGGTTTAGTTAAGGATTCCGGTTTACTGGGAACTTTTCCTCTCCCTCCACTCAGCGTAGAACCTTCGTTTGCAACAATTCATATGATCACGTCAGAAAACATTATTTATGATGATCCATCCGACTCTGAGTTAGACTCATTCGGTGATGTTATGCCGTTGAGTCCGTATGAAATTGCTTATGAAGCTCTTATGTCTTTTACCGACTTTCATTCAACCGAAGTCGACCAAATGAATGTGGTCAGTGAAGAATCCCTTTTCACCCCAACCTTAGAACGGATAGCGTTTCCCGAAGTCGTGTCATCTGACGAACAACTTCGCGAAATCCTCAGTGTAGACAATCTACCATGGGAGGATCTCCATCACAGATCTTCATTTTTACCTAAGGATGATGCATTTGAAAATGATTTTTCATCTATCTTTACCGCTGAATATGTCAAAGACGCTCAGGATCCAACGAAACATTCCGATTTAGAGTTGAATTTAGGGAATATTTCTCATACTATTCCCATTGATATTTCAGTGAAACCCGGAATTGAGGAGAACATTCATATAGGTGCCTCATGTACAGAAGAAGAAATCCAAACTTACAAGGCCCTATTCCAAGAATTCCGCGATGTGTTTACGAGGAAATGTCAGGAATCGATCCTGCCATTGTTGTTCATGAAATCAAAACCTACCCGGATGCTAAAACCATTCGGCAACGGTTGCGTCAGATTCACCCTCAAAAAGCGGCTGCAATTAAAGTAGAAGTCGAAAAGCTGTTGAAAGCAGGTTTCATTTATCCGATCCCGTTAACGGATTGGGCATCGAATATTGTTCCCGTCAATAAGAAACAAGGAACAATAAGAATCTGTATCGACTATAGGGATATCAATCGAGCTTGTCCAAAAGACAACTATCCTACGCCTTATATCGATCAAATTATTGATGATTGTGCCGGAAGTGAAATGTTTTCCTTCATGGATGGTTTTTCGGGCTATAATCAAATCAATATTCTACCTGCCGACCAACCAAAAACGACATTCATTTGTCCATGGGGGACATTTGCTTATTGCAAATTACCTTTTGGGCTCAAGAATGCCGGGGCCAGTTTTCAACGGGCGATGTCTTACGCATTTCACGACATCAAGCACATTGTGCAACCGTATCTCGATGATTTGCCTGCTCATTCTTTACGACGAGCTGATCACCTTGACCACCTATGAGCAATCTTTATGAGGTGTAGGCATTATCGAATTCGGTTGAATCCCCACAAGTGTGTTTTCTGTATAGAAACAGGTCGATTGCTGGGATTTGTTGTTTCAAAAGCCGGCATTCGCGTCGATCCCTCAAAAGTCAAAGCGATCATCAAATTGCCTCCTCCTTCGAGTTTGCGCCAACTCCAAAGTTTGCAAGGGAAAGCGAACTTTTTACGTCGATTCATCCCAAACTACGCCGAGGTCACTAAAGGTTTTACACGGTTGTGGAAACAGAACGTTCAATTCTTTTGGGACGAGATTGCCCAACAATCTTTTGATGCACTTAAACACGCGTTGACCCATGCACCGTTATTGCATCCTCCCAACTACAACCAGGACTACTTCTTATACCTCGCAGCTTCACATTCCACCATTGGGATGGTGTTAGTTCAAGAAGATGAATTCGGAGCTAAACATGTGATATATTATCTTAGTCAAACCTTAAATCCCACTGAGTTAAAATATTCACATGTGGAGAAATTGGCCCTGGCAGCCGTTCAAACTGTCCAGCGTTTTCGTCACTACATTCTTCTCCGTAAAACTACAGTCATTTCGGATTGCAACCCTATGATTTACATTTTGACAAAACAATTGCTAGGGGGCAAGTACTCTAAATGGATCGTTATCCTGCAAGAGTTCGACTTGGAGTCCGAGAAGTCCAAGTCTAAGAAATCTTTAGTTTTTGCGGAATTGATGTGTGATTTCCCGCGTACTAACACAGAGACTGTGGCAGAAGAGTCCATTGCGGACGAATCTTTGTTTCTTATCAGTACTTTAGATCCGTGGTTCGGGGATATAATCATCTATCTCCAAAACCAAACCTTTTGGCCTGAAGCTTCCAAAGAGGAACGACGAAAAATTAGGTTTCAATCCCAGCAATACAAAATTATTGGAGATACACTTTATCGCCGGGGGGCAGACTTAGTTTTTCGACGTTGTCTAACTCACGAAGAGGCTGAGAGAGTTTTGAATGATTGTCACTCTGGAGCATGTGGCGGTCATATGTCTAGGTATGCCACAACTCAGAAGGTGTTGCGCGCTGGTTACTTCTGGCCATCTATGTTTAAAGATTGTATCATTGCAGTCCAGAAGTGCCACAACTGCCAAGTGTTTGATCGCAAGATGCGCGCACCACCTGCTCCTCTCCACCCTATAATTGCCGTTGGTCCATTCGCCAAATGGGGTATCGACTTTATTACTTGTAACCCTCACTCGGCCGGGGGGCATGCGTATATCATCCTCGCGGTTGATTATTTCACTAAATGGGCCGAGGCGATGCCTACATTCGACGCAAGCGGCAAAACAGCTGCAGTTTTCATATTCAATCATATAATAACTAGGTTTGGTGTCCCACAAGCAATTATTACTGACCGTGGAAGCCATTTTCGAAACACCATGATGACTGAACTTACAAGCCAGCTTGGTTTGCGCCATGACAGCTCTACTCCTTATTATCCGCAAGCCAACGGTTTAGTTGAGTCTATCAACAAAGTTCTGGTTATCACGATCCGACGAACCATTGGTATTCATCGGTCGAATTGGCATAACATGTTATTTTCGGCGCTATGGGCATACCGAACCTCAGTGAAAACCTCAACAGGGTTCACTCCTTTCCAGCTAGTTTACGGCTTAGAAGCGGTGTTACCCATTGAATGTGAAATCTCATCACTTCAAATGGCTGTCGAATTACTTCCAGCTACTTCCGAAGAGGAGAAACGTTTATTGTACTTAGCTAAATTAGATGAGACTCGACGTGACGCTACATTGGCAATCGAGACTCACGCGAAGCGAATGAAAGCTCAGTATGATAGAAATGTGACCCCTCGAAGTTTTTCGGAGGGAGACCTAGTGCTCTTATATGATCAAGCTAACGATAAGCTAGGTGCTGGAAAATTCGTTCCTATGTGGCATGGACCCTATATTGTAAAGTGAAAGCTAGCAAAAGGGGCTTATGAGCTAGTATATTTTGATGGGGACTCTTTGGATAAACCCAGAAATGGACTTTACCTAAAGAGGTATTACGCTTAAATGGTGGGTATGGAGAATTTCTAGTTAGGTTAGGTTTTCTTTCTAGCTAGTATGTTTGTTAGTTAGTCAGTGTGCTTAGTTTAGTGAGTGTGTTTCGTCGTTATTATGGCTTATCTTGGTTTTGCTCTTGATATTGTAGATGTCGACGCCCCTCCAAACATACATTGGATTTGCTGATGGTGCTTGTCGTAGTACACGGAATATCTCTTCCGCAGCTTGGG
The DNA here is from genome assembly GCA_031772625.1 of Pinus tabuliformis. Taxonomy (NCBI): domain Eukaryota; kingdom Viridiplantae; phylum Streptophyta; class Pinopsida; order Pinales; family Pinaceae; genus Pinus; species Pinus tabuliformis. Next base: position 842,455,074 of record CM062811.1, read on the forward strand.
TTATCTATTCACCCTCTGACGAGTTAGTTTCTATGCATGGGGTAAGCCTCGGTTAAACAACGAATAACATTGCAGAATACAGTGCAGTGGTTGAATTATTATCCGAATCTATTTCATTTGGAATTCGGCGTTTGATAGTGAGGTTAGATTCTGAACTTGTTGTATTACAGCTTAATAGAATTTATGCCATTAGAAATCCTGTGTTATTAAGGTTGTTTTTGAGAGTGCGTCTCTTGGAACGTGAATTTGATTACATTGAATATCAGCATATTCCAAGGTCCTTCAATACATTAGCAGATGCAATTGCTTCTCGAGTGTTGGACAGACATTTACGATAATCATGCAAGTAAATTTAAAAAACATTTCACCATACATGTTAAACAAGATAAGCCGGTAATAGTGATATATATATAGGTAGAAGTGTGTCAAAAAATATACATCGTCTTCGATCATAGGTTGAAAAACACCTTATGATCGGCAAAATGATAAGTACAAAAAGTCAAAATGTCACATGTGTCCACAAGTGACTAGCTAATCATTGGTGGTGCTCCCTGTACGACACCACTGCACGAGCTACCTTGCGCAAAAATCTCCTCAACGGTCCAGGGACCGCGACTACGTAGCGCTGCAGTCTGATAGGAATATCATCCATAGATGTCTCCGGTATATCCGCCATCAGACGCTGTAGATCATGCTCCAACTCAGTCAGTACCTCCGCAGCCGCCACGTCCTGTGGGGCCGGTAGCGGTGCAACTGGATGTCGCCTCTCGAAAAGCCGGAGGTTGGCTGGACGCTGTGGACCAACATCTGCATTTTGAAAATTTTACTGTCAGTTTGAGACGATATATATAAAAAATAAAAAAATACATAATTTGAAAACTCGTGAAAAATAAAGTACCTCTGTCATCCCATTGTTCTCCCTGTGGAAGAACCATGTCCGGATCACCTCGAAAATCTATTCCGGCATACGGAAAATCCTGGATCGCGAACACCTGGTCCTCTAACCAGTGAAAATAACTGTCAGTAAATCGAACAACTGCCACGCCCTCGTCCGGATGCCGGGCCATCACAACAACCCATCGTACCAGCTTTGGCTCCTGAGGACCCGAAATATCAACAGTGAGATGCTGAGGGATTAGCATTGGTATCCTCTCTAAGGCAAAGCTCACGACTATAGGCCCATATCCAAAGGTCTTTAGTCTACCGGTCTTTGCCTTGGTCAGTTGGACTTTCAAGTTAGCCAACAGTGCATCACACCAGTTGAAAATGGTGCCTTGGAGACAATCAATTGCCATCCGAAATTGAGACCCAGTAGCAATATGTAAAGTGGCTGAGCCACAAATTCTGGTCACAGTGAAAGCCAAGACCATGAGTTCACGTTGAGAGACATATTTGATCTCTATGCCTTTCTTGTGCTCTCGATCAGGTAGGCACCAATCTGCTCGGAGACTATCAAGGGATTGGCCACCCGGCCTAGTCCCAGCCAGATTGAGTTGCTCACCTCTGTTCGGCAGGCCAGTAAGAAAGTAAATGTCAGCAGGCTCTATCTCGAGTTTTTGCCCGCCGATATAAAAGCATTGTTCTTGAACGTTCCATCTCTCGACCAGCCACTCCAAGAACCTTACCTGAGCTCTCATACCGGGAATGGACCAGTATTTGTATAAACCACATCCTCTTAGGGCATCGAGGGAGGGTTGATGATTGATTGCAGCTTCATCAACCTCCTCATTCTCTCTTTCTCTCCAATCCAGAATGATAAGTGCCCTACACATGAATAAACAGGCATTAAAATTAGTTTTGAGGAATTTCAATGGTTGGTTTGGGAGTTTGGGGTTTCAAAACCCGCGTTTTGCGGAGGACGCACCCCGCGTTTGGCACACAGTGCGCCAGGACGCAGGTGGCCTGAAGGCAACCTGCGTCCCCCGACCTTTTCCCTGTGTAGGAAAAAGTCGGGGGACGCAGGCCAGCCTTTAGGAAAGCTGCGTCCCCCGCAAGGCGGTTTCCAAAACCCAAAACCCCCTAAAAATCAAAAATGAAACTTAAAACTAAATTCTAAACGGATGAAATTGACAAGGAGGATGTTGTGAAATACCTGGAAGAGACGGCGTTCGATTCTAACGGTCAGATTTTCCGCAGCAACCACGGGAAGTTTCTTGTCAAAAGCTCCTTTTTCAACCTCAACAGTCAAACGGTAAAAATGACATGGTAAAAAGTCTTTTTATAGGTTTTTTGGATGAATTTGTTCATTTTTCACCATGGAAAGATGTTTTTCAATGAATTTTTGCCTATCTTAAACAGGTATGAGTAATGTGTCGCTTTTGTGCAGGACAAAGGGACTTAGAGGGAAAATTGTAATTTTTCACAAACAAAATATCAGAGTCATCTTTTAAGCCCTTTTCTGACTCCTAAAACATGAAAAGATTGCCGAGCGTTTCTTTTACACTCGTTAAAACGGAATTAAAAGACGGTCCCCTTATAGCTCTTTTCTGACCGTAAAATCAGGAAAAGATTGCCGTGTTTTTGTCGTTTCAAACTCGATACGGAAATAAAACGACGTGTCCTTGATCGCTTTTTACTTTTCAGGTCAATGACACTAACTATGAAAGTACTCCTTGGTCGCAAGATCAAGCGGTTCCCCCAGGTATTATTTTATACTTTTTCGGGCTTGAGGGACACAAATTTACGAAAAAGTTCAACTTGGAGTTTCCTTAAGTTTTTCAGACTATCTAAAATTGAAAAACGCCGAGTTTCTCCTATACTGGGCTCGTTAAACATTTCACAGTAAAGGACCTGTTCAATTACAAACAGGAACGAACCACTCCTTCCTAGGGTTCGAATCAAAACTGGGTTGGACTCATCCGAAGGATGAGCTTATAATCAAGCATATGTTATCCTCCTCAAGCTTGTTAAAAATAAAGAGGTACTTGCCAGAAATGGCGGGGGAAAAGAGAGAAGAATGAGCCTATTTGTTACCTTTTGTCTCAAAAGAAACTTTATTACCACTCTTGGACACGACACTTTTCATTCACCTGGGTTGGGAAATCTTTTATCTCACAGTCAATCAAACCACTTTTGAAAGTCTTTAACCGGGTTCCGGGGATTAACTTTGAGTTATTTAGCACCAAACCATCTGTCGTGTCGTTATGTGTTCAAGAGGTCTGCAAACAAAACTTTCATCTGCAAAATACTTGTCATCCATTTGACCATCCCTGAGTCAGTCCTTACAGCAATATTTCTTCAACTTGAACAATGATTTCGTGTTGTGGGCTTTCCTGCAACGAGTCTCTTTCTATCGACATCAGCACATTATCTAGAGAGATGACTTAGAAATCATCAGTACCTTGAGGTCTGCATGCATCAATGGCAGATTTCTCGCCTTTGACGTCAGTTTACATCATTGACTTTCGATCGAAGGATTCCGTGAAATGTTCGGCATCAACTCATTCATTCACATCTCATGGATTGTACTGGGTACTTTGAGAACCATTGACATTACTGGTGGTCTCTCTCACACTTGTTAACAGTTCACATCATCGACTGGTAATCAAGTGGTTTCTACCATGTTCGACATCAACTCATTTATTCGCATGGCTAGAATCGTACCAATTCGAGAAGTAGGAATGAAGACCCTGGATCAAATCTTTACCGTCCAGGCTGCGAGGAGTTTTGTATTCATTATCTAAGTAGACTAATCATAAACAGATGGCTGCGCCCATACTGTGTCTACAAAAGTCTATGATTATGATGTACTACAAGATCATTTCTGTATCAGAGTAGTTTAGTCTGTTAGTTAAAGTTTTTATCTGAGTATGGGAATGCCTACCTCAGTGATGATATAATATTATCCATGTATTTTGTGTTGAAAATTGCAGGTTCCAACCAGGTTCTCCACGAGATAATCCTCAAAATGATAAAGCGCTTCACCCTTCCTAGATAATACAAAACCCTAATCTATTCCAGGCTTAGCACTTTAGGGGGCAATCTGTTACACTAAAAAATGTCACCATGGCTATTTACAGTCGGTATGGCTCAATCAACAGTCATACTACCCTTTTGAGCAAGTCTTATGCCTCTGCTATTCATGTCAAAATCCAAGAAAGAGAGAAAGTCCTTATAAAATATGTTTATCTCTGGGTACGCAGGTTCTCTCAAGCCTTGCCTGCGGGTACGCACCTTTTGTTCACAAGGTCTGCGTCCAAGGACGCTCTGTATCTAAAGGGGCAGGTGCGTCCCTCTGAAAAGGTTAAAATGCGCGAGTTTCATCTTCAAAAACTTACTTGTGGTCACTTCTAGAGCTTTCTAGAAGGTTCTTGGATGAATATTGAGCGCCTCCAGATGGTTCATGCACTCCTATCAAAGAGGAACTTATCCCATCAATAAGGGAGTGATCCCATCCAAAGAGGGGACTATCCCATTGATGGTGGACCTGATTAACTTCCTCTTGAGCACTATAAAAAGAGGCATTGAGCCAGAAGGAAGAAGGTTGAAAGCTATAGATTTCTAAGGGTAAATGCTGCAGGAATTAGGACTCCCATTTAGAAGCTTGTGAGGAGAGATTGTCACCCTTACTTGTTCTATTTGGAAGTGGGTGAGCTTTGTCAAAGTAGAGGAAGACTCTTGTGGACCCTGGAAGGAGCTTGCAAAACACCAAGGCTCAGGTTGTAATGGTTCCTTTTGATTACCTTTAATGCAAATTGGTCCATTCTTCTCAATAGCTTGTTGTTAATGGGTTATTTCATGTACTCCTTGGTCTATATGTTGAATATGCTTTGTTTTATGTTATAATCAGGTGCTATTTAATTGTTTGACTGTTGGTGATTGCAGGTTTTGGAGAACGGGAGGAGCTCATCCGGATCAACAAAGCTTGGACTTCTACAACAGCGTTTGGACAGAGGTAAGAACGAAACACTTGATTTCTCATATCATAATGTATGTTTAGAGAAGGATAGCTCCAGTTTGTTTTGTTTGTCATTAGAATGTCTTAGACTTCTAGGAAGGTCAGCTGTGTTTGCACCCTTGACTGATTCCGTGTGACAGGCACCTACGTACTAGTAAATGGATCGGCTAGTACAAGAGCTAAGGGGGTTGTAGCTCTCTTCTAGGAGAGTCTGGAGAAGGAGAGAAGGTTGTAACCTTCTGCAGGTAGAAGCCTGTGTACTAGTATAAGACTGAACCAGTATAGAACTATTGTAAACATAAGTTTCTTATTAAAAAGAAGATCAAGACGACTTGCAGCAGGTGGTTTTCACCCACATTGGGTTTCCACCTTACATCATGGTGTCCATGTGTGCTTCTTGTGTGCGATGAACTGTTCTATTTTACTGCTCCTATTTACTGTTCATATACACTCATTAAGGATCAACTAACTGAATCATAAGTTTACTGTATATACGCTTGTTGCATTACACACAGTTGCGTATACACACGATTTTCCTTAACTGAAGTAGCATATATGAATCTTAATATGGAAATGAAAAGGTTATATTGATTTGATAATATTGATTGTTACAGGGAAAAGTGTCTATATAGAACTGCTCTATCCCACTAAGGTGTGGTAGCTACCTTAGAAACAAACAAAGTAAAGTCTACTTTCGTTTTCTTTTATGAAAGATAGATGAGAGAAGAACAAGAGACCAACCTCTGTCTTGTGCTTGGCTCCTTGTTCGGTTCCTCTCTCTTCTGATAGTCTTTTGCTACTCGCCTTCTCGTATACCCAGCTTCACAGAGTACCTGTAGGATACACAACAACATAAAACTATACAAGAACATGGATCTATTATCATAAACAATTTAGGTTCAGATGTAAATTGACCATACAAATGCATAAAACATAGATTACACAAGAGTATGGAATAAAACTAGAATAGCTTTATTGATAATCAAGAAAAAACCAAGAGAGTTACAACCAACTGTTCTGACCCAGCATCATCCTCTCAGCAAGTGAGCCCTTCTTCACCTCATACAAAGCTTAGATCACCCAACACTGTGATGTTGCCTCAAGAAACTAACAACAATTCCTTACAAGATGCAAAATTCCAGCCTCTGGATCTCTAGGATGAGGGATCCATATATAGATATCTGTAATGGAGATGAGTCAGCTTGTGATTTGATTAGTGTCTTCCCTCTGATAGTTCTTGCTTCCACTTGGAGATTGATGATCTCTTACTCATCCTTGGTCGAATTCAGAGAGGCAAGTGTCATAGGAGAAACTTCTGGAAGATTCCATGCTTTTCCACTTTGCAGATTGACACTGCCATTTGTCTCTTCTCACTCATCACACCCCATAGAAGGGCTTTTTGAAATGCAATGCACCCACTCAGTCTACTTAGGTGAGATGCAGCGCACCCTCGCTATGGAGCAAGTGAAATGATCCTGTTTTGACCAGTTCTGGGTAGTTTTTCATGGAGAACTTCTGGGAGAAGCTGTAATCAGTTTACCTTGTTGCTTTAGGGGTTGGAACAACACTTTTAGGGACTTAGGAGCCCTTAGTTTATGGATATTTTATGCCTGGTGATACAGGGCCCAAAAATATCTATAACAATTGCCCCCTAAAGCATGAGGTCCTTAATCTTTTTTGATGTCGGGTGAAATGCTTTATCATGAGGATCTGAAGTTCTTTCAAGCTGAGAGGAGACCTGTAATAAGATACAACACAATACATTATCTTCAAAATATTTTCATGATCTAGCTGAGGCGGGCATTCCCATGCTCAGCTTTATAAATTCATTTTCATGTACATAGGACAGACAATCGTCTGAGTGTAGACTGATGATTCTGGTAGAGCCATCATCCCTTTGGTTGGATGATTATCTATGCAGCAATGATGTACATTTATGTCTTTATTTTCTTGAATATATATCACAGCCCGGATGGATGAAACTAGATCCGGGGTCTTCAATCTCGTTCGATCTTCACTCAAAGTACAAGTCGATCCATGTGAGAGATGTTCTGGAGTTGAATATGGAAAGACATCGCCTGATTACCAGCCAATGATGCAAGTTGTTAACAAGCGCGAGAGGAATCACCGATAATGATAATGACCCTCAAGGTACTGCAGTACAATTCACGTGGTGTGAATAAAGGACTTGGCATCGAACACCACGTAAAATCTTTTGGTCGAAGGCCATTGATGTAAACCTTTCGCCGGAAGTGAGAAACTTGCCATTAAGGCATGCAATCTTCAAAGTACTAAAGGGGTGTTCCTAGATCGACTTCTTGGATAATGAGCTGATGTCGACAAGAAGTGATCTGTCATAGGAGGGCCTTAATGAATCCCACATCAATGACACGGAACGGAGAAAATGAATTTAATTGGAGGTGAAAACGGTCTGGTGATATAAGGTTCAGGATGGCAGTCAGGAAAGGATGGATCATAAATGTATTGCAACGGGTGAGACACAGATGAATTCTCTGAGTGACTTCTCTTGAACATATCGACGACACTGACATGACGGATTGGTAGCATTAACCCCAAATGTGGATGGTGTGATGTGACCATGGTGATGTGGCCGGTGAATGAAACAACCCAACCCGACTTGGATGCGGAGTGAAAGTGTCATGTTCAAGAGCGACTTGCTACCAATAAAGTTTCTTCAAGTTTTCTTCCCAATTTTTCCCCAGTCATTGCTGACCAGTACCTCTTTATTTTTTTCAAGCTTGAGGAGGATAACATATGCTTGTTCTATAATTTTCCCTTCGGGCAAACCCATCGCTATGTTTTAACGAGCCTAGCAATAGTGAAACTCGTTCTCATCTGCCATGGACAAGTTTGTCGCTATTAGGTTTTTTTTAATGAGTTTAACGACAAAGATAACTCAGTCCTTTTCAATTTTAGAGAGTCTGAAAAGGGACGTAAAGGAAACTCCAAAATTCCTTTTTCGTCATCTAATCCCTTAAGTCCGAAAAAGTATAAAACAATACAGAAGGGATGAATTTTCGATACTTTTAACGAGCCAAACAAAACAAGCGGTCAATCTTTTTGTGTAATGATTCCTCAGGTCCAAAAAGATTAAAATCTAAAGGACGGATAGCACTTTCGGTCACTTTAACGAGCTGGAGAGGCTAATGGCTCGGCAATATTTTCATATTTTACGAGTCAATTGAAAAGAGATTAAAGGAGACTCGATTTTTGAGGAACGAGTGATAAAATTGGGTAGCAACTGATTCCAGGTAAGGTTTGGAATTTTCCAATCACGGCAGTGTTACAAGGATGGCTAATAGGATCACTCTTCGCAGTTGTTCCTCAAAAGGGGTAAACAATCAAATGGAGGTGAATGATCAGCCAACGCGAAAATGGAGGTGACGGATCAGAACACGACCAAGGCTTTAAAGGCTGAAGTATTACATTCACGATGGTTATTTACCGGGAATTGGTTCATTTTTTGTTGAGCTTAAACTCTGGAGGAACATGTGCTCATTGCTTATGTTTATTTTTTAACGAGCATGAAGTCTACGTTAAAACTGCTCGATTAATCCAGTCGTATAATAAGAATGTCTCATATAAAACGACAATTTTTCAACTCTTTGCCCCACAACCTTTCTTAATGCAAGTTAGGAAACGACCAATCCAAAAAGAAGATAAATGATCGCTCTTTGCTTGCATGCCAAAAGGTTTGCATGCCCCCAGGTATAAAATAGAGTTTCGAGGTTACCCCTCAATTTACAGACAAAACATGCTTGTTTTATCAGGAAAGGCCTACCTCTTATAGGTTATCAAAGATTGTTCTATTCACAGCGCAAACAAAACACTTCTTTGGCGATGTCTATGGAAATAAACAAAGGTGAGTGGCGATGCTTGCTTACCCAGATAACTTTGACAAGAGAATCTTATTCCAGTCCAACCCCCTCTTCCAATCATGGATGGGAGTATGGAGGTCATATACCTCTCACAAAAACCTATCCTATACCCGTAGTTTCTCTGCCGAAGCAGACCAGGGTGCATGCCCCCTGGGTTTCAGTCATATCCTCGGAATCACTCGTGCTCATCAGGAGGATGGAATGGAGATTGATGAGACATTCCTCATGTGAAAAGACCATTTAGGGATGGTGTACGACTATTTGCTATGTGTGAACTGAGAAATGAAAGCTGGTCTATGAGCTTGACTACTGTTCCTTCGTGCGGAAAACACATTACTCTAAAGAGTGAGGAGACAATTGCTCCCATGCAATAAATATAGTCTCGCCCAAGGAGTAGATTATAATCTAGGGGCCCTTGGACTACCATTACGTTCATTTGAACGGTTTTTCTTCTCAATGTTATGGGCACATTGGGAAGGATCCCTAAAGGTCGACTGGTTCCTTTGTCAAAGCCTATTAGATTTCTCATTTCAGGAAAAAGCGATGGTAAACCAAGCGCTTTCAAAGCAGTTGAGGAAAGGATACTCACAGAAGCCCCTTCATCTATGATGGTACCAGCCATAACCATTTTGTATATTTGAGCAATGATTCGAAATGGTACACTAGCCGGTAAACAGGGTCTGGCTAGTTGATTCCAATCGAAGGAAACAACTAGGTTGCTTGGAGGTGGGACCGAATAGACGGCCGGGTACGAATCTGACAAACTTCCTTCCTGTGGTAAAGGAATGGGTAGATTGCCCCCATGTTCATCGGAGTCTGTGTTTATGAAAATAATTTGGACGGTGTCATCCTGGTTCTCTTCAGTGACTGTATCATCTGAAGATGGAACCTCTGAAGGCAAGACCGGGTCAACTTCCGCCTCGACCTTTTGACTTTCGTCTGCTGTGGATTCAAATGGTTCATCTTCAATGATAGATGCTTCGGCCGACCACCTGGGCGGGTCAGCCGGATTCTCAACTAGTGACGGACTCAGCAAGAGTTTTTTATATCCAGGAGGAAGTCGTAACGGTGAAACCAGATGATCGTCCAAAACTCTTTTAGCCTCGTCTAAGAAGGGACAATGGTGGACGGCGTGATTTCCTTCACACAGTTTACAAGGAAATCTATACTTTCCTTTTTGTCCAGGGGCTTCACTTTCACTAGTCGACGGTGTGCTTTCAACATGATTATCAGAGGTTGACAACACCGGGTTGTGCAAACGAGGAGACCAGTCCCTTAGGATCCGAGGGATGCAGGGACACTCTATGTGATAGTGGTCTCCTTTGCAAATGACACATGGCGATTTAGGCCTGGTCGGTGCAGTGTGTGGATTTTCGCTAGACGACGCTTGGTTGCCCCCTTTCACCTTTGGCTCCTTCTTATTCTCTTTCTTCTTCTTTTCCTTCTTCTTCTCAGGTACTTGATTTTTGGCTTTACCAGCCCCATTAAGCGAAGAGGAAGGAGGAGAGGAAGAATTGGATGAAGTGTAGGGTTGGGGGGTAACTCTGGAATCGTCTAGTTACTGACTTGACTGTTTTGGAATTGTGGTGTTCTGAATGATAGAGGTTGAGAAGAGCCATACAGGCAAACCTATTATCAATCCTGGAAGTGACAATGTGGCCATATGGGGTGCACCAACATCTCCTAAGAGGAGAAGGGACTAGGATTTCCTCCAAGGGGAATTCCTTGGTTGGTGGACTCCATTTTCTCAACCTAAGACCAACATAGCAAAGGTGATGATTATTCCATTTAAAATAAATTTTTAGACGCTTTGACACAACTTATTTTTTCAATTTTAAAGAGTCGAGAAAAAATAAAATATGACTCTAGTCGCCTTCGATTTTTAATGAGCCCGAAGTGACAAGTGCTCAGATGGACCTTTTCTGTTAAAGAGTCTAAAAAGGAACGAAAGGGACTGCTCTGGAAATCTAGGTAGAGGGATTACCAAACCAATCGCAAAATTGCATAATACTTTTTACAGTACGGTAGTCAATCTTCCCGAATGCTGTGTTCAGTGCATTGCGATCGGTAGGGCGGCAGACACGGCTTCCTATGGATAAAGGATAAAGCCTATTGTGGTCTCCCAAAATATACTCGACGGTACGTGGGAGCACAAGTCCATATTGGAACTTGTCGTCTCAAAGTGGAGGAATCACCCAACCAACAATGAGAGCAATAGTTACCACGTTTTACGACGCCTGAACACGTCTCTATCCTAGACTTCTAGATGTTGTGCATTAGGTTCCAAAGCATTGTTAGATTCATTCAATTTATTTTATAGTTGATCTTGTTTATGAAATTTTCCTTTCAGGTTCACCGCGTGATGTATAGATTCAATTCCTAAAATGCAATCTAAGATGATAAACAATCATTTTATCTTCTTTATGCCATGAAAATATTAGCTACTAAGGAAAGATAGACAATTTTCTTTCAACAAAGAGAAAAGAGCACACACTATATGCACTGTCCTAAATCAAACCAATCAAACAGTATAAATGCAAATGCACATGCATGTATTGTTTTCTACTTTCTTAATATGTAGATGATAAAAAGAAAGCTTATGTGCAAATCTGAATTACTTTTAAAGCGACAGTAGTTAACAAATTTCTTTCCAAAATGAAGTGAGGGCGAGAGAGACACTTAGCGATTTTGAAATGAAATATTGCTTTTCGACACTTTAAAACTCACCAATTCAAATCATATGCAATAGTAAATCGTATAATCGACTACCAAATAAGGGGATTGTCTTCTATGGCTGAAAATGACAGCTACGACACTTTCAGATCAAAGAACGACAGCTCGATTATGTTACTTTTTTGCAAAAGAGAACTGAAAATGACGATAAAATACACTAAAACATTAACAGTTCTTTGCACATTGGAGGCAGAATAACAGCAAGGAAAAGGGTTTCAGACAGAGGTGTACTGATTACAGGCAGCAAAATTCAAGAATAGAACTAAAAGGAGTGAACACAAAAACCAAAATACAAGGAACAAGGCCTAGTCTGATCAGCACACCTGTAACACAGTGAATTTGAAATGCAGCGCACCTACTACACTCGGGAAGTGCGTTGAATGTCAGATTCACAGACCAGAGGGTGCGATGGACCAGAGACGAGACTTTGGACGGGTTCCGGGTCACGGTTTGCAGTTCAGTTTAAGGGTTTTGGCTGTGCAAATGGTAATCAGTAACTCAACAACAGGGGTGGATCTAATGAGGTTACTAAGGCCACCACAAAGGGCAATTAGAGAGCTTGTAGATCAAGTGTTTAATTCATAAACAAAACTCGGAGATTGACTGAAGCAGCATTGATCTACTTTGGATTCGTAAAACAAATGTAGTTCGAAGGCTAGCTGGCTTAGCTTCGGGCTCTGTCTGTAAGTTTATAAAGTAAACAAATGTAGATAAACAAACAATCTATTCGCTCCCCAGTGGAGTCGCCATTTTGTTATAGGGAAAAGTGTCTATATAGAACTGCTCTATCCCACTAAGGTGTGGCAGCTACCTTAGAAACAAACAAAGTAAAGTCTACTTTCATTTTCTTTTATGAAAGATAGATGAGAGAAGAACAAGAGAACAACCTCTGTCTTGCGCTTGGCTCCTTGTTCGGTTCCTCTCTCTTCTGATAGTATTTTGCTACTCGCCTTCTCGTATACCCAGCTTCACAGAGTACCTGTAGGATCACAACAACATAAAACTATACAAGAACATGGATCTATTATCATAAACAATTTAGGGTCAGATGTAAATTGACCATACAAATGCACAAAACATAGATTACACAAGAGTATGGAAGAAAACTAGAATAGCTTTATTGATAATGAAGAAAAATCCAAGAGAGTTACAACCAGCTGTTCTGACCCAACATCATCCTCTCAGCAAGTGAGCCCTTCTTCACCTCATACAAAGCTTAGATCACCCAACACTATGATGTTTCCTCAAGAAACTAACATCAATTCCTTACAAGATGCAAAATTCCAGGCTTTGGATCTCTGGGATGAGGGATCCATATATAGATATTTGTAATGGAGATGAGTCAGCTTGTGATTTGATTAGTGTTTTCCCTCTGATAGTTCTTGCTTCCACTTGGAGATTGATGATCTCTTACTCATCCTTGGTATAATTCAGAGAGGCAAGTGTCATATGAGAAACTTCTGGAAGATTCCATGCTTTTCCACCTTGCAGATTGACACTGCCATTTGTCTCTTCTCGCTCATCACACCCCATAGGAGGGATTTTTGAAATGCAACACACCCACTCAGTGTACTTAGGTGAGATGCAACGCACCCTGGCTATGGAGCAAGTGAAATGATCCTGTTTTGACTAGTTCTGAGTAGTTTTTCATGCAGAACTTCTGGGAGAAGCTGTAATCAGTTGACCTTGTTCCTTTAGGGGTTGGAACAACACTTTTAGGGACTTAGGATCGCTTAGTTTATGGATATTTTATGCCTGGTGCTGCAGGGCCCAAAAATATCTATAACACTGATTCACCCACCCCCTCTCAGTATTATTTCCAACAATTGGGATCAGAGCAGGTCCTTTGGTAGAAGCTTGATTGCTTGAAAGAGATCCGTAGATCAATGGGAAAGAAGCTTAAGAAGAAAGCACCTAAGAAGAAGAAGACATCTCAGAAGAGCTATGACAGTGGGAGAATCGATTGGGGAATATGTGGAAGAAGGACTTTAGATTCAGAATCACTTCAGAATGAAGATAAACAAACAAAATAACTATCAGGTATGAATTTGTTATCCTCTGGTGATACATTTATCTATCCATTTGAAGATGATGAAAGTGATAGTGAAACAACTGAATTTTCTCTGATGGGTGAGCAAGAAAGATATCAAATAGAGGCAAAATTTAAAAGGCTTATAGAGAAAATTAGAGATCAACAAGATCTATTGAACAAAATGGAATGTGCCTTCAAAGAAGAAGCTACCAAACTAAAAACTCAACTAGAGGAAGAAAACAAGGTAAGGAAGCTATTCAAGGAAAAGGAAGATCAATGTAAAAAGTTGCAGGATGAAGTGACAACATTAAGAAACAAAGTGAATCAAAGGAGCACAACAATCAAGAAATTCATAGATAGATTCAATTACTATGAAAGTCTTCAAGCTAAGATCCTCTCGCTAAAAGAAGATCTTGAAGAATGAAATAAGCAGAATAAAGAACTACTCCAAACTCTTGAAAAAAAAGAAAACGAAGTTCTTCAATTAAGACATCAGGTGGAAGAAGGAAAAAAAGTTGAAGGAATCATGAAGAAGTAGTATCTTGAAAAGGAAGAGCAACATCAGGTTGATATAAATATTCTAAATGATAAATTAGAAGAAAAGGATAAGCTCTTATAGTTTCAAGATAGTACTAAGATCTTGGATGATATTCTTAGTAGTCAAAGGTCTCCTGTTATCAAAACTGGTCTTGGTTTTCATGAATTTGTTGAAAGTGAATCTAGTTCACAAAATAAGACAAGGAACTCTAATGCACAATCTGAAATACTTAACAAGGAGATGAGAGGTCAATCCCATCAACAACCAAGGAAAGAAATTTTTCAAAGAAAATCTTTTACTCCTCTGATGAATAATGTTGAATGTTATGTATGTCATAATCTTGGACATGTTGCAGCCAGATGCAGAAGTAGAATGGTTCAATACCATCACACAGAGAGATGATCACGTTCCAGGTACTTTAAAGGATATTTTTTTTCTTGCAATATTTTTGGTCACAACATTGTTGATTGCTACAGAAGGAATATGAAACATATGAGATGTTATGCATGTAACAAGCTTGGACATATATCTAAGGAATGTAGGAACAAAGTATGGACATCATAGCGAAAGGAGAAAACATCGTCACACTTGAAGATATGGAAGAAGAAGGAAGTACAGTCAGGAAAACGTGGCACAACACAATGTACAAACATAATAGACTCAGAGGGATCTGAAAGTGTGAAACTTCAATGTTCTAAATCTCATACGCAAGTTTCATGAAGAAACGTTGCGTATATATGCGAGTTAGACACTGCATCGTCACGTATATGTTAGTTTGAAGAAAAGCAGTGGGACAGACTCAGGAAAAAGGGTCTGATACGATTTAGTCCATTATTTTCTCTGTTTGATAATGGTTACAATTTGCTGATGATGTGTGGAAATGTTTTGATACTTGTAAAATGTTTAAAAGTTTTTTGATCCTAAATTAACAATGATGATGCCTTAATACTTCTTGCTAATATATGCAAGATGGCACAGGTTCAGGGGGAGCATATGCCTTTAATAATGCATTGTTAGCATTATGGTTAGTAGTCCTTGGTGATGATGCTTATATGGCTAAATGATATATCTTGCTATGATATGGTTATGAGTTGTCCATGACAAAATCTTCTTGGGGTTACATAGTTGATGTTCAGATCAGATTTGTGGTTGATTCTTTGATGATGCATATATGGTGCTTACATGGTGATCTTCATAAGGGATTCCTATAGTTCTTGGCACTCATGTGGATAAGGATTGTTGTTGTTGATGATATCAAGAAGTCTTGAGAAATGATCTTGAGCTCAAGATACATAGTGCTAGATACATGAATGATTACTCAAAGTTGCATTGTTGGAGACATGATGATGATAAGTTCTTACCTATATGATGATAGGTTGATACTTACATATGTTGATTGATGCAGATGTTCCCAAGTGATGATACTTGGATCATGCAGATCTTGATGTTGATGAGATGGCTATGGTGTTTTTCACATATGATATAATGTGAATGATTCTGTATGTCATATGCAGAATTCTGTTCAAAAGGATGAGTTGATGCAGACATAACATATACAGGTTGTTGGTCTAGATGCCATTGTCAGATGATTATGGAGTAGATCATACATTGTGTATGATAGTTGTTGTTGACTATCATGATCTTATTTAGATGTTTGGTCTAAATGTCATGTAAAGGTCATATCAAGACTCATGATGTAATAGTTTGTCTCTACCTATTGTAGTCATTTGATGAATCCCTTTTGGTCATATGATGTAATTTGTACCCCCGCTATGCATGGGAAGGATGATGTAATACTTCAGTCATGTACAAAAAATTGGTATCTGGCGTATCCCCACTTGGTTGGCTGGATGAGTCAATATTGGTATATCCCCACTGGGTTGGGAGATGGATGTATGTATGAGTCCTTGGTTATAGGAAGGTCATTTATGATAGAGTCAAGTTCTTCTTGTAGAACATATTTTTTGAAAATCCTGCTGACAGTCAGGGGGAGCATGAACAACACTCTTCAGCAGAGCAGAGATTTCAGCATGTACTCAAAGGAAGCATGGACAGATTGGTACACCGTGGCATATATAAAGGGGGAGCTCATTCATAAATTTTAGTAGGTACTTATGGGGAGTATGGATAGTAGAATGTTTATCAAGGAAAGAGAATATCTTGGTCCGCCCTTTGCCCTTGATGTCAAAGGGGAAGAGTGATTTGGGTTGTTGCCATCAAGTCCAAAGGGGGAGATTGTTGGCATTATGATGCATGTGTTGTACTTGATGGCAACCCACTCATAGAAGAAATACTCACTTATATATAACTAGATGAATCTATAGAAGAGATATCAGATGTGACAGAATACATGGGATGCAGGACAACTCAAAGGAATCAGATGACAGTTCTCAGTACGACAAGTTAGCTTTGACATCAAGTCCAAAGGGGGAGATTGTTGGCATTATGATACAAGTGTTGTCCTTGATGGAAACTCACATAGATGACATATCATAGTGTAGCAGGTCAGTAGCAAAGAGTTGATGATCAGACTACAAATTATATACGCAGGTTCACTATATACCAAGTCGCGTACATATGCAGGTTATATGTAGGTTCACTATGTACCAAGTTGCGTATATACGTAGGTTCACTATATACCAAGGAGGGTATACACGCAGGTTCACTATATACAAAGGCACGCATACACGCGGGATTGCTGATCAAAAGTCATGTATGCGTATGCACGCACTTTCATGCACAGAAAAGCGCGTACATGTGGGAAAGCTTATTTTTGGGTTCGTGGTATTTAGACCTATGGTTTTGGTCCTTGGTATTGTGTCCGAAGTGTTGAACCAGGTATTGGGTCCCTAGTATTGGTTCTAAATGGTTTTGGACGATGTTATTGAGTAAGTCCTAAGACTATAAAAGGAGAAGAAGATCTTTAGGCAAAGGCAATTTTGAGAAGTGATGAATATCTGATAAAGTGTGAGATCTAGTGATCCAGGTGGATATTGGTGGCCACCTGCCAAGTCCACCTGGACCCCCACCATTGTTCCTCTTAGCATTTTCAGTTTCCTTAATTATAGTGCAGTTTACTATTTTTAGCAGTTTTTCGGGTCCTAAACTTCTGGAGCCGTTTTGAGGCCCTAAACGACGTTTTTTGGGAAATCTACCGCCAGTGATTTTTCTGATAAAAATCGTCTTTTCCGTCGTAGTCCTCGGAGAGATATTTCTAACGGGCTATCATGTGTGTCAAACGGAGATAATACAACCAATTCGCGACCCCTGGAAGTTGGTTGTCCAACTCACCCCAAAACGGGGCCCACAATTTGGTGTTTCATCTTCTAGGGTTAGGTTTTGGGATGTGAAGGGTTTTCCATTGTTTCTCAATAATAAATAGGCCTTCAAGCCTCATTGTAACATAGTTCGGAACAGTTCAGAGGCATGTAGCCAACACATCTCTTCTGAGAGATAAGCTACCATCGCCCTAGCTGGGTTATTTCTATTTGTAAGCATATTTCATTATTCTCCATTAATGAAATGAAGTATTATTTCCGTTGCATCTCTGTTTTTATGGTTATCGCACCTATGTAGAAGTATTATTTCCACTGCATCTCTGTTCTTATGGTTATCGCATCTATGTATTTATGGTTATCTCTGTAATCTATTGCGTTCCTGTATAAATCCTGATCAGTGGTATCAGAGCGGTCTGCTTTTTTCTCTGTTTTTCTTTGCATGTCCCCAATGAGGTCGGAATATAAGGAGTTAGGGCTTGAACTGGTCAAACCTTTGCAAGACCAGCCTCGCAAATCCCGACGGCCTCCCATGGCGGATGAGAAGAAAGACGAGGGGGCAGGAGATCCTATCAAAATCTTGCTCGAAGAAGCCCTTGAGCGACAACGGAATGCGATGATGGACAACTTTGCCCAGATCCTTCAACGGCTACCCAGAAGTGACGCATCGGCTTCCAGCAGCTACTCTGGAAATGCCACGCCCTTTAAGGTACAAGTTAATTTTGAAATCCCCATATTCGAGGGTCAGATAGACGCCGGTGCCGTAGATAAATGGTTAAATCTGCTAGAGGGTTATTTTTCTCTTCATGAATTTTCGATTCGAGAAAAGATTGTTTTCGATCTTCTCAAATCAGCCCCCCACGTCAAGGACTGGTGGCAAACCTACTGCAAGCAGAAGGATGAAAATACCAACTCACTATTTTCAGCTGCACCCACTTGGAATTCATTCTGAGATGCCATCAAGGAGCAGTACTACCTTGTCGGAACCTATGAGGATGAATACATAAAGTGGACCACGCTGTGGCAGGGAAGGGACCAAGATGTGTCGGAGTTCACCAATCTTTTCCATACCCTTCGCACAAAGTTGGGTATCAAGGATACTGAGCAGCATTTGATACTCAAATACCGCGGCTACTTGCACAAGTACATCCAAGAAGAAATAGAATTCTTAAACATCTCCTTGCTTGGCACAACATACTGATATGCTGTCAAGGTCGAGCAGAAGTTTAAACAAAAGAAGCGCGACTTTGGATCTGCGAATCTGAAGCAAGGGAAAGGTGCCCCTAAACCACAGAACAAAGGACAAAGCCAAGGCGGGACAGCCCAAGACAACTCACCAAAGCTGCAAGCAAAGAACAGCACCGCAAAGCCAAAAAAGGACACGGGAAAATGGTGTGAGTTCCATAAGAGCTCCACTCACAACACAAGTGAGTGTCGGGCCAAGCAGTCACTCGTGGCTGAGCTAAAGGTTTCAGAATCAGATGCATGTTCCGACTCTGAGTCAGAACCTGACAAAGGGAATGAAAAAGGGAAGCAGATCATTGATGCGGATCCTAATGCGACTATTGCTACTGCCAAGATCCAGAAAAATGAATTTGAAGATCCAGAGGAGGAGGAGCGTCCCTTCCACTCCCAGATGTGGGTAAAAGGCTCCCCGCTATAGTTCATTGTCGATAGTGGAAGCCAAAAGAACCTCATTTCGGCAGAGGTCGTGAAGCGGTTGGGCTTACGCGACCACAACATATCCACAACCATACACCATCGGGTGGCTTCACCAAGGACGGGATCTTCGCGTGAGCCAGCAGTGTCGGCTTCCATACAACATCAAGCCCTTCACAGATGAGGTATTTTGTGACATTGCTCCCCTTGAAGTTTGTGATGTATTATTAGGACAACCATACTTGTGGAAGCGACATGCTGTGTATGAATCAAGGCCCCATGCTATTATCATACATTGGGGAATAAGTTGTACAGGATGCCAGAGGTAGCACCGCCTACCGCCACCTCTTTGATCACTGCAAAACAATGCAGTAAGCTCATTTCCAAAACCGGGAAATTTGTTTTCCTGATGATACGCCCTCAAGGAAAGAAGTAGACGGTGACCACGACCTCCAGACAGGGCCCCTCTACACGACAACTACAGATGAACAAGGTCGTGGCAGAGTATGAGGACATCTTCACCTCCCCTGCAGGGGTTCCTCTGCACTGTCAGGTCAAGCACTCCATCGAAATGACCCCAGGTGCGCCGCTACCCAATGGACCAATTTATCGACGCTCTGTTCTGGAGAATGATGAAATCAAGACGCAGATTCAGGAGCTACTGCAGAAAGGTCACATCCGTCCAAGTTCATCGCCTTGTGGGAGCCCAATCGTGTTGGTACAGAAGAAGGATGGGACTTGGAGACTCTGTATTGACTATCGGGCGCTGAAAAAGATCACTGTCCGTAATAGGTACCCGATCCCGCGGATTGATGACCTCTTGGACCAACTAAAGGGGGAAAAATATTTCAGCAAGATCGATCTGAAGTCCGGATATCACCAAGTACCAATCGAACCCTCTGATGTGTGGAAGACTACCTTCAAAGCCAAGGAGGGCCTTTTCGAATGGTTGGTGATGCCTTTCGGATTGACGAATGCTCCTGCAACCTTCATGAGGCTAATGGATGACATCTTGCATCCATTCACCAACTCATTTGTAATGGTATACTTGGATGACATTCTGATCTTTAGCCAGAGTTGGGAAGAGCACCTCCACCACATTCGACAGGTACTCCAAACACTGCGGCAACACAAACTATGTGCCAATTTGGAGAAATGCACTTTTGGCATGACCTAGGTTCAATATCTGGGATACATTATTGATGAATGCGGGGTGAATGTGGATCCAGCCAAGATCCAAGTCATTCGGGATTGGCCACCTCCAACCACCCTGACAGAGCTCCGCAACTTTCTAGGTCTTGCCAACTTTTACCGCAGATTCGTGTTGGGGTTTTCTCATATCACTTGGCCCTTGAGTCAAGTCACCAAGGGAGGAGCGAAAGCGAAATTTTTTTGGTCCGAATCTCAACAGAAGGCATTCATAGAGTTGAAAGATCGACTCTGCACAGCACCCGTGCTCGTGTTACCAGATTTACAACAACCATTTGAGGTCGAGACAGATGCCTCTGACTATGCTATTGGGGCAGTCCTTACTCAACACGGGCATCCAGTGGCATATCACAGTGAAACACTTTCAGACACAGTCCGGAAGTATCCCACTTATGATAAAGAGATGTACTCCATTGTGCAGGCTTGTCGACAATGTAAGCATTACATTTTGGGGAAGGAAACGGTCATCCACACAGACCACCGGCCCCTGCAGTTCATACAGACCCAAGGGAAATTGCAGAATGATCGCCATCAGAAGTGGTCTACATACCTGCAACAGTTCCATTTGAATATCAAGTATAAGAAGGGTAGCACCAATAATGTTGCAGATTGCCTCAGTCGACCACCAATCATGGCATTAACCACTATGCTCCACTCTTGTGGGCACGAGACTTCTGATTGGCCACATCTCTACAAAAGTGACCCAGAATTCGGCCACACATACCAGACACTCTTGGAGGGTCAGCATGTTCTAGATTTTCACCTCCAGGATGCCTTGTTATGCCATCTGGGTCACCTTTGTGTTCCTTCAAGCGAGCGTGCCAAGATGATTTGGGAAGCACACTATAGTCAAGCTGCTGGTCATTTCGGGGTCGAGAAAACGGTGGCAGTGCTGCAAAGGTATTTCTATTGGCCGAATCTTTGACAGGATGTTGGGAAGTACATCAGATCATGTACTGCCTGTGCCATTGCCAAACCGACCATCAAGAAGCAAGGCCTCTATACACCACTGCCTACCCCTAGCCAACCTTGGGAATCCATCTCCATGGATTACATGGCCGGCCTTCCTTCCACTAAGCATGGAAATGATTGTGTTTTTGTGGTCGTCGACAGGTTCTCGAAGATGGCCATCATGGCGGCATGCAAGAAGAACATCACAGCAGAAGCCACTGCTAAACTCTTCTTTGAACGAGTGTGGGTGCACTTTGGGATCCCACAGTCTATCATCTCAGATCGGGACAGTCGGTTCCTCAGTACATTTTGGTCCAGTCTCTGGTCAATGCTAGACACGAAACTCACTAAGTCCACAACCTTCCATCCTCAAACTGATGGCCAGACAGAGGTTGTCAATAGGATGATTGTACACATTCTGCGCATGTACAACTCAAAGCATCCACGCACATGGGACAAGAGCCTCCCCTATGTTTAGCATAGCTACAACCGAGCTCTTCACAGCTCCACTGGCCACAACCCTTTTCAGGTGGGCTTGGGATTCCAGCCATTATGCCCCATTGATGTGGCCATGCCATTTGCAGCTACTCACACAGATTCGGCTCATGCCCAGTCTGAAACAAACAAGGCGACCAGCTTCATTGAACACATCCAACATATTCGCCAACAGGTCCACGACATTCTGGAGAAATCAAATGCCAAGTTCAAGTAGCGACATGATCAACATCGAGTGCCACACAAGTTCCAGGTGGGTGACAAAGTCTGGTTTCATTTGCAAAAGGAACGCCTTACTAGAGCCTATCGGAAACTGAGACCACTCCGATATGGTCCCTACACCATTACTAAGGCTGTGGGAGACAATGCATTTGAACTCAACATTCCCCCATTCCTTGGCCTGCACCCAGTGTTCAATGTGGACCGCCTTCGACCATACTTTCCACCCTTGCTAGACACATCCGACATTGCAGAACAGCTCACACCCACAGAGTTAAATCCAGATTGCATGGAATAAGATGCAACTGATCGAATCATGGACACACAGATCAAGAATACTCGCCAATAGAATATTCAACTGTATCGAGTTGTCAAAGCAGGCCAACTCCTTCACAATGGCAAGTGCCTCACCATGGACCAAGTTCAGCAAAAGTTTCCCCATCTCATGGAGGAACTCAACGCAATGGGGACCATTGCTTCCTATGGGGGGAGGAATGATCCAGGTGGATATTTGTGGCCACCTGCCAAGTCCACCTGGACCCCCACCATTGTTCCCCTCAACATTTCAGTTTCCTTAATTATAGCGCAATTTACTATTTTTAGCAGTTTTTCGGGTCCTAAACTTCCGGAGCCGTTTTGAGGCCCTAAACGACGTTTTTTGGGAAATCTACCGCCAGCTATTTTTTTGATCAAAATTGTCTTTTGCATTGTAGTCCTCGGAGAGATCTTTCCAACGGGCTATCATGCGCATCAAACGGAGATAATACGACCAATTCGCGACCCTAGGAAGTTGGCTGTCCAACTCACCCCAAAACGGGGCCCACAATTTGGCGTTTCATCTTCTAGGGTTAGGTTTTGGGATGTGAAGGGTTTTCCATTGTTTCTCAATAATAAATAGGCCTTTGAGCCTCATTGTAACACAGTTCGGAACAGTTCAGAGGCATTTAGCCGACACATCTCTTCTCAGAGATAAGGTACCATCGCCCTAGCTGGGTTATTTCTATTTGTAAGCATATTTCAGTATTCTCCATTAATGAAATGAAGTATTATTTCCGCTGCATCTCTATTTTTATGGTTATCGCACCTATGTAGAAGTATTATTTCCGCTGCATCTCTGTTTTTATGGTTATCGCATCTATGTATTTATGGTTATCTCTGTAATCTATTGCGTTCCTGTATAAATCCGGATCATCTAGTATGCTGGTTATGGGTTTGTCATGCTGTGATTGATCTGAACCAAGGATGCACCCATGTGAATGATGATGAATGATGGATCGAGATCTTAAGGCTTGGAATGTTTTATCATTATATGGTTTGATTATGGATAGACTAGATCTGAATTATTGACGCATGATTTATTGTATGAATGTTATGATCTGGGTATGACTGATGTCTAGAATAGCTGCAAAGTTATGAGTAAATATTTGCAGATCTGTACACAGGTTGGCTTTGGTGAAAGCGTGTATGTACGCTGGTTTGATTCATCATAGTAGTGTATACATTATGAGACATGATATTTGAAGTTGCAGTTGGATCTGCTTATTGTTGCAGAGTTTTGTTTTCTGTTCTGTGTTCTGGTGATTGTGTTGTAGACAGGGTTTCAGTGTTTCAGTATTGGGTGATTTAGATATTGATGATGCAGGTGTAGTTGATGGGTGTTTTGTAGTGGTGATTGATTTTGTGCTTCAATGTTGTTGATGGGTCCAGTATGAAAATTGGATGAAACATGGCCTTCAGACTATGGTGTTGTGCTACAGGAGTATCCAGTCTGAAAATTTATGAAACATGGTACCTGGAGGAATAAAGAGAAGGTTGTAGTCTTCTGTAGGTTGGCACCTATGTACTAGTACATTAGCTAGTACAAGAGCTAAGGGGGTGGTAGCTCCCTTCCAATAGCAACTGGAAAACGAGTGAAGGTTGGAGCATTCAATAGGCCGGCACCTACGTACTATGAAATGGATCGGCTAGTACAAGAGCTAAGGGGGTTGTAGCTCCCTTCGAGGAGAGTCTGGAGAATAAGAGAAGGTTGTAGCCTTCTGCAGGTAGAAGCCTGTGTACTGGTAGAAGACTGCACTAGTACAGAACTATTGTAAAAAGGAGTTTCTTATTAAAAAGAAGATTAAGATGACTTGCAGCAGGTGGTTTTCACCCACATTGGGTTTCCACCTTACATCATGGTGTTCATGTGTGCTTGTTGTGTGTGATGATCTGTTCTATTTTACTGCTCCTATTTACTGTTCATATACACTCATTAAGGATCAACTAACTGAATCATAAGTTTACTGGATATACACTTGTTGCATTACACACAGTTGTGTATACACGCGGTTTGCCTTAACTGAAGTAGTGTATATGAATCTTAATATGGAAATGAAATGGTTATATTGATTTGATAATATTGATTCACCCCCCTCTCTGTATTATTTCCAACAAAATGGGTGACACAATCGTTGTCATACAAGTTAATGGAATCCAAGTTTTCTGCTGATGTGGAAATTCAAATTTTCTCAATTTAATCAAGGCAAAATCAAATTGTGAATTTCTTGCTGCATTTTTGAACAATCCTTCAGGTGAATCTAATCCATGTTGCCAATCCAACACAACAATGTGCTAATAAAAACAACCAACAGACATAAGTAGCATTCAAAATAAATAAAACAATCAAAACACACATATTAAATCACAATTGATGGAGACCCTGAAAAGTACTCCAACTATGTTACCACCTATCCACGTTCATCGAAAGTGCCTCCAATTCTCCTCTCATAGCACACAACTCTATTGTCGGCCTCCAACGCCCTAAATCCCATTAGTTGTTTTCACCCTCCATCACTCTACTTCCTGAAGAAACCATCAATAGCATAAAGACGAACCCCTAATCCTTTACCTTTTTGCTAGCGCCTCATATTGAAAATTTTAAGACAAAAGATCTATTTTATCTTAAAAAATTGTCTTAAATTCTCCTTTGTGTAGTATTGTCGAATGTAACGACATACAAGTTGTCTCTATTCACATCAATAATGATCGAAGGGAAAAAGGAGTAATTAACGTCTAGGAAATCTTGCCAGGGAAAGTTTTCACGTTCTTCAGAGTCAGCTACCCCCACAAAACGAAGAGCCCAACAAGTCGTCGTCTTTATATAAGATAACGTGAATGGAAAGTGAAATAGTAGTGTTGGTATAGGCACGATATAGTAGTAGCTCGTAAGATGGGGGACCTAGGGTGCACTGTCAGAGTCAATTTTGTAGTTGTTAGATAGTATTTTCTTAAATTGATATGTTTTTGTCTTAATTGTTACTTGTCTTTAATGAGTTTTGTCTTAATTGGCCATTGTCTTAAATATAAAGTTGTCTTAGAATATTTTTGTCTCACGTTGTTTTTGTGTTAAATATAAAGTTCTGTCTTAAAATAATTTTGTCTTAAACTATTTTTGTCTTAAAATATTTGTCTTAAATTGTTTTTGTCATAAAATAATTGTCTTAAACTATTTTTATCTTAAATTTAAAATTTTTTCTTAAAATATGTTTCTCTTAAATATAAAGTTTTGTCTTAAAATATTTTTTTCTGAAACTATTTTTGTCTTAAATTTTATATTTAAGACAATTCAATTGATATTAAATTTTAATGTAAAATAATTAAAATAAAAGTGTCTTTTTAAGATAAAATATTTCTTTTGTCTTAAAAAATGTCTTAAAATTTCCCTTGGTGTAGTAGTGAAATTATAATATAAAAATAATAATATTATTATATACATGTGATATCCAGACATTATGGAAAAAGATTGTTAATTGTATATTGACATTTTTGACTCAATTTTGTGAAGCCATTAAAGTGACATATGATCATCATTGACCACTCACTTCAAAGTTTTTTTTAATAATGTGGTATACCAAACATATTAAATTCCTTCAATCTCATAAAAAACTAGTTTCTCCATATAAATTAAATGGTTGGGAAGATAGGCATGTATCCATGATAATCATCAAAATACTCACCCCATGATATATCTCACATTCTTACCATGAAGATTCTTAACTTCTAAAATGTTTTTGTTATAATATCACGGGCCAATACCATGGCTTATGAATACCAAATGGCCAATATGACATGTGATATAATTTTTCCTTAAATTAATTAGTTTGAAATAAACTAATGAAATCTCCACAACTAAATTGGAGATAAAATTGAACCCTTGAGTTGTGAATACTACTATAATTTGAAATAAACTAATGAAATCACCTTAACTAAATTGGAGATAAAATTCAACCCTTGTGTTGTGAATACTACTATAAATATTTTGAAATAAACTAATGAAATCACCATAACTAAATTGGAGATAAATTTCAACCCTTGAGTTGTGAATAGTACTATAAATATTATGTAGTTCGTTGAACCAACAATGTTGACCATAATACAATGATTAATTTACTTATTCAATGTTAATGTAACCTTATCATATTTAAATGTGATTTGGAATAGATTTATAATATTTAAACATGATTTGGAGTAAATATTAGTCCTAGACTAAAATTTTTAGTCATTAACTTATTATTATTAAATAAAAAAATAATTAATATACTATTTCAATATATACACATTTAAAAAACCATGTAATAAGATTTTGAACCATGGATATGTTTGAAGCTTGAATCAACATTAATATTAAATTTGTAGTTATAGCCAATTTATAATTTTACTTTTACTTGGAAACCATTTATGTAAACAACCAACAACATGTCATCTAAGCAATAATGTAAATCAACACACATTGTACATGAAATCATTCCAGGAGAAAAAAAAATATTGGTTATATGATCATGTACATATAATGTCTCTAGTTGCATCACGTTACATCAAGTTTCATTAATACCCACTCACAAGAAGCACTAACTCCTTATATTGTTTTGATAGCACCAATAAGAAAGAAGCACCAACTGCCTTATGTGTTTTGCTAGAACTCACTAGTAAGAAACATCAACTCCCTTTTTCAACACACCTAAACAACTTATAAGAAGCACCAACTCAACATCAAATCCCTTTTTGAAAACACCTAAACAACTTATGAGAAGCACCAACTCCTTGAGCAAGCACCCAATTACATGAGGCACCCACTTCCAAATTTTACATTATACACTCACTATCATGGAATCAATGACTTCCTATTATGCAAGAACAAACTTATTGTCCATAAGGAACTTGTTGTTTTTTTTTATAGATGTCATTCATCACGATGCACAACTCGAATCAACTCACAAATTAATTTTTCTCTCAACTAGCTTTCCTCTACATAGCCCATGCAACTATTGTAATTACAACCTTTTTCCTGAATCTTACACAAATAAGCTTGCCATGCTCTTATAACCTACAGATTAGTAGCATGTAACGTTTACTAACCATAAAAAAATTATTTCATACACACGCCTAATTAATTTATTGCAATGAATACTTTATCATTATAACATAAGATTCTTCTTTAGATTACCCATGCTAATATTCATATTGTTTGACATTATTACAAAATATTACACTCTTTGAGCCCGCCAATATTTAATTCTTTTCATGAAAATATGATTATGGCTAGGTTATCATTCAATCCCATGTATGGTTAGCCTCACCCTAGGTGCCTGGACTCTTTGTCGTCCAAATTATATTTAATTCATTGCTATTATACACGGTCTTTTATAACCAAAGATTACAGAGAAGTGCAATTGTCAAATATATTACAATTTGTTTTCTCCACCCATGGTTTCATATTTGTCCTCTTGTGTACCTCAGTCTTATCAACATTGATTATTTCCCATTCATGAATTTTAACGTTGCGTATCTGGAAACGACTGCCTTCATGAGCACCGTGCGGTCTCTTCCCCAAGATCTGACGATCTTGGCTAAAAGTGGCAGTTGTGTAACTACTTCTCCTACCTCAAAATTGCAAAGGATTTCATTCTGTTGATGGTTTTGTCTCTTTGGTTGCTTTGCAACTCTCATGGTGGACTCAGTAATTCAACTTACATGAAGGGCATTCGTTTAGGTGTTTAACTGATAGTTACCTAATTAAGCTCTTACATTCACCATAATAGGTTAAAGATGGACTAACTTTATCAAGGTGGCCTCTTGTTGATACAGGTGACCTCCAACACTATGGAGAATATTACCATTCATCAAGTTTGGAAGGTGTTCATCCTCGATAAACCTTTCTTCTCAAACTCATGAGACGATAAATATGAGAGAGGTTATAACTTGAACTTGGTTTTCGTGACAAGGGTATCGTATGTCCCATCTTTATTGGCAGGCTTCTTGTCCACGATTTCTGGGCAATGTTTCTCTGTTGGTACACTGCTAGGGTAAGAATGAGGGTTGTATTATAGTTCTGATCTCTTACTGCATTATTGTTTCATACAAGTATGACTGTCTTTTTTTATGTTTCTTGCAGTTTCGTTTTTTCTTCATTTGGTTCGAACTGAAGTTCTTCCTACAAATATCATGTAACGATTCAAACTTTAATCCTCTTTTGGTTGAATAGTTTTCTTGAGGTATGCCACTATTAGTTGTGTAGTCACTTATTACTTCCATCATAGGAAATTATCCATTACTTGTTATGATTAGGATAAATTAATAATCATGCAATCCTCAACTATCCAACTACACAATTATATCCTTTAATTTCATAATTTAATCTAGTGCTCATCACATCATCGAAATCTTTTGCTGATTTGTACTACATTTTCTTTCAAACTATAGTTTTAGTGCTCTAATATGATTTTACCAATCTTGGCTATGCTACCAATGTTAGCTGCTTTTCACAAAATTACATTAAACCTCCTTTTCCTTGATACCTTTACAAGCCTACCTTTCATGTGCTTCACTCTTTGTAGCATTTTCATATACTGATAGGTTTAACCTAATGCACCCTAGCACAAATCTCGAAGATGAGCCATCACTTCATTTGAGTCATTCAATTAATTGTTCTCTTTCCCATGCCAAGCTCTCATTCCCTTAAGTATTAGCGTCATATGCCTGAGGGGCCAAGACGAAGGACTTGTCACTTCTCAATTTATCACACCTTCCTTTACAAATAAAATTACTTCAAGGTGCTACTTTGTTGTTAACATACAATGTTGGAACAATTCTCATTCCTCACCTCCATCTCGTGGGACCTCAACTACACTGCACCCTTTCTCAACAACTTGGGGTTCAAACTTCTAGTCTATCTTTGGTGTCATGAAAATTCTTTACCTCATAGCCCCTATCGACAAAGAGACCACACTAGCCAAACACTTTCTCCAAACATTATTTCTCAGGTTTGATGAATTAGCACTATTGCATATGCCCCCACATATTGGCTCCAATATTTGTGCAAGGGTGTCTGTCCAACGAGCCAAACACTTTCTCCAAACATTGTTTCTCGGGTTTGATGAATTAGCACTATTGCATATGCCCCCGCATGTTGGCTCCAATATTTGTGCGAGGGTGTCTATCCAAGTTGTAATTTTATTTATGTTTAAATAAAAATTTTGGAAAAAAAAAAACTATACAAAACTTTTAAATAATGTGGTTTCATAAAAGCCCAAGTGGATGTGTAAGGGTGTCTGTCCAAGTTGAAATTTTGCTCATGTCTCTCCAAATAAAATTTTTAAAAAATCTAAAACAAAAAAGGTAAATAAGTATTCAAAACATTTAAATAATATTGTATCATAAAAAAAATTGCAAATGTAGAAATTGGATGTCTCGGAGCATGCTAAATCTCTATTTAAAATGAATCTATGCTGGTAACTAACTTAATCCAATGTTATTTTAGAAAGTGATCTTGCATAACTTGCGATGCCATAAATTTATATCTAATACACATTGTAATTCATTCCAACTATTTCTTCAACGGATTTTTCAACAATATGTAGGCATCAAGAGTGTGATATATTACATGCCCAATATAGTGCAATTGGATGGATTTTCATGCAATTAAACCTCTCTTTTATTTTCCATGATAACTTATGGATTAAACTTTCTCCAATTATCATGGAAAATAAGATAGAAGTTGAGTTCCATGCAAATCCAGCCAATTTCGCTATTATGGGAATGTAATACATGACACTGCTGAATGCCCACAGATTGTTGACATATCTACTCAAGAAATATCCATAATGAATTATCATGTGTATGAGATACAAATTTATGGCATTATTGTTTGCAAGATCACTTTTTGAACCAAACATTCAATTAATATATTTATGAGCACAAATCCATTTTAAATAATGATATGCCACAGAGGTATCTAATTTCTTGGCTTACAATAAATGACTATCAAATTTCTCTCTTATTTCATAGACTCCAATTGCAATATTAGAAAAAGTACATCACTTTACCCTAACATGCTAACACTTATCAAGTTCAACTATATAATATAAGAAAGTTGTAGGTATCCCAAAGGCTTGAAGGGGATCTAATGGAAAGAAGTGTTTGTAGTGATAAGCCTTCCAATAAATATAGACATATATACATGTAGATTTATTATAATTTTTAATTGGAAATCTTCAATTAAATAATAAAATTTAAGTACATATCTACCAATCAAAATTTCTTATTAGCATAATTCACTACAATCATACATCTTGCATTCTTTAACTAAGAATACCAGAGAAAATGAAAGGTAGTACAAACCAACATATTTTTCAAACAACTAATCCAACATCATTACCTTATAACTTTTTCATGAACATATCATTTTTAGAAACGTTTGAGAAATGGTTTGCAAGATTAATAGCAAGATCTATATCCAACAATGGAGTATCTGATGGGAAATCTGGGCACCGACGGTGTCCACTATGCGAGTGTGTCGTGGAATGAGTGATAAGATTTCACTTTTTTGAATTTTTTTTGTGTGTTAAATCTAAAAATCCAATATTAATGGAGATATTCGTATTTTTTACTAAATTTTTTGAAGTGAGTAAAAGCAGCTTTAACCATTCACCTCAAGATGGTTTTTACAATATAATTTCCTAAGTCAACCTATATCCATCTTAACTCCATATCTACCAAGCTTTTAGAGGGATCAAGTCTATATATCACTCTTAGCACTTGTAGATTTGGAGTTAAGATGGATCTAAGCTAATATAATTCCCCCCTTTAAATAGTCTATGCTCACATGAATACCATGGTATTACCATGGGTCAATACCATGCGTTTTTTCCTATATCCATCTTAACTCCACATCTACCAAGCTCTTAGAGGGATCAAGTCTATTTATCACTCTTATCACTTGTAGATCCGGAGTTAAGATGGATCTAAGCTAATAGAATTCCCCCCTTTAAATAGTCTATGCTCACATGAATACCATGGTATTACCATTGGTCAATACCATGAGTTATCATAATGTTTACGTGACATTAAATTACAAGATCAATATTTACTCTTGATCTACCAAGCGCCCAAAGGGATCAAATATTTTTTTGCTCTATGTTAGTTTCCATATCACAATATTTGATCTCTCTTGAGGCTAAGTAGATCCCAGTAAAGATGGATCTATTTTGGTTTAATTCCCCCCTTTAAGTAAGCTACATTCCACGTGAATACCATAGGTCAATACCATTGTTTCTCAATACCATGTTCCATCTTTATTTTTATTAATAATAATATTAAAATTAATAATGTTTTTTGCATGGTATTAATAATAATTTGTTCCATGGTATTTCACCATAAGCTTCACCTAAATAAAACCTCTTTTTTGAGTGTACTTAAATATAAGGTGACTTGTGGAGCAAATATAAATAAATGTTTTATTTTTCACCATACCTCTCATTTATTTATATTTTTATTAATTTATCACACCTCTTTCATAAATATGGTATTTGGACCATCTACTTCACCTAAATAAATCTCTTTTTTAAGCCTTCCTAAATAGAAAGAGGTTTCTGGACTAAATATAAGAAAAGATTTTATTTATTTACCATACCTTTCGAATACATATAAAAAAAGTTTTTATTTATTTACCATACATCCACTTTATTTATATTTATATTTATTTACCATAAATATTTTTTGGGTGTTCGTAAATCTATATATTAAATTTATCTTATGTTTATACATACTAATAATTAGATTGATTTTTAAATAGGGCCCACATGCCAACATTAGATTAGAAATGTTAAATTTTAAGAATGTGATATCTACCCCCATACTAGGTTGTTTATTTTTATGTTTATTGTTACATGTAGACATTTTTATGTGAGATCTACCCCAATATACAATATCTATACCATATTTTCCTGTATAACACACAATAACAAACCCATGTTTTATTTTTTTACCATACATCCACTTTATTTATATTTTTATTTATTTACCATATATATTTTTTTGGGTGTTTGTAAACCTATATATTAAATTTATATTATGTTTATACATACTAATAATTAGATTGATTTTTAAATAGGGCCAACATGGCAACATTAGATTAGAAATGTTAATTTTTAAGAATGTGAGATCTACCCCCATATACAACATCTCTACCATATTTTCCTGTATAGCACATCTAGTAACAAACCCATCAACGACTAAACCATCAATGTTGATCTAAATTATAATATAAAGATAATATTATGATCTTTATACATGTGATATCCAAACATTAAAATGGAAAAAAGATCATTAATTGTATATTAACACTTTTGACTCAATTTTGTGAAACCAATAAAGTGACATATGATCATTGACCTCTCACTTCAAAGTTTATTTTTATAATGTGGTATACCAAACATCTTAAATTCCTTATCTCATTAAAAACTAGTGTCTCCATATAAATTAAATGGTTGGGAAGATAGGCATGTATCCATGATCATCAAAATACTCACCCCATGATATATCTCACATTCTTACCGTGAAGATTCTTAACTTCTAAAATGTTTTTTTTTTTTTTTTTTTAATATCACGAGCCAATACCATGGCTTACGAATACCACATGCCCAATATGGCATGTGATATAACATTTCCTTCAATTAATTAATATGAGATAAACTAATGAAATCACCATAACTAAATTGGAGATAAAATTCAACCCTTGAGTTGTGAATACTACTATAAATATTCAGTATCCTCGAACCAACAATGTTGACCATAATACAATGAAAAATTTACCTATACAAAGTTAATGTAGCTTTAACATATTTAAATGTGATTTGGAGTAAATATTAGTCCTACTCACTCAAAATTTTAGTCATTAACTTATTATTATTATTATTAATTAAAAAGGAGAGTCTAGGGCAGTTCTTGGTATGTTTTCAGTCATTGATGAATGTAATGGGTCTGCGAGAGCTAAGAGTGAAGGGTATTAGCATAGGAAAGAGGCTCTGGACTTGTGTGCGCAGAGGCCTATGGTAGAGGTCTGAAACTTAGTGCGCGGACCCATGCAGTTGTGTGCATAGGGCAGTTAGAGTCTGTAAAGAAGATCTGAAGCATCAATAAAGAGAGTTATTATGGAATTATCTGTGTATAATCTATTTTATTTCTATTATAAATGCATGTGAATATGTTATGATGAATAGTGGTTTTCTGTCTTAATGTTGTATTGATACGCGAATCCATATTTTTTACTTTATTACTGTATTTATACGCAAATCCATATGTTTTAGTTTATTATATGAACGCAAGTAAGAATAGATGTTTATGCAAAGATCAACTTAATGCATGTTGAAGTTATCAGATACTTAAAATAATCTGTGTAGACACTGAAGTAAGAATAACTACAGAGGCACGCAAGTTTTTGAATTGCCTATTTAGGGTATGCGAGGGATAATTATAGATATTCGTGAAGGTCTATAGGGCGATAAAGATAACTATATGGATAATCCCTAAAAGGCTTATCGACCTGTGTGAAGGAAGGTTTAGGGTATAAAACAACATTACTACCATGTCTATGTGTGGAAACCTGATTCTTGCATCCCCCCATACTGCTTCGGGTGAGACTTCAGGCAGTGCTGCGCGGATTAATGCCGAAAGGGCTAGTAGTGTAGGGATTTTCTTGGTTAATTAACATTGAACCTAGGTCAGGGCCCATCAATCCAACACATGCAACCTCCAGCTATTAAAAGTAGATCCCTGAATCAAGGGATTCCTTGGGAGAAGTAGCACATGCATGCAAATCGATTTTTCTCGGTCTCAGAGGGAACTGGTCATCTCAACTGCACATGCAAGAGGCTGCTCAAATACTGGGAGAAAATTCATATTTCTGGAAGGGCATTGTGCTGGCTACCTAGGAGATTTGTGCAATTTCTAGCTAGAACAGTTGATTGCTACCCAAAATTGTGAAATTCCTAGGCTAAGCAACCTTGCTGGGAGGAATTGCACAATTTTTTGGATGGAGCTTGACTGACAGAATTACGTAATTTGGAGCCCAGCAGGCTAGTAAACAGAATTGTACAATTTCTGGAGGGAAGGTTGTTTTCCCTCTAGAATTGTGCAATTTATTGAGGGAGCTGCTCAACTTGCAGCTAGACCAAGTCCAGAGGAACAACCTCTGAGGGATTTGCAACAAGGTCTAATGGACAAGCTATCATTCTGCAAAAAAGTCACTAAAGCTTGTATACTTGATGAAGACATGTTGTTGTGAAAGGTTCGTAGAGAGGCTCCAAAATGAAGCGAAGGCAAAATTTTGGAGGGTGGTTGTACTGCTACAACACTTGGCGACATAGTAGTAGAAATCCAACTCTCTGAATGGACCATGTTCATGAAAGGCAAGTCTAACACATCCAGAATTATTTCTCAGTTCTCAGTTCGTCTTGGTTTCCACACTTCATTGATTGTGAGATGTACCATCTGCTAAGATCTTGGTTGATTGACACACATTCCAAGCCAAGTCAACATTGTTTATTTCGATTGGGGTTGAGGGGTATATTGGTGCGGTATAGTCATCAGAGTCTCAATGAACCCGGTCAGTAGCCTGACGGAGTTACTTACGTCACCTCTCTCCGCAGGAAGCCTTTCTCTTCTTCTACCTTATTCATTTCATTTTTCTCAAACTTTTTTCACTTTTTCATTTTTCATTTTTTCATAACTCTGCATGGCACTTATTCATTTTATAGGTGAAAGAGGGATCCTGACTTGTTGAGAGCATAAGAGGTTGTTCCTCTAGAGATGTAGTTTATTATACCTCTGACGTGCCTGTTAAGGTTTTCCCACTCACCTTACTCTACCTGAATGGGCTGACAAGGGTTAACCCAAAAAAGACTGACTAGAGTAGCTGATACTAGTTAGTGCGCAAGCGTTTTGTTTTCGCTAAGGTTTAATTCAAATAGTACATATTTTCCATTTATGTATCATGGATTGAAGACAACAAGTTCTTACATAACAGAGCAAGCAACAAATAACTAAGTGTTGATAGTTGTACAGGTCCTCTTGTACTTTACCCAACTTGTTTCAAGAATCATACATGGTTTCATGTGAAACTAACCTTCGAACAAAACAAGAAAACAAACCATAAAGCAAAGCAGAAGTAGAAGCAAAATTGAAAGCAAAGCAAGTAAGAAAACAAGCAAGCAGACAAACAAACCAAGAAATCAAGTAAGCAAACAAGCATGCAAGCAAACAGACTGAAAGAAAACACTACTCCTACTCCTAAGCTAATGGTGTATGAGCCATCTCACGTGAAGTGATACTTCCAATGCATCCACAGGTGCATTGGTTGACCAATGTTGGTGAAGGTATGGTTCGTGGGAAAGACAATTGTGTGAACCAACAAACAAGAAAGATGTAACAATGAAAACAAAGACACCTTGAGTTTAAAAGCTTCCACAGAGAAAAATGAGTGAAAGTGCATGACATGAACTCTGTGGGCTTGCCATGGCACTGTTCTATACCATGTGTAGATGTTGAGTTTATGCATTCTCTTGGTTGTGACATTCAAGCAAATGTGAGAGAGGTAGACCAATTACATTGGGCATGTGTGCTTGCTATGTAAGATTCGTCCAATGCATGAGCAATGGGGTCATGTTGTTTGAGTGGAGGAAGAAAAATCTGGGTATGTGGTTGATCTTCAATGCAAAGCAGAGGGTGATGAGGAGCCTTGAGTGTTTCAACAATTTCTTGTCCAGAAGCGAAACCAACCTCAGGACAACAAGGGCATGACATAACCATTAGCTTAGGCTGAAGTGCCTTGATAGTTTGCGGGGTTTCGACTTTGTTGACATATAGATCATCATAGACTAGTGCCTTGGACATATTAATAATGATTGACTCAAAATCATGATCAGATGAGGAAGTTGATAGATTACGACAACGAAGATCAGAAAATTCAAGATGTTTATCGACATCCTCATGATTTGATGAATCAGGCAGAGGGGTAGATGGGAAGCAAATATGTTCACCCTTTGTGTTTTTAGGAAAGATAGATGACATATTGGACAAATTTTTTGAGGAAGACGTGTTCTCTCCGCATTGTAATGACAGACTGATACCTGACATGTCCTATGAATGATAGGAAGTAGAAACATCTGGAAATGAGTTTTCATAGGGGAAATCAACAGTGAAAGAATCACAAGGGATGTCACGATAAAGTGGACGAGGCACAGCTGGAAGTGTTGTTGGGAAAAGTATCCAATACGGAATGACCCTATCCCACTCTAAGGGTGATAGTACCTCAGCAACAACCGGATGCAAAGCTATTCAAGATTACTTCTTTATGAGATGTAAGAGAGGGGAGAAAGAGATCCACTAATCATTGTCTTCCGCTAATATTTGATCCAATCTTCTCTCTTTGCTGCTTGCTCCCAGCTCCTTGCTCTTTCACCGGCCCAGCTACACAAAGATCCTGCAAAAGCACAAGAAAGGGAAACTACAAGAAGCATACATCCATAATCGATTCAAGGATTAGAATAAATCAAATATACAAGCATCAATAAGCCACAGAGGCACATGCATATAGAAGAACCTCAAATGCTTTATTAATGGAAGAAGTAAAGTTCTGAGAGTGTTACAACCATAAGAGGCCCAATCCAGCAACACCTCCCAGCAGAAAGAAATCTCCTCTTCACCCCCTTCAAAGCAATCACCCAATAGTTCTATGCACAAACCAACAGCACTTCCATACATTCACAAGATTCCAGCCTCCCTAGACCTCATGAGACAGCTCTATATATAGGAGTTTTGGAAAAAGGATGAGTCAGCTTGAGGCTGGCATGAAGTTGACTAGTGTCCTCTCCCACTTCAGTTATACTTCAGTTCTTGAGTCCACTTGGAGTTTCTTGCTTCCACTTGGAGATCTAGATCCTCTTACTCATCACAAGGCGAATTCCTTGATCCAAGTGTCATTTTGGAAGCTTCCTGGGCATTTGACACCTTGCAGAATGACTGTGCCACTTGGCCAATCTCGCCCAGCACAGGTAGCCTTCATTAGATTTGACATTCAGCGCAGGTACAAAGTGGAGCAGTTGACATTCAGCGCAGATGCTCAGTGGAGCAGCTGACATGATCCAGAATTAGCTTGTTTTTGAGTGTTTTCAGGTGGAGAACTGATTTTTAGTGCTGTGGTTTGCTGACCTTGTTCCTCTAGGGGTAGGAACAACATGTTTAGGGACTTTGGATCCCTCAG
This sequence comes from Pinus tabuliformis, assembly GCA_031772625.1. Lineage (NCBI taxonomy): Eukaryota > Viridiplantae > Streptophyta > Pinopsida > Pinales > Pinaceae > Pinus > Pinus tabuliformis. The sequence continues at coordinate 842,492,555 of CM062811.1, forward strand.
ATTATCGACATTTCATGTTTCATGCTGTAAGGCACAAAAATGTCTATAACAGTTTCCCCCTAAAGTATGAGGTCGTTTATCGGGTGAAATGCTTTATCAAGAGGATCCGAAGTTCATTCAATCGCCGAGAGGTGCCCTGTAATAAGATACAATACAATACATTATTTTTCATTCTGCTTTCATGATCTGGATGAGGCGGGCATTCCCATGCTCAGCTTTATAAATTCATTTTGGTGCATAGAACAGGCGATCGTCTGATGGTAGACTGATAATTCTCTGCTGAAATTATCATCCTTTGAGTAGGATGATCATCTGCTGCAATGATGTACATATCAAATGTCTTTATATCTTGAATATATATCACAGCCCGGATGGATGAAACTAGATCCGGGGTCTTCAAACTCGTTCGATCTTCACTCTAAGTACAAGTCGATCCATGTGAGAATTGCGCTGAAGTCGAACATGGAAAGACATCGCTTGATTACCGGTCAATAATGTAAACCGTTAACAAGCGCGAGAGGAATCACCAATAATGAAAATGACCCTCAAGGTACTACAGTACAATTCACGGGGTGTGAATAAGGGACTTGGCGTCGAACACCACGCAAAATCTTCTGGTCGAAGGTCATTGATGTATACATGTCGCCGGAAGTGAGAAACTTGCCATTGAGGCATGCAAGCTTCAAAGTATTGGGGGGTTTGTTCCTAGATCAACTTCCTGGATAATGAGCTGAAGTCGACAAGAAGCGATCCGTCAAAGGAGGGCCTTAATGAATCCCACATCAATGACACGGAACGGAGCTAATGATTTTAGTGGAGGTGAAAACAATCTGTGAGATATGATTCAGGGTGGCGATCATGGGTGGACGAAGGATAATGTATGGCAATGGATGGGACACGGTTGACTCTTTCTGAACAACATCTCTTGAACATATAACGACACTGATGTGATGGATCGGTAGCAATACCTCAAATGTGGATGGTTTGGCGAAGACCATGGTGAAGAGACCGGTGAATGAAACAATCCGACCCGATGTGATACGGAGGACAAAGTGTCATGTTCAAGAGCGACTTGCTACCATTAAAGCTTTGAGGTTCTCCTAATTTTTCCCCAGTAATTCCTGACCAGTACCTCTTTATTTTTGTCAAGCTTGAAAACGATAACATATGCTTGTTCTATAACCTGCCCTTCGGGCAAGCCCATCGCTATGTTTTAGCGAGCCTAGCGATAGGGAAACTCGTTCTCGTCTAAAGACAAGTTTGTCGCTATTTAATCATTTTAACGAGTCTAACGACAAGGAAAACTCGGTCCTTTTCATTTTTAGAGAGTCTGGAAAGGTACAAAAAATTAACTCCAAAATTCCTTTTTCGTCATCTAATCCCTTAAGTCCGAAAAAGTATAAAACAATACAGAAGGGATGAGTTTTCGATAACTTTAACGAGCCGAATAAAACAAGCGCTCGACCTTTTTGTGCAATAATCCCTCAGGTCCAAAAAAGATTAAAATCTAGAGGAGGGATAGCTCTTCCCGTCATTTTAACGAGCTGGAAGGCCAAAACTCGGCAAACTTTTCATATTTTACGAGTCAGATGAAAAGAGCTCAAAGAAGACTCGTCTTTTGAGGAACGAGTGATAAACAGGGATAGCAGCAGATTCCAGGTACAGGTTGGAATTTTCCAATCACGGCAGTGTCACAAGGATGGCTAGGTGAAATCACTCTTCGCAGCTATTCCTCAAAATAGGTTAACAATCATATGGAGGTGAACGATTGGCCAAATGGAATGGAGGTGGCGGGTGCAAACACGACGAAGGCTTTTATGGCTAATAAATTTACGATCACAATGGTTATTTACCAGCACTGGGTTCATTTTTTAAAGAGCTTGAATGCGCCAAAACACTGCTCAATCTTATGTTTATTTTTTAACGAGCATGAACTATGTGCTAAAACTGCTCGGATCTCGCTTTTCTATTTTTTAACGAGCATAAATTCCGCGGTAAAACTGCTCGATTATATGGTCAAATTTTGATTTTTTACCATTACTAGCTTTTCTCTTTTCAAATATAGTACTGCTCTTTTCAATTGCTGCAACAAACTTTGTTAGAAATGAATAATATTTGCATGAAAATGAGATTGTAACCCTAATATTTCACTTTAAACTGTGTAAAAAGCCATTAAAAGGTGTTTTTACCTCTCATTTACCATTTCATTTGCATTTGGTCTGTTGGAGCTCTGGAGGTGCCTCTTCCCCTTTGATTTTCACCAGCTGATTCTGGGAGATTCTGCGGACGATGTTTGGCGCCGTCTGGACCAGGTAGGAGCTAAACCCTAGCTCTTTCTTTTCATGGTTTTCTTTTCCTGTTTCATGCCTGTTTTCCTGTATTTTTGAGCCCATGGGGTGTTGCCAGGGCGCCCTATGATCAACGCAGGTTCCCCTTTCAAAACCTGTGCTGAAGGTCAAGCTGCCTTAAGGCAGCCTAACCCTCAGCGCAAGTGGGAGACTCTCTGCCTGTGCTGGGCTCAAAAACTGAGTTTTTAAGGTCATTTTTTGATGATTTTTTCGCCAGTTTTTCATCAAAATCAGGAACTTACTCCTTCTCTTGTTTGCTTTGTAGGGAACTCTGAACAAAATGTCCCTTACATGGCGAGAACGAGAACATGAAGAGGAGGACATGATTGCCCTTCATGACCCGGTCACGGTGAACGCGCTGCGGAACTGTGGCCTGCTGAAGTTCTTCCGTATCTCTAGCATGAGAGCACAGATTTCTTTACTGCAGTATATGCTTGATGCTTGGGACCCCATTAACCAAGTATTCCAGATTAGGGGAAAGTCCATCCCCTTGACCATAGAGGACATGTACTTCTTGACTGGACTGTCAAGACGAGGTGCCCCCATTTCCTTGTCAGGTACGGCCCGGGGGACTGATTCCACCAGAGATTATGTCCACCAGTATTGCAGGGAAGGTTCTCAGCCGAGCAGAGACGGCAAGATTGTTATCCGCGAGATTACTGATCGGACTCTCAGGTCCATTCTGTTCACTATTGGTAGGATGGCCGGCAGCGCAGCTCTACATGTTGCCAACAGGTCTTATATGCAGCATGCTTTGGAGTGTCTCCAACCGAAAGTATTCAACTGGTGTGATGCAGTACTTGTTCAGATGAAAAGTCAATTGACCAAGGTAAAGGACGGGAAGCTGAAGAACTTTGGATTTGGTTCTATTCTGACTGCCTTCGCCTTGGAGAAAATCCCACTGATGCAGCCTCAGTACATCATACTCGACTTGCCTTCTCCGATCGAGCCACGCATGCAGAGGTGGGTCGACCACATGTCTAGGCATGCTGGTCAACCTCAGATTACTTTTACCGAGGCCTTCTTTAGGTGGTTCGAGCGCCAGGAGATGGTGTTTTCTGAGTATCCATATGTGGGTATGGATTTCCGAGGTGATCCGGATTTGGTGTTACCAGATGGCGAACAGTGGGGCGCCATTGGTGAACTCCTTGACCATATTACTGCTTATTGTTCTTATTCATAATGTTGTTGTGCTTTATTTTATCAAGACTTTTAATTGTACTCTCGGGTGCATGTAGATATTGGTCATGTTCGTCCCGCAGTTCGTCCAAGATCGCCAGTTGGTGCCCTGGCAGCGGAGTCTGCTAGGAGAGTTGTTATTCACGATCTTGACGATACTGAGACCCTTACAGCTGTGCAGGAGCAGGTTGAGAGCCTTACTCGCGGTCTTCCGGATGTACAGATTGACGAGTTACCTTTACAGCTGCAGCAACATACTATTGGTGTGCCTAGACGATGGACTCGTCTCTTGCGCATGATTGCACAGGCCGTGACGTACTATCATGAGCACCACTAGGCTAGGGTGCCCCCTAGCATCTTTTTGAGATTTTAGGCCATCTGACCAGTTTTTTCTTGGTTACAGAACATTATGTATGAACTTATATAAACAGCTTATATGTATTTTGATTTTCGGGTTTTATTCTGGTTGATTTATATGATCCATATGTACAATCTTTGATGATGTGTCCCTTTTATAAATGTTGCAAATGTCTATCTAACACATAGTTTTCTAATGAGTCAGTTAATGTGTTTAAGTTTCTTGAAATATGTTGATATTGAATTGAATCAAATCGTCTTTCCAAGATCTTAACCCTCAGGAACATGCGATAAATAGCTGGATTGCGAACAGAATATATACCATTGAGTTGTAGTATTATGAGCTGAGTCTAGCCTGACAATTAGTCGGCGTATGCCACGTGTGATGGCATCAGAGAGTAGTTCTATCAACGCGCTATACTCAGCGATGTTATTCGTTGATTGCCCAATACATACACCTCTAAAACTTACTAACTCGCCGCTTGGATCAAAAATGGCCCAGGCTGCGGAGGACAGGTTCCGCGAACTACGACTCGCTCCTTCGGCATATCCAACACATGTCTCCATAAGGTTCGACATCTGCAACGAACGAAAAAGGCAGATCACTCGACCGGAATAAACACTTTAGCGAAAACAAAATACAACAAAAGCATGCAGGTTACTATTTAAGCATAGTAACGCTTGAGGTACAACCCGTTGCAGGGCTGCGCCAGTGGAATTCCATCGTAATCCATTAACTCGTAGGCTCCTTTTGCTAACACCCTTTTAACAATATAGGGGCCCATCCATAAGGACTTGAATTTACCTGCTCCCAATTTATCGGATTCTTGGTCATAAAGCAAGACCAAATCACCTTCTGAGAAGACACAGGGTTTGACATTTTTGTCGAACTGAGCCTTGACTCGTTTCTTATGAGCTTCGTTAGCCAAAGCGGCATCACGACGGGTTTCATCCAACTGGATTAATTCCAAGAAATGAGCCTATTCTTCTGAAGTTCCGGGGAGAAGATCGATTGCGAGTTTAAGCGACGAAATTTCGCACTGGATTGGTAAGACTGCTTCCAGGCCATACACCAGTTGGAAAGGTGTGAACCCGGTTGCGTTCTTTACCGACGTTCGGTAAACCCACAAGGCTGAGTACAGGATTAGGTGCCACCTTCTTTTATGAACCCCAATCATCCTTTGCAACATACGCTTCAGGACCTTGTTGATTGCCTCAACTTGTCCGTTGGCTTGCGGATAATATGGTGTAGAGCTGTCGTGAGATAGCCCTAGCTTGGCAGCTAATTCGACCATCATGTGGTTGCGAAAATGTGACCCATGATCTGTAACTATAGCCTGTGGTACGCCGAACCTGGCGACTACATGATTGAAAAAGAAAAGGGCAGCTGTTTCACCAGTGTTATCCAATGTAGGCATCACCTCGGCCCATTTGGTAAAATAGTCAACAGCGACTATAATATACCCATGCCTCCCGGTCGAGGTGGGGTTACATTGCATGAAATCGATGCCCCACTTGGCGAAGGACCCAATAGCAACTATCGGCTGTAAAGGTGCGGGTGGTCGTCTGGTTTTGCTATCAAAGATTTGACAAGCATGGCAGCTTCTGACTGTGGTTATGCAATCTTTGAACATGGTTGGCCAGAAGTATCCTGCTCGTAAGATTCTTTGTGCTGTTGCATATCCAGACTGATGCCCTCCACATGCGCCTGAATGACAATCATTCAGTGCTTTTTCGGCCTCCTCATGGGTAAGGCACCTCCTCAGAACTGTATCGACACCACGATGGTAAAGTGTATCACCGACAATCATGTAGTCTTTTGCTTGGTATCGTATACGTTGTTGTTCGGAGCGAGAGGTGTTAGGCCTGAACTTTTGGGTTTGGAGATAAACTATGATATCTCCATACCACTCATCGCTTACAGATATCAGAAACAAACTTTCGTCCACGATTGACTCTTTCGATGTTTCATCGTTGGACGACGATGGGAGATCGCACAATAATTCTGTGAAAACTAGAGCTTTCTTTGATTTGGATTTCACAAATTCTAGGTCAAACTCATGAAGGATCGCTATCCATTTTGAATATTTGCCCCCCAGCAACTGTCGCCACAGTATATAAGTCATGGGGTTGCAATCTGACAAGATGGTAGTTTTCCGAAAGAGGACATAATGTCGAAACCTTTGAATCGCTTGAACAGTTGCAAGCGCTAGTTTTTCAACATAAGAATATTTACTTTCTGTATCGTTTAAGTTTTTACTTAAATAATAGATAGGATGTTCAATTCCATCGACTTCTTGAACTAAAACCATCGCAATGGTCGTATCCGCTGCAGCTAGATACAGGTTAAAATCTCTTTGATAGTCCGGGGCGTACATTAATGATGCTTTTACTAGACAATCTTTCAGAGCATCAAAGGAAGCTTGCGCCACCTGGTCCCAGACAAAAGGTATATCCTTTTTCAAAAGAAGAGTATAACCTTTAGCAAGTTCTGCGTAATTTGGAATGAACCTCCTCAGAAAGTTTGCTTTCCCTTGGAGTTTCTGAATCTGAAGCAAATTTGAAGGTGGAGGCAAATTAATGATTGCCTGAACCTTACAGGGGTCGAGACGAATCCCATCTTTAGAGACTACAAAGCCAAGTAAATGACCAGAACCGACGCAAAACACACATTTGTGCAGATTGAGTCTTATCTTGTAGTGTCGGCAATGTAGAAATATCGCTCTTAAATGCTGTGGATGATCGGTCCACTTTCGCGAATGAGCCGGAAGATCGTCAAGATAAGGTTGAACAATGTTCTTGATGTCATGGAAGGCATAGTTCATCGCCCTCTGAAACGTCGCCCCTGCGTTCTTTAAACCAAAGGGTAATTTTCGATAAGCGAAGGTGCCCCACGGACAAATAAATGCAGTCTTTGACTGGTCCTGTGGGCGGATATTTATTTGATTATACCCGGAAAATCCATCCATAAATGAAAAGTTTTCACATCCGGCGCATTCATCAATTATCTGGTCGATGAAGGGTGTAGGGTAGTTGTCCTTCGGACAAGCTTGGTTTACATCCCTATAATCAACACACACTCTAATCGTCCCTTGTTTCTTCATAACAGGGACAATATTCGATACCCGATCAGTTAGAGGAACCGGGTAGATGAATCCAGCATGGAGAAGTTTTTCAACTTCTGCTTTAATGGCAGCGGCTTTCTTCGGGTGCACCTGCCGAAGCCGTTGTCTTACTGGTTTGACATCAGGGTACATTTTAATTTCATGTTCAACGATACTCGAGTCAATGCCTGGCATTTCATAATATGACCAAGCAAAGACATCTCTAAATTCGCGAAAAAGAGCGTTATATATTTCCAGTTCTGAAGGGGAACAACCTTTGCCGACATAAATATTCTCTACAACATCTGTTTTAGTTGAGATATTTATGGCTATAGTCTTTTCAATATTGGATAGGTTTCGCTCGGAATCCACCGTGTTTACAGTATTTGTTAGGAATTCAAATACTGAAGGGTGATAAAGGTCACTTTGAGTATCTTCTTCATATTGCGGAAGAAGGGAACGATGGTGGTGATCATTCCATGGTGTCCCCTCAATCATCATTGATTGTAAGATTCCTTCGTCTGTCCCATGTATTTTCGACCAAGGATATAATGGGGTTCCATATTCTCTAGACCTATCTACCCAAACGCTTGACGAGCGTTGATTTGGGCTCGCCTCCCATGCTTGAAACATTGATTGCTACAATATTTCTAAAGGGCTTGGGGGCAAAACCATTAAATGATCCATGTTGACCTTCGTGGAAGATATCATGTTGCAGGTTGCTACAAATGGTACATTTCCTGTATAAATAGGAGGTGGTAGCGCGAAAGTTCCCATCAATGTGGGGTCTTTCAATAATCCTACTCCGATATCTTGAATTGAATGGTTGCTCTCATGGATCATGGGAATGCTTCCTGTAACTTGCGAACCATTAGGGAGGAAATTTTGTTGGTCGACGATCGTAATCCCTCCTTCAAATGGGAATGCGATCTTCCTAAAATAAGTCGACACGACAGCTGCCATGGCATAAATCCATGGTCTACCCAGTAGGATGTTATAGTCAAGATTTCCATCAATGACTTCTACATCAATTTCTACCGTCTTTCCTCCTAGTTCAACTTTCAAGTTATTAAGGATACCGTAAGGGGTATAAGTCCTTCCGTCGAAAGCTTTTAATGTCGTCGAAGATCGCGACAAGGTTGGAGATCCTAAAGTTTTCCAGCAGCTCATCGACATAATACATGTCGAGGCTCCCTCATCAATTATTGTTCTGTGAACAGTTTTGTTGAGTGCTTTCACTTGAATAAGGAAAGCTAGCTGAGCTGGTAACTGAGGATCATATCCCTTGTGATCAAAGGATACAAGATTGGAATCCTTAGGATCAACCCCACCAATTGCCGATAACAATGCCTGCCGTTGGGTTGGACAATTTTGTAGCACTTCAAGAGTCGACATAGCGGATGGCAATTGGGCCAAATCTTCCACTATGTTATAATGTTGCGCCGCTCTGGCACGAGGATTAAACGTCGACTTGTGTACCACACCCTTTGGCGGTTTTATTGTTAATTCAGGGATGGTGGGCGTTACAACTTCTGTCGAAGTTGTGGTCGAACTACTTGGTTGATCTTTACCTTTTTCGTTCGACAGCTGAGTATTCCCATAATCTTTGTTCCTTGTCGAAATCAAAGCATCGTTCTGCTGTTTTGAAACTGACAACATAAGTACTTGCGACGGGGAAGCATTTCCACTATCAACCAGATTTTGACCTGGGTTGGGAAACGGATCAGTCAACACAACTGAGGTTTGGGAACTTTTAAAGAATCTTTTAAGCTCAGCTTTGTAAGGACAATCCCTTGTCCAGTGATCTTCGTCACATATCATACATGGACTATTTGGTTTCCCTTTTCCAGGAGGGTTTGAAGAATTTTTCCCAGGGGATGACTCACCCTGTTTCTTCTTCTTCCCTTTGTTTTGCTTTTTCTTGCTTCCTGGTTGATTGGTTTCTTTGCCTTTATCTTCGGATACGGCATTTAATTCCGAAGCAAGAATTTCTTCTTTTTCATTTTGATCCGAATTCTTACGGGCTTTCTTTGACGAAGCCTTTATCGATTTCGTGTTTGCTGTGCCAATCACGCCATCACCGTCATGAGAGTCACTATTTGATTTAGGAGGGGGAGGAATTGAAAATTCCAGTCTAGGGGCGTCAGGTATTTTGTCATATAGCGTGCCGGACTGAGTATAAACTAAGTCCAAATATTGCGCACAAGCAATGACTTGCTCCTCTGTTACGACTCCCCCTTTGGCCACATCTTCCGTAATAGCTGGAAGTAACGACTTTATAAACCATTCAGCTAATAGCTGATCGGGAACGTATGTTTTCACCATCCTACGACGACGACGCCACTCATGTATATGATCAAATATATGGGTAGCAGTTGTCTGTTTGAAGTTGGTTAATATTTCTGTTCCTGTTTCATACCTTATTGGTAATTGAAAGTGGGTTAAGAAAGTCGTGGCTAGGGAACTAAAATTGTCGAAAGAGGCTCTTGGCAATTCAATATACCATTTAGCCATTGGACCTGTCAATGTCCTCTGAAAAAGGAGAAGCCTTATCGAATCGTCGTTAAGGGTGTTCGACGAACACCACAGATGAAAAGTCATCACGTGATTCGACGGGTCTTCACCTGGATTTCCATTGAATTTAAGAATGTCATATGGAAGTTTATGAGGAATCGCTGGCCACCAAGGGGCATAAGCAATCGGATCGTTCGTTAACCAGTGTAAATCGGGTAACTCTAAATTTGCCACGAATGGTAACTGTTGATTCAGGTTAGGCGAAGCGTAACCAGGGTACGATGGAATCGCTTGAGCAGTGGGTCTTTGCATACCAGCATAATGTAATTGATGTTGGTATGACTGATACGGTTGGTGGACTTGACCACTGTAAAGTGGTTGGTTTTGACCGTTTTGGATATACGGTTGTCCACTGTTCGCGAAGATCTGCTGCTCAGAACCTTGGTACACTTGCTGGAATTGTGGTTGTTGGTATTGTACAAGCCATGGTTGTGACGCCATGTTCTGTTGTGCCATGCTAACCATTGGACCAAGGTGTGGGGTAATTTTACCCGTTTGTACTTGTGTCGTCCCACCAGTTGGCGATTGTGGTTGTGACCCATGATCAAGCGACTGTTGCATTACAACCTGAGAAATCTGAGGTTGACATGTAATATGTATCGCTTGAACTTGCGACACGGTTACAATAGCCGGTGTGGTTGGGATGTTCGTCACAGGTACACACTGTTGCATAGAATATACAATCCTTGGTTGTTGAGGTAGCATAGGTACCCAACTACTTGATGCAATTCCAGTATAACCTGAATACTGTTGAGAACTGCCATATGGATATCCTCCCGAAGGAGGTAATGAAAGGGCATACTGCCCCCCATATGGTAGCAATCCGGAACTCAGAGGGATTGTCAGTCCTTGAGGACTAGATGGCCCAAATTGACCTCCATGAGGATCAATCTGTCGAGTTTCAACATAAGAATTACCGGGTATTACTCCGGATGAACAAACTGGAACAGACCATACTGTCGAAATAGTCCCTTAGTGGACTCCTTCTAGCTGTTGAGAGCTAGTTGGGACAGCTGGTATGCCGGCAAACATCGTTGGAGTGACGGCAGGGGCTTCTGCTGTCGCTGTGTCATTTGACACAGTCCTAGACGATGACGGTTGTTCAGACATTTTAAGTCTATCCAATAGATTGCCTAGCGATTCTACAGGAACTTCCACTTGTGGTGGATTAACTTCTGATGAAGGAAATAGAGTGACCCCGACTCCAAAATGAGTTGGAGTACTTGCTTGCGGATCCTCTGCAAATTTCCTCTATCGCAATCAAACCCGGTGGAAGAGGAAGACCGTCAGGTCCTTAAAATATTTCTGGTGCCGAAGAAGTGGTTGCTTCAACAGCGACAGTTGTTTGAGGAACAAAACTTTCTGGACCGGTTACAAATGGAACTGGTTCAGTTACACAAGTATTTGCCCCCAGACTAGGATCAGTATTACTGTCCTTCTGTGGCTGTTGAACTTCTTCTATAGAGGCAGGGTTTCCAGAAATGTTAGGAGTAACCGGAACCTCGGATGCAGTTGGAACACTTGTTCTAACTTTCAAAGGAGATTTCGAACCAGTTAAACGAGTTCACTTTGCCCGTACTGTTCTCGATTCTGGGGACAAAGAAGGTTGACTCGTAAGCCTCCGCGAACGACAGGGTTTCAATTGACTTTCTTCCACGATTGCGGATTACTCGATCAACTAAAATATTAAAAGGGGAAATTTGTGTTTCCGAATTGAATGAATTTTATTAGACGCTTTTAGACACAACTTGCTTTTTCACTTTTTAAGAGTCGAGAAAAAGCTAAAGATGACTCTAGTCTCCTTCGATGTATTAACGAGCCCGAAGTGACAAATGCTCGGATGGAATTTTTCAGTTATAGAGTTTGAAAAAGGCCAAAAGAAACTGCTCTGGAGTTCTAGGCAGAGGGTGTGCCAAACTTTTCGCAAAACCATAGATAACGTTTTACGGTACGAGTGGTCGATCTTCGTGAATGCTGTGTTCACTGCATTGCGATCAGTAGGGCGTCCGACACGGTTTCCTATTGGATAAAGGCTTTGTTCCTATAGGGGTCTCCCAATATATACGCGACGGTACGTGGGAGCACAAGTCCGTATTAGTGCCACTGACTCTCAGGAGGAATCACCCACCTTCGTCGAGATCGACAGTCACTACGTTTAACGAGGCTGGAACACGTCTCTAGCTTAGACCTCTAGATGATTGCATTATGTTTCAAAGCATTGTTAGGTTCATTCAATATATTTTAAGTTGATCTTTTTAAAGTTCGCCTTTCAAGGTTCACCACGAGATGTATTGATACAAATTCCTAAATGCAGTCTAAGATGAGAAGCAAGCTTTTTCAATCTTTTCGACTTATGAAAATCTTAACTACTGAGGGAAAAGAGAGACAAAATCCTTTCACACAGATCAAAGAGCACTCACTAATGCAATTTTTCCCTAAATCAACATACAAACTTATATGCAAAATGCAAAATGCAGGTATTTCTTTTCTCTTCCTTAATGTTTGTGCGACACAAAAAGAAAGTTGTTGTATAATTTCGAATTCAATTTCAAGCGAAAGCAAACAAGCTTGTCCAAAATCGAAAGACACCTTAAGATTTACTTGTTTCGACACTAGAAATATATAAATTCAAACCATATGACGAGAGCGAAACTCAATCAGCTATGAACAACAATCAAACTAACTCTTAAGATCAAAACGACACTTTATCACCGGTCTAGATCTAAGAGGCCACAGCAAGACTAGTTCACTTTCGTTATGGGAAACTGTAAATGATACAAGAAATACACAAAGAACAAACACAGTTTCTTTATACAACCGAGGCGGAATAGTGGCAAGGAAAGTTGGTTTCAGATAGGCACATTGACTGGTAACAGGCAGCGAAAACAAGAGTGAAAACAGGGCAAGAAACAGCAGGAAACCCCAGTAGCACAAGGCAAGACTGGTCCAGCGCAGGTGGGACATTGTCTGTTTGACCTTCAGCGCAGGTATCCCCTTCGGGAACTGTCCTGAAATGCAGACAGCCTTCACAGCAGCTGTACTGAAGAACGAAACTTTCGTTTCTCTCAGTTTCCGGGTCACAAATTGCTAAAAAATTCACAGTTTTTTCTCAAATCAGAAGCTATCAGTCAAGGACACACTAAGGGATGACAAGGAGGATGAAAAGCTATCACTAAGAGCTTATTAGAGTCCTTGTGGATCAGCTCTTCAAATCATAAACTTGCCCAGAAACTGAGCTAGAGTAGCTGCCCTCTACTTTGCATTTAAAAGATTCAAATACAGTTCGATTTGGTACTCCCTTTGTTTATGAAATGAATAGCAAAAACACAAACAACCAACAAGATACGGTCCCTAGCGGAGTCGCCAATTTGTTGTTGGGAAAAGTATCCAATACGGAATGACCCTATCCCACTCTAAGGGTGATAGTACCTTAGCAACAACCGAATGCAAAGCTATTCAAGATTACTTCTTTATGAGATGTAAGAGAGGGGAGAAAGAGATCCACTAACCGTTGTCTTCTGCTAATATTTGATCCAATCTTCTCTCTTTGCTGCTTGCTCCCAGCTCCTTGCTCTTTCACCGGCCCAGCTACACAAAGATCCTGCAAAAGCACAAGAAAGGGAAACTACAAGAAGCATACATCCATAATCGATTCAAGGATGAGAATAAATCAAATATACAAGCATCAATATGCCACAGAGACACATGCATATAGAATAACCTCAAATGCTTTATTAATGGAAGAAGTAAAGTTCTGAGAGTGTTACAACCATAAGAGGCCCAATCCAGCAACACCTCCCAACAGAAAGAAATCTCCTCTTCACCCCCTTCAAAGCAATCACCCAATAGTTCTATGCACAAACCAACAACACTTCCTTACATTCACAAGATTCCAGCCTCCCTAGACCTCATGAGAGAGCTCTATATATAGGAGTTTTGGAGAAAGGATGAGTCAGCTTGAGGCTGGCATGAAGCTGACTAGTGTCCTCTCCCACTTCAGTTATACTTCAGTTCTTGAGTCCACTTGGAGTTTCTTGCTTCCACTTGGAGATCTAGATCCTCTTACTCATCACAAGGCGAATTCCTTGATCCAAGTGTCATTTTGGAAGCTTCCTGGGCATTTGACACCTTGCAGAATGACTGTACCACTTGGCCAATCTCGCCCAGCGCGGGTAGCCTTCATTAGATTTGACATTCAGCGCAGGTACATAGTGGAGCAGTTGACATTCAGCGCAGATGCTCAGTGGAGCAGCTGACATGATCCAGAATTAGCTTGTTTTTGAGTGTTTTCAGGTGGAGAACTGATTTTCAGTGCTATGGTTTGCTGACCTTGTTCCTCTAGGGGTAGGAACAACATGTTTAGGGACTTTGGATCCCTCAGATTATCGACATTTCATGTTTCATGCTGTAAGGCACAAAAATGTCTATAACAGGAAGGGAGTCATCCCTCACCACGAGTTCTTCTTTCGATTCCTAAACATACTCACTGTGAATGATGGCATAGTTTGGCTACACAACACCAACTCTGTCTGCAACTTTATCCTCATTGACATCGAGTGAGGAGTTTGGAATGGAAGAGAACAAGATAGTAAAATCTGGAGGATCAACAGAACGTGGTGACAGAGGTTTAAGGAACAAATCCCCTTGACAACCAACAAGATTTCAAGCCAAATCTGCGTAGATATCAAGAGTAGGTGGGGTGGGAGGATGTGAGAGTTCAACAGATGTGTGTGCATGAACCCCCACACCACTCCACGGTGGTGGAGTTGTTTGATGAGGTGAAGGCAGATAGTTTCTTGTGACAACAACTGTGCCTTCCTGTGATTGCGCAACTCCATCATCGAAGTGTGCTTAGTGGGTTTGGATATGTGAAGAACATACTCAAATCTTCCATCAAGAAATTCCCAATCAATATCATCTTCATGTAATCGGTATGCAATATTACAAAAGTGTGTGTAAAATCGATCAACAAATTCATCGGGCGATTTTTGTAATTTTAGAATTTCTTTGTTGAGTGCTTTACGATCAAAGTGATTGAAAGCACAGTTTATCTCTGTGACCAAATGAGTAAGAGAATGAATATATTTTTTAGGCAGCATGGCACACCATTGCATTGGGTGCCCTCAGAGCATGTACATGAACAATGCATAACTCGTGTATTCTTCAAAGAATCCATGTCTTTCGCATGAGCCTACAAAGCTGACCTACATGCCTAACTAAGGCTACATGGTCTCCACCATCATATGTTTTATGCGACAAGTTATCCAAGATATTTTCTGAGATAATGAAGTCGTTTTCATAAGACATACATTTTGGAAGAGCAACTCTGTAGTTAGTCATGATAGATGTGTAGAGACTCAAAATAGATGGGAGGACTCAACTTGTCATCTGGCCCTCCTTCTAGCACCAAAATGTTGATGATGCTGGACCTGTCAACATGTAAGGGGATCTCCCTGGTAAGAAGTCCCAATTAGACCTTAGACCGTTTGGTGTATGAGTCCTAGTAGTGGGTCATATGGTAATTCCTTGATCGCGATTTCGCACAAAGGAAAGTAAGATGTCTCCATTGATGAGCCTCATCATTAGGTAACTGTATGGACCTTAATTCACCTCCAATATTATTAAAATCAACTCTTCTTATAATTCCTTACATGTTTTAATTATATTTTGCTTAATGAGATGAGTAAAAGTAAGATGTATGTCTAGTGGTCTAATGTGCATTGATTGTAGGTCCTTGAGAGAAAATGATGGCAATTTTGGCAAAATAAGGGCAAAAAACCAAATGATACAAGGAGGAGAGAATATAGGAGATAGATCCTCCTCAGTAAAATCCTCACTCATTCGAATATTCCTCAATCAAATCACACTATCTCAGGAGTTGCAAGTAGCCGAGTCATGGAGATCATGGGCAATTGAGCCAGTGATAGTTAAGAGCCAGTTCATCTTGAGTTTGGAAGCCAAGCCTCCTTAGATTTAAGGAAGTTGTTGGAGACTTCATTTGTATAAATAAGTAGGCCTAGAGTCTCATTAGGATTCATATTTTTTATGTAAGAGAACTAAGAAATTTCGAGTTCAAGCTTTGTGGAAAAACATTGTTATGTAATTTTTCTAATAAGATAATGAGAATGAGCATTTCCTTGATCTAGCACTGAGTTGAATCAGAGGGCTGAAGTTCTTGGGTTAGGGCCAAACCATAGTAGCAAAGGCTCCTCTTCTTGTACTTGTATGTTTAGGCTATTTCATAGATTAAGTGTTGAATTGATTTTAGCATTGTTTCATTGCAAGTAGTGGTGAACTTGATTAGTTTGCTTCCCTTTGTGCATTACTTTAGCAGTGGCTTTAGAGAGATAAAGTAATACCAAAAAGGTTAATAATAGGTGGATTTGGCCTCACTCATCCCTTTAGGCACCATGGTTTGAGGAAAAGCTCCTATTCAACCCCAAAAAGACAGAATTCCGATTTGTTATGAAATTTAGGGTTTCTTGCTACTTAGGCCAACATCTTTGCAGTTTTCAAAGATAGGGTTCAATTGTCATTTATGATGTCTTCAGCTTTTTATTAGATCTCATGGTGTTTCAAAATCTTTTGCAAGTATTTCCATGCATGACTTAGGCAACTAAATAATGAAATTATGTTTTGTTAAGTTGATTAGAAATCTTCCTTGTTCGATATGATTTGTGGATAAATGCCAATAATGTATGTATTGTAGGAGTTTCAATATTGCAGGAAGATCTCATGCTAGCAACCCCAACCTAACCTCATCCATCCATGATCACTGAATGCCACCAATTCCCTCAACCAATTCATCATTCCACAAGAACAACTTTCCAGGTTTGTTGAGCAAATCTATCCATCTTACAAACTTTGGTTTGAGCTCTCAAGAAGTCCTGGCCACCCCCTTGCCTTGTTTCCCACATGATTCACCTTCCATAAGCCCTATACCACCTTCCAAATCACCTCTATTTCTCTCAGATGGATCCTGTAGGAATACATGGGATCCTATAGGAGCATTAGGTCATCCTATAGGAAGCATTAGGACATCCTGTAGGACAACTTGCAGTGGCTTGTATTGAGGCCGATTTGTGAAAAAAGCATCCAAGAGGATAGGAGAAGAACCCTACTTGCATCCCAAGCCATCTAACCTTCCATCACCATCTCTAACCCACCTTCCACATCACCAAAAAGATTTAGCATTTACATTTTCACAAAAAAGGACAAAAAGGAAAAAAGAGTTATTGTGTTCATTTGTATGCACTACAATAGAATGTTTTGGTTATTTCACATTGCATGCCTAGGATAGTTAGGATTACACACATGTTAGGTTACAATTCTTCTGAGGTAAGATCTCTTAGAAATTAGTTAGATGAGTGGTGTGTTTAAAGCATTGATTTCAGTCTTTCCTTACTGCAGTAGACAATATTTCAATTCTCCCAATTGGTGCAAAATTCCCTTTTCTTCATTGGTAATCAAACTCCTTCTCAATCAATATAAGGTTTGTTTGAGAAACCATAGTGGTATGTCGCTAGCTTAGTAGTGATAAAGAGTGGACCCATTGCATCCACTTGTGTATACATCACTGTGACCTCCAAGTTTGTATGAACCCCAGGTTGATAAAGTAAAGTTGGTAGCCCCAAGAGTTGCAATATTCTTGTTGCAATACTGGTGCTCATCATTTGGTGGTAGCAAGCGTGTGATAGCTGCAACAAGGAAAGGAAGATGCATGAGAGGTTCAAACACATGGGGTTGAGATGAGTGCACCCCTTGGAAACGTATGATAACATATAGTTAATAAGGGAACACACGAGTAGAGATGCATCACAACATGGAAGGCAAGTTAAATAGCAATCCATAGTGACGGTTAAACCAACATCATTTTTCAGAAAGATTCATACATACATACACATAAAAATCCATACATGCATGTGTAAGAAAGGACATACATATATAATTTAGATTAAATTAGATAGAATAGAATACAATACAACATATGCATGAAACGTGCTGGCTCTATTACATTAATAAGTGTAAGTTCCAGTCATATAATACATCCATGTATAACCACTATTTCCGACAGCAAAACATTACAGCCACAAATGCCTGTTCCTCCAAAGAGATATACTAGTTCTGCACAGTGGAGAAGCCAAGGCTTGTTACAATATTGTCCAAGATCTCTCAAAGATAGTCCTATCAGAAGCTTGGCTGACCAAAAGCCTTTACAATGAGTTATGAGGTACTATTTATAGCAAAGGGTGGGGTAACCCTTGACATTCCCCTTTATGACAGTTCGACTACCCTCATGACTCTTCACCTACTCTATGATTGTTACATCCAACTATCGACACTTGAACTTCCACCTGACAAGACATTACATTACAATACACATGTGCCCATGTGAGACAAAATGGCTTGAGCAAGCCATGAAAGACATCACCAACACTCGGTCTCTTGTGGTGAGACCAACTCTTTGGCATGATTGTGATGGTGAAGGTGGTGATCTGATGCCAAGCTTGGTCATCTGTGATGGTGTGCATGTGCTCCATGGTGACATCTTGTTGAAGCGAACTCTTGCCTCCATTGCATCTAGGTGCATTGGTATGTCACCTCCATCCAACTCATCTGGTAACATGTGCATGGTCTTCTTGGGTGTGGCCGAACTGGCAACACATTGATGCATAGTGTCTATGCTAATCTTCCAGTGTGTGTTGGTGCTCATGCGCATCATCTTTCAACTACATTTTTAGCTCAAGTTGGATTTGATTCATGTCTTTTCCTCGATGAGTGTGATGAATGGGTTGATCGCATGTGTGTGCACAATGACATACATACTTCTGAATTCCCTTGCATGCGATTAACAACATTGCTCACTATGTCTGCTCCGTGCCAGCTGTTGGGATGGATCTTTTACTTATACGGCTATAGTTTCATCTGTGAGTGCATGTTGCACCCACTGTTGTAGTTGTTCATGCTGCAACTCTTTCTCTCATCTATGCATCTCATGTTCTTCCTTCAGTTACTTCTTCTACACATGCAACTCCTTCTTTGTTCCATTCTCTATCTTCACACGATCTTCATGTCACACCGTCACCTCATAACCCGAGTCTTCAAAGTTGCTTTCATCACAAGTGGATCTGCTTGAGCTTGCAACTTTGTTCCACCTCTGTGTTATCAACGACCATTCTCTTGCAATTGTTGCATTTGGTATGCTACCTTCAATTGTTGTTCTTTCTGGTTCTTGTTGTGATGTTTCTGCTATCATACCTTGATGTCCTTTTCTACGAACAACTTGATGTCTTCGTGGGTAGGCAAGTCCATAGATACTTGATTGAATGCATCCCCAAGTGTGCTCTGAATTGTGTCTTCATCTCTACTCTCTTGGAAACCATTGTACCTATGCTGCTGAGAGGGATATAAACACCTGCAATACTTGGAGACATGGAAACACTCATGGCAAGCAATCTGTCAGTCGAAAACCAGAATGAACTTGAGAAGTGACTTGCAACATACCTGTGTGATTGATAATGAAGGTTGCACAATTTCTGTTGGGAGGTCGGGAGACTGTTTACCAATACTTCGCAAGGCACATTCTGGGCTGTTGGGAGGCTGAATAACTGCTGGAGCTATGAAATTCAGAGTCTAGTTTGGCTACTGACTACTAGAATTTCACAATGTGCAATCTCAGCTGGAAATGGTTGCATGCTCAATGACTGCATTGCACAATTTTCTCGAACAATAGTCACTATCCCTCAGAATTAAGCAATGCAAGACTGGAGGACATTCATTTAGTAGAAATGCACATTTCTTGAGAGGAAGATAGAGCCTTCCGTTTCAGGATTGTGCAATGCTATCTTGGTGAGGCAGAGACTGGGCCAAGACTGTCGAGACTCGTCGACGAGCAACCGAAAGTGAATGTGAATGTGAATGCATGGCGATACTAAGTGTACACATAAGTGAATGATCGTGCATGTAAATGGTGAATGACAGATTCAGAAAATGGAACAACATGCATGTGGGTGAGGCGAGTTTCCGAATCGGTGACCATTCATGAAAAAAAGTTTCATGCATGCGACAGTAGTGAGATGTTAACAAAAACTGAAACGATGTTAGTACAAGATAGTATGTACCAAAATGACAACAAGTGCTCACTAAAATCAAGCAAACAACATTCATACGAAGTGAAACAAAAAAAGCGCTAGAAAAGCAACACAAGACATGGAAAGCAGGCTTACCCCAAAACAGCTAAGCTGAGTATGCCGACGACTCCTAGATGCAATGTGGGTTGTCAGAGATGTAAGGTTGATGTTAGGAATGAGCTCTATAGCATACGGTTCATGAATTTTTATAAAATTGAAGATGTGACGCACATGCCACAAATGTAGGAAGAGTGACACTTGGTGGGATATTTCCGAGATGATCCTTGCATGCAACCTATAGCTATTAAAAGTAGATCCCTAAATCAAGGGATGCATTTGCATGTTGCCTTGGGAGAAGCAGCCCATGAATGCAAAATCAGTTTTTCTCAATCCTGAAGAGAACCAATTGACTCAACTACACATGCAAGAGGCTTCTCAACTGCACATTCCAGAGGCTGCTCAACTGATGGGAGAAAATGTGCATTTATGGAAGGGGCTGGGCTAGTTTCCTAAGAGATTTGCACAATTTCTGGGAAGAACAGCTGACTGTTGCCTATGATTACGCAATTCCTGGGCTGACCAACCATACTGGCAAGAGTTGTACAATTTTCTGGATGAAGCCTCACTGGCAGAATTTCATATTTCTGGAGCCCAGCAGGCTGCCAGACAAAATTATGTAATTTCTGGAGCGAAGGCTAGTTGCCCTCTAAAATTGTGTAACTTCTTGAGGGAGCTACTCAGCCTACAACTGGACCAAGTCTGGAGGAAAACCCTGTGAGGGAAATGCAACAAGCTCTGATGGACATGCTGTCATTCTACGAGAAAATCATTGAAGCTTGTGTACTTGATGAAGCAAGACATGATGATATGAAAGGTTGGTATGGAGGCTCCAAAACGAAGCTAAGAAAAAATTTTGGAGGGTGGTTGTAGCCCCTACAACAACTGCATACGCTTATTTGTCAATAGCGGGGTAGTTGAGTTGTTGTCCCTACATTCTTGCACTCATGAAGGATATGGGACATTCATCATTCAACTCATCCTTCTATGTGAGTATTGCGCAAAGAGAGTTGTCAGAGGTGAAGGTGTATATCAAGAAATATTGCCTGAAATTTGGGTTGTAAAGTGCATACACTTCTACTATAGCCTGCTTGATATGGGTGAATGCATTATTTTCCCTCTTGACCTAGCTGTGAACTAAATCCCTCTTGATCATATCTTGCATTAGTTTTACTATCTACACATAGTTTGAGATGAAATTTAGGAGTAAATTTATCTTTCCTAAGAAGGATTGCATTTCATTCTTATTGGATTGGTGAGGGATTTGTGTGATGGTTTGGACCCAGTTTGGACCAATGTTGATCTTGCTTCTAGGAACGCTGTGCCCAAGGAGGTTCCCTTCAGACACTACAAATATGCTTTGTTTGGGATTAAGACAACCCTTGTATTTCTGGCATCACTTAAATATTTTCTTCAAGTCGCATATGTGGTCTGACGATTTTCTGGAAAACATGGTCACATCGTCGAGGTATACCATTACCCTCTATCTGATGAGTCCATGGAAGGTGATTTCCATGGCACGCTGAAAGGTTGCACCTCGATTCACAAGCCCAAATGGCATTCATCTCTATGTGAACGTACCCCACTTGGTACGAAATGTAGTTTTGAATCAATCAGGTTTTGTTACTAGGACCTTATTATATCGTGAAAACCTATCAAATAATAAAAAAAATTATGCCCGAGATACTGTCTATAAAATATGCTCCATAGACAGCATGGGGTAATTGTCTTTCTTCGAGGGGTGGTTCGAGTTTCAGAAATCGAAACACAAGTGGATCTCCCTGGCCTTCTTTCGTACAGGAAGAAGGTTGGAAAGCCATGTGGAATGATGAACTCTGTATATGATCCATGCATCCAACAACTTGGTAATCTCTTTCTATATAAGGGGTTCAATTGACAGATGGACTTTCCTAAACTTCTACAGAAATATCTTGACCCCTTCCTTGATTGGAATGACATGTTTGATGATTCGTGTGTCGTAAGTTTTCAAATCATCATATGTCCACACAAACACATAATAGTATTGTTTGAACAAGCAGAAAAAGACTTGCCTCTCCTGCTGTCTACAACACGTGCTGAGATTGATGCACTTTAGATCTTGTTTAGTTCCAAGGTTTATCTGTTCATGCATCATGGTGGAGTTGTGGGTTTTGCAGTTCCTTGGCCCCTGAAAGTGGTTCTACATGTCATAGATCTTTTCTAAAGATACCAAACCCTTGGGGATGAGGTTTCCTTTCTTATCATCAACCCTCGCTTGTAGAGACTACTCGTGCTCATCTTCATCAATCGTTATTTCTTTGAAGACATCAACTTTGGCCATGAAATGCAGTATCTGTTGATCATTGTCAAAAAAATGTAAATTAGTTATGTTATCAGGGATAGAAAACTTATACAAAAGTTCAACAATAAATCTATCCCTAAGAGGTGACATTCTAGAAGTTGTGTTTGCCAAAGCATTGGTAGTTGTATTACAGATTCTTGGCACAATAGTAATATTAAATTCTTGGAGTTTAGAGATCAACCACCACACCCCTTGCTGGTAACTTTTTA
Source organism: Pinus tabuliformis (assembly GCA_031772625.1). NCBI lineage: Eukaryota > Viridiplantae > Streptophyta > Pinopsida > Pinales > Pinaceae > Pinus > Pinus tabuliformis. The sequence continues at coordinate 842,514,854 of CM062811.1, forward strand.
GATGAGGTGAAAAATAGTTTATGGTGTTACGTACCAACCGTACCACTATTTCTAAATCACCTTGTTATAGATATTTTTGGGCCCTACAACCCCAAGCATAAATATCCATAAACTGAGGGCTCCTAAGTCTCTAAAAGTGTTGTTCCAACCCCTAAAAGAACAAGGTCAACTGATTACAGCTTCTCCCAGAAGTTCTCCATGAAAAACTGCTCAGAATGGGTCAAATTAAGATCAGTACACTTGCTCCATGGTCAAGGTGCGCTGCAGCCCACCTAAATACATTGTGGGGGTGCATTGCAATGCAAAAATCCCTTCTAGGGGGTGCGCTGAGCGGGAAGAGACAAATGGCAGTGACATTTTGCAAGGTGGAAAAGGATGGAATCTTCCATAACTTTCTCCTGTGACACTTGCCTCTCTGAATTCGACCAAGGATGAGTAAGAGATGCTCAATCTCCAAGTGGAAGCAAGGACTATCAGTGGGAGGACACTAATCAAAAACACAAAGCTGACTCATCCCCCTTACAGATATCTATATATGGATCCCTCATCCTAGAGATCCAGAGGTTGGAATTTGGCATCTTGTAAGGAACTGCTGTTAGTTTTTTGAGGTGATATCAGTATATGTTGGGTGATCTAAGCTTTGTATGAGGTGAAAAGAGGGCTTTTCTTGTCAAGAGGATGATGCTGGGTCGGAACAGTTGGTTGTAACTCTCTTGACTCTACTTTGATTATCAATAAAGCTATTCTTGTTTTCTTCCATATTCTTGTGTAATTCATGATTTATGCATTTGTATGGTTAATCTGTATCTGACCCTAGATTATTTATGATAGTAGATCCATGTTCTTGCATAGTTTTGTGTTGCTGTGATCTTGCAGGTACTCTGGGAAGCTGAGTGTATGAGAGAGCAAGCAGCGAAAGACTTTGAGAAGGGAGAAGAACCAAACAAGGAGTCAAGAGAAAGACAAAGGTTGGCCTCCTTATTCTTCTTTCATCTATCTATTATAAAAGAAACCAAAATAGACTTTCTACTATTGTTACCACACCTTAGTGGGATAGAGCAGTTCTATATAGACACTTTTCCCTGTAACAAAATGGTGAATCCACTGGGGAGCGAATAGATTGTTTGTTCATTTACATTTGTTTGCTTTATAAACACACAGACGGAGCCTGAAGCTCAGCCAGCTAGCCTTCGAACTGCCTGGGTTTGTTTATAACTTGAACATTTGATCTACAAGCTCTCTACTTGTCCTTTGTGGTAGCCTTAGTAATCTCATTTAGATCTACCCCTGATTATCAAGTTACTGATCATCATTTTCACGGCCAAAAACCCTGAAATGAACTGCAAATTGTGACCCGGAACCTGTTCAAAGTCTCGTCTCTGGACCATCACACTCTCTGTACTGAGAAACTGCATTTCAGCGCACTTCCTGAGTGAGGAACCTGCACTGCAATCCAGTTTCCCTGTGTTACAGTTGCACTGATCAGGTTGGACTTTGCCACTGAATGTTGGTTTCTGGATTCACTCCTTTCAGTTCTATTCTTGAATTTTGCAGCCTATGATCAGTAAACCTTTGTTTGAAACCATTTTCCTTGCTGATATTCCGCCTCTAATGTGCAAAGAACTGTCAATGTTTTAAGTGTATTTTTAGTCATTTTCAGTTCTCTTTTTGCAAAAAAGTAACATAATCGAGCTGTCGTCATTTGATTTGAAAGTGTCGTAACTGTCGTTTTCAGCCATAGACAACAATTCTCCTATTTGGTAGTCGATTATATGATTTACTATTGCATATGATTTGAATTGGTGTAATTTTTAAAGTTTGGAAAAACAATATTTCATTTCAAAATCGTTGAGTGTCTCTTTACCCTCACTTCTTTTTGAAAAGAAAGTTGTTAAATTACAGTCGCTTTAAAAGTAATTCAAATTTGCACATTAAACTTTCTTTTTATCATCTACATATTAAGAAAGTCGAAAAAACAAATACATGCATGTGCATTTGCATTTAGACAGTCTGATTGGTTTGATTTAGGAAAAGTGCATATAGTGTGTGCTCTTTTCTCTTTGTTGAAAGAAATCTGTTTATCTTTCCTTAGTAGCTAGGATTTTCATGGCATAAAAGAAGATAAAACGTTTGTTTATCATCTTAGACTGCATTTTAGGAATTACATCTATACATCACGCGGTGAACCCAAAAGGCAAATTTCATAAACAAGATCAACTCTAAAATAAATTGAATGAATCTAACAACGCTTTGGAACCTAACGCAACATCTAGAAGTCTAGGATAGAGACGTGTTCTAGCGTCGTAAAACGTGGTAACTGTTGCTCTCATTGTTTGTTGGGTGATTCCTCCACTTTGAGACGACAAGTGCCAATATGGACTTGTGCTCCCACGTACCGTCGAGTATATTTTGGGAGACCACAATAGGCTTTATCCTTTATCCATAGGAAGCTGTGTCTGCCGCCCTACCGATCGCAATGCACTGAACACAACATTCGGGAAGATTGACTGCCGTACCGTAAAACGTATTCTGCAGTTTTGCGATTGGTTTGGTAAACCCTCTACCTAGATCTCCAGAGCAGTCCCTTTCGTTCCTTTTTAGACTCTTTAACAGAAAAGGTCCATCTGAGCACTTGTCACTTCAGGCTCATTAAAAATCGAAGGAGACTAGAGTCATCTTTTGTTTTTTCTCGACTCTTTAAAATTGAAAAAACAAGTTGTGTCAAAGCGTCCTAAAATTTATTTTAAACGAAATAATCATCACCTTTCCTACGTTGATCTTAGGTTGAGAAAATGGAGTCCACCAACCAAGGAATTCCCCTTTGAGGGAATCCTAGTCCCTTCTCCTCTTGGGGAGATATTGGTGCACCCCACATGGCCACATTGTCACTTCCAGGGTTGACAATAGGCTTGCCTGTATGGCTCTTCTCAACCTCTGTTGTTATGAACACCGGAATTCCTGAACAGTCAAGACATCAACTAAACGTTCCAAGAGTTACCCCCCAAACCTCCACTTCATCCAATTCTTCCTCTCTTCCTTCCTCTTCACTTGATAAGGCTAACAAAGCCAAAAATCAAGTAACTGAGAAGAAGAAGGAGCCAAAAATGAGAGGGGGAAACAAATCGTTATCTAGCGAAAATCAACACATTGCACCGACCAGGCCTAAATCGCCATGTTTCATTTGCAAAGGGGACCATTATCAGAGAGATTGTCCCTCCATCCCTCGGATCCTAAGGGACTGGTCCCCTCGTTTGCACAATCCGGTGTCGTCAACCTCTGAAGCTCATGTTGAAAGCACACCGTCGACTAGTGAAAGTGAAGCTCATGGACAAAAAGGAAAATACAAATTTCCTTGTAAACTGTGTGAAGGCGATCATGCCGTCCACCGTTGTCCCTTCTTAGACGAGGCAAAAAGAGTTCTGGAAGATCATCCGGTTTCATCGTTATGACTTCCAACTGGATATAAAAAGCTCTCGCCAAGTCCGCCACTAGTTGAGAATCTGGCTGGCCCTCTTAAGTGGTCGGCCGAAGCATCTATCATTGAAGATGAACCGTCTGAATCCACACCAGATGAAAGTCAAAAGGTCAAGATGGCTGTTGACCTCGTCTTGCCTTCAGAGGTTCCATCTTCGGATGATACCGCCACCGAAGAGAACAAGGATAGCACCGTCCAAATTCTTTTCGTGAACACAGACTTCGATGATCAAGGGAACAACTTACCCATTCCTTTACCGCAGGAAGGAAGTTCATCAGAGTCATATCCGGCCGTCTATTCGGTCCCACCTCCAAGCAACCTGGTTGTTTCCTTCGACTGGAATCAACTAGGCAGACCCCATTTACCGGCTAGTATACCATTTCGAATTATTGTTCAAATATATAAAATGGTTATGGCCGATACCATCATTGATGAAGGGGCTTTTGTGAGTATCCTTTCCTCGACTGCTTGGAAAGTGCTTGGTTCGCCATCGACCTTTAGGAATCCTTCCCAATGTGCCAATAACATTGAAAAGGAAGACCGCTCAAATGAACGTAATGGTAGTCCAAGGTCCCTTAGATTATAATCTACTCCTTGGGTGAGACTATATTTATTGCATGGGAGCAATTGTCTCCTCACTCTTTAGAGTAATGTGTTTTCCGCACGAAGGAAGAGTGGTCAAGCTCGTAGACCAACTTTCATTCCCCGGCTCACACATAGCAAATAGTCGTACACCATTCCTAAATGGTCTTTTCACGCAAGGAATGTCTCAACACCCAGTCCGTCAGCTCGATGAGGGCGAGTAATTCGGGGGCGTGACTGAAACCCAGGGGGCATGCACCCTGGTCTGCTTCGGCAGAAGAAACTTCAGGTATAGGGTAGGTTTCCACGAGAGATATATGACCTCCGTACTCTCGTCCATGATTGGAAGAGGGGGTTGGACTGGAACAAGATACTCTTGTCAAAGTTATGTGAGTGCGTGAGCACCACCACTCACCTTTGTTTATTTCGGTAGACATCGCCGAAGAAATGTTCCATTTGCACCGCGAATAAAACAACCATCGGTAACCTGTAAGAGGTAGGCCTCTCTGAGTAAAACAAATGTTTTAACGGATAAAAGTAGAGGTAACCTTGAAACTCTATTTTATACCTGGGGGCATGCAAACCTTTTGGCGTGCAAGCAAGGAGCGACCATTTATTTTTTAAATTTTTAGGTCCTCCCTTTAAACCCGTAGGCTAACCCTTTAAACTCGTAGGATTGGTCGTTTCCTAACTTGCATAAAGAAAGGATGTGGGGCAAAGATCAAAAAAATTGCCATTTTTATATGAGACATTTCTATTATATGACTGGATTTATCGAGCAGTTTTAATGTGGACTTTATGCTCGTTAAAAAATAAATATAAGCAATGAGCACATGTTCCCCCAGAGTTTAAGCTTAATAAAAATGAACCAATTTCTGGTAAATAACCATCGTGAATGTAAGATTTCAGACTTCTAAAGCCTTGGGTGTGTTTGCACCATCACCTTCACTTTCGCATTGGCTGATCATTCACCTCCATTTTGATTGTTTACCCTTTTTGAGGAACAACTGCGAAGAGTGATCATGTTAGCCATCCTTGTAACACTGCCGTGATTGGAAAATTCCAAGCCTTACCTCGAATTAGCTGCTACCCATTTCATCACTCATTCCTCAAAAGACGAGTCGTCTTTAAGCTCTTTTCAAAATCGACTCGTAAAATATGAAAAGATTGCTGAGCTATTGGCCTCTCCAACTCGTTAAAGTGACCGGAAGTGCTATCCCTCCTTTAGATTTTAATCTTTTTAGACTTGAGGGATCATTACACAAAAAGATCGAGCGCTTGTTTTGTTCGGCTCGTTAAAAGGATCGAAAATCCATCCCTTCTGTATTGTTTTATACTTTTTCGGACTTAAGGGATTAGGTGACGAAAAAGGAATATTGGAGTTTTCTTTACATACCATTTCAGACTCTCTAAAATTGAAAAGGACCGAGTTATCTTTGTCGTTAAACTCGTTAAAAGCATAATAGCGTCAAACTTGTCTGTGGCAGACAAGAACGAGTTTCACTATCGCTAAGCTCAGTAAAACGAAGCGATGGGTTTGCCCGAAGGGCAAATTATAGAACAAGCATATGTTATCCTCCTCAAGCATGATAAAAATAAAGAGGTACTGGTCAGAAATGACTGGGGAAAAATTGGGAAGAAAACTTGAAGAAACTTTGCTGGTAGCAAGTTGCTCTTGAACATGACACTTTCACTTCGCATCCATGTGGGGTTGGGTTGTTTCATTCACCGGTCACATCACACCATCCACATTTGGGGTTAATGCTACCAATCCATCATGTCAGTGTTGTCGATATGTTCAAGAGAAGTCATTCAGAGAATTCACCCGGGTTCCACCCACCACAATACATCTATACTCCATTCTTCCATAACCGCCATCCTAAACCTTATATCACCAGACAGTTTTCACCTCCATAAAAATCATTTGCTCCTTTCCGTGTCATTGATGTGGGATTCATTAAGGCCCTCCTATGACGGATCACTTCTTGTCGACATCAGCTCATTATCCAAGAAGTCGATCTAGGAATACCCCCTTCAGTACTTTGAAGCTTGCATGCCTTAATGGCAAGTTTCTCACTTCCAGCGAAAGGTTTACATCAATGGCCTTCGACCGAAAGATTTTGCGTCGTGTTCGATGCCAAGTCCTTTATTCACACCACGTAGATTGTACTACAGTACCTTGAGGGTCATCATCATTATCGGTGATTCCTCTCGCGTGGAATACCCCCTTCAGTACTTTGAAGCTTGCATGCCTTAATGGCAAGTTTCTCACTTCCGGTGAAAGGTTTACATCAATGGCCTTCGACCGAAAGATTTTGTGTGGTGTTTGATGCCAAGTCATTTATTCACACCACGTAGATTGTACTGCAGTACCTTGAGGGTCATCATCATTATCGGTGATTCCTCTCGCGCCTGTTAACAACTTACATCATTGGCTGGTAATCAGGCGATGTCTTTCCGTGTTCGACTCCAAAACATTTGTCACATGGATCGATTTGTACTTTGAGTGAAGATTAGATGAGATTGAAGACCCCGGATCTAGTTTCATCCATCTGGGCTGCGATATATATTCAGGAAAATAAAAACATCAAATGTACAGCATTATGGCACAGATAATCATCCAATCAGAAGGACGATGGCTCTATCAGAATCATCAGTCTATACTCAGACGATTATCCGTCCTATGTACATGAGAATAAATTTATAAAGCTGAGCATGGGAATGCCCGCCTCAGCTAGATCATGAAAATATTATGAAGATAATTTATTGTGTTGTATCTTATTACAGGTCTCCTCTTGGCTCGAAAGAACTCTGGATCCTCATGATAAAGCATTTCACCCAACATTTTAAGAAAAAATTAACAACCTCATGCTTTAGGGGGCAACTGTTATAGATATTTTTGGGCCCTACAACCCCAAGCATAAATATCCATAAACTGAAGGCTCCTAAGTCCCTAAAAGTGTTGTTCCAACCCCTAAAGGAACAAGGTCAACTGATTACAGCTTCTCCCAGAATTTCTCCATGAAAAACTACTCAGAATGGGTCAAATTTAGATCAGTGCACTTGCTCCATGGTCAAGGTGCGCTGCAGCCCACCTAAATACACTGTGGGGGTGCGTTGCAATGCAAAAATCCCTTCTAGGGGGTGCGCGGAGCGGGAAGAGACAAATGGCAGTGACATTTTTCAAGGTGGAAAAGGATGGAATCTTCCATAACTTTCTCCTGTGACACTTGCCTCTCTGAATTCGACCAAGGATGAGTAAGAGATGCTCAATCTCCAAGTGGAAGCAAGGACTATCAGTGGGAGGACACTAATAAAAAACACAAAGCTGACTCATCCCCCTTACAGATATCTATATATGGATCCCTCATCCCAGAGATCCAGAGGTTGGAATTTGGCATCTTGTAAGGAATTGCTGTTAGTTTCTTGAGGTGATATCAGTATATGTTGGGTGATCTAAGCTTTGTATGAGGTGAAAAGAGGGCTTTTCTTGTCAAGAGGATGATGCTGGGTCAGAACAGCTGGTTGTAACTCTCTTGACTCTTCTTTGATTATCAATAAAGCTATTCTTGTTTTCTTCCATATTCTTGTGTAATACATGATTTATGCATTTGTATGGTTAATCTGTATCTGACCCTAGATTATTTATGATAGTAGATCCATGTTCTTGCATAGTTTTGTGTTGCTGTGATCTTGCAGGTACTCTGGGAAGCTGAGTGTACAAGAGAGCAAGCAACGAAAGACTGTAAGAAGGGAGAAGAACCGAACAAGGAGTCAAGCGAAAGACAAAGGTTGGCCTCCTTATTCTTCTTTCATCTATCTATTATAAAAGAAACCAAAGTAGACTTTCTTCTGTTGTTTCTAAGGCAGCTACCACACCTTAGTGGGATAGAGCAGTTCTATATAGACACTTTTCCCTGTAACACACCTACCACTTTGAGCACGACCACATTGAGGCTAATGGCCTTTAGCAAGCCCAACACCAGTGCTTCATATTCAATAATGTTTTTTGTGCACTCGAACTCCAAGTGGCTCAAAATCAAATGTTTCTTATTTTTTGGGTCGATCAAGTCACACCCGGCTACAGAGCCATCTTGTGCCTTAGATTTGTCAAAGTACATGGTCCACAACTCATCTGTACACGGAATGTTTGACGCGCTTGTACTGTTGTTACTGCTACTACTACTACTACTATTACTACTGCTAGTTTTAGTGCTACTGCTACTGCTACTAGTGTTACAATGCATTGTACAAGTTTCATTCCCATCAGTTGGGCAAGGAAGGAGACCCAACAATATGTCTGGTGGGGTTGGAGCTGACTATGCGAGATAACACCCTAGCATTGCTTCCAAGAGGTAGTTGCCGAACACGAGCTCTACGAAGGCCAATGGTTCGTTCTCGCCATCGATGGGAGTGATGTTATGCCTCATGTATCTCTTGGATAACACCCGATTTGATTTATTTTATCCTGGTATAAAAGCCACAAGTGTGACCAGTCGGTAGAAAAGTATTCGTTCAACTTTCTATACTAGTATTTACTAAGTAGTACGCCATATTCTTCCGGTATTTCCACAACAACAATTTTTATGCACTAAAGAACTCGAACGTCATGACATGGTGGGATGATCACATCCCGAAGTTCACCAATGGATGGTATTAATGTCCAATAGAGCTGGATGATCTACTCAGATGACTTGCTCCATTATGCGTTGATCTTCTTAGCAATGGAGAGCGACATGACATTGGTTGATGTGCTAGAATCAACCAAATATTTTGAACATTATAGTTAAATATTTAAAATTAAATAAAAAATGGAGGGAAAACAAAGTTTTCTTTTTCCATATAGAGTGTGTTTAGCACAGTTGTCAGTGATCCAGGAGATGTGCTTACTCCCTTGCTGGTAGAGGTTGCACTGTCTATAGATGTCTTCCCAAGTGGTTGTAGTAGAATATCCCACTAACTCTGAATCTTATCCAACTCGAACAAACTCATGTTTGTGCAATATTTATTCATGTCTTCCATGATATTGTAAATCCAGAGCGGATAGACTCACCGAGATGTCCGGGATGAGACTAGTGTTTGTGTTGTCTAGTGGAGTGTTCTGTAGTTTTCTGCTCATGAATGTACTCTTATCCACTATTGTCTTCCCGGACTTGCTTTGTGTTTTCTTCTTTCGGGTGGCTAGTGGATCAACCTTCCTCAATAGATCAAGCCTTTGTTGCATTTCCCCAACTGTAGGGGGAGCCCTTGACTTATGAGATTATATCGACCATTTTTCTTTTGGGGTTGCTTCTTGGTGTTTGTCTTTTGTGCTGCTCGCTAGCACTGATACATGTTTATCATTTGCTTAGTGCTTGATGTCTCATTAGGTGCAACATCTTTGTCATCATCTGTGTCTCCTGGGTGGCCGTGGGAACTGCTCACTATATTTGGCATACGGTTGCATACTGAGCCTGCAACTCATTTCCAGTCCGAAAAAGACCCTTCTAGGTGCTTATCTACATGAAGAGATAAAAATTCCTTGTCTTTGCTTGGGTAGTCGACTTCTTATAGATGTGTTCATTGTTCATTGTTTAAGCTCAGATACTTCTGTTCTCAAGATCTTGACAAGACAAGTAAGGGTTTTAATATCATTTGTTTCTTTGTCTTTAACCTTGCTCGTCGCATCGTGGGGCTTCCTTCTCACGTCTTCAGATTCCTTCGTTGGTTCTTCATCCTTGATGACTCCAATCACATGCAAGTTCTTTTTTACAATGATTTCCTCTTCACAATTTTCCAAAACTGTTGGTTTCGTAGCTTTCTTGGCGAACTATATGATGTTGGTTGGCAATTCAGACGTGTAGTAATCAACAATGATGGATTCATAAGGTTTCGTGTCTACTGAAAAATTTGTCAATAAGTACAAAAACCTCTTATTTAAGATCTTTACCTTTTATTTCGCCTCCATGTTCAGGCTACCCAACTCTTTGAGTAACATGGCTAGGGTCTTCTCATCTATAAATTTCTCCAGGAACATACGTTTGAACATACCCTAATTCTGGATGGAGTTGACCAGAAGGTTGTGATACCATACTGTTGTGCGGAGATCCAAGGTACATGGGAATAGTCTGCATGCAATGTCTTCATACCCTACCTCGAGCATTTGCAGCTGTAGGTAGAAGTTGTCCAAGCGATTTTTTTCCTTCACTCCTCTGTCAGGGTCATACTTTCTGAGAATTCTCTGCAAATCCTTCGGCATCTTGTGCAAAGCACTCGAGAGAGATATAGTCCTTGAGTCATCCATTCCAAGTTTTGGTTATCCATGTCTTCTTCTTCTTCTTCATCCTCCTCCTCCTTAGAATATGACGGTTCCGGCTTTGAGTTTGTTGGTTCATCTCTGCCTCCACCTCCTCTGATCCCTTCCTCTCCCCCTCCTGTATTGGAATATAAGCCCAGTATCACAAGGGTGTTTCATTATCCCTGTTGGAAGACAAGAGGCTTCCCTCCATTTTTAAAAGCTTCTTCCAGACCTTCAAGTGTGGAAAGAAATGATTCTTCCTTTGATGATACAACCACCCATGTGGGAGTGGTTTTTGGCTTCCTTGACGTGTATGGAAGATTTTGTATTCCTAGGATCACTCTGAATTCTTTCGCGAACTGACAGGTGATGGGAACGATGGAGTGGAGGTGCTGATATGAAATTTGACGTTCATGTATGGGAGATGAAGAGTGACCAACTTTCGAGTCATGCGTAGGTGAGAGAGAGTGGGAGTTACTGGCTTCACTAGATGATTGATGAGTGGGGGTAAGAGGACATTTAGCCATAAACAACTAGAATCCCTCCTTCTCACACCAAAAATGTTGATGGTGTTGGACCCACCAACATTTAAGGGATCTCCCTAGTATGAAGCTCCAAATAGACCTCACACAATTTGGTGTAGGAGTCCCATCTGGTATGATGGCCTGGTTTCCATTATCTTCAAGGTTTGCCTTACCTCTTGCTTGCAGCACATGGGAGTGGTCTTCCTTGTCTTGGAATAGCGAGGTTCACATGCCTCGTGAGTGCTCAATGTTACTTGTGTCAAGGTTCTTTCACTACAAAGGGAGAGGTGTTTTTGGGAAAATTAGTGTCTTTTCGAACGACTAACCCTCTAGGTTTGGTAGCTAACCTAGAAACAACAGTCAAAGCAATTCAATATCTTTCCTATGAGTGACAGATAAGAAAGAGATTATGAAATACCAACCTGTAACTTTCGCTTGAATCCTCGCTTGATCTCCCTCTCCTTTGGCTGATCCCGTAACTCATTGCCGTACATAACGCACTTGGAGAGTAACTTCATAGCTACAGAAACAAAGACCTGTCAAAGCATAATGATCCATCATAGCATAAACATCATAGAATTAGAGATATGATAAACAAACGAATGCAATTACAGTTAACACAATCAATTGGGAAAAATCTTGAAGAACTTTATTGATATCAAGGAGAATTACAACCCATAAGAACTCTGATCCAGCGCCATCCTCCCAGCTTCAAGCCTTCTTCACCTCATGAATAAACAAGAACACACCAACAATGACACAATGCTCTCACCTCAATACTAAAACTAGCAGCACTTCCTTACAACTCAGAATAATTCAACCCTCTGATCTCTTGGATGAGAGAACCTTTTATAGATGATTGCAAGAGTTTGAGTCATCAATGGGGGTTATGAATGCCATTCTATTTTTAGGAATTAGTTCCATGAAAGAGGGGAATAGGAGGTGGTTTCCTAGTTCCCTTAGTCATCCTTGGGCGAATTCAGGAGGGCAAGTGGCACAGGAGAAGTTTCTAGAAGTTTCCATGAGAAGCCAACTCTCGAACACTCCCGAAATTTTGTCTTACCTCACCCATCGCACCTACTAGAGGGCCAAACTGTGATGCATCTCACTTTGACAGCGTAGCACCTGACATGCATCTCACCCTAACACAGGGTTTTCAGCAATGATTCATTTTAGGCACTTTTTGGATGATTTTTGAGATGGAACTTTTGGGGAATGAGGCATTCAGATGACTTAGTTCCTTTAGGGCATAAAACAACTATTTTAGAGGTTGATGAACCCTAATACATCGACATATAAGTTTTGGATTGATGTGCCCAAATATGTCTATAACAGTTGCCCCCTAAAGCATGAGGTTGTAAATGATCATGTCGAGTGAAATGCTTTATCATGAGGATCAGAAGTTTCGAACTGGAAGGTGACTTGCATCAATTACAATACAATACATCATGATAATATGATTTTTCATGAATTAGCTGAGGGAGGCATCCCTATGCTCAGCTTTATAAACTTTCATTACATGTACATCGATCTGATAGTCGTCTGTAGATTTAGACTTGTAATCCATGATTGGATGACCATCTGTGTAAAGCCTTCGTACATTTGATGCTTTTGTACTTTTGAATATATCATAGCCTGGATGGATGAAATTAGATCCGGGGTCTTCAAACTTGTTCAATCTTCACTCAATGTACAAGTCAAATCATGCGAAAAGATGTTCTAAGGTCGAACATGGAGAGACATCGTCTAATTACCAGCCAATGATGTAAGCTGTTAACAGATGCAAGAGGGACCACTGATAATGATGATGATCCTCAAGGTACTACAATATATTTCACGTGGTATGAATAGATGATTTGATGTCGAACACCACGCAAAATCTTTTGGTCGAAGGCCATTGATGTCAACCTGTCGCCAGAAGAGAGAAACTTGCCATTGATGTATGCAAACTTCAAAGCACTGAAAGGGTGTTTCTAAGTCAACTTCTTGGATAATGAACTGATGTTGACAAGAAGTGACTCATCATAGGAGGGCCTTGATGTATCCCACATCTACGACATGAAACGAAGTAAATGATTTTGGAGATGAAAACAAACTAACAATACAAGGTTTAGGAATGGCAGTCATGAAAATGAAGGTTTGTGGTATTGCAACGGATGAGACTTTAACTGGATGACTTCTTATCTGGATGACTTCTCAACTGGATCACTTCTCTTGAACATATTAGCGAAACTGAGATGAATTGGTAGCGTTAACCCGAAAAGATGGATGGTATGATAAACCAATGGTATGATGACCAGTAAACAGAATAACCCAACCCAACTCGATCACGATGATGAAGTGAAAGTGTCATGTTCAAGAGCGACACGCTACCATTATTTTTTCAAGATTTTTCCCTTTTTCCCCAGTCATTGTTGACCAATACCTCTTTATTTTTTATCAAGCTTGAGGAGGATAACATATGCTTGTTCTATAAATCACCCTTCAGGCAAACCCATCGCTATTTGATGTTTTAACGAGTCTAGCAACGGTGAAATTCTGTCTCACCTAGATGGACAAGTTTGTCGCTATTATTTTAACGAGTTTAACGACAAAGATAACTCGGTCCTTTTCATGTCTAGAGAGTTTGAAAAGAGATGAAAAGAAAACTCCAAAAGTCCTTTTTCGTTGTTAGGCTAGGCAGTAACTCCATAAGGAAAAAATGATTCATGTGTTCTATTCCATCAGGTAGGTCTTCATTATATACGTGAGGGAGAGACTGTTCAGTTCATCTCCTGATGACTATTCATATTTCTTATTTCTATTTACATATATTCACCCAATCACAAGGATTAGGTGTCAACATTCGTAAAATAATCCCTCAGGTCCGAAAAAGGATAAAATAATACAAGAGGGATGTCGTTTCCAATACTTTAACGAGTTAGAAGAGACAAGCGCTTGACTATCTTTTCTTTTTTAAAGAGTCCGAAAAGAGTTTAAAGAGGACTCTATAGTTTTCTTTTCATTTTTTAAATCAAATCTCGAAAAGAAGACGAAAAGTTTGTTTGGTGGTCAAAGATGCTCAATTCACCATTACCACATTAGATTTTGTTCTCAGTTGTTCAACCCTGCTCAAAACTCCATCAAAATGATTAAACATACATATTTATGGATGAAAAAATGAATAAAATCAATATTTACTGGATGTGCATGAAAAAGTAAACATAAAAACAAGTTTTATCATTTCATTTTCACCATTTCATTTCAAACATTAGATTTTGGAGCTCTGAAGCAGTTTTTTCCCCCAAATTTCACTAGTCGATTGCAAGAGATTCTGTGGATCATTTCACGGGCCATCAAGACCAGGTAGGAGCTAACCTTATGCTCTTCAATTCTATTGCATTCTTTTTCAGTTCTATGCAGATTTTCTTGGTTTTCTAGGCCTATAGGGTTTAAAATCTCGTTTTTCAACCATCACACCCTTCTCCTATCGAAAAGTGCAATGCATACTGGACTGCTAAGAGCTTACCTGCTATGTATAGCTCCTTGCTCAAGGGCTAAGTGCAATGGGCGCAGAACACCAAGTTTGAACAACTGTTTTTTACCAAATTTTGAACTGATTTTTGCCTAAATTGGATCCTAATTTTCCTATTGATTGTATTTCAGGAATTCATTGGATTAAAATGGTTGTTACATGGTGAGAATGAGAGCATGAAGAGCAGGACATGATTTCCTTAAATGACCAGGGCATAGTAAATGCATTAAGGAACTGTGGTTTGCTAAAGCTTTTCCACTTGTCTAGCATGAGACAACAGATGGATTTGCTGCAGTATCTTGTTCATGCTTGGGATCGTATTGACCAGGTGTTCCAGATCAGGGGTAAATCTATTCCTATCACCATAGAGGATATTTATTTTCTGACGGGTTTATCGAGGTGGGGTGCCCCACTTTCATTAGCAGGACTCGCCCGAGGAGGCAAATCGGTGAGAGATTATATTTGTTAGTTCTGTTGGGAAGGATCCCAACCTAGTGGAGATGGTAAGATTCATATCTAGGATGTTATTGATTGACTTTTGAGGACTATTCTCTTTACCCTTGCTAGATTGGATGGCAGTGCAACTTTGCATTTAGCAAACAGATCCTACATGTAGTATGCCTTGGAATGCTTGGAACCAAAGGTATTCAACTGCTGTGAGGCAGTTATTCCACTTATGAAAGATCAAATATCCAAAGTGAAGGCTAGAAGGATCAAAATTTTTTGTTATGGGTCCATTTTGATTTCCTTTGCTTTGGAAAGAATCCCGCTCATGCAACCACAGAACATTTCTCTGGGAGTGCCTGGACCGAGAGAACCACGGTTGCAGCGATGGGTTGACCTTATGACTAGGCATGCTGGCCTATCACAAATCTCATTTTCATCTACCTTCTTCGAGTGGTTCAACCATCAGGAGATGGCTTTTGTGGAATATCCATATGTGGGGACGGATTTCCAAGGCGATCCAGATTTAGCACTACCAGTCGGGGAGTAGTGGAGCGCTATCGGTAAATTGATTTGACCACACTTTGATTTTGATTTTTCCATTTTATTTTTATTTTCTGATTGTTACCAAGAGTAAACGATCTCATATGTGTATGCATATATTGGTCCAGTTCAACCTGTGGCATGCCCACGGGAAGTAGATGTTCCAGCGGAGGGAGCTATTGGGCGAGAGGTCCTTAAAGATTTGGAGATAGCCGCGACCTTAGCTCAGTTGCAAGATCATGTGGAGAGCTTAACTCTCAGCATCCCGGATGTCCAAATTGATGAGTTACCCATTAAGCTACAACACCATACCACTGGTGTGCCGAGTCATTGGATGAGGCTCCTGCATATGATAGCACAGGCGGTGACCTATTATCATCAGCAGCACTAGTCTAGGATGTTTTTATGCATTCATTTTGAGTTTCTATGTCAGATGACCAATTTTGTCTTGGACACAAAATATTTGTGAAAACTTTTAAACAACTATCTATTTGACTTTCGGAGTTTGATTATGGTTAAGTGATGAAATACTGTGCAAATGATGATGTGAAATGCCTTATTTACATATGCTACAAATGTCTATTTAACACATAGTTTGTTAAAGAGTCAATCAGTGTGTTTAAATTTATGGAAATATGTTGATATTTAATGAAATCAAAATGTATTTCCAAAACTCTAACTCTTAGGAACATGCGATGAATAACTGGGTTTCTGATGGAATAAACACCAATAAGATGTAGAATGACAAGTTGTGAATCTAGCCTAACAATGATTCAGCGTATGCCATGTGAAATGGCATCAGAGAGGAGTTCAATCAACACACTATACTCAGCGATGTTTTTTGTCGATCGACCAATACATATCCCTCTGAAACTCACTAACGCGCCGCTTGGAGCGAAGATGGCCCAGGCTGCAAAAGATAAGTTCTGGTACTATGACTAGCTCTATTAGCATACCCAACAAATGGTTCCGAAAAGTTTGACATCTGCAACAAATGTGAAGTGGATTACCTAACCAAATTGAAAACTCTAAAAGAAAAACTAACACACAAAAATGCAATGAAAGCATATGTATAGTGAGTTTTACTATACTTAATCAAGCATAGTAACGTTTGAGATACAACCCGTTTCGGGGCTGTGACAATGGAATCCCATCATAATAGACTAACTCGTAGGCTCATTTTGTCAACACGCATTTAACGATATTGTTATCGGGAAATCTAGTGTCTATGCAGAGCTGCTAGTCCCACTAAAACGGGTAACTACCTTAGAAACAAACAAATTAAAGTTACTTTCGTTTTCCTTTATGAGAAGTAGATAGCAGAGGAACAAAGAATACCAACCTCGATCTTTCGCTCGGTTCTATGCTTGTTCCTTCTCCTCACCGACAGGTCTTTACCGCTTCTCCCTTGACCACTCCGCTTCAAAGAGTGCCTATAAAGTCAAAGCAACATAATACCTTCAAAGTGCAGAGATCTACAATAATAAGCAATATAGGACCAGATATATATTGTCCACACAAATGCATATACTATCAGACATACAAGAATGTAGAGGAAAACTTGAATAGATTTATTGACATAAAGATTAGAAGAGAGGATTACAACCCATTGATCTGACCCAGTGTCATCCTCCCAGCATGAAAGCCCTTCTTCACCTCATGAAAAGCTTAGATCACCCAACACTATGATATTCCACCAGGAAACCAATAGTACTTCCTTACAAGATACAAAATTCTAGCCTCTGGATCTCTGGGATGAGGGATCCATATCTAGATGATTGCAGGGAGGTGAGTCAGCTTCTGGGATTTTGATTAGTGTCTTATCTCTGATAGTTCTTGATTCCACTTGGAGATTGATGATCTCTTACTCATCCTTGGGTGAATTCAGAGAGGCAAGTGTCACAGGAGAAGTTTCTGGAAGATTCCATGATCATCCACCTCGCGAACTGTCTTTTCCATTTGTCCTTTCTCGCCCATCACACCCTACAGAAGGGCTTTCCAGTATGCATCGCACCTTTTACACTGGGTAGGTGAGATGCATTGCACCCTTAGCACTGAGCAACATGTATGGTCCAGTTTTGACCAATTATGAGCAGTTTTATGTGGAGAACTTCTGGGAGATGATGTAATTAGCTGACCTTGTTCCTTTAGGGCATGAAACAACACTTTTAGGGACTCAAAATCCCTTGGTTTGTTGACATATATGATTGGGGTTGCAGTGCCCAAAAATGTCTATAACAGTTGCCCCCTAACGCATGAGGTCATTAATCTTTTGATGTCGGGTGAAATGCTTTATCATGAGGATCCGAGGTTTTTCGAACTGGAAGGCGACCTGTAATAAGATATAATACAATAAATTATCTTCATAACATTTTCATGATCTAGCTGAGGTGGCCATTCCCATGCTCAGCTTTATAAATTCATTTTCATGTACATAGGACAAACAACCGTCTGTGTGGCAGACTGATGATTCTGATAGAGTCATCATCCTTTGATTCAGATGATCATTTGTGTAGCAATGATGTACATTTGATGTCTTTATTTTCCTGAATATATCGTAGCCCGGATGGATGAAACTAGATTCGGGGTCTTCAAACTCGTCTAATCTTTGCCCGAAGTACAAGTCGATGTAAGTTGTTAACATGCGCGAGAGGAATCATCGATAATGATGATGACCCTCAAGGTATGACAGTACAATTCATGTGGTGTGAAAATGGGACTTGGTGTTGAACACCACACAAAATCTCTCGGTCGAAGGCCATTGATGTAAACCTGTCGCCGAAAGTAAGAAACTTTCCATTGAGGCATGCAAGCTTCAAAGTACTGAAAGGGTTGTTCCTAGGTTGACTTCTTGGATAAGGAGCTGATGTCGACAAGAAGTGACCCATCGTAGGAGGGCCTTAATGAATCCCACATCTATGACATGGAACGGAGAAAATGACTTTTGGAGGTGAAAACGGTCTGATGATACAGGGTTCAGGGTGGCGGTCATGAAAGAATGAAGCGTAAAGGTATTGCAACAGATGAGACACAAGATGGGTTGGTGAATTCTCTGATTGACTTCTCTTGAACATATCAGTGACACTAAAATGGATTGGTAGCGTTAACCCCAAAGATGGATGGTACGGTGGACCAATGGTAATATGACCGGTGAATGGAATAACCCAACCCAACTCAATCATGGTGATGGAGTGAAAGTGTCATGTTCAAGAGCGACTTGCTACCAATAAAGTTTCTTCAAGTTTTCTTCCCAATTTTTCCCCAGTCATTGCTGACCAATACCACTTTATTTTTATCAAGCTTGAGGAGGATAACATATGCTTGTTCTATAATTTTCCCTTCGGGCAAACTTGTCGCTATGTTTTAACAAGCCTAGCGACAGTGAAACTCGTTCTTGTCTGCATGGACAAGTTTGTCGCTATTGGTTTTAATGAGTTTAACAACAAGGACAACTCGGTCCTTTTCCAATTTTAGAGAGTCTGAAAAGGGACAGAAAGGAAACTCCAGTGATCCTTTTTCATCATGTAATCCCTTAAGTCCAAAAAAGTATAAAATAATACAAAAGGGATGAATTTTCGATAGTTTTAACGAGCCGAACAAGACAAGTGCTCGATCTTTTTGTGTAATAATCCCTTAGGTCCAAAAAGATTAAAATCTAGAGGAGGGATAACACTCTCGGTAGCTTTAACGAGCTGGAGAGGCCAACTGCTCGACAATCTTTTCATATTTTACGACTCAGACGGAAAGAGCTTAAAGGAGACTTGCCTCTTGAGGAACGAGTGATATTTCCAGGTAGCAGCTGATTCCAGGTAAGGTTTGTAATTTTCCAATCACAGCAGTGTCACAAGGATGGCTAACATAATCACTCTTCACAGCTATTCCTCAAAAGGGGTAAAAAATCAAATGGAGGCGAATGATCGGCTAAAACAGAGTGGAGGTGATGGTAAGAAAACGACCAAGGCTCAATAAGCTGATGATAATGCATTCACAATGGTTATTTATCGGAGGTTGGTTCATTTTTTAATGAGCTGAAACTCTAGGGGGAACGTTTGCTCATTTCTTAGGTTTAATTTTAACGAGCTTTAACTTCACATAAAAATTGCTCATGCTAGTCATATAATAAGGACATCTCATCGATAGATTCCATTTTTATGGAGCTTGCACCTTTCGAAGCTTTGCTCAATATCCTTTCGTTATGCAAGCTAGGAATGAACAAATATTGTCCTAGGGGTTAGTTAACTACTAAGGTCAGGCAGGAAAATTTTTCCTTTACTGTGTCGATGCCATTTGGCCCCTACGAAGGCAAACGGTCGATTTGACCACTCACCCAACTTAAGCAATTGAAGTCAGTGGAACTATAGAGTTAGCGTTACGTTGGTAGCTTTTCACTTGCACACAAAAAGGTTTGCATGCCCCCAGGTATAGTGAAGTAGAATTTCGAGGTTACCCTTCAATTTGTAGACAAAACATTTGTTCTATCAAGAAAGGCCTACCTTTTCCAGGTTACCCTTCAATTTGAAGAAAAACATTTGTTCTATCGGGAAAGGGCTACCTTCTAACGAAGGTATCTTATCTGGTCTAATCCCATTTTCCTATATGGACGGGTGTCAGACCAGTCATATATCCTTCGCAGAAACCTACTCTATACCTAGAGTTTCCCTGCCAAAGTAGGTCAGGGCGCATGCCCCCTGGGTTTCAGTCATGACCTTAAAATTACTCACGTTCTTCAGGTGGTCAGAATGGAGATTGATGAGACATTCCTTGCATGAACAGACCATTTAGGGATGGTATTTGACTATTAGCTATGTGTGAGTCGGGGAATGAAAGCTAGTCTATGAGCTGGACCACTTTGCCTTCATGCGGAAAACACATTACTCGAAAGTGTGAGGAGACAATGGCTCCCATGCAATAAATATAGTCATGCCCAATGAGTAGATTATAGTCTAGAGGTCCTTGGACTACCATTACATTCATATAAATAGTTTTCCTTCTCAAAGTAATAGGCACATTTGGAAGGATCCCTAACGGTCGACTGGTTCCTTTGTCAAAGCCTGTCAGATTTCTCATCTCAGGCATAAGCGATGGCGAACCAAGCGCTTTCCAAGCAGTTGAGGAAAGGATACTCATAGAAGCCCATTCATCTATGATGGTACCGACCATGACCATTCTGTAAGCTTGTACAATGATTCATAATGGTACATTAGCTGATAAACGGGGTCTGCCTAGTAGATTCCAATCGAAGGAAATGACTAGGTTGCTCGGAGGTGGGACCAAATAGATGACCGGATATGACTCTGACAAACTTCCTTCCTGCGGTAAAGGAACGGGTAGATTGCCCCCATGTTCATCGGAGTCTGTGTTTATGAAAAGAATTTGAATGGTGTCATTCTCGTTCTCTTTAGTGATTGTATCATCTTAAGGTGGACCTTCCGAAGACAAGACCGGGTCGACTGCCGCCTCAACCTTTTGACTTTCATCTGGTATGGATTCAGCGGGTTTATCTTCAATGATAGATGCTTCGATCGACCACAAAGTTATGTCGGTCGGATTTTCAACTAGCGATGGACTCGGCAAGAGTTTCTTGTATCCAGGAGGAAGCTGCAGTGGTGAAGCGGGACGGTTATCCAAGACTCTTTTAGCTTCTTCCAGGAAAGGACAATGGTGGACGGCATGATTGCCTTCGCAGAGTTTGCAAGGAAATTTACATCTTCCTTTTTGTCCAGAGACTTCATTTTCACTAGTTGATGGTGTGGTTTCAACATGATTGTCAGAGGTTGATGACACCAGATTGTGCAAATGAGGAGACCAGTGCCTTAAGATCTGGGGGATACAAGGAAAATCTCGATGATAGTGGTCCCCTTTGCAAATGACACATGGAGATTTAGGTCTGGATGGTGTCGTGTGTGGATTTTCGCTAGATGATGCATGGTTACCCATTTTTGCCTTTGGCTCCTTCTTCTCCTTCCCCTTCTTCTCCTTCTTAGTTACTTGATTTTTTGCTTTACCAACTTCATCAAGTGAAGAGGAAGGATGAGAGGGAGAAACGGATGAAGTAGAAGCTTGGGGGGTAACTCTAGTATCATCTAGTTGCTGACTTGATTGTTCAAGAATCATGGTATTCTGAACGATGGAGGTTGAGAAGAGCCATATTAGCAAGCCAATCATCAATCCTGGAAGTGACAATGTGGCCATATGAAGTGCACCAACATCTCCCCAAGAGGAGAAAGGACCAGGATTTCCTCCAAGGGGAAATCATAGGTTGGTGGACTCCATTTTCTCAACCTAAGACCAACGAGGGAACAGTGCTGTTATTCTGATTAAAATAAATTTTAGATGCTTCGACACAACTTGCTTTTTCAATTTTTAAGAGTCGAGAAAAAACAAAAGATGACTCTAGTCGCCTTCGATTTTTAATGAGCCTGAAGTGACAAGTGCTCAGATGGACCTTTTCCTTTAAAGAGTATGAAAAGGAATGAAAGAGACTACTCTAGAAATCTAGACAGAGGGATTACCAAACCAACCACAAAACTGCAGAATAATTTTTACGGTACGGCAGTCAATCTTCCCGAATGCTGTGTTCAGTGCATTGTGATTTATAGGGCGGCAGACACGGCTTCCTATGGATAAAGGATATAGCTTATTGTGGTCTCCCAATATATACTCGATGGTACGTGGGAGCACAAGTCCGTACTGGCACTTGTCGTCTCAAAGAGGAGGAATCACCCAACCTACGATGAAAGCGATAGTTACTAGGCTTTACGATGCTAGAATACGTCTCTAGCCTAGACTTCTAGATGTTGTGTGTTAGGTTCCAAAGCATTTTTATGTTCATTGAATTTATTTTACAGTTGATCTTTCTTAAGAAATTTTCCTTTCAGGTTCACTGCGTGATGTAGATATATAATTCCTAAAATGCAATCTAAGATGATAAACAATCATTTAATCTTCTTTTTGCAATGAAAATCCTAGCTACTAAGGAAAGAGAAATGAGATTCTTTCAACATAGAGCAGAGAGCACACACTAGATGCACTGTCCTAAATCAACAGGTAGTCTAAATGCAAATGCACATGCATGTATTTGTTTTCAGCCTTCTTAATGTGTGAATGACAAGAAGAATTCTAAGTACAAATCTGAATTATCTTTTCAAAGCGACAGTACTAACAATTTTTCTTCAAAACACGAAAGGAAGATAATGACGACACTTTGCGATCTTGAGTTGAAAACTTCTTTCGACACTTGAAAAACCACTAATTCAAATCAAATACAAGAGTAACTGTATAATCAATCATCAAGAATGATAGGATTATTTTCTTTGACTGAAAACGACACTTGCGACACTTCCAAATCAAAATACGACAGTTTGATTATGCTACGTTTTTGTGAAAGAGAACTGTAAATGTCGCACAATACATAAAAACATTCACAATTCTTTGTACCATGGAGGTAGAATCATGCAAAGGAAGGGAGTTTCAACAATGGTATACTGATCACAGAAAATAAAACTCCCAGATAAATTTGAAGAGAGTGAACAAAGAAACCAAAATCTGGAAGCAAAAGAGGTCTTATCTGATTAGCGCACCAGCAACACAGGGAAAGTGTGATGCAGCGCACCTACTACACACGGGAGGTGTGATGCATCTAGATTCCCAAGAGGAGAAAGTGCGATGGTTTAGGGACGAGACTTCAACTTGGTTCTTGGTCACAGTTTGCAGCTTAGTTCAGGGATTTAGGCCGAGCAAATGATAGTCAGTAAATAGAAATCACAGGGGTTGATCTAATGAGGTTACTAGAGCCACCACTAGGGCAATTAGGATGTTTGCAAATCGATTGTTCAGTTTATAAACAAAACCTAGAGATAGACTGAAGCAACATTGATATACTTTACACTTGCATAGCAAAGGTAGTTCGAAGGCTAGCTGGCTTAACTCCAGGCTCTGTCTGTAAGTTTATAACGCAAACAAGTATAAACAAGCAAACAAGCTATTCGCTCCCCAGTGGAGTCGCCATTTTGTTATCAGGAAATCTAGTGTCTATGTAGAGCTGCTAGTCCCACTAAGACGGGTAGCTATCTTAGAAACAAACAGATTAAAGTTACTTTCGTTTTCCTTTATGAGAAGTAGATAGGAGAGGATCAAAGAATACCAACCTCGATCTTTCACTCGGTTCTTTTCTTGTTCCTTCTCCTCACCGCAGGTCTTTGCCGCTTCTCCCTTGACCACTCTGCTTCAAAGAGTACCTATAAAGTCAAAGTAGCATAATATCTTCAAAGTGCAGAGATCTACAATCATAAGCAATATAGGACCAGATATATATATTGTCCACACAAATGCATATACTATCAGACATACAAGAATGTAGAGGAAAACTTGAATAGCTTTATTGATATAAAGATTAGAAGAGAGGATTACAACCCATTGATCTGACCCAATATCATCCTCCCAGCATGAAAGCCCTTCTTCACCTCATGAAAATCTTAGATCACCCAACACTATGATATTCCACCAGGAAACCAATAGCACTTCCTTACAAGATACAAAATTCCAGCCTCCGGATCTCTGGGATGAGGGATCCATATATAGATGATTGCAGGGAGGTGAGTCAGCTTCTGGGATTTTGATTAGTTTCTTATCTCTGATATTTTTTTATTCCACTTTGAGATTGATGATCTCTTACTCATCCCTGGGCGAATTCAGAGAGGCAAGTGTCACAGGAGAAGTTTCTGGAAGATTCCATGATCATCCACCTCACAAACTATCTCTGCCATTTGTCCATTCTCGCCCATCGCACCCTACAGAAGGGCTTTCCAGTATGCATTGCACCTTTTACACTGGGCAGGTGAGATGCATCAAACCCTTAGCACTACGCAACCTGTATGGTCCAGTTTTGACCAGTTCTCAACAGTTTTCTGTGGAGAACTTCTGGGAGATGATGTAATCAACTGACCTTGTTCCTTTATGGCATGAAACAACACTTTTAGGGACTCAGAAGTCCTTGGTTTATGGACATATATGATTGGGGTTGCAGTGCCCAAAAATGTCTATAACAGATATAAGGGCCCATCCAGAATGGTTCAAGTTTCCTGGCTCCTAGTTTGTTAGAATCCTGATTGTAAAGCAAGACCAGGTCACCTTCTGAGAAGACATGAGGCTTAACATTTTTGTCATATTGTGCCTTCACGCATTTCTTATGTGCTTTGTTAGCTAATGTGGCATCATGACAAGTTTCATCTAGATGGATTAATTCCAAGAAACGAGCTTCTTCCTTAGAAGTTTCGGGTAGCAGGTCGATTGCGAGCTTGAGGGATGAGATTTCACATTGAATTGGTAAGATTGATTCCAAACCATACACAAAATAAAAAGGTGTAAATCCGGCCACATTTCTCACCGAGGTATGATATGCAATCAAAACTAAGTATAGGATTAAATGCCAATTCTGCTTATGGACTCCAATCAAACTTTGCAGCATGCACTTAAGGATTTTGTTGATTGCCTCAAGTTGTCTGTTAGCCTGCGAATAATATGGAGTATAACTGTCATGAGATAGTCCTAACTTGGTAGTTAACTCAATCATCATATGATTGCAAAAATGCGACCCATGATTTGTGACTATTGCTTGTGGCACACCAAATCTAGAAACCACATGATTGAAAAAAAAGAGAGCAGCTGTTTCGCCACTGTTGTTCAATGTAGGCATCGCCTCAGCCCATTTGGCAAAGTAGTCTACAACGACTATAATATATCCATTCCCCCCAGTCGAGGTGGGGTTACATGTCATGTAATCAATGCCCCATTTCACGAATGGGCCAATAGCAATGACTGGATGCAGTGGTGTAGGTGGTACTCTAGTTTTACGATAAAAAATCTTACAAGCATGACAGTTCCTAATAGCAAGTATGCAATCTTTGAGTATAGTTGGCCAGAAGCAACTAGCTCGTAGGATTTTTTATGCAGTTGTGTAACCAGATAAATGTCCCCCACAAGCACCTGAATAGCATTCATTCAAAGCGTTTTTGGCCTTCTCATGCGTAAGGCACCTTTGTAAAATCATATCAACACCACGACGATAAATTGTATCACCAACGAACAAATAATCTTTGGCTTGGTATCGAGTACGTCGTTGTTAAGAGTGAGAGGTGTTAGGCCTAAAAGCTTGGGTTTGGAGATAGACCACTATATCCCCATACCACGGATCACTTGATGATATTAGAAACAGAGACTCATCCAAGATTGATGCTTCTAATGTTAAATCGTTGGAGGACGAGGGAAGGTTGCAAAGTAGCTCTGCAAAGACGAGAGATTTCTTTGATTTGGATTTGATGAATTCCAAATAAAACTCCTGCAAAATGACTATCCATTTAGAATATTTGCCCCCCAACAATTGACGTGACAAGATGTATGTCATAGGGTTGCAATTTGATACAATGGTAGTTTTGTGAAGGAGAATATAATGTCGAAATCTCTACACAGATTGAACGACTTCTAAAGCTAACCTTTCAACATATGAGTATTTACTTTCTGTATCATTAAGATTACATATGAGTATTTACTTTCTGTATCATTAAGATTACGACTTAAATAATATATAAGATGTTCAATTCCATTATCTTCTTGCACTAAAACTCTACCAATGGTTGTATCTGCAACGACGAGATACAGGTAAAAGTCTTTTTGATAGTTTGGGGCGTACATTAATGATGCTTTTATCAGGGAATCTTTGAGAGCATCAAAGGAAGCTTGTGCACCTTGATCCCAATGGAAGGGTACCCCTTTCTTCAAAAGACATGTATAACCTTTAGCTAGCTCAACATAATTTGGAATGAATCTCCTCAGAAAGTTTGCCTTCCCTTGAAGTCTCTGGATCTATAACAAATTTGAAGGTGGAGGCGTGTCAAGAATTTCCTAAACCTTTATTGGATCGAGTCTAATTCTGTCCTTAGAAACTACAAAGCCAAGAAGTCGACCAGAGCCAAAAAAAAACACACATTTGTGTGGATTGAGTCTTATTTTGTAGTGTCAGCAACATAAAAATATGGCTCTCAAATGTTGTGGGTGATCAGTCTGTTTTTGCGAATGAGTAAGCAAATCATCAAGATATGGTTGAACTATGTGTTTGATGTCATGGAAGGCATAATTCATTGCCCTCTGAAATGTCGTCCCTTCTTTCTTCAAACCGAAAGGTAATTTGTGATATGTGAATGTGCCCCATGGACATATAAATGCAGTTTTTGATTGGTCCTGTGGGCGGATATTGATTTTATTGTAGTTGGAAAATCCATCCATGAATGAAAATATTTTGCATCTGGCACATTCATCAATAATCTGGTCGATAAAGGGTGTAGGATAATTGTCCTTCGGACATGCTTGATTTACATCGCTATAATCGATGCACACTCTTATCATTCCTTGTTTTTTCATCACTGGAACAATATTTGATACCCAATCAGTGAGAGGTATAGGGTAAATGAAGCCAGCACACAAAAGTTTTTCAACCTCTACTTTAATAGCAGTGGCTTTCTTTGGATGAACAGGTCAAAGCCGTTGTCGTACTAGTTTGACATCAAGATACATCTTGATCTCATGTTCAACGATGGTTGAGTCAATGCTTGGCATTTCCTCATATGACCATACAAAGACATCTATGAATTCGTGAAAGAGAGCACGGTAATTTTCTAGTTCTGATGGAGAACAATATTTTCTGACATGAATATTTTCTACAACATTGGGTTTGGTCGAAATATTTATGGAGATTGTTTCTTCAATGTTAGACAGATTTCGCTCAGAATGGACTGTATTTACAGAATTCAATAAGAAATCAACGATTGAAGGGTGATTGAGTTCTTTTGAATAATCTTCATTGTCATCTCGAAGGTGGGAACGATGAAGATAATCTTCCCATGGCATCTCTCCTATCATCATTGATTGGATGATTCCTTCACCTGTAGAATGTATACGAGACCAAGGATCAGAAGAGGTGCCATATTCTAAAGACCTATCTACCCAGACAATCGTTGAGTGTGGATTCAGGTTTTCCACACAAGCCCAATAAATTGATTGCTACAAAGATTCGAAGGGGCTTGGTGGCATTGCCTCACGATGATCATCACTCTCAAAAAAGTTGGACCTCTTCTTAAACTCAGATGATGTGGAAGAGATCATGTTGCAGGTTTCCACTGTGGCCACATCCGCGAAACCAGATGGAGATGGGAAGGCAAAAGTACCCATCAAGTAAGGATCTTTTAAGAGACCTACTCCAACATTTTGAAGTGATTGTGAATTTCCATGTATCAATGGAATGCTTCCAGTAGCTTGTGAACTATTAGCAAAAAAGGCTAGTTGGTCGATGACTATGATTCCACCTTTGAAGGGAAATGAAATCATTCGAAAGTATGTGGACACAACCGCAGCCATAACATAAACCCAAGTCCTTCCTAGTAAAATATTGTAATCAAGGAGTCCATCAACGACCTCGACTTCAATATCTACTATTTTCCCCCCTAGTTCTACTTGCAAGCTACTTAATATCCCGTATGGAGTGTACGTTCTTCCATCGAAAGCTTTTAGTGTTGTTTGTGATCGTGACAAGGGTGGTGAACCAAGAGTCTTCTAGCAACTCATTGACATGATACAAGTAGATGCCCCCTCATCAATAATGGTTTGACGAACATTTTTGTTGAGGTCTTTTACCTGTATAAGAAAATCTAGTTGTGCTGGTAACTGTGGTGTATATCCTGTATGATTAAAGACCACAATATTGGAATCCGTAGGATTGATCCCACCTATCACTGATAACAAAGCCTACTTTTGGGAGGGACAATTTTGCAATACCTCTAGTGTCGACATAGCGAAAGGTGACTGAGCGAGATCCTCCACTATATTATAATTTTGGGCTACTCGAGCATGAGGATTAAATGTCAATTTGTGTACCACTCCCTTTGGTGGCTTAATTGTTAATTCAATAATAATCGGTGGAATATCTTATGGTGAAGTCGTGGTCAAAGTACTAGGTCGATTAGTAGCTTGGTTGTTTGATGACGATGGATTCTCACAATCTTTATTCCTTCTCGATACTAAAACATCATTTTTCTTATTTGTGATGGATAGCATAAGCACTTGGGATGTGGAAGCATTATCAGTGGCAACCAAATGTGTTTCTGGGTTCGGAAATGGATCTGTCAGTACCGCTGAGGTATTCGAAGCCTTTAGAAGTTTTGAAACCTCAGATCGATGTGGAAAACCTCTTGTGAAATGCTCATCATTGCATATTAAACACGAATAACAAGGTTTCCTAGCTGTAGTGGGGGTTTCAGATGATTTTTTAGGAGTGGAATTCTCCCGTTTCTTCTTATTATTCTTCCCCTTCTTCTTGCCTCTCGGTTGCTTTGGATTTTTGCCTTTGTCAGATGACACAACATTAATCTCAGAGGCAAGAGTTTTCTCAGATGGATTTGCATTTTGACTGGAAATAGCAAGAGCTTGACCAGATGGTCCTCTCGCGATTTGTGTGCTCAAGGAATTGATCATGCCATCGCCGACATGAGAGTCCCTACTCGATTTTGGAGGTGGTGGAATGGTAAAAGCTAGTCTGGGTGTGTCAAGAATCTTGTCATAGAGCGTGCCTGATTGTGTATAAATCAGATCCACATATTGGGCATGAGCAATGACTTGCTCTTCTATGACAATTCCTCCCTTCACCACATCCTCAGTGATAGATGGCAATAATGAATTTATAAACCACTCAGCTAATAGCTTGTCAGGAACATATGACTTTACCATTCGACGACAACGTCGCCACTCATGAATATGATCTGATATGTGAGTGCAAGTAGTATGTTTAAAGTTGGTAAAAAGTTCTGTTCCAGTTTCGTACTTGATAGGTAACTGAAAGTGGGCTAGAAAGGTAGTGGCAAGAATTGTGATGTTATCAAAAGAAGCTCTAGGTAATTCAATATACCATTTTGCAGCTGGACTAGTGAGTGTCGTCTGGAAAAGACGAAGTCTAATTGAATCATCGTTCAGGGTGTTGGATGAACACCATAAATGAAAAGTCATTACATGATTCGATGGGTCTTCTCCTAGATTTCCATTGAAATTTGGAATATTAGATGGTAATTTATGTGGAATCACTGGCCACCAAGGGGCATATGCAATTGGATCATTTGTGAGCCAGTTCAAATTTGGTAGTTCTACAGTTGCTACAAATGGCAATTGTTGATTCAGGTTGTGTGGAGCATACCCAGGATAAGATGGAATCGCTTGAGCAATAAGTCTTTGCATACCAGCATAGGGCATATGTGCCTGGTAAACTTCATAAGGTTGTTGGACATAACCAGTATAGGGCAGTTGTTGATAACCAATTTGGAAATGTGGTTGTCCATAACCTGCAAAGCCTTGTTGCCCAGATTCTGGGTAAGCTTGATATTGACCAAAACCAGTTAGAGCTTGTGAACCAAGTCCAAACTGGGGTTGGGATTGCTGGAATTGAGGTTGTTGATATTGCAATAGCCAAGGCTGTTGGGTTGACTTCTAGTGTCCAGTAATGGAAGATTGACCAAGTTGCGGATTAATTGGACCTGTGTGTTTGAGTCATTCTGGATAAAGGAACACTAACTTAAGGTTGCAATTTAGCCCCCGAAACAAGCGGATGTTGTATAGCAACCTAAGAAAATTGAGCCTTTTTCCTTGAAACCTGAGGTTGCGAGGAAGAAGGAACAATTGTTACCATTCGAGATACAACAGGTTGTGCTTGTGACTACGGCACAGTCGTAATAGCAGGTGTAGTGGGAATATTGGGTATAGGTTGTATTGGTTGTGTTGGATATACAACTCTTGGTTGATCTGGCGGTACTGGTAGCCAACTTCTAGCTCTAATTCGAGTTTGACCTGAATACTGTGGGAAACTCTCATATGGTTATCCTCCAGAAAAAGGAGGAAACGGTGAGTAAGCATATTGCTCTCCATATGGCGGTAGTCCAGTGTTTAAAGGATATATCGGTCTTTGATAACTGGTTTTCCCAAATTGATACTGATATGCAGGATCAAATTGCTGAGTTTCCATGTGAGAAAAACCAGATGGGATTCCAGACGAGTAAATGGGAGTTGACCATGGTGCAGAAGCAACCCCTGAGTGAGTTCCAGCTAGTGATTAGTAACCAACTGGAACGGATGATGAACCATATAAGTGTGACTTAGGTGTACCCAAAAACATCGAAGGAGTAGCAGCAGAAGATTCTGCTACAGCTGCATCAAATGATACATTCCTAGATGTTGATGGTTGTTCAGACATGGCTAACTTATCCAAAATCTCTCCTAACGATTCGACAAGAACTCGCGATGAAGTGGGATTAAAGGAAGCAAACTCAGGAGTAGCAGGATACAAATTAATCCCAATTCCAAAATGAAATGGGGTGTCAGATGGGGGATCCTCTACTATCTATTCTATAACAATCAAACCAGGTGGAAGAGGTTGACCGTCAGGTCCGTAAAATATTTCTGGAGTCGAAGAAGGTGTAGTTTCTGCAGTGACTGATGCTGGAGGGGTAACAAGTTCTGGATACTGAAATTCAAATTTCAGATGTTTAGGTAAATGAACTTCAGTCTTAAAGGGAGGTTCTTGAACAACTCCTAGTTGAAATGTAACCTCAGTTTGAACTGGAATGGGTTCCAGACCAATTCTAGATGGAGTTGTTTTAGGTTCAGAAGTATTTACTGTTACACTAGGATCAATTCTAATGTCCTTTGGTAACTACAGAACTTCCTCTTTAAAGGTGGATGTACCAGAAATAATTGGAGTAACTTGAGTCTCTAAAGATGTTGAAATGAATGTTCCAAATAACCGAAATGAACTAGACTCAGTTAACAAGATCGCTTTGTCCGAATTGGTTTCGCTTCTGCAAGCAAAGACGGTTGACTCGCTAATCTCCTCGAACAACGAGGTTTTGATTAACTTTATTCCACGATTGCGGATTAGTTGATCAACTTAAAAATCAACTAAGGGAAAGTCATGTTATTTCATGGTCAATTTATTTTAACGACACTTGGACACAACTTTGCTTTTTCAATTTTAAGGAGTCAAGAAAAAGCTAAAGATGACTCTAGTCTCCTTCAATTTTTAATGAGACTGAAAGGACAAGTTCTCAGATGGACCTTTTCTTTTAGAGAGTTGAAAAGGAATGAAAGTGACTACTTTAGAGAATCTAGACAAAGAGATTTACTAGACCAATCGAAAAACTGCAATATACACCTTGGTGTTAAATTAAAGAGAAATTACCAAGGACTTATGTATGGCAGTTAATCTTCCCGAATGTTGCACTTAGTGCATTGCGATCGATAAGGTGGCAGACTTGGTTTCTTATGGATAAAGGATTTAAGCCTATTGTGGTCTTCCAATATATACGCGACAGTACGGGGAGCACAAGTCCATGCTAGCACTTGTCATATCAAAGAGGAGGAATCACCCAACCTTCAATGAAAACGATAGCCACTAGGTTTAATGACGCTGGAACACATCTCTAGCCTAGACCTCTAAATGTGTTGTGTTAGATTCCAAAGCATTGTTAAGTTCATTGAGGTTCATTTTAAAGTTGATACTTCTTAAGAGTTTTCCTTTAATGGTTCATCGTGAAATGTGATCTGAAATTCCTAAAGATGCAATCTACAATGATAAGCAATATTTTTTTTTATTTGACCTGTTAGAGCCTAGATTTGCCTCAGGCTGAAAAGGCAAGGTTCTAGGTCCACATCAAACCACGCTCAGCCTCGTAGCTAGCCTTACGAGGACAGGAGAGGGCTCTCTCCGGGTCGATCTCGGAAAAAGACAAGCAATGGGGCTCGAGATGACTGAAATAAAACCTAATTTTAGGCTAGGTATGAAGTGCAAGGGTTTGATTTGAGTTTTTGGGGGTTTTGTGCTGGAAACAGGGAAAGGAAAATTTGGGCTCGGGGATGAGGCACAGTTTCTGCAGAGTTCTGATTGGGGCAAGGAAGGTAATCACTTTGATGCTTTAAAGTGAGTGAATAGATAGATCAGATTGGTGAGGAGCTAAGGAGAGCAAGAGAGTCTCAATAATTCTCCTTAAACAGATGAAAACATGGAAATTTAAACAAATTCAAAGGGAGAGCATAACAGTTAATGGATTCTACCTTAATCACTCATTTGTTCAAATTCAGAAGTAGATATATGAAAATGATACACATAACACTAATGAACTTAAAATTAGTTAGAGAAGAACACCATCAAAACATAAAGCCACATGGATCCTAAATAGTGTTGCAAAACCCTGGTCTTTCCTTAGCCAAAAATGCGGAGATAGAATGTACAATGATATGCCAAAGCAATCCCTAGTGTCCAACCCTGAAAATGGCTTAGGAATTACATGATATAGACTATCCCAACCCATTCCCTTGCCTCTAGGGGTCGAGCTCATCATTATAGGAGCTATTTCAACCAGTTCTAAACAAAGCACTAAAATCTAGGCAATCAAAACAACTTGCCTCTATAAGGTAGGAAACTCATTCATTCATTAAATTTTCACTTTTTAGTGAATGAATCCTCTAGAACAAGTAAATAAATGCCAAAATTACATCATGTTTATCCAATTACATCAAGATAGATAAAAAAATTACATCAAAAAGAAAAACTAGTCAAACTGGCCGAATTTCTGAGCTGGAAGGTGAAAAATTGAGCAAAAGTCCTCTATGCGCCGCACCAAATCTTCTATGCATCGCTCCACTTTGAAGCTGAGTTTGAGGCACTTTATGAAGTCCAAATTGATCACAAGATAGCTCATTAGAAAGCCCTACCTGTCTACTTTCCAACCCAAGAGGAATTTTTCAGTTTGGATGTAATTTGCCCCTCCAAATCTGCAATCTCCCAGGACTACTTCCTGTGTGTCAAAATAGGGGCAGAGAGGTCATTTTGTGAGTGTTTTTGTTATGCTCTTAACCTGCAAAATAATACCCAAATACGGAATATGCGAAGAAAAGATACCCAGAACACAGAATAGCAATGATTTTATTATTCAGAGAGCAATGTTCACATGCCTCTTCGAGGGAGCAACCTCCAATAGAGCAGAGCTTGATTACAAAATAAGACACGATGCTCCTCGCAGGGAGTCTCTATCCTTTATATATGACTCATACATGCAATACCACGGGTCAATACCCTGGGTTTTATTAATACCATCTATCTAATACTACGGCTACGGCCCATTTGCAACTAACTGTGGTCCCGTCATTAATTTCGGGTTAACCACTTACAAATATTATGGGCTTTATTGACTCTTTGACTAAGACATGATCCCCAGACATAATTAAGGGGGTTAGGGTGGGACCCTAACATGCCCTCCCCCTTAAGACTAGCCTTGTCCTCAAGGCTGAAGCTGCGGAAACTACTGAAGAATAGTCGCTGGTTCCCAAGTTGCATCTTCCGGAGAGGTGTCTTTCCATTTGACGAGGAATTCCTTAATCATGCGGCCGCGCAGGTGCTTGTCTCTTGTGGCGAGGACCTGTTCAGGTTGAAGCCAGATTGACCCTTCTTCGTCCAGTTCAGGTAGACTGGTTTGAACTCGGCAATTGTTCCCAATTACTTTCTTGAGGCATGATACATGGAAAACTGGATGGATTTTTGTAGTAGGTGGCAAAGCCAACTTGTAAGCCACTTCTCCAATGCGCTGAAGTACTTGGTAGGGTCCGTAGAATTTTGGAGATAGCTTCTGACAACCCTTGTCTTTGAGTGATTTTTGCTTATATGGTTGCAGCTTTAGAAAGACTTGGTCCCCTTCTTGAAACTGGCGCTCTGAGCGATGCTGGTTGACCTGTTGCTTCATGCGGTTCTGAGCTTGATGAAGATTCTCTCTAAGATGGGCGAGCATGGTGGCGTGGTGTTGTAGGAGTTGATCCACTGCTTGGACTTTGGAGCATCCCTGGAGATAAGAAATAGGGGAAGGCGGAAGTTGACCATATACTACTTCATAAGGAGTCATTTTAGTAGTGGCATGATAGTTGGTGTCATACCACCATTCCGCCAGAGGTAACCACTGTACCCAAAGGTGTTGCTTTTCTGAAGTGAAACACCTGAGGTAGGTTTCTAGACATTTGTTGACGGCTTCGGTTTGACCATCCGTTTGCGGGTGATAGGAAGTGATGAGTTTTAGTTGAGTGCCCTGTATCCTGAAGAGTTCTTGCCAAAAATTACTGGTGAAGATCGAGTCGCGATCAGACACAATAGAAGTGGGCAGCCATGTAGTTTGAATATCTAATCCATGAAAGTTTGAGCAACCAAAGTTGGTGTAATCGGGTAGGGTAGGGCAAAAACATGAGCATACTTCGACAGGCGGTCCACCACCACCATGATGACTGACTTGTTCCCTGATTTTGGAAGACCTGTAATGAAATCCATAGAAACCTCCATCCAAATTGATGTCGGAATGGGCAATGGTTGTAATGTGCCTGGTGTGTTGACGGTTTCTCCTTTGTGGCATTGACAAACATCACATTCTGCTACAAAAGTAAGGATGTCCTTTTTCATTCCGGTCCAAAAAAATGATCTTCTGGTGCGAGCATAAGTTTTCTGAAAGCCCGAATGTCCTGCAATGGGAGATGAGTGCAATTCGGCCAATATGCGACTTTTGAGGGTTGATGTTGGTGATATTACAACTTTGTCCCGGTAGCGAAGAATATCATCCTGCCAGGAGTAGCCCTGGATGGAATTTGGATCGTCCTGCAATTGAGAAATGAGTTGGGATAGCCCTAGGTGGGAAAACCATTCTCAGCGAGCTTCTTCAATCCATTCTGGAATGGGGAGGGAAATTGCTAGCAGAGTACTTTCTTCCTCAAATTGGAGAGATAATGCATCTGCTACCTTATTGTCTTTCCCTTTCTTGTAAATGATCTCATAATCATATCCCAGCATTTTGGTGAGCCATTTATTTTGTTGTGGGGAAGATAGGCGTTGCTCCAGAAAATATTTAAGACTGTGATGATCTGTACGAATTTGGAAACGTCGTCCCAATAAGTAAGGTCGCCAGGTGTCGACTGCATGTAAGATGGCCATCATTTCTTTTTCATAGGTAGATTGGCCCAGATTCTTCCCACTTAGTTGTTGGCTTGTGAAGGCCAAGGGTCGCCCTTCCTGTATTAAAACTGCCCCAATACCTGTCCCCGAAGCATCACATTCAATGATAAAAGATTTGGTGAAGTCAGGTAGTGCTAAGACTGGAGTGGAACACATGGCATTTTTGAGGGCTGTAAATGCTTGTTGGGCTTCCTCATTCCAGAAGAAGGAATTTTTCTTTAGGAGTTGAGTGAGGGGCTTCGCAATGCGGCCATAGTTGCGGACAAATTTACGATAATAGCCGGTGAGTCCCAAGAATCCTCTCAAGCTCTTCAAGGTCTTAGGTTGAGGCCATTCTTGCATTGCCTGGATCTTTTTGGGGTCCACCTTGACACCTTCCCGCCCCACAATGTGGCCCAAATACTCAACTTCTTCCATGCCAAACGAACACTTGGACATCTTGACAAATAATTTATGTTGGCGGAGCAGTTGCAAGAGTAGATCTACATGGTGAAGGTGTGCAGCCCAAGTGCCACTATAGATGAGGATGTCATCAAAGAAGACCAGGACAAATTTCCTGAGATATGGCTTAAGAATGTGATTCATAAGACTCTGGAAAGTAGAAGGGGCATTACAAAGACCAAATGGCATGACCAGGAACTCATAATGGCCTTCATGAGTTTGGAACGCAGTCTTGGGAATGTCGACTTCCTTCATGCGAATTTGGTGGTAGCCTGAGCGAAGATCCAACTTAGTGAAGAATTGAGCCCCATTGAGTTCGTCTAGCAAATCGTCAACCACCGGGATGGGAAATTTATCTTTGATTGTTAACTTATTGAGGGCCCTGAAGTCGGGACAAATCCGCCACTCTTCGTCTTTCTTGAGCACCATGACCACTGGTGATGAATAAGGACTAATGCTGGGCCGAATGACACCTGCTTCCAAAAGTTCCTTGATTATCTTTTCTATTTCATTCTTTTGGGTGAATGGATATCTGTATGGCCGCACGTTTGGGGGCTAGACCCCTGGAACCAATGTGATGCTATGATCATGTTCCCCTTGCGATGGTGGAAGCTCCTTAGGCTTGTCAAAGACCTGCTGATGTTTATTTAAAATTTGTTGCATCTCAGGATGAATTTGCAGGGACTGGGTTTCAACGACCTGGATGGCATTGAATTGAGCTACCACGCCATGATTGCCCTTTTTTAACAATTTTTCCATCCTATGCGAGCTGATGATCGAGGGGGGTCCCGCCTGGAGGCCACGGAGGGTATGTGTGTAGTTGTTTTGCTTAAAGCTCATATATAACTCCTGGAAATCCATTGTGATTGGCCCAAGAGTGCGGAGCCATTCAGCGCCGAGGACAATGTCGCATCCCCCCATATGGATGGCAAACATGTGTGTTTTCAACTGATAATCCCCCATTTGAAGCTTGACATTTTCACAGCGGCCTTCACATTTCATTGTGCCCCCATCCACGATTTGGACTTGGAAGTTGGAAACTGCGTGTACAAAACAATGCACTGCATCGACGACTTTTTGATGGATGAAATTATGGGTACTTCCACTATCAATCAAGACTACTACTGGGCGATGTTTAATAAAACCCCAGATTTTGAGAGTTTGAGGGGAAGAAATTCCTGCCAACACATTTAGCGAAATGAATGGTTCGTTAGATACCATCTCCTTTTGGTTGTCTTCTTCTATCGCCTCAGGTTCCTCAAGTGGTGGATCTTCCTCTATTGAGCTGTAGTCAGTGGCGTCTATTTGAAAAAACTTGGGCTCCTTGCATTTATGACCAGGGGAATATTTTTCATCACAGTAGTAACATAGTCCTTGCTTCCTTCTTTCGGCCATTTCCGCAGGTGACACCTTTTGGATCTTAAGAGTCTGAGTCGTATTGTGAGCTTGTGGGGGACGACCTTTAGTGGGGAAATTGGGGCGGCTGTATTGGGCTGCTAATGCACGTTCCACCTTACGAGCTACCTGGCAAGCTTCCGTCCACGTGGGAGGGTGGTGGAGTAGAACTTGAGCTTTGATGGCTTCTTTAAGATCGATAATAAAACATTCCATGTAGAACTCATCTGTGAGACTTTTAGTGCGGAAGGCTAAGGCTTCAAAAGCGGTAATATATTCATCCACTGTACCGGTCTGTCTGAGCTTAGTGAGACGCCCCAAAAAAGAGTCTTCCTGTTAAAAGCGAGCTCGAAGAGCTTTGGTAAATTGGGCCCAATTCGCAAAAGGTGCATTGCAACGCTGATGCCATTCCGCCCATTGCCATTGGTCATTGTCCAAGTACATGGTCCCCACCGTAAGCTTAGTCCAATCATCTATGATATGATTCAATCTGAAATACTGCTCCATTTGTGCTAGCCAGGCGGACGGGTGAGAACCGTCAAATTTATGCATATCCAACTTGGGAGGTCGCTGACTGGGTGGTGGATGGGTGTGCCAGACGTGAGGAGAGCGGCTAGACTCACCCTCATGGTGTTCATGGCCATTATACTCTTCCTCGTGGGCTGGCTCCTTGCCCTTATCGAGTACTTGCTGTACCTGGTGACTTAGTTTTTTAACCATCTGGTGGAGGTGGTCCATATTTGCTTCAATTTTGTCTAGCCTTTCATTTGCCATCGCTTGAGCTCTAGTTTCTACCATACACCAACGTGATGAAAAATTGGGATCGCCAATTTTTTTTTTCCTAATAAATTGAATGGTACCACCGTGCTCAGCTCGTCATCCTGATGCTGATGGGCTAGATCACCAATAAGCGCCTCGGAAGATCTCAGACTTTTTTTTTTTTTTTCGGAAAACTCCTAACGGAGTTTTACTCCTTCCTGATCAATACTGCAGTCGCCAAATCCTCAAAATGTCAATGCTGCCAAACGTCCTGCGAAAAGTGTACCTCGGCACAGGAACCCTTCACAACAACTTCGATCTGGTGGATCTGACAGATCTGAATGGTGGAACAACTGCTGCTATTGATCTGATGGCTGCGGGACTGATGTCTGCTGCTGCGGCACTCAGATCTGGGGTAGATGATGGGTGATCCCCCTATAGAAAGGGAACTATGGTCTTGAGGAGTGTCAGGTGCTACAGATCGCAATATACATAAGGGTCTGACAGTAGTACTCAGCCCAATGTTTCAGAGCTCTAACTAAGGGGGATCGACCGTACCCTTAGCCGTACAACCCGACTACCCTATCGTACGGGCGAGTAATCTCTCCGAGTTCTGTTCTCGGTGTACTGTAGCCACAAGACGGCCGAAGGTTTATCTATGGCGAGGTTTCAAAGGAGCCTAGGGGGCTTCCTATATACCCAGAGGGTACGTGGAAGACAGTCCGTGCGCGGTTCTGTCTAATGCGCTACTACTCGAAGGGGTACCCACAAGGGCTACAAGGGAGTCCAACAGATGTGACCACCTCTTGTATTTCCTGCGTGCATGCCTCCCCAAATCCGCAGGTTTATGCGCTCAACAACAGATCCCGTGGTTTAAAGACGCCGGAACACGTCTCTAGCCTAAAAAAATTTGGTAAAAATTGGAGATCCCACCGAGCCCTGGAAAGTGCTCTGATACCACTTGTTATGCTCTTAACCTGCAAAATAATACCCAAATATGGAATATGCGAAGAAAAGATACCCAGAACACAGAATAGCAATGATTTTATTATTCAGAGAGCAATGTTCACATGCCTCTTCGAGGGGGCAACCTCCAATAGAGCAGAGCTTGATTACAAAATAAGACACGATGCTCCTCGCAGGGAGTCTCTATCCTTTATATATGACTCATACATGCAATACCACGGGTCAATACCGTGGGTTTTATTAATACCATCTATCTAATACTACGACTACGGCCCATTTTCAACTAACTGTGGTCCCGTCATTAATTTCGGGTTAACCACTTACAAATATTATGGGCTTTATTGACTCTTTGACTAAGACGTGATCCCCAGACATAATTAAGGGGGTTAGGGTGGGACCCTAACAGTTTTTGACCTCCTGAGGACTCAGAACTTGCCCAAACTCCTTGGCCATGCACTAGTAGTCATTATTTTTCATGCCAGATCCAATGATTTAAACTTTTTTCAATTTGGAGCTCCCTAGCAAAAGCGTGCGCCACGTGGCACGACGCATAGGGAGAAAAACCCTGTTTTTTGTGCCAAAATTTGTTAAAATGCCAAAAATGCCACAAATTTCTTGAAATTTGGGCTGGAGCTTCTTCATTAAGTGTCATGCTGGGCTAAAGAGGCTTTGGCCAATATCTGAAGATGATCAAGCTCCCTTTGCCTCTTTTTCTTCCTTATTGCCTTCTTTAGTTTTTCCTTTAAATTCCTGATTCGTGCCTTGCAGACCTTGTTCCATGCCATTAGTGTAAAGCCATGTGTCTCAGCAATGCATGGTCCTTATCAGCCTTGTCCAGTAGTCTCTCCAAGTGGATGTTGATTCTCTCGAGATTAGACTCCCGATCCTCATTAATCTCTTGCTCCAATGACGTGAGCTCAATTCTTCTCCTTTGTGCAGCTTGGTGATTCTCGTGGATGTTTTGTAACTCAATGATTGCTTGCTGATCTTCAAGCTATTTGTTCCTCTGATCCAAGTATTTCATAGTCCACTTAGCTCTCTCCAGGTCAAGGGATAAGGCTTGGATCTCTGTTTGTTGCTCCTGGATGATCTCCCTAAGTTTGGCACTTTGTGGGCCCGTATCTATATCATCATCATGAATGAGAATGAAGTTGGTCTCTTGTTCACCTGAAGGGCCCTCATCCTACATTGGCCTCTTGCCTTTGTCCTATACCTGTGATGCTGATGGAGGAAGCGAGGCCCCTTCCACCCCGGGTGGAGATAACACTCGCTTCGCTACTGCAAACAAATGTCTAGTGCCCCTCTGATATGTGATGA
Organism: Pinus tabuliformis; assembly: GCA_031772625.1. NCBI lineage: Eukaryota > Viridiplantae > Streptophyta > Pinopsida > Pinales > Pinaceae > Pinus > Pinus tabuliformis. The sequence continues at coordinate 842,555,162 of CM062811.1, forward strand.
ATACTGACACACTAGCGGTCTCATGGTGCTCATACTGATGAGAAGGTCCACCTGTCTCATCCTTAACCTCTGATAATCCCTGTGAAGCTCTGAGGAAGTCACAAGAGATGAAATCATTCCGAGCGATGCCCTGTAATCCAAGCTGATGAACCACCAAAATATTAATAAGAGCAAAATGATAAACACTGTTAAGTTGCTGCAGAGGGGTTTTGTGTTGCACAAGGGTGGTCATCCTCTCTATGTTCTGGCAAACGAAATATGGAATGTTCATCATCCATACCTTGGTGAAATGCATGAGCAACCTGATGTGATAAGCATATAGACGAGAGAACCATCCCTCACAGCTGAAATATTTCATGATCAATTTCATTAGTGGAGTATATTCATCTTTCAGATATCGGAATGGAAACACTCTCTTGAGCTGCCTCAAGAAACCGGTTTTAATGTATGGCTCATAATGCTGCCGGTCAATCTTCTTCCTCTTGGTCCATGGTTCCCCAATGTTTGGTATGCCAGTTGCTAGTGAGACAGATTCTGGTGTAAGTGTGAAGATGACACCAGCTAAGGTAGCTTAATCTCCATGTAAATGCATCACAAATAGACGAGCCAACTCATGATGAAATTGAACATTAGCCACCTTTTGACAAAACTCATAGCATGACTGATGCTGGAAACAAAACATGGCAAGAGGGCAGGCTTGTAATTCAGTGAGGGTGACTGGTTCTTCTCTGATATGTCTACCTCCTCTATGAGGCCTCCGGGGTGCATGTTCCTCCATGGGGGAGTCACTTTGGGTTTCCATTTCATAATCTGATGAATGCTCAGATGCCATGACTGCTGTTTTTCAAACTTCCCTGGACAAAAAGATGCTGGTGTAGGAAAACTGTGCTGAACTGCTCTTTTAGTGATGTGTTCAAATTCTGCCACCAAGGGGAAGCAAATGAAACAAAGGACTGTTAGGAGGAGGGAAAGTAGTAAGGGATTAGGGACTATTGGGACTATAGGGATTAGGGAAATGTAGGAGGGTTTTGAGGGATTTGATGTATAGGGTTAGGAATTGTTGTGTAGGGTGTGAGGTGTGAGATTGGAGAATTTGGGACAGAGCATTTAGGAGAAGGAATTAATGATCTTAGGGGGGTAGAAAATTAGGGAATGATAAAAACAAGGGAGGAATGGGAAGGAGGAGTGACTTTGGTAGCAAAACAGTGAATTGTGGAAACCACATCAATTTATTTTGAGGCACGTTGAAGTAGGGTTTGGATTTTTGTTTCAAACATTAGCATCCATAAACCACCATCACTCAGTACAAAAATGGATGAAACATCAAGATGTCGACCCTACCTAGAAAATCCACGCAAATAAATGGAAATTTGGAGAAATTTCAAACAAATTCAGGCTTTTAGGTGTATGTGCCGCGCCATGCCAATGCGTTGCGCCCGTTCAGAATTACACTGGACAACTTCTCCCAGTGCGCTGCACCTCCCCAGTGCACCGCGCCGCCTGCTCTATGCGCTTCGCCGGCCAAGTTTCCTCCAACTTCACCCAAATCGCATACTAACTCAACCAATTTGCTTTGAGTGGCTTCTCTTTGGTCTTGGCATGCAAATGACATTGATCTTCATGAAAATATCTTTATAAAGACATGGATTTGATTTTTGACTCTCCAAGACCCATCTTTGTAATGTTTTGGCATTGACACTTTTTCCTTTTTAATACAACTCTGTTTTTAAATTTCCTTTTTGATTTTTTGACTGAAATGACGAAATTCTTGGCAAATTTTTGCAGGGATAACTGACATGGAATTTGGCAAAGGAGACTAGGGCTGCACCTGAAGAATTCAACAACTGAAAAACTTTTGAAAATTATTACAAAAACGAAATGTTGAATTTTCTTCAAAACAAAGTTTTGAAGGAAAGTCATAATCCATCCATATGATGATGAAAATCTTTGAAATAACAACTTATTAAGAACCTCCCTCATGAGCCTGCTGGCATTATTAGACATTGTTGAAGACCAAATTGACTAACCGTAGAACTAATGACTGAAATGACCTTTGCTAATCAATAGACTAAAACAGGACTATAAGTGATTTTAAAACTTGATTTTGATGAACATACCTGAGCCAGCATGGATAAGGCATGAGGGGTAATGAATGACAAGACACTTCCGTCAGATTTATGGCATGCTCCTAGCGGAATTCAATAGAGTGAATCGAGTGAGACACCTAAAAATGAAATGCAGAAAGAGAAATGATCTCTGACGGAGGGATGTAAAGACTGACTCTAACATGACCAATGAAAATCCTAACTACAAGGGATAAAGCATAGAAGTACTTTTAAGCAAACACCAAAGAGCACACACTAATGAAATTTCCCTAAATCATCTTTTTTGCACACAAACCAAAATACTCAAATGCAAATGCATGTATTTGTTTTCAGCTCTCCTTAATGTGAATGATTCAAGAAGTAAAACTAAATTCAGTGATGACTCAAAATGTTTCACCCAAACATGACAAATTTCAAAAAAATTTCGTCAAAGAGAGAAAGGAAGACTCAAAATGACACTTTGAAGTTTGAATAAATATCTTTTCGACACTTTGAACGAAATCAAATCAAATCAAATGCACCAAAATAGTTCAATCGATAGGCTATGAAGGAGGATTTTACGACACTTCACTTTTTTCGACGAAAATTGAAGATTTTACGACATTTTTTCTATCAACACGACAAATTGATTAACACTACTTTTGACAAAGGATTGTAAATGAAAAACAAACACACGAAAACATTCACCAATCCTAATCTAAATAGAGGCTGATCTAAGTGATGTAAGTTGGCTTCAATGATGAGATATTGTTCAAATTCAGCAAGCAACCAAACAAGAATGAAAACTAGTCAAAAACCTCAACTCCTAGATGGGAAAATTGAGTTTCATTCATCCATCACAGGTACTAGTGATAGACAGTGTGATGCATAGCACTTTTCCCTTTCGGGAACTAAGATGCATCTCACTTTACAGTTCAAGACAGTGCGATGGTCCAAGGAGCGATTTCTGAAAGTGTTTTGGCTCAAATTTGCAGCAGTTTTCAATGGATTAAGCTTGATTTTGATGAACAATGATAAGCAAAGTATGATGGAATGTCCTAAGAGGTTACTAAGCTACCAACAAGGGCTTTTTGATGCTTTTGCAAATCAAATGCTCAAGATATAAACTAAACCAGAGATTGACTGAAGTAGCATTTATCTACTACGCAATTGTAGAACAAAAGTGGTTCGAAAGCTTCCTGGCTAGCTTCAGACTCTATCTATAGTTTATATAATTCAACATAGAGAAAGAAATAGAAAAAAACAATCACCGTTCCCAAGTGGAGTAACTGGAGTAAGTAGAAAATTAGTGTCTTTTCGAATGACTAACCCTCTAGGTTTAGTAGCTAACCTAGAAACAACAGTCAAAGCAATTCAATATCTTTCCTATGAGTGATAGATAAGAAAGAGATTATGAAAGAACAACCTGTAACTTTCTCTTGAATCTTCGCTTGATCTCCCTCTCCTTTGACTGATCCTGTAACTCCTCCCCATACATAACACGCTTGGAGAGTACCTGCACAGTTACAGAAACAAAGACATGTCAAAGCATAATGATCCATGATAGCATAAACATCATAGAATCAAAGATATGATAAACAAATGAATGCATTTACAGTTAACACAATCAATTAGGAAAAATATTGAAGAACTTTATTGATATCAAGGAGAATTACAACCCATAAGAAGTCTGATCTAGTGCCATCCTCCCATCGTCAAGCCTTCTTCACCTCATGAATCAGCAAGAACACACCAACAATGACACAATTTTCTCACCTCAATACTAAAACTAGTAGCACTTCCTTACAACTCAGAATAATTCAACCTTCTGATCTCTTGGATGAGAGATCCCTTTATAGATGATTGTAGGATTTTGAGTCATAAATGGGGGTGATGAATGCCATTCTATTTTTAGGAATTAGTTCCATGAAAGAGGGGAATAGGAGGTGGTTTCCTAGTTCCCTTAGTCATCCTTGGGCGAATTCAGGAGGGCAAGTGGCACAGGAGAAGTTTCTAGAAGTTTCCATGCTCAACCAACTCTCAAACACTCCCGGAGTTTTGTCTTACCTTGCCCATCGCACGTGCTAGAGGGCCAAACTGTGATGCATCTCACTTTGCTAGTGTAGCACCTGAGATGCATCTCACCCTAACACAGGGTTTTCAGCAACAATTCATTTTAGGCACTTTCTGGATGATTTTTGAGATGGGACTTTTGGGGAATGAGGCACTCAGATGACTTAGTTCCTTTAGGGCATAAAGCAACTATTTTAGGGGTTGATGAACCCTAATCCATCGACATGTAAGTTTGGGGTTGATGTGCCCAAATATGTCTATAATAAGAGGGTGGAAGTGAGTCTCAAGTTGAAAGGGACCACACTAGCCAAACACTTTCTCCAAACTTTGTTTCTCGGGTGTGATGAATTAGCACTATTGCATATGTCACCACATGTTGGCTCGAATAGTTGTGGAACCACCAATTGCACCTTATTTTCCATTTTTCATCATTTCTCCACTTGTTTGGGGATTATCATAAAACGATAAAATACCACCAAACGTGAACCCCTTTGCATAAAATTCAAGGACTGCCACATCAGCTAGTGATGTCACAATTACCATGTGTCCATGTTTGAGTGGTGACATGTGTAGACTTGATATGGCCTACTTGACTACCTAAAAACTCCAAATCAACATGTCACATTTCATGTGCCTACATTGCACATCATCACTATGTCGATGTCACGACCACGGTAGCTACCACATCATTTAAGTAGGATAATGCCATTTGTCTTCCTATCACTGAGCCACTTTGAAAATGTGTGGCCAATAAGAGAATTCCGTTCTCTAAACTTTTTCAATCATCTTGTATAGAAGAGGGGTCCCAAGAACCTATTTTCTATGACAATTTCCTTTGTTAATTTAAAATATCTAAGATTCCTAGGAACACAAATGTCAATATCAAGTTATTCCTAACCAATAGGGTGCAATAATTAACAAATTGTCCATTTATATTCATTAGTTGGTATATATATATATATATATATATATATATATATATATATATATAGATATATATATATCTATATGAAACATTAGTATTATTGTATCTATGTTTTCAAAATACTTAATCCATCACTTAATGGCTTTCAAGTTTGTTATTATCCCTCTCTTATTCATATGTTGGATATATAGGAAAATTAAATTGTCAATAAAATACAATTTATGTTTAGAAGATAGTCTCAATGATAACAATGGATAAAGTTCTTTATTCATGTGTTGCATATATGCAAAAAATCAATTGCCAAGAAAATACAATTTATCTTTCTATGATAGTCTCAATTCTAACAATTGATAAAGTTCTTTAATCTATAATTTTGACATGCCTTAATTATAATTTGGGAAGCTTAGGAAAATATCTTTTGAAATTAACTCTTCCATCATATTAAAATAATTCAGAAGTATGTTTTCAAATCCTATAACACAACTTAGTACAAGATGATTTGATATGAAATATTGCATAAGGTTAAAAAATATTGAACCCGTAAAGAAATAAGGATGCATAAGTCTAAAATAATGATGCACCAAGTATGAATCCCAACAAAAAATGCACATATGAAAATCTATGATAGCACACCTACCACACTTTAAGCTCGAACTCATGCAAAATAGCTACTAAGGCTATGGGCACTCTTTTAGATTTTTATTAAAATAATAATTTATGAGGTGAACCATCTTGTTTTTAATTTATTTTTCAATTAACTTTATACTACATAAGATTTCCATTCTATCTTAACTCTTAATTTACTAAATGTAAAAAGAATTATATTTTTTAATTTTGAGATATAAATTGATTTTTTTATATTAAAGAAATTCTGTAATAAACTAATATTTTAATTATATTTTACTATTCATTCATAGAATTTTTCTAGTTTTAGTTTTATATTTTCTTACTATTTTCATATCTTTTAGTATTAGTTGTAAGTTTAGTTTCATGTTTAGGTTTTAGTTTTCTCGTTTACTTTTAGCTTTAAGTTTTAGTTTTAGATTTATTTTTTGTTTTAAGGTTATAGTTCTTGGTTGCTGTTTCCGGGAAAGCTAGCGTCTTTTTGATCTACTAACCATCTAGGATTGGTAACTATCCTAGAAACAAACAATCAAAGCAATTTGGGATTTCCTCTATATATGATAGATAAGAGAGAGACAAAGGAACCAACCTGGATCTTCCGCTTGACTCCTTGCTTGATCTCTCTCCCCCTTGATAGAGCTTGCAACTCCTCTCCTACTTATCCCACTTAGAGAATACCTGTAGAAACAAAGTAACAAAACACCATCAAAGCATCTTGATATATTATATCATAAACATTATAGAATCAGAAGTACAATGAACATACAATGGCATTCACAAATAACAACATTCACAAATACATAATTGTATGGAGGAAAACTCAAAGAACTTTATTAAATATGAAGGTAGAATTACAACCCAGCTGTATAATCCAACATCATCCTCTCAGCATCAAAGCCCTCTTCACCTGATGAAAAGCAAGATCACCCAACAATACAATGCTCCTTCTCAAAGACAAACTATCAACACTTCCTTGCAAATTACCAAATTCCAGCCTCTAGATCTCTTAGATAAGGGATCCATTTATAGATGTGTGCAAGGGTGTGAGTCATCTATGGGGTTTTGATTAGTGTCATTCCACTTGTTGTTTTTGGTTCTACTTGGAGACTTCTTGGATCTCTTACTCATCCCTGGGTGAATTCAGAGAGGCAAGTGTCATAGGATAAGTTTCTAGAAGATTCCATGAGCATCCACTTAGCAAAATGTCTCGGACATTTTTCCATCCTCGCTCATCGCACCCTACAGAAGACCTAATCAGTATGCATTGCACCTGGCTAATGTAGGAGTCAGTATGCATCGCACCCTGACAGTGGAGCAATCAGTATGGTCCTGTTTTGGCCAATTCTGGATGGTTTTTCAGGGGGAACTTTTGGGGAATGATGTAATTAGTTGATCATGATCCTTTAGGGTATGAAACAACACTTTTAAGGGTTAAAGAGCCCTTGTTTATCAACATATAAGATTGGGGTTGCAGTGCCCAAATATGTCTATAATAGTTGCCCCCTAAAGCATGAAGTCGTAAATCTTTTGATGTCGGGTGAAATGCTTTATCATGAGGATCCAAGGTTTTCAGAACTGGAAGGTGACCTATATAAGATACAATACAATACATCATCATCATAATATTTTTCATGATCTATTTGAGGTAGGAATTCCCATGCTCAACTTTATAAATTCATTTTCATGTACATAGGATAGATAGTCATCTGTAGTTGCAGACTGGTGATTCTTCATATGTAGAGTCATCATCCTTGGCTTGGATGACCATCTATGTAGCTTCTGTGTACATTTGATGTCTTTATATCCCTGAATATATTGTAGCTCGGATGGATGGAACTAGATCTGGGGTCTTCAAACTCGTTTAATATTCGCCCGATGTACAAGTCGATCCATTTGAAAAGATGTTCTGAAGTGGAACATGGAAAGACATCACCTGATTACCTGCCAATAATGTAAGTTGTTAATAGACGCAAGAGGAATCATCGATAATGATGATGAACCTCAAGGTACTACAGTACAATTCACGTGGTGTGAATATATGATCGGATGTTGAATACCACGCAAACACTTTCGGTCGAAGGCCATTGATGTCAACCTATCGCCAGAAGTGAGAAACTTGCCATTCAGGCATGCAAGCTTCAAAGTACTGAAAGGGTTGTTTCTAAGTCAACTTCTTGGATAATGAGCTAATGTTGACAAGAAGTGACCCATTGTAGGAGGGACTTAATGTATCCCACATCTATGACACGAAATGAAGCAAATGATTTTCTGGAGGCGAAAACAATCTAACGACAAAAGGTTCAGGAATGGCGGTCATGAAAAAATGGAGGGTGAAGGTATTGCAATGGATGAGGCATTAACTGGATGGTGAATTCTCAACTGCATGACTTCTCTTGAACATATCAGCGACAATGAGATGGATTGGTAGTGTTAAACCTAAAATATGGATGGTGTTGAGGACCAATGGTGAAATGACCAGTGAATGGAATAACCCAAACCGACTCAATCATGATGATGGAGTGAAAGTGTCATGTTCAAGAGAAACCTGCTACCAATAAAATTCTTCAAGTTTTCATCCCTTTTTCCCCAATCATTGCTGACCAGTGCCTCTTTGTTTTTGTCAAGCTTGAGGTAGATAACATATTCTTTTTCTATAATTTGTCGTTCAGGAAAACCTGTTGCTATGTTTTAGCAAGCCTAGCGACAGTGAAACTCATTCTTGTTTAGGTGGACAAGTTTATTGCTATTGTTTTAACAAGTTTAACGACAAAGACAACTCGGTCCTTTTCATGTTTAGAGAGTTTTGAAAAGGAGTGAAGAGGAAACTCCAGTAGTTATTTTCTGTAGCATAATCCCTTAAGTCCAGAAAAAGATAAAATAATATGAAAGGGATGATTTTTCGATAACTTTAGCGAGCCGAAAAGACAAGCGCTCGAACTTTTTTGTGAGATAATCCCTCAAGTCCAAAAAAGATTAAAATATTCAGGAGGGATGGCATTTCAATTACTTTAACGAGCTAAAAAAGCAAATAGCTTGACAATATTTTCATATTTAATGAGTCTGAAAAGAGTTTAAAGGAGACTCACTTTTTAGGAACGAGTGGCATTTAGGGTAGCAAACTGGTTCCATGTAAGCTTGGAACTTCTCAAAACATGGTGGTGTGAAGAGGTTGGCTAATAGGACCACTCATCACAGCTGTTCGTCAAAAGGTTAAACAATCAAGAGGAAGCGTTTGATCACCCAAAACAATGGAGGTGATGGTAGAACACAACCAAGGCTCAAAAGGCTGATAGCATGGCAATCACAAAGGTTTTATTTTTTAACAAGCTTGAACCTTGCGGTAAAATATGCTCAGTGGTAAGTTTATTTCTTAACGAGCTTGAACCATGCGATAACATTGCTCAGTGGTAGGTTTATTTTTTAACGAGCTTAAACCATGCGATAACATTGCTCATGTTTTTAGTTTTCTTTTTATGTAAACTAGAAACGACCAAACTAAAAAGCTAGAAAAATTAAAAAGCTAAGGAACTACTGAGGTTAGGTAGGATGGTTTCATCAGTAGTTGGACAAAACACTTCCTTTGCTTCATCCACAAAGCAGACAAAGGTGAATGGTGGATCAGGCCAATCACCTAACCTAAGAATCTAAAAAACTAAAAAGCTAAAAAGCTAAAACAAATGAAATTGTTTGTTTTTAGCTTGCATAAAAAGATTTGCATGCCCCCATGCATCGAGAAAAGGAGAGCCTCTAGTAACCATATGGAAATTATTGTGGTTAAGTATGATTGTTTCATTCCTGGAGTAGAAAAAAACACTTCCTTGGCTTTGTCTACAAAATAGACAAAGGTGAATGGTGTGGGATGATACTCCAATCACATAACCTACAAGGAAACCTATCTTTTCAGCTGGGTTCATTCGCCAAAGCAGACAAGGGTTCATGCCCCCTAAGTTTCGTTACATTCACCAGACTACTCGCAGTAATTGGGTGGATGGAATTAAGGTTGAAGAGACATTCTCGATGCAAAAGGACCATTTAGGAATGATGTTTGACTTGAAGCTATGTTTGAATAGGGAAATGAAAGCTGGTCAACAGTGACAATTTTTCCTTCATGGGAAAACAAATCACTCGAAAGAGTGTTGAAACAATAGCCTCCATGTTATAAACAAAGTCACGTCCAAGGAGTAGATTGTAATCTAACGGTCCTTGGACTACCATCACGTTCAAGTGAATGGTTTTCCTTCTCAAAGTAATTGGTAACTCAACAAGGATCCCTAACAGTCATCTAGTTCCTTTGTTAAAGCTTGAAAAATTCTGTGTGACAGGCATAAGCGATGGTGAACCAAGCACTTTCCAAGAAGTTGAGGAAAGGATACTCACTGATGCCCCTTCATCTATGATAGTGCCAGACACAATCATTTTGTAAACTTGTACTATGATCCGAAATGGTACATTAGAAGGAAGGCAGGATCTTGCTAGTCGATTCCAATCAAAGGAGGTGACTAGACTACTTGGAGGGGGTACCAAATAAATGGTTGAAAGAACCCCTTAAGTAGCGGGAACTAAGGGATTCTCTTCCCGTTGTGAAGGAATGGGTGGATTTCCCCCAAGTTCATCAGACTCTGAAGTAACAAAAAGAATTTGAACAGTATCATTCTCACTCTCTTTAGGAATGGTATTATCTGAAGGTGGACCTTTTGAAGGTAAAATTGTGTCGACTGCCATCTCGACCTGTTGACTTTGGTCCAGTATGGACTCAGAAGATTAACTTTTAACGATAGATGTTTCAAACGACGATTGAGTTATGTCAGTTAGATTTTCAACTAGCAAAGGAGTTGGGGAGAGTTTCCTGTATCCAGGTGGAAGTCGCTACAGTGAAGTAGGACGGTTATGCAAGACTCATTTGGCTTCATCCAAAAAAGGGCAACCGGGAAGGGTATGGTCCCCTTCACATAATCTACATGGAATATTGACCTTTCTTTTCTACCCATTGACTTCACTATTAATAGTTGATGGTGTGCTGTCAACATGATGACCAGAGGTTGATGACATCGGTTGGTGCAAAAGGGGGGACCATTCTCTCAAGGTCCGAGGAATGAACAAACATTCTTGATGAAAATGTTCTCCTTTGCAAATTATGCATGGATGTTTGGGTTTGGAAAGTTCAGAGTGTGGTTTTTCACCAGATGCTGCATGGTTGCCCCCTTGCTTAATTGACTTCTTCTTCTTCTCCTTCCCTTTCTTCTCCTTCTCAGTCACCTGGTTACTAGCATCACTACTTTCACCAAGGAAAGAGGAAGAAGGGGAGGGGGAAACAAATGAAGAAGAAGGTGAAGGGTCAACTTTAGTATCAACTGGTTGCTGATTCAATTGCTGAGGAATCACGATATTTTGAATGAAAGTGGTTGAGAATAGCCATACTGGCAGGCCAATTGTGATTCCTGGAAGGGACAATGTAGCCATATATGGAGCACCAATATTTCCCCAAGAAGAAAATGGACTTGGATTTCCCTCAAGAGGGATTCCTTGATTGGTGGTTCCTGGATTTGTCTCCATATATCTCAACCTTAGATCAATGAAGGAATAGGGATGTTATTCCAAATTTAATAAATTTTAATGATGCTTTGACACAACTATGCTTTTTCAATTTTTAAGAGTCGAGAAAAAGCTAAAGATGACTGTAGTCCCCTTCGATTTTTAATAAGCCTAAAGTGACAAGTGCTCAGATGGACCCTTTCTTTTAAGGAGTCGAAAAGGAATGAAAGTGACTACTCTGAAAATTTAGACAGAGAGATTACCAAAACAATCAAAAAACTGCAATACACACCTTGGTGGTAAATTAAAGAGAAATTACCAAGGACTTATGTATGACAGTCAATCTTCCCGAATGCTATGTTCAGTGCATTGCGATTGATAGGGCAACAGACACGGCTTCCTATGGATAAAGGATGTGAGCCTATTTTGGTCTCCCAATATATACTCGACGGTATGAGGAGCACAAGTATGTGCTAGCACTTGTCGTATCAAAGAGGAGGAATCACCCAACTTTTGATGAAAACGATAGTTACTAGATTTTACAACACCGGAACACGTCTCTAACCTAGACCTCTAGATGTTTTGCGTTAGGTTCCAAAGCGTTGTTAAGTTCATTGAAATTTATTTTAGAGTTTATCTTGCTTAGAAGTTTGCCTTTCAATGGTTCATTGCGTGATGTAGATATAAAACTCCTAAATATGCAATCTACAATGATAAATAATCGTTTTTTATTTTGATCAACGAAAATCCTAGCTACTAGGGAAAGAAAATTATGATTCTTTCAAGCAAAGAGCAAAGAGCAAAGAGCACACACTAAATGCACTTTCCTAAATCATTTTTCACACACAAGCTAAATGCAAATGCAAATGAATGTATTTGTTTTTCGTTCCCTTATTGTGAGAAAATGCCAAAAAATAAAACTAAGTATAGATCTAAAACATTTCACTCAAAGCGACATTTTGAAAATTTCTTTTTCAAAATAGAAAGGAAGACTGAACGAAACTGTTAAATTTCAAATAGAAAATGCTTTCGACACTTCGAATAACAACAAATCAAATCAAATACATGAGAAAAAATTCAATCGACTATTCAGAGAAGGGAGACTCGACGACACTTCTCTTTTTGACACAAAACGACAGTTATGACACTTTTGTACCAAAACGATAGATTGATTTAGGCAACTTTTCGACAAAGGAATGTAAATGATGGACAAATACACAAAAACATTTACCAATCCTAATCAATGGATGCTGGTCTATGTAATGTAAGTAGGCTTCAGTAATGAGGCACTGTTCATAAGAAGCAAATCAACTAAACAGAGCTGAAAACAAGGACAAAAACCCCAAATTTCAAGAAGGGAAATGGGCTCAGTCAGTCATCACACCTATGCTTCACAGAAACAAGTATGAATCGCACCTACTACACTTAAGAAGTGCGATGCATACTGGTTTAAAATGACAGATAGTGTGATGGGCTAGGGAGCGCAACTGAGATGGGTTTTGGCTCAAATTTGCAACTGATTTTAGTGAGTTAAGCTGAGCTAGGATGGGCAGTAAAGAGAAAAGTACAAAGGAATGATGTTGGGAGGTTACTGATCTACCACAAGGGCATCTAGAATGCTTGTAAGTCATATGTTCAGTTCATAAACTAAACCAGAGATTGACTGAAGCAGCATTCATCTACTATGCAATTGCAGAGCAAGAACAGTTCAAAGGCTATCTGGCTAACTTCAGGCTTAGTCTATAGTTTATAAAACAAAAAATAGTAGTAAACAAACAACCTATTCATTCCCCAGTGGAGTCGCCATTTTGTTTATGGGAAAACTAGTGTCTTTTCGATCTGTTAGCCCTCTAGGATTGGCAGCTATCCTAGAAACAAACACTCAAAGCAATTTGGGATTTCCTCTATATATGATAGATAAGAGAGAGACAAAGGAACCAACCTAGATCTTTCACTTGACTTCTTGCTTGATCTCTCTCCCCTTGATAGAGCTTGTAGCTCCTCTCCTACTTATCCCGCTTAGAGAATACCTGTAGAAACAAAGTAACAAAACACCATCAAAGCATCTTGATATATTATATCATAAACATTACAGAATCAAAAGTACAATGAACATACAATGGCATTCATAAATAACAACATTCACAAATACACAATTGTATGGAGGAAAACTCAAAGAAATTTATTAAATATGAAGGGAGAATTACAACCCAGCTGTCTGATCGAGCATCATCCTCCCAGCATCAAAGCCCTTTTCACCTCATGAAAAGCAAGATCACCCAACAATACAATGCTCCTTCTCAAAGACAATCTATCAACACTTCCTTGCAAATTACCAAATTCCAACCTCTAGATCTCTCAGATGAGGGATCCATTTATAGATGTGTGCAAGGGTGTGAGTCATCTCTAGGGTTTTGATTAGTGTCATTCCACTTGTTGTTTTTGGTTCCACTTGGAGACTTCTTGGATCTCTTACTCATCCCTGGGTGAATTCAGAGGGGCAAGTGTCATAGGAGAAGTTTCTAGAAGATTCCATGAGCATCCACTTAGCAAACTGTCTCAGAAATTTGTCCATCCTCACTCATCTCACCCTACAAAAGGCCTCATCAATATGCATCACACCTGACTAGTGTAGGAGTCAGTATGCATCGCACCCTGACAATGGAGCAGTTAGTATGGTCATGTTTTGGCCAATTCTGGATGGTTTTTCGGGTGGAACTTTTGGGGAATGATGTAATCAGTTGATCATGATCCTTTAGGTTATGAAACAATGCTTTTAGGGGTTAAAGAGCCCTTGTTTATCAACATATAAGATTGGGGTTGCAGTGCCCAAATATGTTTATAACAGTTGCACATGTTTTAGGTTTTAGTTTTTGGTGTATAAACTAAGACAACCAGCTTGCCTACAACCAAGAAATGAAAGGTAATTGAGAGAGGTAAGTAGAGTCAAGGTAAGAATCTCAATTAGGACACATACATGAGAAAGGAATAATAGATAGACCATAGTTGACACTGATGTCTATCAACCTATATCAATAATCTGCACCACAAGATAAATTAATAATTAATTTAATAACTTTCTTTGCATTAAACATAATACTATTTTATCTTTATTATAAGCAAACACAAGAATCAAACCCAATACTGTCTTAATAGAAGATGCGTTGGCATTTGGACGTAGCTCAGTAAATGGAAGGGACTCCGACGTAGCCTACTTTACCCAGCTCACTGCACCTTTATAAAATGGTAGTGGGAAACTCTTGAATTATGTTTAGGAGAACCAAATTTTGTTTATAACATAATAAGTGTGGTATGACACCTCACATGTGGAGAAATTAAAATCGTGTCCATTCAAATCCCTGTGAAACAGGTTGTTCCCACTACTACACCAAGGGCACTTTTAAGACATTTTTTAAAGACAAAAGAAATCTTTTGTCTTAAAAAGTCACTTTTTATTTTAATTACTTTACATTAAAATTTAATATCAATTGAATTTTCTTAAATATAAAATTTAAGACAAAAACAATTTGAGAAAAAATTATTTTAAGATAAAAACAACTTAAGACAAATATATTTTAAGACAAAACTTTATATTTAAGGCAAACAAAGATTGAGACAAAAATATTTTAAGACAACTTTATATTTGAGACAATGGCCACTTAAGATGAAACCCATTTAAGACAATTAACAATTAAGACAAAAACATATCAATTTAAGAAAATATTATCTAACAACTACAAAATTGACTCTCACAGTGCACCCTAAGTCCACCAGCTTGCGGGCTACTACTGTATCGCGCCTATACCAACGTTGTTATTTCACTTTCCAGTCATCTTATCTTATATAAAGACAATGACTTGTTGGGCTCTTCATTTTGTGGGGGTAGCTGACTCTGAAGGACGTGAAAAATTTCCCTGGAACGATTTCCCATAGATTAATTACTCTTTTGTTCCTTCAATCTCTGTTGGTACGATTAGAGACACTTATATGTATTTACATTCAATACTACTACACGGAGGGGAATTTTATGAGACAAAATAAATCTTTTGTCTTAAAATTTTCAATATGAGGTGCTAGTAGAAAAGGTAAAGGATTAGATGTTCGTCTTTACACTATTAATGGGTTCTTCGGGAAGTAGAGTGATGGAGGTTAACAAAAACTAATGGGATTTAGGGACGTGGAGGCCGAAAACAGAGCTGTACATTGTGAGAGGAGCGACTGACACACTTTCGATGAATGTGGGTAAGTGGTAACATAGTTGAAGTAATTTTCAGGGTCTCAATCGATTGTGTTTTGATATGCGTTTTTTGACTATTTTATTTATTTTGAACACAACTTATATCCATTAGTTGTTGTTATTAGAAAATTGTTGTTCTGGATTGGCAACGTGGATTAGATTCACCTAAAGGATTGTTGAAAAATGTAGCAAGAAATTATCACTTTGATTGAGCCTTGATTAAATTGAGAAAACTTCAATTTCCACATCAGTAGACAACTTGGATGCAATTAGCTTGTATGACATGGCTTGTGTCACCCATTTTACTCAATAAATTCAAGCTGGAGGAGTTAGAGTTTAGTTAAGCATGTGTGATTGCTAATTCGTAGCAATCAAAGTCAATTATCTCAGGTTGTTTTCAATTAAAATAGTTCTAACTGTTGGAGGAACTAGTGGAAGGCTATTTGTCCAGTGGGAATTCAGTCAAATGTAGTGATCATCTAGTTAATTGATCAATCAGCCCAAACTAGCTAGGGAATGCAAAGAATTCAAGTTCACAAGCTATTGTGAAGATTCTAAGGCAGTGTAACATTAGTTGTAGACTATTCTCGAGTGTATAGGTGTTGCATGCAGTCACAAGTTCAACCTTAGGAATTCGCAAACAATTTTGGAAAAAAACCTAAATAATAGGGGCCTAATTTATGAAGGAATTGCACATGGAAATAAGGGCTCAAGAAGAGGAAGAAATTGACAAAATTTGGGTTTGAGCTTCTTAGTGTGTAGAGAGATATGTTATCCACTTACAGGTTGTGCGCATTTGAGTAATTCAATTGTAATACATCTATATTCATGATATTTATGCAAGAAGGCATTGGATTTTTTAGCGTATTGCTTTCCCCGGGAAAAATATTGTGTGCATGTGTTTTATTTCTAATTCCATGTATGAATTTTTTGTTCTAAATTGTGAATTAACTTCTATAGAGTAGTAGAGTATTTTTGTGTCTTATGATTTTGAAAAAACTTCATGAGAAGTTGCAAATCTAAACCATAATTTCTACATCGTATCATTGCAGGATTCACATTAGAGTAGGAATTTCGAATTTGTTTCTCAAGAGGTTCGAATTTGCGGTTTAGTGTAGCAAGAACTCTTAAGAGATGAGATGACCTTCAACGGGCTGAGTCTAGAGTATGCCTTGGAAGGGAGATCTAATTTCATTTACTGGAAGGCTCGCATGGAGGAGGTATTCGATGACAATGGATTGCTAGAATACATCAAGAGAGATTATACAAAACCAACAGAATCTAATGCCCAAAGCCTTGCTTTGTGGAAGAAAACTGTAGCCAAGGTGTGGAGAATAATATTGGAGGGATTACACGACCACATTGTCAGCAATCTCCATATGAAATAAAATCCTTATGCAATGTGGTAGGCACTGACAAATCTGTTCTAGAATAGTAGTGACCACAGACATTTGGTGCTCAAGGATAAACTTTGAAATATCAAGATGTGGAAGAATGACTTTATCCGGCAATATCTGAGGAGGTTCACACAAGTTTGTAATGAGCTTGCAGGAGCTGGTGTTACTATTTAAAATAATAACTGGGTAAGAATAGCCCTTTTGGGTCTACCCAAGATTTGGCATAGCTATAAATATTAAGTTAACGAGAGGGAGAAACTACAAAATAGGGAACACTTATGGTACGGGAAGAAATAAGGCAAAATACCAGAGATGGGACATCATCCAAGGGAATGGATGAAGAAAACTTTGCATTGGTTGGAAAGGGAAAGAAGGGGAAGGGAAGAAATCTTAAACAAGAATGAAATCCAACCAAGGGGGAAAGAAAAAAGGTTTGTGAAAAATTAAATGCTTCTTTTTTCATGAATACGGGCATTATGTCAGGAAGTCACCACAAAAAACGAAAGAAAGAAGACCTTAGGAGGAGTAGTGGGTGGAGCCTTGTCTTCACAGTTCAACCTTGACTTTACCCTTATCACATGCATGTCCAACACAGTTATGGGGAGGATGTGGTACTTGGACTTTGACGCATTTTTCCACATGATAGGGTGTAGAGATTTTCTCAGTGACCTAGAGGAGAAATATTTCTAGATGCAAATCAAGCTCGGGGACCAAAAAAAGGTACAACATGACTGGTATTGGTAAAATCACCTTTCAGAGGGAGTGAAGCTCACCTCTCAGGCTCAAGGATGTCATGTTTGTTATAGGCCTAAAGAAAAATCTCATCTCCATTGTAGTTTTGGAAGACTATGGTTATGACATAATATTCAACAAAGGAAAAAAAATTCCTGAGACACATAGCCACATGACAGGTTAAGAATATCGAGGTTTTTGTGAAGAATCTATATAAGTTATATGTGGAAGATTGTGTTGCATTAAGCACTAAGGAAGAGAAAGTGTAGGGCAACGATGTAGGTGAAATTTAGCACATAAAACTTGGCCATTTGCATCGTGGAACCTTGAATATTATACAACAAATAACCACTGGCCTCCCTAAAGGAGCACTTGAGTAGTAGGATGTATGCAAAGGATGTACCTTGGGGAAGTACATAAAAACTACATTCCATGATCGAGACAACAAAGTGCATGTAGTCCAAGAAAGGATCCAGTCTCATGTCTATGGAACTTTATCGATAACCTCCACTGCCAGACAAAAATATTTTGTCCTTTTTATTGATGAATTCTCACATAAGTGTTGGATCTATTCATGCGGAAGAAAGATGAGACATTCTCCAAATTTGTAGAATTCAAGCCACTAGTTGAGAAAGAAACCAGCAAGAAGGTGAAGGATCTCAAGAGAAATAATGGAGGTGAGTATGTGTTGAATGAATTTAAAAATTTATGTGTGAAAGAAGGCATTCAATGAGAGTTGAAAACACCCCACAAACCACATCAAAATGGGGTGGGTGAGAGAAAGAACCATAGCATTTTGGGAGCAATGAGGGTGATGTTGCATGACCAAGGCCTACCTCTGCATTTGTGGGTTGAGGCATGTAATACAATAGTATGTTTGCAGAACCAAAATCCTCATCGGATTATTGCCATGATTACACCAAAGGAGGATTTCTCAGGAAGAAAGCCGAATGTGTTGCACTTCAAGATTTTTGGAGCCTTTGTTTACTGCCATGTCTACAAAGAATCAAGCAATAATCTTTAGTCGACCACAGAATTGGTGGTATTTGTGGGTTACACAAAAACTCCCCTAAACAAACATGTGTACTTGCCATCACTCATAATTATAGTTATGTGAAGGGATGCAAATTTTGATGAGGAGTAAGCTATGTGGTGGTCTCTTGAGAGGGAGGTTTAGATCCCACTAAAAGATGAGATTTTAGCTCCAAAAGAGGCACCTCAAGAAGTTGTAGAGAAACCACAAATTGTGGATTAGAGAGTGGAGACATTCACTAAAGTAAAACCTCAAGAGAAGGCAGAAGAGGAACTAAGGAAGTTGATTGACTTCTGCATGATGCGAGGGAGAATGTGGGATATCCTTCAAATTTGTGTAAGAAAAGGAGGTAACCTGAGAGGTACACTAGCTACATGACTCTTATGACTAAGATCATAGAGATTGAGGCATCCTATTTTTAGGAAGAAATAAAGCAACCTATATGGGTTGATGCAATGGTGGAGGAATACAAATCCATTACAAAGATTAGTGTTTTGGAAAATGTCCCAAGACTAGCATATAAATCAATGTAGGTTTGATATGGATCTTCAAGGTGAAGTAGGAAACAGACACAAACATAGAGAAGTATAAGGCCAAATTTGTGGCCAAGGGGTACTCTCAAGTTAAGGGAATTTACTATGAGGAGACATTTTCTCTTGTAGCAAGGTACTCATCCATTAGATCAATTTTTGGTTTGGCTACGTAGATGGGATGGAATATCGACTAGATGGGTGTAAAATTAACATTTCTCAATGGGGTTATTAAGGAGGAGGTGTACACAGAGTAACAAAAAGGTTTTGAGACATTTGATCGAGAATCTCATGTGTGTAGATTCAAGTGAGCGGTGTACGATATCAAACAAGAACCTCGTGCTTGGTATGCCAAGATTGATAGTTATCTCACCGGTTTGGGCGTCACCATAAGTGAAGCGGATGTAAACCTCATCACATCTCGATAGAGGGTAAATTTCTTATTATTGCCTTATATGTTGATAATTTTATTTTAACTAGTGATGAGTATTTGATCATATCTTGCAAGGGGACCTTGCAAGGGAATTTGAAATGAAGGACATGGGTCTGATGCATTACTTTCTTGGGTTGGAAGTATGGTAGGGTGATCGGGAATTATTTGTCTATCAAGGAAAGTATGCAAATGAGATACTACAAAGATTCTACATGGAGAGTTGTAAACCCATGGAGACACCTCTAATGAAAAACTAGAGGAAGGAGGATGCCACTTTAGGTGAAATGGATGCTACCATTTATCGAAAACTAGTGGTTCCACTCATGTATCTTATGAACACATACCAAATATGTGTTGTGCAGTCAACCAGATATGCCAAGCTATGGTTAGGTAAACCAAACTATTATGGAAGGAAACTAAGCATGTTTTACGGTACATTAAGGCACTACCAAATTTGGACTATGGTACAAACGAGTAGAGGGAGTGAAGTTGTGTGGCTTCCTAGATGCAGATTGGGCATGAAGTCCATCAGACTGAAAGAGTACATCAATTGGAATTTTCAGTGTTCGGTCCAAAGTTGTTTCTTGGCATGACATGAAGAAAATATATGTGGTGCTCAGCTAGACAAAAGCATAATACATGGTTGCAAGTCAAGCAACATGTGAGGCGATATGGATGAGAAAGATACTTGTTGGAGTATTTGGTCAGATGATGGATCCAATTGTGATAATTAGAGTTGCATCAATCTCTATAAGAACCATGTAGTTCATGATCAATCCAAGCACATAGGTATCCAGTATGACCATTTATGGGACTATGTCTAGAGGCAGATAATGTTGCTACAGTCCATTCTAACAGAGGAGCAAGATGTTGGCATTTTGACAAAATCTTTGTCAAGAGGGAAGTTCAAGTTCCATAGGTGCAGGATAGGGGTGGTTGATAGTCGTTTTTTTGCAGAGAGTTAGTCTTCAAAAATGCGGTAAGAAATTCTCAATTTGATTTTTTCCTTGATTAAATCGAGAAAATATGAATTTCTGCATCAATGAACAACTTGGATGTAGTTGAATTGTGTGACATGGCTTGTGTCACCAGGTTTACTCAGTAAATTCGAGTTGGAGGAGTTAGATTTCAGTTAAGCATGAATTATTACTAATTTGTAGCAATCAAAGTCAATTATCTCAAGTTGTTTTCAGTTAAACTAGTTCCAACTACTTGAGTAACTAGTGGAAGGCCAATTGTGCAGTGGTACTTCAATCAAACTCAGTGATCATCCAATCAACTGATCAATCAACCCAAAATATCTAGTGCATGGAGAATTCGAGTTCCCCAGCTGTGGTGGAGATTCCAAGGTAGTGTAACATCAATTATAAACTAGTATTGAGTGTACAGGTGTTGTATGAAGTCAGATGATCAACCTTGGGAATTGTGCAATCCATTTTGTAAAAATTCCAAAATGATAGGGGCCTAATTTCTTAAGAAATTGCGCAATGAAATATTGGCTCAAGAAGAGATAAAAATTTACTAGGTCTTGGTCAGAGCTTCTCAGTGAGCAGAGAAACAAGTTATTCACTTGCAAGTTGTGCTCAGTTGAGCAAAGGAATTGTAATAAATTTCTATTCATCATATTAATGCAAGCAGAGATTGGGGATTTTAGGATATTACTTTTCCAGGAAAAATTTTGTGTGCATGTGTGTTATTTCTTATTACATGTATGAAATTTTTGTTCTAAATTGTGAATTAGCTTTTGTAGAGCAGTAGCATAGGTTTGTGTCTTGTGATTTTGATTAAAACTTCATGAGTAGTTGCAAATCTACACCATAATTTCTACAAGTATGGTGGATCCAAATTATAGAATATTCGTTAGTAGACAATATGCCTACTTCAAAATATCTATGAAAACATTGGCGAGAAGAAGACATTGAGGATAAAATATTGGATTGTGGAAGAATTAGTCACAAAATTCACAAGGGCAGTGATTTTGGTTGCAGATGTGGAGGTATATGGACTAAATGTCATTTTGGCTGTAGGTGTGTAAGTAGACAAGTCACAGTTACTCCTTTGATTTTTGTCGATGATGTGTTACTCTTTGGTAGATAGACCTCTTTTGATCAGTCTCTGGAATCCTTATGAATAATATTAAATCTCATATGATTTCTACTTACACAGATGATGCATTGGTATTAGAGATTTATCATATTTTTGGTGTTATCTGCACTGCATTGGATGTGGATTTTAAATATCTTACGTTTATGCTCCAACCTAATTGTGATGGAATTAAGGATTGGAATTTTCTTAAGGATAAAATCCACTGTAAACTTTTATCATGGGCACACAAGTGGCTCTCCCTAGGAGGCAATTTGACTCTAGTTCGAGAAGTCATTCAGAGCATCTCTATATATTGGATTCATATTTTTGCTCCGCCTAAGAATATATTTAAATGTATATTTCTGGCTTCATCTTGGCATGGGAAAATTTGTGTTGTAAAGGACAAAGTGGGCCTGGTTGTTGTTTACTCTATATGGAGGTGATGGATGACTGAACTCATCTATTTATTTGATTCTTCTTAGAAAAATAAATTTGGAATGGTTTATTTAACATGTTTCATTTACAGGAAGATTAGAACTTCTCTTTTGTGGTTGATTATATTTGGTACTAGATTATTGAATATAAAACATTTGGACCGCTTCCAATATACATTGGGGTTACGAACCAAAGAATGCATTACTATCCCGAGCTCCTTTGTTGTGATACATCCACCTACATCCTTGTCAAACAAGCTAAAAGCCTCCCTGAACTTAGACATAACCTCCATCACATATTCCTTTAGTAGATAAAACCCTTCTTTCATTTTATGACCATGCCAATCTACCCTCCATCCCGTATTCTCTCATGAGACCTATGTAAACCACCATTTCATTCAAGGATGAGGATTTTGATGTGTACTCTAACCATATCTGTTAGATACTTTCCCCCTTTTCTTGCTTATGGTTTCTTGAGTTGGCCTCCTCTAAATATGACCTACTCTCCTTAAATTATTTGGAAGGTAGCCTTTGGTTGCTAACCCCATTTTACTCATCCAAAAGAAGCAAGAAAGAAGTTGTTAACATCATCAAGAAGTCAAGGTGATCTCCCTCTAAGACAAGGATCACTATTTGAAGGAATGCATCTTCTTCAAGAAGAAATATTCTATTATCATATCTTCATCAAAATCAAGAAGGAAGCAAATTGAAGATATTGTCGTCAAGTATCTTCACAAGAAATTATCTTTATGGCCACATATGAATCTATCAAAATGTATTTTTGCAACGAGAGAAATAGGTTGGTTGGGTCATCAAACTTTCTTGCATGGAAGAAGAGGACATATTTAATCCTCATATAAAATGAAGTTGTGGAACATGTTAAGGGCTTAATCACAAAACCTCTAAAGGAGGAATCTCAATCTCTTAGAAAGTACATGAAAGGGAAGTAAGGGCTCAAAGTATTCTCATAGAATCCATCAAGGATCCCCTCAATCCATATGTATCAAAACTAGAAACATTAAAAGAAATATATGACAAACTTGTAGAATTGTTCTTTGTAAGCATTGTAGGAGAAGTGATCTCGTTAAGGAAATAAATCTACAAGGTGAAGATATCAAAAGGAGAAGGAATGACCTATACTTTATGAGGGTGCTAGAAATAAGAGAACAACTCCATGAGTTGCAAGAAATAATGTCTGACAAGGAAATGACTATCATAGTGCTCAATGAACTACTAGAGGAATGGAGCAACTTCACATCAAGCATTTAAGGGAAGAAGGAAGCTAATCCATTCAATGAGCTATGGTAATTATACAAAATCGAAGAAACCAAGTCGAAGGAAAAAATAGATGTAGGATCAAGTGAGAAAAAGATACATTGAAATTATGAGATTTAAAATCTCTTAAAATTGCAAAGTTATTGGCATATTTGTGCTGCAAGGGCTTTTATTTTTTTCTTATTTTGGGTCCAACTTTAATGTAAATCTAGCTATTGCGTTTTAAACCATACCATTATGGTGCAGTGAAAACTACCCCGCACATACCCACAATAAGCATCAATGTGCATAAATACAATTGTCCCGGGATTTGAACTCTACAATGGAGTCAAACCTTCAGACCTTTATGGTCAAGTGGCCCTCTTATAAGTTCCTTTGTAACGAAACTTCAATCACCCCGCCGAACCTTTCTATCACAATCAAAACCCTTCAGACCCAAAATCGATATATATAACCATAGTCACATATATATTAACCTTCCCTTTAAAACCCTTGGTTACATGTGGATTAACACAAGAAAAAAATATCGACGCTTTACTCCTTATAATCCTTTTATAAACGAAGAATGCCTCAAAACATGTCTTCCTCTACCTTCTATACGACTATCAGACAACAACCGAGGTAAAATCTCATTGCAATCGGCCATCAGTACTCCACAGGTCATATTACATATATACCATCACTGCTTCTGCCTCTGACATCCAACTATCGGAGACATTAAAACATGGTTTACGCCTTAAAAGGCTCAGTAATACTTTAATGTAAAACATATGGAATACACAGGAAAATTCATACAACGGATCTCAAACTTATCCATTCACCACTATATATGTCATTAGGTCCATGACTTATGGCTCCACCATGCTTCCGCTATGACCTCCGCCTTCTTCGAATGTCGATTATTCTCAAATGCCAATCACCGATATATCACTATCAGTGATATGAGAGTTCCATTATACTTGGCCCTTGAACTCTTCAAACCACCGATCCGATAACTTTTTGGACCTGATAGGGAAATAGATGAGTCCCTAGAATATTTCAAGTCTGACACTTGACTCTGACTATGGTTTTCACTATTTCTTAGCGTAATTTGGATTTTACATTTGTGGGAGTTAGCATATGTAATGACCCTGCTGATGCGATAGTTCACCTTTACGATTTGCTCTCAGCCGTTGATCTTCTCAGATCTAACGATACCTATACCTCACTCGTTGTTTTCCGTTCTTTCCTTTTGACTAAGAATTATGCTAAGTCTTCAGTTTCTCAGTGATTTGGCTTCTTTAAAAGGTTTGTTATTCCCCTGTGCTACTTTGATTCTCTGAGCTTTACTCCCTCACTCTACTACCTCTCTAGAGCTTCACTTCACTTGTTCAGTTGGATTCAATATCCTTTTTTTGATTCTTCTGAATTGTTCTACGCCTCTGCTTTCCACTTGGGTTCTATACCGCCCAATTTCACTTGATTTTTCTACTGGAACAGTCCTCAATGTCTCCCCTGCGTGTTCCATAGAACTCTGCCTTCACACCTCATGTAACAGAACATACGAGTTCATATACAAATCAACACTTTAAAATACACAATTAACACTTTATTGAGACATTCAGAAATAACTCTGTATATATATTAATGTAAAAGATAGATTACATTCGAGACTCCTTGTCTCGCACACGCGCACACACATAGGCATGATTCTACTATTAGTGGCCTCCCTTTTTCTGCCCATAGGATTACATATATTTATATGGACTCATTGGATCGGATTACTGTGAAGGACCTGATCTCATCTTTTGACAAAAGCCCTAAAGATAGCTACATGCATACATATGTGGCATACTTTTATCCACTCCATCTTTTCTCTGTTTTAAAACAAAACAACCATGTTTTTCTCAATGGTCCACATCTATTCTCCCTTTTATGCCTAAAAGCTCTCCCTTGCTCCTAGGATCATGGAATTACTCATGTTCTCATTTATTTATTTTGATAGCATCTAATTAAATCACACTTAAGGCCTAAATGTTGCACTAACTTGATACTTAGGAAAACTATTTCCTAAAATGCATGACCCCATATGTCCACTTTTTACAATGATTTTCCTTGGGCTGAATTCTCTTGCATCAGACTCCGAAAGTAGAAAATATTCATGATCTCTTGATCATGTGTCTTCTGATCTCTACCTTCTTGGATCCCATACTTTGTTCCGTAACTGTTCAAATGCTCTGTTTCTTTGCTGTTGTTGTACTTCTATCATCTTTTGATCCATCTTCTTCTTCCTCCTATCAATCAGGTTCAAATTCTGATTGATCTTGCCAACTGCTACTACCATTTTCCTCCATTTGGACTGATTCATCATCAACTCCCAAATTTCCTCAATTTCTATGTCCAGCATATCTTTGGGCTGGTCCATATTCTACTCCTTACTTCCTCCTCTTTCTTTTAGTTTTAGGTTGTTCTCTGTTCTATGCTGAATTTTTCTTTGCTTGCTCCAACTTTTTGTTTACTTGCTACCTTTGTATTTCTTGCCTCTACTTTTGCTTTTCTCGCTTCACTGACTGCCTCTGTATCATCCTTACCCTCTTTCATTATTGAATCATGACTGTTTAGTATTTCCTCCAGTAAATTAACTTCTCTATTCCATGGATTGAGTTCTTCCATAGAATTCCTTTCTTCTATCTTTATTTGGTTGTTCATTTGTGCCAAATCTCCTCCAGCATTTGCAACAAAACCTGCATTTATAAAACAACTGTTAAAATTAAAAGCACAAGGCTGCTATGCATTATCTTCTTCTGGCAACAATTTAGTTTACTTCTCTATTTTCTCTTTCTCCTCTGTCAGCACATCAGTATGCTGATTCAAATTCTTAGCAGAATTCATGAGACTATCCATTAGTCTCTCTTCCACACCATTTGTCCTAATGATGCCTTCCTGCTTGGGTTCATAGTAGTGAATTTCTCTTTCTGTAATCATATTGTCGTACTCTGAATTTTCCAGAAAATATTCCAACAATGCAATTTCTATGTGACACTGCCAATATTTCACCATCTCTTATGTTTCCTGCATTTACACACAAATTATTAGTTTGAAAATCATAAAGTTCAACAGTCTCAACTATTTCTTCACATCTCAGCTCTTGAAACTAAACTTCATCTCCTTCTTCCAATAAAACTTGTTCCTGTGTTGTTACGTCTTCACACATCCATGCATTGTTAAGCTCCCTCTGCTACAATAAATCATTGTTTCTCCCATTTCAGAAACATTCTTCATCCTCTTTTATTTCAGAGTTTTTATCTTCTAAAAGATACTTCTCCATACTTTTGATAGCTTCTAAGGATTTCTCATCCTCTTCATAACACTCTTTTGTTAGTGTTATTTTCCCCTTTTCTAAGTCTTTCCCATATATTTCCTCTTCCTTAACATCTTTCAGTAGATGTTCTTCTTCTTCACTGACTGTCTCAACAGTTTTCATGGCTACTTCCATTGTACCTATCATCATGGTGAATTGATGATCTTTTACTATGTTTTCAGCTAACATAGTTTCTTCTTCTTCAATACATTTTTCCTTATTGTCCCTATGTAACTCTTCTCCTAGAGTTATCCTTGTCTCACCATCTTCATTAACATTCTCTTGCATTTTCCTTTCATCAAAAACATTAATCAAACTTATTCGATTACCTTTTTGCGACAATATTTCTTCATTTCTCATTAGAATAAGATTCTGATTCCTCATCTCCATGAAAGCTTCTATAGACTCATCCATAGACTTTTTCTTTTGCATGTAGCCAAATTTCTCCTTTTTTGAGAATTTTTCCTTGTCACCTTTTGCTTCTAGATCTTCATCTCCTCTGAAGATATCTTCAAATGGCTGTCATTCTCCTTCAATATCTGTCATCATACACAAACTATTAGTTTTAAAAATATAAGACCCTATGGTCTCACTTGATGCTTCAGCCATCATATCTCCTTGTTGTTCTAAATCATTCATATGATTCAGAAATTCTTTGATAGTCTCTTCTTCAATCTCCTCAAGCCCTTCACTTGGTTGCTTCACATCTTTCCTCAACTGCATATGAGATCTATCTATCTCATCTTTTTCCAGAATAGAATTTAGATTCTGCTAGTCTTCTTCCTCCTTTATGACAATATCAACCAATTATCCTTCTTTACATGTTTTACCTGCATACATACATAAAT
Source organism: Pinus tabuliformis (assembly GCA_031772625.1). Taxonomy (NCBI): domain Eukaryota; kingdom Viridiplantae; phylum Streptophyta; class Pinopsida; order Pinales; family Pinaceae; genus Pinus; species Pinus tabuliformis. The sequence goes on from CM062811.1 coordinate 842,582,744, forward strand.
TGTCAATTTTAAATCCATGTGACCCTTTGGCCTCACTTGAAGTTTCAGTCTTCAAGTCTTCATATTCACTTTCTCCCAGAAATTCTCCCTATTTTGGTTTAAAAATGTACTCTTCCATTTCTAACTCAATTTCCTTGAGTTTTCCCTTCAGCTACCTTAATTGCTTTTGTTGTAGCCTTCTCTGCATCTCATGCCACTTTACTGGCTTCTTCTTCAAGACCCAACCTAGTCTCTGGCTTTCCTCAAACATTCTCCTTAATGCATTGAGTTTTTCTTTTAATTAGCAACCTCTTTGTCAACTTCTTCTTGACTCATCCTCTTGCCATCTAATTTGGTATCCTCTTTCTTATATATTCTGTTGTGGCTTCTCTACAAACCTTTGCTATGACTATTAGTAGTCATCTTCTTCATGAGCTCCTTTGCAACAAGCCTCTGCAACAGCTAGTCCTCCTGGTTGCAATCATAGCTCACTAAGCTCTCCTCACTCAGTCTTTTGGTAAGCACGGTCCTCTATATGGAACATCCTCTTGAGAAACACCTTTGCTACTTCTAGGCTTGTGCAATCTCTCACTCTCACTTGAGAACACTTCAGCTGTCCTCTCTGTCCAATATCTTGTTGGATTCTTTAGGTTCACTGCCACTTCTTCTTTAGAGTATTCTCCTTACTCTGTCTTCAAGAACTCATCTAGTTCTCCTCTCATAGCTTTTCTTGCTGTCACCTATGTATTAGTACAAAAACACACATTCTCAATTTAAAACAAAACATAACATATTACCTCTTCTTCAAGACCTCAACATGATCTTGTTTCACCCATTCTTCTGCACTCGAATGGATTGTCCTCTATTTTGTCTCCAAGTCCTTTTTCCTTTAGAACTTGCATTAAGCAATCTTTCTTTCTCTTTCCTTCAAGGAATCCTCTATTCCTATTTATTCCAAGCTTCTGCTGGAACTGCTACAGTCTTCCCAAAACTTCAAATTTCCCTCTTACAAATTACAAATCTGCTCTGATTTCAAACCTGCTTTGATACTAATCTGCTCTGATGCCACTAATGGTGCAGTGAAAACTACCCCACACATACCCACAGTATGCATCAATGTGAATAAATACAACTGTCCTAGGATTTGAACTCTACAATGGAGTTAAACCTTTAGACCTTTAGGTCAAGTGGCCCTATTATAAGTTCCTTTGTAACGAAACTTCAATCACCCCGCCAAACCTTTCTATCACAATCAAAACCCTTCAGACCCAAAATCCATATACATATAACCATAGTCGCATATATATTAAACTTCCCTTTGAAACCCTTGGTTACGTGTCTATTAACATATGAAAACATTATCGGCACTTTATTCCTTATAATCCTTTTATAAAGGAAGAATGCCCCAAAACATGTCTTCCTCTACCTTCCGTATGACTATCGCACAAAAACCGAGGTAGAACATCATTGCAGTCAGCCATCAGTACTCCATAGGTCATATTACATAAATACCATCACCCCTTCCGCCTCTGAAATCCAACTATCAGAGACATTAAAACATGGTTTAAGCCTTAAAAGGCTCAGCAATACTTTAACGTAAAACATATGGAATAAATAGGAAAATTCATATAGCGGATCTCAAACTTATCCATTCACCACTATATATGTCGTCGGGTCTATAACTTATGGCTCCACCATGCTTTCGCTGTGACCTCTGCCTTCTCTGAATGCCAATTATCTCAAACGTCGATCACCGATATATCGCTATCAACGATATCGGTGTTCCATTATACTTGGCCCTTAAACTCTTCAAACTGCCGATCCAATAACTTTTCGGACCCGATAGGGAAATAAATCAGTCCCTAGAATATTTCAAGTCCAGAAATTGACTTCGACTATGGTTTTCACTATTTCTTAGCGTAATTTGGGTTTTACATTCATGGAATTTAACCTATGTAATGACTCGTCGATGCGATAGTTCGCCTCTCTGATTTGATCTCAGCCGTTGATCTTCTCAGATCTAACAGTACCTGTACCTCACTCTTCATTCTCCGTTCTTTCCTTTTGATTAAGAATTATGTCAATTCTTCAATTTCTCGGTGATTTAACTTCTTTAAAAGGTTCGGTGCTCTAATTCTTTGAGCTTTACTCCCTCACTCTACTACCTCTCCAGAGCTTCACTTTTCTTGTTGAATTGGATTCAATATCCTTTTTTTGATTCTTCTGAATTGTTCTACACCTCTACTTTCCACTTAGGTTCTATATCACCCAACTTCAGTTCACTGTTATGCTCGAACTGTCCTCAATGTCTCCTCTGCGTGTTCCGTAGAACTCTACCTGCACATGTCATGTAACAGAACCTACATGTTCATCTACAAATCAACACTTTAAAACACACAATTAACACTTTATTGAGATATTCAGAAATAACTTTGTATATATATTAATGTAAAAGACAGATTACATTTGAGACTCCTCGTCTCTCTCTCTCTCTCTCTCTCTCACACACACACACACAGGTCTGATTCTACTTTTAGTGGCCTCACATTTTCTTCCTGTAGGCTTACATATATTTATATGGACTCATTCGATTAGATTACTATGAAGGACCTAATCCTATCTTTTGATAAAAGCCCTAAAGTTAGCTACGTGCATACATATGTGGCATACTTTTATCCACTCCATCTTTTCTCTGTTCTAAAGCAAAAGGCCCCCTATTTTGCTCAATGGTTCACATCTATTCTCCCTTTTATGCCTAAAATATCTTCCTTGCTCCTAGGATCATGGAACTACTCATGTTCTCATTTATTTGTTTTGAGAGCATCTAATTAAATCACACTTAAGGCCTAAATGTTGCATTAACTTGATACTTAGGAAAACTATTTCCTAAAATGCATGGCCCCCTATGTCTACTATTTACAATGATTTTCCTCGGGCCGAATGCTCCTGCATCACATTCAAAAGTATCATTTTCAATTTACTAAGATTTGTGATAGCTTTGTAAAGTGCTTTTTCAAAATTTGTTTTGAGAGTGATTTTGATATAATTTTAGTTGTGATTTTAATTTCGATGTATTTTTATTTTAACTATTTAATTAAAACTTGTATTGTAATTATAAATGAACTAAAATTAACCAAAATTGTGAGTCATTGATATTTTATTTTCATTAGAGGAAATTTGATTTTAAAAACTTAACATTGAATTTCCATGTGATAATATGTAATCCAATCAAAATCTTTAAAAATTAAAAAGAGATACAGGTACCTAATATGGCATGGAAAATTTTGAGTATCTAATTTGGGTATAGGTTATTTTTTTTAATAATATGGTTTACCTACCTTAAACATGAATGGTGCCTAAATGACATAAAACTATATTAAATATTAAAAATAAAATTAATATTTAAGGTAGAGTAAATCATGGGTTGTTTATTAATTAGAAAAAAAAAATTAAAATTTCTAACTGATCTAATATTAATAATATATTTTTTTATGCACAAACATATAGAAACATAATTCGTAAAATTAGAAATATTTTAAATATTATCTTTTTTTAGAAAACTACCACTTTCGATTTCCATTTATTGAGATTTTATATTTAATTTTGATACTCTTTCTTTCTTTTGTTTTATGTTTTATAAATTTATCAATAATATAATATTTTATATAATATTAATAATATATTTTCTATCCACAAATATTTAGAAACATAATTCATAAAATTAGTAATATTTTTAAAATTTCAAATATTTATCCTTTTTCAAAGCTTTCATTCCCATTGTTTTTTCAAGATTTACCTTTTTTCAAGGTTTTTTAAGATTTTAAAATTTATGATTCTTCTCTCACATTATAATTTTCAAAGAAATTGGTTGTTTCGGATTCTATATGGAAGTAAGGAATTTTGAACCGAGGAATATGAAAATTTTTGTTTTAAGAGATTTACTATTTTTCATTTTAAGTTTTTTTTTTCAAGATTTACGACTTTTCACTATTTTTTAAGATTTCAAAATTTATGATGCTTCTTTCACTTTGCTATTATGGATTCTACACAGAGGAAGCAAGGAGTTTTGAACTAGAATCTGAGGAATATGAGAAATGTTTTTAAAGAGATTTACCACTTATCATTTTAAGATTTATTTTCAAGATTTAAAGCGTTTCACTGTTTTTTAAGATTTCAAAATTTATGATGCTTCTCTCACTTTATAATTTTCAAAGTATAGGTGATTCTACAACGCTTTGCTATATTCTATGACACTTCACTATTCTGGAGGAGGAAGCAAAGAAATTTGAACCAGATCAGAGGAATATGAGATTTTTTTAAAGAGATTTACCACTTTTCATTTTATGATTTTTTTTTCAAGATTTACTACTTTTCAAGGAATTTTGAACCAGAATCAGAGAAATATGAGAAACTTTCAAAGGGACTCTCTAGCATGCAATGGAAATTAGGAATGAAATATTATTAATTTAGATAAGTATTATTATTTATAAAACTAAATTGTTGTTTTAATCATTTAAACTTATTCTCAATAATAATAATAATTGAAAATTATATATATAACATGATATAAATATATATTAATATAAATGGTTATATAATGTAAGAGACCCTCATATTGCACCACAAAAGGAATCTCTATTAGCCTCAATACATATGGCAAAAATCAGGGAGAGGGTTTGTGATGACTATCTTAAAAAAAAATAACTTTATTAGCTATTAGTTGAAAAAATGTGAAAAGACAAGAAATTTTTGATAATAAACTATTTTCAATTCAAATATTTGGAAAAATTTATTTGATGATGTTATTTTTTGTGCATATTTGTTTTTATATTAAAATAAGAAATATTGTTAAAACAAATGGTACTAATTTTAATCATTTTTTATCATTGACTAAATTCATTCCTTATATTTAGGAATTTATATGATAGATTTGTCTCGTATATTTAGGAATTTATATAATAAATTTCAAACAATATATTAAATTTTGAATTACCAAATTTTATTAAATCTTGTGTTAATAAACTAATTTAAATATAAGATATTTAGAGTTATTTTTATAAAAGTGACATTTATTTGGGTAATTTTGGTAAAAGTAAAATAATAAAAATGAAATATTAAAAAATTGTCTACATGACATTATTTTATTATTTTTTTCTTATGTGGTTATTTTTGAGTAAGTGAATTTTAATTGTATTATTATTTTGTTTAACCAATTTTTTTAATAGCTATTATTTTTATTGCCATTTTTATTGTGAATCTGTAAAGGATCCTAGCTCAATGGAAGAGTACCAGGAGGTTGGTGGATCGATTCCACTGTGTCCTAATATGAATTAATCAATGATATTGTAGTTTATTTTTAATTAAATACTTTAATGTTGGTTTATTTCAATGGTGATATATTTTTCTAGATTCATTATTTTATATTGTCTCTAAAGAGACAAAAGTGATGTTGTATTGTCTTTGAATGTATTTTTTTATTGTCTCTAGAGAGATAATAGTTAGGATCAAAGACATTGTCTCCTTAAAGACAATACGTCTTTAATCCCAACTATTGTCTCTCGAGAAACAAAGATGAAATTGTCTCTCGGGAGACAAAAAGGTTTGTGTTATATATTGTCTTTATAGAGACATTATTTTAAGACAATTTATTTTTAAGAGAGTCTCAAATTAAGACAATTTACTCAAAAGTTTCCTTAAATATTGTCTTAAAACTCCCCTTTGCGTTGTCCACACCGATAGGGCACTATTGAACCTCAGAGTATAACCTTCGGAATAAGGCAATAGAATTATAACCTAAGTATATAATCTAAGTTAATTCTTTTAAAGCAAACATATACAAGGATAGATGAAATAAGAAAGAAATTCGATTTTCACTTTGTGTCATTGTTGGGTTTCAGGGTAGTTTTATTTTAGTCTAGATGTTCATTTTATAGTCCAGTATGATGTGCAAGGGTGTCTGTCCAAGTTGTAATTTTCCTTATTGTTTACGGGAAAACTAGTGTCACTATTTGATCTGCTAGTCCCATTAAGACGGGTAGCTACCTTAGAAACAAACAATTCAAAGTTTTCTTTTGCCAACATGTGCTCAATGCTAGGTTTATTTTTTAACGAGCTTGAACTTTGTGGAAACATTGCTTGTTCCAGTTGTCTTTTAAAGTTGTCTCTTATTTTTTAGGTTCATTTTTTAGTGAGCTTTCCCCATGCGAAACTTTGCTCAGTGCCCTTTGTATGTAGGCTAGAAACGACCAACTACAAGACTAAGAGTTAGAGAACTACTGAGTTTAGGTAGGATAGTCTCCGACAAAACGTCTCCTTTGCTTTGCCGGGGCCACTGACAAAGGTGAATGGTGGATCAGACCAATCACCTAACGTAAGTAGTTGAAGTTAGTAAAATACTACAGGGTTAGAGTTACGCTGGTTGCTTTTCACTTGCGTAAAAAAGGTTTGCATGCCCCTAGGTGTTGAGAAAACAAAAATTTCCAATTACCTTGTGGAAGTTCTTGCATTTAAGTGGGATCATTTCATCTGCGGAGCAGACAAAACACTTCCTTGGCTTTGTCCATAGACAAAGGTGAATGGTGTGAGCTTCCAATCACATAATTTGCAAGGAGATCCTGTTTCAGACTGATCCTACATACTATAAGGAAATGGTGTTTCATATCAATCATATTTCAGACTGATACTCAAATCCTACAAGGGAATGGTGTTTTAGACTAATCATATAACCTACAAGGAAATCTGTTTTTTCATCTGGGTTCGTCTGCTGAAGCAAACCAAGGTGCATGCCCTCTAAGCTTCGTTACATTCACCAAATCACTCGCGGTAATTAGGTGGATGAACTATAGGTTGAAGGGACATTCCTTGCATAAAGAGACCATTTATGGATGGCATTTGACTCGAAGTCGTGTTTGAACCGAGAAATGAAAGCTGGTCAACAAGCTGTACCATTCTACCCTCATACGGGAAACACATCACCTGGAAGAGTGAGGAAACAATAGCTCCCATGCTATAAATGTAGTCACACCCAAGGAGTAGATTGTAATCTAGTGGCCTTTGGAATACCATTAAATTCAAGTGAATTTTTTTCCTTCTCAATGTTATAGGCACATTTGGAAGGATCCCTAACAGTCGACTGGTTCCTTTATTGAAGCCTGACAGATTTCGGTTCCCAGGCAAAAGCGATGGCAAACCAAGTGCTTTCCAAGCAATTGAGGAAAGGATACTCACAGAAGCCCCTTCATCTATGATAGTGCCAGCCATGATCATTCTATACACTTGTACTATGATTCTGAATGGTACATTAGATGGAAGGCGGAGTCCCGCTAGTAGACTCCAATCAAAGGAAATGACTAGATTGCTTGGAGGAGGGACCGAATAAACGATTGGATGAATCTCTTGAAATGGGGAACTTCATTCATGTGGTAAAGGAACAGGTAGATTGCCCCCATGTTCATCAGACTCTGTGTTAACAAAAAGAATTTGAATGGTTTCATTCTCATTCTCTTTGGAAACTGTATCATTTGAAGGTGGACCTTCTGAAGACAAGACTGGTTCGACTGTTGTGTGGACCTATTGACTTTGGTCCAGTGTGGAATCAGAAGGTTTATCTTCAATGATACACATTTCGATCGACAATAGAGGTACGTCAGTCAGGTTTTCAACTAGCGATGGATTTGGCAAGAGTTTCTTGTATCCAGGTAGAAGTCGCTGCGGTGAAGTAGGACGATTATCCAAGACTCTTTTAGCTTCATCCAAAAAAGGACAATGGTGGAGGGCATGGTAGCCTTCACACAACCTACAAGGAAATTTAGATCTTCCTTTTTGTCCATTGACTTCATTTTCACTAGTCGACGGTGTATTCTCAACATGATCGACAGAGGTTGATGACACTGAATGGTGCAAGTGGGGAGACCAGTCTCTCAAGATCCGCGAAATGCAAGGGAAATCTCGATGAAATTGGTTTCCTTTGAAAATTATGCATGGAGTTTTGGGTTTAGAACGTGCGGTGTGTGGATTTTCACCGGACGATGCATGGTTGTCCCCTTGTTGGACCGGCTTCTTCTTCTTCTTCTTCTCCTTCCCTTTCTTCTTCTTCTCAGTTACTTGGTCTTTAGTATCACTAGCTTCACCAAGCAAAGAGGAAGAAGGAGTGGGAGAAAAAAATGAGTAGAAGGTGAGGGAGAAACTCCAACATCATTTGGTTGTTGATTCGATTGCTGAGGAATTATGGTGTTTTGAACGATAGAGGTCGAGAATAGCCATACCAGCAGGCCAATTGTGATTCTTGAAAGGGACAATGTAGACATGTATGGAGCATCAATATCTCCCCAAGAAGAGAAAGGACTAGGATTCCCCCCAAGGGAAAATCCTTGATTGGTGGTCTCCATTACCTCAACCTAAGATCAACAAGGGAACAGGGATGTTATTCCAAATTAAATAAATTTTATGATGCTTTGACACAACTTGCTTTTTCAATTTTTGAGAGTCGAGAAAAGCTAAAGGTGACTCTAGTCACCTTCGATTTTTAATGAGCCTGAAGTGACAAGTGCTCAGATGGACCTTTTCTTTTAAGGAGTTGAAAAGGAACAAAAGTGACTACTCTGGAAATCTAGGCAAAGGAATTACCAAACCAATTGCAAAATTGCAATATACACCTCGGTGGTAAATTAAAGAGAAATTACTAAGGAGTTTACGTACGACAGTCAATCTTCTCGAATGCTGTGTTTAGTGCATTGCGATCGATAGTGCGGCAGACACAGCTTCCTAAGGATAAATGATATCAGCCTATTATGGTCTCCCAATATATACGCGATGGTATGTGGGAGCACAAGTCCGTACTGGCACTTGTCATATCAAAGAGGAGGAATCACCCAACCTACAATGAAAACAATAGTTACCAGGCTTTATAACGCCAAAATACGTCTCTAGCCTAGACTTATAGATGTTGTGCGTTAGGTTCCAAAGCATTTTTATGTTCATTCAGGTTTATTTTATAGTCGATCTTTCTTAATAAGTTTGCCTTTCAAGGTTCACCGCATGATGTAGATGTATAATTCCTAAATATGAAATCTAAAATGATAAACATTCGTTTGTTTTCTTTTAGCATTAACAATCCTAGCTACTAATGAAAGAAGAGTATGATTCTTTCAATAGAGAGCAGAGAGAACACACTAAATGCACTTTTCCTAAATCAATTCCGCATGCAGTCTAGATGCAAATGCACATGCATGTATTTTTTTCTTGTTTCCTTAATGTGAGAATGCAAAAAAGAAAACTAAGTACAGACCTGAACTATTTTTCTTCAAAGCGACACTTTAGCAATCTCTTTTTCAAAACGAAAGGAAGACTAAGATGACACTTTCAATTTTGAATGGAAAACTACTTTCGACACTTCAAATATTGACAATTCAAATCAAATACAATGGCAAAAGTAAAATTGACTATCTGAAAGAGGAAGACTTGATGACACTCTTTTCTTGATTCAAAATGATAGTTACGACACTTTGGAATCAAAAGACAACAGTTCGATTAAGCTACTATTTGCAAAGGAGGACTGTAAATGATGAAAAGTACATAAAAAACATTCACAATTTCTTATCAATGGAGGCTGAATAATGTAAAGGAAGAAGTTTTTCTCAATGATATACTGATCATATGCTGCAAAACTACTGAATAGAGATGAAAACAATGAAGAAAAAACCAATTTCTGGAGAGAGAAACAGTCTCGTTCAATCATCACACCTGTCCTTAAGGGAAACAGGGATGCATCTCACCTGCAACACACGGGAGGTGCGATGCATCCAGACTGATAATGAGAGACAGTGCAATGGTCTAGAGCATGAAACTGAGCTTGGTTTTTGCTCAAAATTTGTAGCTAAGTTCAGCTATTTCAGTCAAGCTATGATAGACAGTAAACTCAAAGTATAAGGGTATGATCTTATGAGGTTATTGACCTACCACCAGGGCACCTAGGATGTTTTCAAGTTAGATGTTCAATTCATAAACAAACCCAGATATTGACTGAAGCAACGTTGATCTACTTTGCACTTGCATAGAAAATGCAGTTCGAAGGCTAGCTAGCTTAACTTCAGGATCCGTTTGTAGTTTATAAAGCAAACAAATAGAAACAAACAAACAAACTATTCTCCCCCTAGTGGATTCGCCATTTTGTTTCCAAGAAAACTAGTGTCACTATTTTATCTGCTAGTCCCACTAAGACGGGTAGCTATCTTAGAAACAAACAATTCAAAGAAATTTGTGTTTTCCTTTATGGATGATAGATAAGAGAGAAGCAGAGATCACCAACCTCAATCTTTCGCTTGGCTCCTTGCTTGTTTCCTCTCTCCTTTGTCAGAGATTTACCACTCCTTTCTCACTTGTCCCGCTTCAAAGAACACCTGTAGAGGAAAAGCAACAAAATACAATCAAAGCATAAAGATCTATAATACCATAAACAATGTAGAATCAGATGTACATTAACCATACAATTGCATTCACAAATACAAGATTCATAAATGCACAAGTATATGGAGGAAAACCCAAATAGCTTTATTCATAGTAGAAGTAGAAGAGAGGATTACAACCCATCTGTCTGATCCAGCATTATCCTCCAAACATGAAAACCCTCTTCACCTTATGAAAAGCAAGATCACCCAACAATACAATGTCTCAAAGAGAAACCAACAACACTTCCTTACAAATTACAAAATTCCAGCCTCTGGATCTCTAGGATGAGGGATCCATTTATAGATATTTGCAGAGGGGTGAGTCAGCTTCTGGGTTTTTGATTAATGTCATTTCACTGATAGTTCTTGGTTCCACTTGGAGATTTCATGATCTCTTACTAATCCCTGGCTGAATTCAGAGAGGCAAGTGTCATATGAGCAGTTTCTAGAATATTCTCTGAGTTTCCACCTAGAAAACTGCCTCTGTCATTTGTCTACTCTAGCTCATCACACCCTACAGAAGGGCTTTTCAGTATGCATCACACCCCTTGTGTGTAACAGGTGAGATGCATCACACCCTCAGCATGGAGCAGTGTGTATGGTCCAATTTTGACCTGTTCTGAGTCGTTTTTCAGGGAGAACTTCTGGGAAATGATGTAATTAGTTGTCCTTGATCTTTTAGGGTTTGAAACAACACTTTTAGGGGTTTAAGAGCCCTTGGTTTATCGACATATGTGATTAGGGTTGTAGTGACCAAATATGTCTATAACACTTATGTATGTCTAAATAAATATTAAAAAAAAAAAAATTAAATAAATATACAAAACCTTTAAATAATGTGGTTTCATAAAAGCCCAGTCGGATATGTAAGTGTGCTTGTCCAAGTTGAAATTTTTCTCATGTCTCTCCAAATAAAAATTTGAAAAAATCGAAAAAATGAAGAAGTAAATAAGTATACAAAACATTTAAATAATATTGGATCATAAAAAAATTGCAAGTGAAGAAATTGGATCTCTTTGATCATGCTAAATTTGTATTTAAAATGGATCTATGCTGGTAAATAACTTAATCCAATGTTCATTTCAAAAAGTGACCTTACATACATTGGTATGCCATAAATTTATATCTAATACACATTGTAATTAATTCTGACTATTTCTTCAGCATATTTTTCAACAATTTGTAAGTATGAGCACTGTCATATATTAGAGGCCCATAATAGTGCAATTGGCTAGATATTCATCGAACTCAACTTCTCTCTTATTTCTCATGATAACTTATGCATTGAACTTTACCCAATTTTCATGGAAAATAAGACAGAAGTTGAGTTCCATGCAAATCTAGCCAATTGCACTATTATGGGAATGTAATACATGACACTTCTAATGCCTATAGATTGTTGACATATTTGCTCAAGAAATAGCTATAATGAATTATCATGTGTATGAGATACAAATTTATGGTATTATTGTATGCAAGATCACTTTTTGATCCAAACATTGAATTAAGATATTTACGAGAAGAGATACATTTTAAATAAGTATATGACATAGAGGTATCTAATTTCTCAGCTTACAATAAATGAAAATCAAATTTCTTTCTTATTCCATAGACTCCAACTGCAAGATAAAAAAAAATGCATCACTTTACACCAACACCTTAAAAATTACCAAGCCCCAATTGTATAGTATAAGAAAGTCGTAGGTATCCCAAAGGCCTAAAGGGGATCTAATGGAAAGAAGTGTCCATAGTTAGAAGCCTTCCAATCAATATATAAATGTAGATTTATTATAATTTTTAATTGGAAATATTGAATTAAATAAAAAATTAATTACATCTTTCCTAATCTAAATTGCTTATTAGCATAATTCAATACCATCATACGTATATATAAAAAAAGATTTTATTTATTTACCATTGAATTAAGATATTTACCACCATAGATCCATCTTAAATAAGGATATGCCAGAGAGGTATCCAATTTCTCACCTTACAATAAATGCAAATCAAATTTATTTCTTATTCCATAGACTCCAACTTCGAGATTAGAAAAAAGACATCACTTTACCACAACAGGCCACAACGTAGCAAGCCCCAACTATATAATATAAGAAAGTCGTAGGTATCCCAAAGGTGTGAACGAGATCTAATGGAAAGAGGTGACCATAGTATCAAGCCTTCCAATCAGTATATAAATATATAAATGTATATTTATTATAATTTTTATTTGGAAATCATCAATTTAATAATAAAATTTAAGTACGTCTCTCCCAAACTAAATTTCTTATTAGCATAATTCACTACCATCATATTTCTTGCATTCTTTAACAACATTGTAACATGTTGATTAATTTCCTTTTTAGTGCACAATCTCTGCCATTTAAGACAATATGGTGCAGTGGCCCAACCCCTAGAGATCATTATGACAAATCAAGAATACTAGAGAAGATTAAAGGTGGTACAAACCAGCATATTTTTCAAACAACTAATCCAACATCAGTACCTTATAACTTTTTCATGAACATATAATATTGAGAATGTTTGAAAAATGGTTTGCAAGATTAATAAGAAAATCTATATCCAGCCTATGCTATGAACACTTTCCATGCCATGAACTTTTTCACTCACCTTTTATAGAAGAGGGGTCCCAAGAACCTATTTTCTATGACAATTTCCTTTGCTAATTTAAAATATCTAAGATTCCTAGGAACACAGATGTCAATATCAGTTATTTCTAACTAGCAAGATGCAGTAAATAACAAATTTTACATTTATATTCATTAGTTGGTTATATATATATATATATATATATATATATATATATATATATATATATATGTATGTATATATCTATGTATATGTATCTGTTTCTAATTGTAAATAATTAATAACTAGGACCTCGAAAAGAGCAATTTTATAAGACAATAATGACGAATTTGGTATTATTGTATCCTATTAAATGCACTTGTTTACAAAATACTCAAGCCATCTCTTAATGGATTTCCGAGTTTATTTGTTATTTTCCCTCTCTTCTTCATATGTTGGATATATAGGAAAAATCAATTGTCAATAAAATACAATTTATGTTTAGAATATAGTCTCAATGATAACAATGGATAAAGTTGTTTATTCATGTGTTGGATATATAGGAAAAATCAATTTCCAAGAAAATACAATTTATGTTTCTAAACACTAACAATTGATAAAGTTCTTGATTCCATAATTTTGACAGGCCTTAATTATAATTTGGTAAGATTATGAAAATATGTTTTGAAATCAAGTCTTGCGTCATATTAAAATAAGCTATAAGTATGTATTCACATTGTGTAACACAACTTAGTACAAGATGATTTGATATGAAATATTGCATAAGATTAAAAAATATGAAACCCCTAAAGAAATAAGGATGTATCAAGTCTGAATCCCAACAAAAAATACACATATGCAAATCTATGATAGAGCACCTACCACACTTTAAGCTTGGAGTCATGCAAAATAACTACTAAGGCTATGGGCGCTCTTTTAGATTTTTATTAAAATAATAATTTATCACATGAACCATATTATTTTTATTGTATTTTTCAATTAACCTTATATTACATAAGATATTCATTTTATTTTACCTCTTAATTAACGTAGGGTTACCCCTGCTTTACCCATAGTATGCATATAGACATATGCATAAACCATTTTCCCTAGGAATTGATATGACCTACCAGGTTGAATCTTTATTAATGGTGATGGTTAAGGCCCTTTTCATTAGAACTCATGCGGAAACATATTAATAGACTAACCCAAAGTCTAAACCCTCATTAACTTTTCATCGGGACTCGATCACCCCTCACAAACCTTTGTAAATCCTTATTCCTCACATTTAACCTTAGTAATGTTGGACTTACACATGAAACCTTACCTTTTCACCTTTTCCCTTGATCATTTGCACATTTCCTGAGAATCACCTTTAACACAATTGCTCATCACAAGTTACTATGGTCATACCACATATATACTCTTATTACCCCACTCCGATATGCGACTATCAGAAGCGTTTAAATAACACCTTTGCATTAATCGACTCGGCACAACACTTTAATGGAATACAAAGGAAATACATTGAAATTCCGCTCTAAACCACATAAGCGGATCTCAAAAAACTATACACTCGCATTCATATATTGTTAGGTCCATCCCTCCATATTAAACCTTCTGCTACGCTACTCAACCTTCGATTTCTGATCTTTGATCAGCTTTATCGCTTATTGGCGATATCACAATATCACTATCGGAACATCGCTTAATCCTTGCACTTGACTCTTCCACTTTAAAACTCCGATTTGACATGTATTTTGGACCCGATGGGTTCTAGGTCACATTCGATAAGGTTTCGGGTTCAGCTATACATTGCATGTCGCAATCGCTTACTCCCTTTGAAAGATTGTGATGCGATCCTGATTTTTCCACTCTTGTAATTTAATCCTGGCCATTGATATATGAGATCTGATGGTTGTTTTGTATTGACACTTTTCTCCTCCGCTACTCTGTTTACTTAAGTTTTACGCTTTTCCTTCAACGTTTCTGTGACTTTTGGGTTTTCTTTGGGGTTCTGGTCCTTCGGCTATTTCACTGCGCACTCCCTCCTGAGCTTTGGCTTTGATCTTTCTAATGGATTCAACGTTCCTTTACGATCCTCCTCTTCATGTATTTCTCTGTGTAATAACCAAACTTCACCTACACACATCTGTTACATAGAATATTCTAATTCATTCATTCATCCACCATTTGATATTCAATAACACACTTATACAAATGGAAATTAAATCTCTGTACGTATAAATATCAACAAACAATTACATGATGAGAATCTCTGTCTCTCCTTCGCCTGATCTTCTAATGAATGGCCTCTGATCATCATCCACCTGTAGGCTTACAAACACAACTAAATATCTAACTCTCTCTATCTAACCTCTTGTTGGCTTATATTGGCCCAACCTAGGTTCAGAAGAGTTATTTAGCCAAAAAAATCCCGCAACTACAGGCCCTTTCAGAAACAACATACAGAGCGCAGACTGAGGTCTCACCCAAGGTAGTAGGGGAGGGTGTTGGAACCAGCTTTCCACACCCAGGTATGTCTTGGTGTGGTTTGGAGGTTTCACACATGGGTTTACAGCTTCGCGCTGCTCGGTATTCGCACAGATCTAGATTGATTATATATTTTCTTATTAGTGCGTTATTCTATTGGAGGATGCAGTTACAAATCAACAGGGTCTTTAAGCAAACATTTAACCAACACAACTGATTCGCGCATTACAATGAACCCAGATTTACATACATTCATACATTAAGCAAATTAATTTAAACAGATATTATGAAAGTCAGATTTGCGACAACTTAGAAGGAACATAGAATTTTAGATGAAACTTATCTTTATTTCCACTTATCCTCAATACATCCAGATCCGCCTCGTGCACTTAGCTACAGGGGTCTGCCCACACAGCTGTGGACTTTCGAGGCCTCTGCGCACACAGCTGCAGAACCTCTACCTACTACCCCAACCCTCAACTCGGACTTACAGATGCTTTCAGACTATCTTCTTCAAAAACCCATGACATTCCATATTTCTTTAAAACTATCAAAACTTCACTATCTCTACCCATAGAGCTCCACTCTATTTATACCTTTCCTTGGCCCGCGATCCCTGCACGGGCCAAATCTATTCACATTTCTTTACATTATTTTCGGGCGGACTACCCTTTGACTCGACCTATTATAATTCACACTTCACACTTTCAACGGAGTCTTTATCTTAACTTTACTGAAAATGTATGGCTTCGAGCCCCCTAACCATTACGTTGGGCTTTCGCTACACAACAGTTCCCAACACAATCATCGTGACTCGTCCTGAGTCACTCAGCTGTGCGGTGATCTTCTCACAAAGGTTAGTTAATAACTTCTGCACAGCATATGTTTCCTCAACAAATTTTGCGACAATCTGTTGTACCTGTTCCACCCGAGTCACTAATGCATCCGCGTCAGTTGAATTTTCCTACTTGGAATCACATATTTCCTGCATATGTGCTAACTTGCCCTCAATCGTTGTAGAGATGGAAAATGCTTCATCGAGCCAAGGCTGAATGTGTTCTTTAAGCTCTGCCTCTTGTTGCTGTGCAACGTCCATTTAGGCTTTGAGAGCCTGGGCCTCCCTCATTTTGGCCAGCCATTGTGTGAGAGCTACCATTCGTGCATCTCCGTGAGCTGTATCATAGTCTTGTTGTAGTGCGCATGCCTCGACTTCTACGCACTGTATGGTGGGGTCCTCCTGGAGAGATGTAAGTTTACCAATAGACTGATCTAAGAGCCTCGAATATTCATGGACAATGCACCTCATTGTTTGCATGTCTGCTTGAATTTCTGCACGATGTTGTTCATGATCGCCAATGGTTCTTGCACCTGGAGTCTTAGCTCTGGTATTTGTCGATTAAGCTCCCCCTGTGCTTTTGTGGCCGCCTCTTGGGTTGTGCGGGCTCCTATGGCCATGTGTTGAACCTTGGTAATGGTTGGAAGGTCCACGGTGATAGCTAATGCCAGAAACGTGTTACATGCTTCTGTCACAACTTGTTCGACTTCCAGATAATGTTCGACCAAGGCAGTGTGCTGAAGATTTACCTATTCTAACTCAGATTTTTGCTCCATTAAAGTGTGAAGGGAACGACTTTCCTAGCTTGAAGTTCATTAGTGAAACCTTCCTGCAGTTGGTAGAGTAACCCAGTAGGTAGGGCAGCCAGATTTAACTCCCAACTACGTTCACCACTGGTGCCTTTGACTAGGATAACATCGGCTAGTAATGGTACAGTGTTTGGTGTGGGCGCATGCACCATCTGATCAGCTGCAGTTGTATTGTTGACGAGGTGGACCATGCCCAGAGAGTGTGCCTGTATTGCCTCCAATTGCATCTTGATCTCCCCAAACACAATTGTTTGCTCTGTAATTAGAGCGGGCAATGCACTGGTAGTGGTAGGACTCGCTGTAAATTCTTTCTTCAAAACCTTCGCTATTTTGGACATTTTTTGGGCAGTTGGTGAGTCTTGTGTGTGCGACCACTTAACCTGGTCGACATGGTCCTACGTCTCTGTTTCTTCGTCTGACTCCAATACCTGTTCTACCATGATCTCTTCTACTGGTGGGTTCTTGGACGCCTCTTGCTGCGAAGCCATTTGTTCTTCCTGACGTGGCTTTTCTGCCATGTGCATGAGCCGCTACTGTCGGTCCTTCTTCTGCTGCTACATGGAGAGTTGGTTAAGGAAAACCTTATCTGGTGCACGCCATTCGAGTGGAAAGGTGGCTAAAACTATGTAGATTGCCTCATCCGTTGCCATGAACATGAGTGTGACCCATGATTGTTCCGGATCCTTCCGTGCCCGGATGTACAAGTGATGCATGTCAGCTTTAAACTTGGCCATGCTCTGGAAATTATTGTAGATTGTGGGAGACATGCACAGTTGTCGAGCAATCCTTGTCCATATAATTCCTTCCATAGAGGTCCAAAATTCTTGGATTACAGAAATCCTTGTCGTATCCCTTGTACCGCATAGCGCCATATACCGCACTGCTTCAGGGAGGTCATCTGTAATGCTGGGGAATTGGCTATCCTGTGGTAGTTTTCCTGTAACCAAGAGGATTGACAAAAGCAACCATGCATAGTAAAATGTCTTACCTTTGTCCTGTGCTTCTTGATAGTTGGTCAGGAACTCGTTGCATAAGAACTGTGCCCAATTGAATTGAACCCCTTCAGAACACTGTCTAGCCAGCACAATGAAAAAAGCAGGTACTTCATCTGTGCAACACTTCCTCATGAGTTTACAAGCGAGGATCTGGGTAGCCAGGCAGAAGGCTAGGTCGTTGATACTAGCTATGACATATCTGCGCTTACCTTTCTCCAGCTGGAATCGTGTCTTTGTTGTTTTGGCGAGTCCTACCTTGCTGTTGGTTCCTGCAGTGTCAATGGGGTCATTTCCTTTCAGTGGTAGGTGTGTTGTTTGGTGGATTAGTTCATCTATGATTGGGATCGACTCTTCCAACCATAGGACTTCATCATGTACCAGATAGAGTAGTTTCCGAATTACAAATGTGGTAATAGTCATGTGGTGGTATTGCGGTAGCCATATGAGGTTGAGGATGCCCACCTTCTCCACACCTAGTAGTCATGCCCGTGGCAATAACATGTCTTCGGCTAGCTTAGGGAATTTATCGCAGTTGGCTAGATCCCAATCTTCAAACTTGAGGCTTGAAACGCGCCCGAATGGCAAGCCTTGTAACCTTCTGTCATTTGGAAGAAGTGAGGCTTGAAGCTTAGCCTTCGCAATGTCTAAGCCCTTGGGTAGCTTGTTTGACCCTCACCATGGAGAGAGATATGGAGGTAACGATGGGAGTTGGAATGCATCCACCTCTTCCTCGGCCTCTGCATCTATCTCGTGCGCATCTCCTAGAGAGCATCATTATCCTCGTCAGTTTTGGTGGAAACAACTTTGCCCTTATCGGTTGCGGATTTCTTGGTGAACCGTGGTGAGGCTCGAACTATTCCTATCTTCTACTTAGTCTTCTTCTTTCACGATGTCCATGGAGATTTCATAACCCCAAGTGCCCGATTCCCGCCCTCTGGCTCTTCTAGATTCAGTTGCATTTCTTCCGCGAATCGTGCTCAGGTTCTGGACATGGTACTCATGGGTTTTCTGGGAGCCAACTGCTTGCTGCTTTGCTCTGATGTATAGTGCCAATATGCCTGTGTCGTGCCCAGGTCATAAAATGAAGCCGTAATTTTGAACGACTCCCTTCCTTCCTTTTCTGGCTTAGTACTAATGTTCCCTCTACAGATCTTAGTGGATCTGACTCAGAACTTTCACCTTAAAGGTCCACTGCCCACTCCTTCCTACCATACCATAACGTCCTTGACATGAATAGGGGTGCTAACGATCATCTCTTGATTGGTCCGTGCGATAGCATAGTCCATCGGGCACTGCTGCAAATAGGAGGGCAGAGTAATTTGGCAGGGAAGTGTTTCACCAGACCAACTTCCTGTAGACTTGTTTATAGTTCCATGCCTTCTTTCAACTTCTCGTGGCACTGAGAGTGTAGCATCGACCACTAGTCAGGTGTTCGTACCACTGGTGCGTCATCGTAATGTCCCTACCAGCCTGGCTACGAGCACCGCTCGAATGCTCAGGTAGCCATTTTTTCGTTCCAAGGATGTGTACGCAGCCATGGTAGCAGGGTCATAACTTGGTCATTCTTTGCAGTATTCCTAAGCGATCCGAATCACCTTATGTGCAGAGGGGCTATGATTTTGTGTGTTGCGGTGTCACATTCTGCTAAATCCATTCCCGCATATCACTCTTTGGTCTCTCGACTGTACCCAGAGTGTGCTGTCAGCACGGGGCCTACAGATACCCAGCTTCCTCTAAGCTCTCTTCCATCGCTTACTCTAGACCCATCTAGTCCGTGGTATTTGCAACTTCCAAGAGGTTTGTGGCATTGGACGGCCATGATGTGTGCTGCCCCTTGAGTCCCCGCAGACCCTGTCGTCGGCTACTAGCAACTAGAGTCGCTTCAGGCTACTTCCCTTAGTTTTTCTAGCCATTTGTGCCTGCGCCTATCCATTACCTCCACGCTTTTTTTGTTGCTTTGTGACGACTACCCTTTTTCTGAAGCCAAGGTTGTTCGGGGTGCTAACGTAGATATTATCGGCACTCCTAGTTTCAATTTCACCAAGGCACCCAATTCTTTGGCTTCCTCCACAGGCGGCTCTATGGCTCCTGTTGTGACCATCCTGTTGCAATTTAAAGTGGTTACTTCATGCAGTCGGTTCTGCCATCGTTCAACCTCTTCATCCGAATCCGACGTGCAAGAGCTATTGTGGTCCCATGAGAGTCGACCGTCCGCTGTTGGATTCACCCTGTCCCGATTTCGCGCTGTGAGCTTATAGATACAGTCTAGTTCCCCATCACTGTCATCATTGCGCACAGGTTCAGTATAACGTGCTCCTTTAGCTGGATCCAACAGAATCACTACTTGGAGAGAATTCTTTTCGAAGATCATTTTCCATTTCTTGAGGTTGATGATTCCATTCATGTTTGTTGCCTAATCTATCCCTAGCAATGCTGGATATGGGTTACTATCTTCCATGATTTCAAGGAATTCAAAATCGGTTTGCATGCTGGCACTGTCAATGTCCACGATAACTCCTTATAGCCTTCCCATAGGCATAATCTTTTACTGGTTGGCCATCGGTAATTGGATCAGGGACAATTGCAGCATAGGCCTACCCATGCATTCCCAAGTCTGTTTTGGTAGGACATTTGCATCAAACCCTAGATCTAAAATGACCCAGTCCATCTCATAGTCACCAATCTGGATGGTCAGTCGCATCTCCCAACCGGTACGCAAAACATGTTTACCAAATTTGTGGATCAAGTGCGGTTCGTCTGCCCAGCACATCTAGTTATTAACTCTTGTAACCCTTTCACTGCATTAACATCCCTTAGAAGCTTCATACAGGTTTCTAAGAAGGTAGTTATCAAAGACCTATCCTGTTCCAGTTCTGGTTGCCCCTTATTACCCGAAGTCGATGCTTCTGCGAAATTTTTCTTAGCCTCCAAAAAGGTTTCCTTCACTCACACCAAATCAAATTCCATTTGTTTTACAGGAGCCTTATGAACCCACGTATCCTCTTCCAGCTTCTTCCCCTTATCTTGCCCTGTAGCTGCACCACTTTTGAGCATCACATTTATGTTGGGGTCTTCGGTGCGTGGTTCAACCTTCATCATTTGGATGTTCTGAGTGGGGCTAGCTGGGAGCACTCCTTTTTCCTGCAATTGAGCAATCAGTGTAGGGCAGTCGACTGCATTGTGATCAAACTGGTAGCATGACGAACAACAGGCTTTGATTGGATTCATACAATCTTGAGCGTAATGCCTTGGCCCTCCACAATTATAGTAGATCAATTTCCCTCGTTCCTGTCCAGGTCCCATTCCATCGCGACCCCATCCATGTACTGGGAATCCCCCACACATGAATGGTGCAGCCAAATCCTACCCGCACATCTTTATTTACATCCTATACATAGGTAGTTGATCGATCATGTCATGTGGAAAGAGTCAATTTTGCGGACAAAACCGACCTCCCTAGAAATTAAGGCTTTTCTAGTGACAAACAAGACAATTAAACACTATCCTTCCCTAAATATGCATTTAACATACAAGCAACCAGGTGTTTAAGGCTTACCTCTAGTCCAATGCTGTTTGTAGCAGCCAAACCTCTTCGATCCAGATGAGCTCCTTCTCCTTGAAGCCTGCATACGCAAACAAGCAAACGATTACATAGCACCTGAATAACTCATATAATAACACATATTCATGATAAATACCAAGGAGTTTATGAAACAAATTATGTATAAAAACTTGTTGAGAAAAATGAACTTAATTGTATTAATTGGAAACAAAAGAAACCTTACAACCAATGCCTTGGTGTTGTGCAGGTCCCTCCTAGGGTCCAGCAAGAA
This sequence comes from Pinus tabuliformis, assembly GCA_031772625.1. Taxonomy (NCBI): domain Eukaryota; kingdom Viridiplantae; phylum Streptophyta; class Pinopsida; order Pinales; family Pinaceae; genus Pinus; species Pinus tabuliformis. The sequence goes on from CM062811.1 coordinate 842,604,719, forward strand.
TTCTCCTCTACTTTGATCAGCTCACCCACTTCCAAATGAAGCTAAGAAAGGAATGTGATCTCTCCTCTCAAGCTCTATAAGGGAGTCCTAATTTCAGCAACATCTACCCTTAGGAATGTTCAGCTTTCAACCTCCTTTGCCTCTGGCCCAATGCCTGTATTTATAATGCTTTGGAGGAAGTTAAACAGGTCCACTATCAATGGGATAAGTCCCTCTTTCAAAGGGATAGCTCCCCTCTTCATGGGATAAGTTCCTCTTTTATTGGGATGCATGAACCATCTGGAGGCGCTCAATCCACGTCAAACCATCTTCTAGAATGCTCTAGAATCGACCACAAGTGAGTTTTTTAGAGTAAAACTTGCGCCTTTTGACTCTTACAGGGGTACGCACCCACCCCTTTACAGACAGAGCGTACAGGTACGCAGGTGTTATGAAATTCAGGTGCGGGCCATCAGGTAAGAGTAAGAGAAAGTGCGGAACCAGAGTTATATTGATTTTTTAAAGGCTTTCTCTCTTTTTTGGAGTTTGACATGAGGAACAGAGGTATAAGACTTGCCGAGGAGGATAGTATGGTTATTGACGGAGCCATACTGACTGCACATAGTCATGGTGACAAATTTTAGTGTAACAGATTGCCCCCTAAAGTGCGAAGCCTGTAGTAGATTAGGGTTTTAGATCATCTACGAAGGGTGAATCACTTTATCATTTCGAGGATTATCTTGTGGAGAGCCCAGTCAGAACCACAAATATTCAACACAAAATAAATATATGAGATCATATCATCGCTGAGGTAGGCATTCCCATACTCAGACCAAAAACTTAACTAACAAACTAACTACTGCTCTGATACAGGAATGATTTTGCAATACATCATAATCATAGATATATGTAGACACAGTATGGACGCAACCATCTGTTTATAATTAGTCTACTGTATAATGAATACAAAACTCCTCGCAGCCTGGATGGTGGAAAATAGATCCAGGGTCTTCACTTCTACTTCCTGAAATAGTACGATTCTATCCATGTGAATAAATGAGTTGATGTCGAACATGGTAGAAACCACTTGATTACCAGTCAATGATGTAAATTGTTAACAAGTGTGAGAGAAACCACCAGTGATGTCAATGGCTCTCAAAGTACCCAGTACAATCCATGAGATGTGAATGAATGTGTTGATGTCAAACATATCACGAAATCCTTTGATCGAAGGTTGTTGATGTAACCTGTCGTCAAAGGCGAGAAACCTGCCATTGAGGCATGCAGATCTCAAGGTACTGACAATTTCTAGATCATCTTTCTAGATAATGTGCTGAAGTCAATAGAAAGCGATCCGTCGTAGGCAAGCCTACAACACGAAATCATTGATCAAGTTGAAGAAATGTAGCTGTAAGGACTGACTCAGGGATTGTCAAAATGGATGACATGTATTTTGCAGATGAATGGCTTATTTGCAAGACTTCTCTTGAACACATAACAACACAGCAGATGGTTTGGTGACAATTGACCCAAAGTTAATACCCAGAAACCGGCTGAAGACTTTCAATGTGGTTTGATCAACTGTTAGGCAAAGGATTTCCCAACCCAGGTGAATGAAAAGTGTCGTGTTCAAGAGTGGTGATAAGGTTTTTCTAAGACAAAATATAACAAATAGGCTCATTTTTCTCTTTTTCCCCCACCATTTCTGGCAAGTACCTCTTTACTTTTTAACAAGCTTGAGGAGGATAACATTTTCTTGATTATAAGCTCATCCTTCGGATGAGTCCAACTTAGTTTAGATTCGAACCCTAAGAAGGAGTGGTCCGTTCCTGTTTGTAATCGAACAGGTCCTTTACTGTGAAATTTTAACGAGTCCAGTATAGGAGAAACTCGGCGTTTTTCAATTTTAGAGAGTCTGAAAAACTTAAGGAGACTCCAGGGTAGACCTCTTTCGTAAATTTGTGTCTCCCAAGCCCAAAAAAGTATAAAATAATACTTGAGAGAACCGCTTGATCTTTATGACCAAGGAATACTTTCATGATTAGTGTCTCTGATCTGAAAAGTAGAAAGCGATCAACGACACGTCGTTTTATTTCCAATATCGAATTTGAAACAACAAAAATTCGACAATCTTTTCAATGTGTTTTTACGGTTAGAAAATGGCTGTAAGAGGACCGTCTTTTTAGTTCCGTTTTAACGAGCTAAAAAGAAAAGCTCGGCAATATTTTCACATTTTAGGAGTCAGAAAAGAGCTTAAAGGTGACTCTGATGTTTTATTTGTAAAAAATGGTGAAATTTTCCCTGAAGATCCTTTATCCTGCACAAAAACCAACACATTACTCATACCTGTTGAAGATAGATAAAAATACGTTGAAAAATACCTTTTCATGGTAAAAAATAAACAAATTCAACGTTTATTTACCCAAAAAACCAATAAAAAGGGGTTTTACCAAGTCATTTTTACCATTTTACTATTGGAGGAGAGAAAAAGGGCTTTTGGCAAGAAACTTCCATGGACTTTGCGGAGAATTCGACCGTCGAAATCGAACGCCGTCTCTTCCAGGTAATCTACAACATCCTCCTCTTCAATTTCATCCGTTTAGAATTGTTTTTAGGCCCCCAATTTCATTTTTGGGAGGTTTTATGGCATGTAGATTGATCATCATGCTTGATTGGCGCGAGAGGGAGCACGAGGACGTTGATTTGGCCGCCATTAATCACCAACCATCCATTGATGCTTTGAAAGCATGCGGCCTTTACAAATATTGGGCCATACCTGGCATGAGGGCCCAAGTGAGATTTCTAGAATGGCTGGTAGACAGATGGAACGTTCAGGACGAGTGTTTTTATATTGGAGGACACCAGCTTGAGATAGAGCCGACAGATATCTACTTTATCATTGGTTTGCCCAAGAGAGGCGAACACTTGACTCTATTCGGGACTAGGCCAGGTGGCCAGTGTATCGCTAGACTCCAACTAGAATGCTGTAACACTCAGTCTCAGGAGAAAGGGATAGATATCAAAACTATATCCCGACCTGAACTTATGGTGATTGCATTTACAGTTACCAGACTCTGCGGGGCTGCCGCTTTGCACATTGCCACTGGGTCCCAAATGCGGATGGTTGTTGATTGCTATCGAGGCACCATTTTCAACTGGTGTGATGCTGTGATGGCCAATATGAAAGGCCAACTGACTAGAGCCAAGAACGGAGAACTAAAGACTTTTGGTTATGGGGCTTTAGTTGTCAGTTTTGGCTTAGATAGGGTACCGATGCTGATCCCACAACAACTCACTGTTGAGGTTGGGCTTCCTCGAGAGCCCAAGTTGATGCGATGGGTTGCGGTTATGGTTCGTCATCCTGATGAGGGGATGGAGGTTGTCCGATTTACTCCGGAGTATTTTCGCTGGTTGGAAAACCAGGTCTTTGTGATACAGGATTTTCCATATGCCGGAGTTGATTTTCGTGGAGATCCGGACATGGTTCTTCCAGCGGGAGAACAATGGGATGATACAGGTAACTTCATTTTTCACAAGTTTTTAAATTGTCTAATGTTTTTGTTTGTTTTTTATCGTCTCAAAACTGATAGTAATAATTTTCAAAATGCAGATGTAGGCCCACGGTGTCCAGCCAACCTCCGGCCTTACGAGAGGAGAGTACCAGCTGCAGCGGCACCGGCCCCACAGGACGAGGCCACAGAGACTTCGGCTGAGTTGGAAAGCCATCTGGAGCGTCTCACAGCAGATATACCAGAGACTACCATAGACGATATCCCAATCAGACTTCAGCGCTATGTATTCGGCGTCCCAGGACCTTTTAGGAGGTTCTTGTGTAGGGTAGCCCGTACAGTGGTGTCATATAGAGATCATCACCAGTGATTGGATGGTCGTTTTGTAGACACATGTGACATTTTGGTTTTTTGTACTTATCATTTTTGCCGATCATAAGGTGTCTCTCAACCTATGATCGAAGACGATGTATTTTTTGACACATGCCTATATATATATATATAAATCATTATCACTGGCTTATCTTGTAAATCATGTTATGAAAAGTTTTTAAATTTACATGAATGATTATTGCAAATGTCTATTTAACATTCGAGAAGCAATTGCATCTGCTAATGTATTTAAAGACCTTGGAATATGATGATATTCGATATAATCAAACTCACGTTCCAAGAGACGCACTCTTAAAAATAACCTAAATAACACTGGATTTCTAATGGCATACACTCTATTTAACTGTAATACAACGAGTTCAGAATCTAACCTCACTATCAACTCCGAATCCCAAACGAAATAGATTCAGACAATAACTCAATCACTGCACTGTATTCGGCAATGTTGTTTGTTGTTGGACCGAGGCTCACCCCATGCATAGATACTAACTCATCAGAGGGCGAATAAATAACCCATGGTGCGGAAGAAATATTCCATGTACTACGACAAGCACCATCAGCGAAACCAATGTACGTTTGAAGAGGCATCGACATCTGCAACATCAAGAGCAAAACCAAGATAAGCAGGGATAACGACGAAAACACACTCTTCTAAGCTAAGCACACTGCCTAAACTAACAAACACACCAGCTAAAAAGAAAAAACTATACTAACTAAAAATTTCTCCATACCCATCTTGTAAGAATAATACCTCTTTAGGTAAAGTCCATTTCTGGGTTTACCCAAAGAGACCCCGTCAAAGTCTACCAGTTCATAAGCCCCTTTGGCTAACTTTCGTTTGACGACAAAGGGACCATGCCACATAGGAACGAATTGCCAACTCCTAATTTATTATTAGCTTGATCGTAAACCAAGACTAGATCTCCTTCCGAAAAATTTCGAGGGGTCACATTTTGGTCATACTGAGCGTTCATGCGTTTTGCGTGAGTCTTGATTGCGAATGCATCATTATGTCGATTCTCATCCAATTGAGCTAAGTATAATAAATGCTTCTCCTCTTCGGAAGTAGCTGGAAGTAACGCGACGACCATTTTCTGTGACGGGATTTCGCATTCAATGGGCAACACTGCTTCCAAACCATAAACTAGTTGGAAAGGAGTAAACCCTGTTGATGTTTTTACTGAGGTTCGGTACGACCAAAGTGCTGAAAATAGCATGTTATGCCAGTTCGATCGATGAATCCCAATGGTTCATCGAATCATGATGACTAAGACTTTGTTGATGGATTCAACCAGACCATTCACTTGTGGATAATAAGGAGTTGAACTATCGTGACGTAAACCAAGTTGGCCTGTAAGTTCGGTCATCATAATGTTTCGAAAATGACGTCCATGATCAGTGATTATTGCTTGTGGGACACCAAACCTAGTAATTATATGATTGAATACAAAAATTGCGGCTGTTTTTCCGTCTGCGTCAAATGTAGGCATCTCCTCGGCCCACTTAGTAAAATAATCTACCACAAGGATGATATACGCATGCCCCCCGACCGAGTGAGGGTTACATGTAATAAAGTTAATACCCCATTTGGCAAAAGGTCCAACGGAAATTATAGGGTGCAGCGGAGCAGGTGGAGCACGCATATTTCGATCAAATATTTGGCAGTTGTGGCATTTTCAGACCGCAGTGATACAATCTTTGAACAAAGACGACCATAAATAGCCAGCGCGCAATATCTTTTGGGCTGTGGCAAACCCAGACATATGACCACCACATGCTCCAGAGTGGCAGTCATTAAGAACCCTTTCAGCTTCTTCGTGGGTTAAACAACGGCGAAAAATAGAGTCTGCCCCACGGCGATAAAGAGTATCTCCAATGATTTTGAATTGTTGGGATTGAAATCGTATTTTTCGTCGTTCTGACTTTGAAAGCTCTGGCTGAAAGGATTGGGTCTGGAGATAGACGATGATATCTCCATACCATGGATCTGTAGTACTGATAAGAAACAAGGATTCGTCCGTGATGGGCTCCTCCGCCACAGTTTCTGTATCAGTACGCGGGAAATCACACATTAACTCTGCAAAGACTAAAGATTTCTTAGACTTAGATTTTTCAAACTCCAAGTCGAACTCTTGCAGGATAACGATCCATTTAGAGTACTTGCCCCCTAGCAATTGTTTAGTCAAGATATAGGTCATAGGGTTGCAATCCGAAATGACTGTAGTTTTACGGAGTAAAATGTAATGACGAAAACGTTGGACAGCTTGGATGGCTGCCAATGCCAATTTCTCCACATGCGAGTATTTTAGCTTGGTAGGATTTAAAGTTCTACTAAGGTAATATATCACATGTTCATTTCGAATTCATCTTCCTGAACTAAGACCATCCCAATGGTGGAATGAGCGGCGGCGAGGTACAAGAAGTAATCCTGGTTGTAGTTGGGAGGATGCAACAACGACGCATGGGTCAACGCGTGTTTAAGGGCATCGAAAGATTTCTGAGCTATCTCATCCCAATAGAATGAAACATTCTGTTTCAACAACCGGGTAAAACCCTTTGTAACCTCGGCGTAGTTAGGAATGAATCGTCGTAAAAAGTTTGCTTTCCCCTGCAAACTTTGGAGTTGGCGAAGACTCGAAGGAGGAGGCAATTTGATGATAGCTTCGACCTTCGAGGGATCGACGTGAATGCCGGCTTTCGAAACTACAAATCCTAGCAATCGACCCGTTTCTATACAGAAAACACATTTGTGTGGATTCAACCGAATCCGATAATGCCTACACCTCATAAAGATTGCTCGTAAATGGACAAGGTGATCAGCTCGATGTAAGGAATGAGCAGGCAGATCATCGAGATATGGTTGCACAATGTGCTTGATGTCATGAAATGCGTAAGACATGGCCCGTTGAAAAGTTGCCCCGACATTCTTGAGCACAAAAGGTAATTTGCAATAAGAAAATGTCCCCCATGGACAAATGAAAGCCGTTTTTGATTGATTGGCAGGTAGAATATTGATTTGATTGTATCCTGAAAATCCGTCCATAAAAGAAAATATCTCGCTACCGGCACAATCATCAATTATTTGATCGATATAAGGAGTTGGATAGTTGTCTTTTGGGCAAGCTCGATTGATGTCCCTATAATCGATGCAAATTCTTATTGTTCCCTATTTTTTATGAACCGGAACAATATTCGATACCCAATCCGTTAACGGGATCGGATAAATGAACCCTACTTTTAATAATTTCTCAACTTCTGCTTTAATTGCAGCAGCCTTTCTTGGGTGAATCTGACGCAAACGTTGCCGGACGGGTTTAGCGTTCGGGTAAGTTTTGACTTCATGAACAACAATTGCGGGATCAATTCCTGGCATTTCCTCATAGGACCAGGCAAACACGTCGCGGAATTCTTGAAATAGGGCCTTGTATGTTTGAATTTCGTCATCTGTACACGAGGCGCCTATATGAATGTTTTCAACAATTCTGGGCTTAACCGAAATGTCGATAGGAATAGTTTGAGAAATATTTCCCAAATTCAACTCTGAATCAGGATGTTCATGGGATTCTGAGCTTCCTTGACATATTCAGCTATAAAAATTGATGAGAAATCATTTTCAAAATGATCATCCTCGTGTAAGAACGAAGATCTGTGATGGAGATCGTCCCATGGTAAATCATCTACACACAGGACTTCACGAAGCTGCTCATCAGATGAAACAACTTCGGGAAACACTAGCAATTCCGAGTTTGATGTGAAAAGTGATTCCTCACGGACCACATTCATTAAGTCGATTTTGGTTGAAAAAGTGTCGGTAAACGATTGCACGGCTTGATAGGCAATTTCATATGGACTCAAAGGCATAGCATCGCCAAATGAGTCTATCTTAGATTCAGAAGGAATGATCCAAGGATCATCATAAACAATGGTGTCTGATGTAATCATATGAATGGATGCAAATGAAGACGATGCGTTGATTGGAGGAAAAGGAAAAGTGCCCAGTAAACCAACATCTTTAACTAGTCCTACTCCAACATCCTTATACGGGATAACCGTCTTACCAACATGCTGAATACTCTCTGAAGAGGCTGGGTCAGATGAAAAATAAGCCAGCTGGTCTACTGTTACGATTTTTCCGTTATGTGGAAACTTTATTACTCGAAAACTCGATGAAACGACCGCTATCATAGCATAAGACCAACTCCGACCCAACAGAAGGTTGTAATCTAGAGGGGCATCAACCACCTCCACATCTAGATTAACGGTTTTTCCTTCAACCCCTATAGGTAAGTCCTGTAGAATACGAAACGGATGAAACCCATGGCCATCGAAGGCCTTAAGAATCGTCGGGGATTGATTTAGCGAAGGAGAGCCGAGAGATCTCCAACACTGTATCGACATAATACACGTGGAAGCTCCCTCATCAATTACAGTCTGATGAATAGGTCTGTTTTTGACTATCACTGGAATCTGGAAAGCCAGTTGATGAGGTAAGCGCGGTGTACTATTTTCTAGATCAAAGATTATAAGGTTCGGGTCCTGAACGTCAACAGCTCCTATAGCCGACAAGAGTAATTTGCGCTGTGCTAGACATGATTGCAGCACCTCCAAAGCCGACATTGCTGAGGGAGAAACAACTAAGTCCTCAACAATGTTATAATTCTGAGCCGCTCTCGCATGTGGATTGAAAGCGGACTTTCGAAGTATACCCTTGGTGGGCGGTTTGATTACCAAGTCTGGATTAGGTTTCTCGATCTGTAGTGGATCGGAACCGGGAGCCGAGGTTGATGGATTCGATTGAGAAGATTCTGCTTCTTTTCCATCAACAGGACTTTTACTACCATAATCATGCGATCGAGTCGCAATCCTAACATGTGACATCATCAATATGGGTTCCTCATTGGCATTCAAGGAAGAACCTATCATCTTGCTGTCTTGAGCTGGAAAAAGATCCTTCAAGACAACAGGAGTTTGGGAACCTTTGACCATTTTCGCAACCTCTGCTCGGTGTGGACAGTCTCTTGTAAAGTGTTCCTCTTCACAAATAAGACAAGGATATCGAGGTTTGCGTTTTTCGTCACTGGTTTCCGCTTTTTCAGTTTTCTCCTTTGGAGTTTTGTCTGCTTTATTCTTCTTCTTTCCTTTCTTCTTGCCACCGGATTTTGATTTTGCTGTAGATGACTCTACAACATGAATATTGGCGGAGAGTTCAGCGGAAGAATCTACGGTCGGGGAATTTGGTAAGGTTATAATCGGAGAAGAATTCTTAGAGGATTTCTTCTTGCTCTTAGTGTTCACCGTACCAATCATGCCATCAGCAGCATGAGACCCTGAGGGAGCAGCAGCGATTTGATTTCCTTTGGGAAGATCCAGGATTTTTTCATGTAACGTACCTGACTGAGTATAAACTAAGTCAAGGTACTGCGCTTGAGCAATTACTTGCTATACTCCGGCTTTAGCTACATCTTCAGTAATCTTCAGTAATAATGATTTAACAAACCATTCAGCTAAGATCTGGTCCGGGATAAAAACCTTCACTAAACGCCTTCGACATCTCCATTCATGAATATGATCGGAAATATAAGTGGACGTCGATTGTTTTAATGAAGTTAGTAACTCCGTGCCATTATCATATCTGGCCGGCAACTGAAAATGAGTTAAAAATGAGGTAGCTAACTGGCTAACATTATAAAAAGAGGCTCGTGATAACTCAATATACCACTTTGCCGCAAGACCAATGAGAGTGCGCTGGAAAAGACGTAAGTGGATCGAATCATCCGAGATGGAATTAGAGGCACACCAGAGGTGATAAGTCATCACGTGATTTGATGGGTCCTCTCTTGGCTTACCTTCGAACTTGGGTATGTCACTAGGCAACTTATTCGGCATTGTCGGCCAGAACGGAAGATAATTGATTGGATCGTTCGTTAGGCGCGACAAGTCAGGTAAATCCAAAGTTGCGATGAACGGTAACTGACGGTTAGGGTCCCTAAAACTCTGAGTCATTATACCAGCCCCAGGAGGAGGATATCCAGGATAACTAGGAATGGGAATCGCATTAGGGATATTATATCCTCCTGGGAAACCAGGATTAACCGGACCATACTGGGGTTGCTGAGGTTGTTGATATGTATACCCAGGGTACGGTTGATACTGATAAACTGGTTGTTGCACAGCAGGACCGTATTGGTACTGCCCCTGGTATGGTTGATAAGTGAACTAAGGTTGACTTTTTACAACCGTACTTGGACCAGGTTTCCCTACAAGTATCTAAACCGTAGTCTGAATTGTAGGTCCAGACTGAGGCAAAGATGCTTGAGGGATCGAGGTAGGAGCAGTAGAAACCGGTGCTGTAGATACTCCGGACGTAAGTGGGGTAGATGGAATAGATGTTGCAACAGTTGCAGCAGCTGTTTGGGACGGAGTACGAGGTGTACTAGGCCCAAGCTGTGAAACCACAGAAGGTGCAGAGGTTTGAACGGTAGACTGGACAGGTTGCTGGATTGAACCAGAGACTAAAGGCTGTCCAGTTGAAGATGATGACTGCACATTCGGTTGCACCATCGGTTGAGGTTGGTTCCACACTAACGTCATTCCGGGGTATGGACTCATAGCAGGTTGACCGTATTGAGGACCATAACCTGGTTGAGGGTAGGGTTGATAATTCAAAGGTACATTTTCGGTTCCTTGAACAAAAGATTGACCGGAAGGTGGTTGATAACCTTGGGGTTGATAAACCTGAGGTATACACTGATACTGAGGTTGACCTTGAGGTACATATTGATACTAGGGTTGACCTTGAGGTACATATTGGGTTTGGGGTTGACCTTTAGGTATGTACTATCCCGTAGGTATGTACTGACCTTGATGTTGCCCCCCAGACACAAATTGAGTACCTTGAGGTTTCCCCCCAGGTTTCATTAAATTTTCACTCTTTGGTGAATGAATCTTCCAGAACAAGTAACATAGTGCAAAAATTACATAATATACATCAAATTACATCAAGGCAAACCAAAAATTACATCAAGAGGTGAAACTGGTCATAACTGGCCAAAATTCTGAGCTGGAAGGTGAACAATTGACCAAAATCCTCTATGCGCAGCGCCCTGATCTCTATGCGTAGCACACTTTTCAGACTGATTTTGAGGCACTTCCCGGAATCCAAATTGAGCTCACGATAGCTCGTTGGAAAGCCTTGGATGTCTACTTTCCAACCCAAGTAGAATTTCCCAATTTGGAGCTCATTTTCCCCCTCAAAACTGCATTCTCCCAGAGGTACTTCCTGCTGTTGCAAAAGGTGGCAGCAAGGTGGTTTTCATGGTGTTTTTGGGCCTTTTGACCATCCAGAACTTGATGAAATGCTTCGACAATAACTGAGAATGCGTAACTTACCATGAAAAACCCAAAAATACAAATTTTTCCTCCATCAAGTGTCCCAATCAAAAGCGAGCGCGCGGGCGCGCTGCTCGTATAGCAGAAAAACCTGTTTTTGGGACCAACAATTTCAAAATGACAAAATTTTCTCTGAATTCGCTCAAATTTGGAGTGAATACCCTCCATGATGTGTTATGATCAGCTAGCGAAGCTTCGGCCAAAACTCAAAGTGGATCTGACCTCTTTCGCCATTTTAGTGCTTGGCTCAACCTCCTTTTCAAAATCTTCATTTTTGCTTTGTTGACATGCATGCGAGCCCAATAATGATGTTTCATGTGACGAAGCATATCTTTATCTCTATTATCCTTTTCCGACAACTTCTCTAAGTGAATGTTGACCCTCTCGAGCCAAGTCTCCCGGTCAACTTCTATCTCCTGCTCAATAGTTGTCATCTCATGTATATGTCTTCGGGCAACCTGTCGGTCTTCACGGATTTGTCGTAGCTCTATAAGTGTGTGTTGATCCTCTAACTATTTATTGTGCTGCTCCAAATAGTTGATCACCCATTCTGCTTTCAGCAATTTTTCATTCAAGTTATTAATCTCAGCTTTCTGCTCTTGGATGATCTCTTTCAGTTTCGAGCTAGGAGAGCTCCTATCTACATCAGTAAATGTAGCATCAATATCATGGCCTCCTGAAGGGCCCTCCTCATGTATTGACCTCTTGCCCCTATCCTAAACCTGTACCTGTACCTGTGTTGAAGAAGAAGGCGAGACCCCTTCCACACCATGTGGAGATAGTACTCGTCGTGTAGCTACAAATAAGGCCCTGTGGCCTCGCTGATATGTCACATACACTGGAGCATTGACATGCTCGGCCTCGAGAATGTCAAACTGCTGTGAAGGCTCTCCCTCATCATGAACTATCTCTGGAGCTGGCTAAGGCGCTGTGAAAAAGTCACGAGAAATAAAATCCTCCCAAGTGATGCCTTGCTATGCCAACTGATGAACCACCATGATCTTGATCAGCGCGTAATGATAAATACTACTATGCTGTTGTGCTGGTGTCTTCCTTTGTACAAGAGGCACCATCTTCTCTATGTTGCGAAACATGAAGTATGGAATGTTCATCATACGTACCCTTGTAAAATGCATCAACAAACGAACATGGTACGCATAAAGACGGGAGAATCTGCCCTCACAACTGAAATACAGAATGATGAGTTTCATCAAAGGTGCAAACTGATCATTCAAGTATTGGAAAGGAAAAACTCTGCTCAAGTGCCTCATATACCCAGGTTTGATGTATGGCTCATAGTAGGATTTCTCTAACTACTAAAGTTTATTCCATTGCTCTCCAATATTTGGTATCCCAGTGGCCTCTGCAATAGTCTCTGGTGACAAAATGAAATCAACTCCGGCAAGGTTTACATGGCCATCATGTAAATGTAGAATAAACAAACGAGCTAGTTCACGATGATGCTGGAATTGTGAAATTAATTCACAATAGCGATAGCATGACTGATGACGAAAACAATCCATTGCAAGCAGACAAGCCTGCAATTGAACCAAAGAAATAGGCTCTTCCCTGAGAAGCTTACCACCTTTGCCACCTCTGCGAGACCTTCGTGGCACATTACCCTCTGTTATAGAATCACTGTCATACTGCTGCTCATACTCTAAATCTGTGTCTCACATGGCTTTGGTATCAAGAAGTATGTGATATGTATATTGATATAGGTGTGGTGGAGTCAAACTTCAAAGCATACTCAAAACTCTACTATGTTTACCAAAGCATCATACAAACTAAGCCATAATGCTAATGCTCTGTTTTCATTGAATTGGCACAAAACAATCACTGTTTGACAAATGGAAAAAATATAATGTGTAACCTTTGCAATGTTGACTAGAGTTTACAAATGAGTATGGGACTGTTTTTCATCAATGGAGGATGGGAAATCTTCACTAAACCACCCACATGTCCTTTAAAAAACCCTTAAGGAATGATTTTGACATGAACATAGGGTTTCATTTTCCAAGACCCAATACATCAAATTCCCATCTTGAAACACACTTCAAACATCATAACATTGACTGAGCAGCAATGAAATACCTACTTGCAAGTTTTGGAGTGGATTTGGTATGTTCTGGTCACATGGACAGAGTTCTCTTGTTGCTGTAACCCAATGCGCAGTGCACAAACCCAACGCACAACACACCCTTCTATGCCCAACGCCCTTGTTAATTTACACTGGCCAGTGAGGCCCAATGCGCAGCGCACACTTTGTATGAGCAGCACACCTCCAAAATGCTGTCCACGGTATGAAATGTAGTTTTCGGCCTTCCAAATTGTTCAAGCACAATTTTGCCTTGGGATATTTGAATAAACGAACTAGTTTGCCCCTTTTATAGGTGAAGAAAATATCTCACTTTTGATTTAAATTTATTTAATAACCCATTTTATAATGTTTGGCACTTTGACATTTGAGCTTTAATACAATGCTTTCCTTTGGCTTTTTCTGAGTCTTGAACTGATAATGTCTCGTTAATTTTTGTAGGGATCCGATATTTTGGCTTTGGAAAAGATCAGAGGCTTGCTCTGAAACTTTTTGAGATAAAATAAATACAATTATGTACAATAACAATTTTAGTTCCAAAATAGAGTTTTGGACTAAAAATGTTTTTAAATGCTTTCTGAGAAAACATATTAAATGAAAATCTTTGAAACCAACCTCATGGCCTGCGGGCTTTTATTATGTGTATGCATGGGACTGAAAACCCTAGACTCTAGGATTAAATACCCTTTTTTAATGAAACTAATAATTTATGACGATGAATGAAATGACCATGTACTTTGGTGATTTTTTTTTTTTTTTGAGAAATTTTTGACTAACCCTATAGGGACAAGCATGAGGGAACACAAGACAACCAGACCCCCTCGCCAGTCAATGGCATGCCCCTAACGAAATGCAACGAAGTGGAACGAGTGAGACACCTAAAATTGATATGAAAAAGCGAAAAGATCTCTGACGGAGGGCTGTAAGGACCGACTCTATCACCTACCCCACAGTCCTTGGAGAAATTGCCTTTCTGCTTCACTGTAACTTACGGTTGTACCATCTACTAGTGGTCTACCGCGCGCGCAAGTCTATCTTTGGTGGCTTCCAGCTTGCACACTAGTTCTGGAGTCCACACTATCGGCTCGTCTAATCTGCAACTCCCCACGCTATCAGCTAACTTCGTGACCCACTCGTACAATTCTATCGGAAATGTTACAAAGAAGATCTTATGTATATCCATGAATATATACGATCCAACCACTATTCCTCTGATATCTACGAGTTTCTATTTTCCTGAACCACGAACTCATGAAGCTTTAGATCCCACCAATCTTCAATCTCTTTCTACGTAGGATTCCAGTGTTCCCACATTAGACACCCCTTAGGCAGATCCCAGTCTCGAAAATGGAACCATTTATTGGGTTATATGGGCCTGACCTAGGTTTGGAAGAGTTATTTAGCCAAACAAATCCCGCAGCTTTCGGCCCTTTCAGCAACATCCCGCAGAGCGCGGATTGAGGTCTCACCTGAGGTAGCAAGGGAGTGTGCTGGAACTAGGTTTCTACACCCTAGGGATGTCTTGGTGTGGTCTGGAGGTTTTGTGCACGGGTTTATAGCTCCGTGCTACTCGGTATTCGCACAGATCTAGATTGACTATATCTTTTCTTATTAGTGCGCTATTCTATTGGAGGATGTGGTTACAAATCAACAGGGTATTTAAGCAAACATTTAACCAACACAACTTATTCACACATTACAATGAACCCATATTTACATACATTAATACATTAAGCAGATTAATTTAAACAGATATTATGAAAGTCAGATTCGCGACAGCTCAGAAGGAACACAGAATTTCAGAAGAAACTTATCTTTATTTCCACTTATGCTCAATACATCTAGATCCACCTTATGCACTTAGCTGCAGGGGTCTGCGCACACAGTTTCAGACTTTCGAGGCCTTTGCACACACAATTACAGAGCCTCTACCTACTACCCCAACCCTCGACTTGGACTTACAGATGCTTTCGGACTATCTTCTTCAAAAACCCATTACATTCCATATTTCAGAAAAACTATCAAAACTTCACTATCTCTACCCATAGAGCCCCACTCTATTTATACCTTTCCTTAGCCTGCAATCCCTGTGCGAGCTGACTCTATTCACATTTCTTTACATTATTTTCGGGCATACTACCCTTTGACTCAAATTATTATAATTCGCGCTCCGTGCTTTTAGCAGAGTCTTTATCCTAACTTTACCCAAAATGTCTGACTTCGAGCCCCCTATCTGTTGCGTGGGGCTTCCACTACCCAACACCTCTCTAACCCCTATCTATGCCTTTTAGGCTTATATTTATACAAAGGGATTCTAAAACCAATTTCTAGTTTAGATCCATAAACTCCTCAACAAAATTCCTAAATCTCTTCCTCATTCCTAAGGATTCTCTTTAATCCACAAAATCATGAACTGACTCCTAATCTAAGATTTACAATCAATTCTCAATCCTCTCATCACTCAACTATCCTAAATCTCTCATGTTCTCCTACATTCGAGAACATTTACAATTATGCCTTAGAATATTTAATTAATTCCTATTCTCATTAAAATCACTCAAAAAATTAAATAATTACATTAATTCAATACTTAGGAAACCAAATTCCCTGAAACAAAAGACCCCTTATGTCTACTAAAATACAATGATAATGTTGAGCTGAATGCTCCTGCATTAGACTCCCCATGTAAGAAAATTTATGACCTCTTGGTCATAAGTCTGGATAATTGATTCCTCGTGGATCCTAGACTTTATTTTGTAGCCTGTCTTTGCTTGTCAATTGTTGTATTGTTGTTGTTGTCTGCTGTTGTTCTCCATTTCTCAATACCTTGTGCTACAATGATCCACTTTCCTTGCTTTCATAGTCTGCTATTGTCTTCCTCTTGTTGTTACTCCTCTCTTTCCTTACTGTTGTCTTCTTCTGAGATGCTTTCATCATTAACCTTATTATCATTTCAATTTCTCTGTCCAGTATATCCTCTGTCTACTGATTGTCTTCAACTCTTGATTGCTGAACTCTCATTCTTGCTTGTTATTAACTTATTCCGATCGTCTCTTTTTCATCCTTACCTTCTTCTTTACTGTTATCTTTCACCTTTTTTAGCTATTGCCATATTGTCTTTTAGCATAATTTCCTGCTTCTCTTTCCTGTACCTGTCAACTTCTTCTTGGCTTTCATTTATGACAACTTCTTTGTCATCCTTCATCAACAATCTATCCTGAACATATATCCTTTGCTCTTCCAATTTACTCCTTTGAAAGTATAATTCCCTATATAACTCAATGATTTTACTTGGAGTGAACTTTGGAAATTTTACATAATCTACCATTTCTTCATTTTCTATTGACCCAACATCACATGGTCCTTCTTCCTCTGCTAAATCTTTCTTAACATCCTTCAGTAGATGTCCTTCCTCTTCTTCTTTCATTTGTCTATCCACCTCTTCTTCCTTTGAAAAAAATGAAGTATTCTTCTCTAATCTCTCTTCTTCTGTTAGCATATCAGTATGCTGATTCAAACTCAAAGAACTCTTGAGACTGTCAGCTAGTCTCTCCTTCTCATCATCTATTTCAATGATGTCTTCCAACACTTGTGCACTGTAGCAAACTGATTCTTTTCTAGTCTCCTTTTCATACTCTGCTTCAAAACTTTCACCTTCTGGAAGGTTTTCTTCTACATTTTTGACAGGTTTAAAAGATAGCCTATCTTATTCCAAACCTGCAATCATACAAAAATCATTAATTTTAAAAATACAAGACCTTCTGGTCTTACTTGATGCTTCAGTCATAAAGTCTTATGGCTACTTTGAATCATTCATATGATCCAACTCCTTTGTCTCTTCATCACTTTCAAAAATTAATGCTCCAAGTTCTGGTTCACATATTGAAAGTTCGACATCTTCTTCAGCATCTTCCTTTTGTTGTAGCTCAACTCTTTTGAGTTTCTCTATCTTCAATTTAACATCTATAATCTGTTCAAGTTCTCTTAGCTCCTTTGTTATCTGCATATTCACATGTTGATTCCTCCTCTCTTATAGCCTTTGCCACTTAACTTTCTTTCTCATGACATAACCATATTTCTGGTCTGCTTCATTTCCTTGCAACATCTCCATTAACACTTCAAGCTGAACTGATATCTCAGCCATTTCTCTATCATATTTAGCATCACTCATTCTCATGCCATTTTCCTTGGCATCCTTCTCCTTTTTTCCTCTGCTGTGATCTCTTTCAGAACCTCTGTTATGACTGTCACTAGTCATCATCCTCTCCATCTCTATGAGTTCCTCACTCACTTCACTATGAGTTGCACTAAAGCCTCTACAACAGCAAGTAGCTCACCAAGCTCTCCCCTATACTTGGTCTTTTGGCAAGAAATTTTCTTTGCTCCTTCTAGGCTTCAACTCATCTGTACTTTCCAAGAACACAACTGTCCTCTTTTATCCAATATCTGTTGGAATTCCTCAAGGTTTTGCCACATTTCTGCTTTCACTTAGAAAATCTTACAAGCTTCCTTTACTCCCTTAAAAATTCTACCACATCCTCTCTGGAATTACCTTTGTGATTTGCAACAATACCTCTGCAGTAACAAGTCTCCTACTTTCTACATATGGCTTAATAAGCTTCTCTCCGCTAAGTTCAGTCTATTGGCATTTCTCTGGTTCTTTCCTTTGGAACCAATTGAGCACTCCTCGCTCTAGGTTGCTGCAATCTTCTCACCTTCCTTTGTTGCTACCTGTGCATCAAAAAACCAAAACTCCCCAATTTTCAATTCAAATTAAAATAAGAACATATCTCCTCACCTTTAAGATCTCTGTCTGATCTTGTCCTCCCATTCACCTGCACTTTTGAATGGACTGTTCTTTTCACTAACCTTCAGTTGTATCTTCAAACTCTGTTACTTTAAGAACTTACAAAGTCCCTCTTACAATTTAACTACTGTAATTCTGCTCTAAAAATTCACTCATTCAATATCTGCTAATCATTAGACAAATTTGCATACCTTCACCCACCTTTAGGATCTCACCATTTCTGCAAATCTGTTCAAGTAGATCTTTATTCTTCCACTACACAAATTCTCAATATTCAACTACTGTCAATTAGATTTAGAGTCTGATTCTTTCTTCCAATCTTCCAGCTTTATCTTGGTAAAGCTTAGCTATCAGCAACAATTTCTTCTTTGTTGATTTTTTTTCCAGTCAAAAATCCTTAAGAATTTCCTTAATTACTGCTTCTTAAGGCTTGATCTTCTTTTTCCGAGATACTTCATTGGCTGCAACTATCAATCTTCAATCTATTTCTTTATCTAGAAAAACTCAAATAAGAGTTAAATAAAACAATACCTATATGATTTCATAAGCAGTCTCCATTCACTCTTCACATTCGAGTGAATCTCCATTCTTCAAAACATCATTGTGGATTCTTTATGTTCCTATAATCTCTCCTTAATTCTTACTCACCTGCCTCTAAGAACTTAACAATCTCCCAGTTTTACTCGGGTTTCTTCGCTGTCAGATTAGAATCTCATCTACCTTGCTTGCATACACATTTTTCCACATATCTTTGTTCTAAATTCTTCCAAATAAACTTTCGCACATAATTTCTTTGTTCAGATCTAAGACCAAATGATGCAGGGTTACCCATGCTTTACCCACAGTATGCATATAGACCTATGCATAAACCATTTTCGCTAGGAATTGATATGACCTACCAGGTCGAATCTTTATTAATGGTGATGGTTAAGGCCCTCTTCATTAGAACTCATGCGGAAACATATTAATAGACTAACCCAAAGTCTAAACGCTCATTAACTTTTCATCGAGACTCGATCACCCCTCATAAACCTTTGTAAATATTTATTCTACACATTAAACCTTATTAATGTTGGACTTACACATGAAACCCTCATACCGACGCTATTTCTATTATAATCTTTATATAATGGAAATCACATAAACATGCGTAACATTACCTTTTTGCCTTTTCCCTCGTTCATTTGCACATTTCCCGAGAATCACCTTTAACGCAATCGCTCATAACAAGTTACCGTGGTCATACCACATATATACTCTTATTACCCCTTCGACTCTGATATGTGACTATCGAAAGCATTTAAATAACACCTTTGCATTAATCGACTCGGCACAACACTTTAATGGAATACAAAGAAAATAAATTGAAATTCCGCTTCAAACCACATAAGAGGATCTCAAAAAACTATACACCCGCATTCATATATCGTTGGGTCTATCCCTCCATATTAAACCTTCCACTGCACTACTCCTCCTTCGATCTCCGATCTCTGATCGGCTTTATCGCTTATCAACAATATCGCAATATCGCTATCGGCACATCACTTGATCCTTTCACTTGACTCTTCCACTTTAAAACTCTCATCCGACATGTATTTTAGACCTGATGGGTTCTAGGGTCACATTCGATAAGGTTTCGAGGCCGGCTATACATTGCATGTCGGAATCGCTTCCTCCCTTTCAAAGATTGCGATGCGATCCTGATTTTTCCACTCTTGCGATTAATCTTGGTCGTTGATCTATGAGATCTAATCGTTGCTGTGTATTGACACTTTACTCCTCTCCTACTTTGTTTACTTAAGTTTTACGCTATTCCTTCAGCGTTTCAAAGACTTCTGGGTTTTCTTCAGGGTTTTGGTCCTTCTGTTGTTTCACTATGCACTCCCTCCTAAGCTTTGGCTTTGATCTTTCTAATGGATTCAACTATCCATTATGATCCTCCTCTTCATGTCTTTCTCTGTGTAATCATTGAACTTCACATGCACACATCTGTTACATAGAATATGCTAATTCATTCATTCATCCACCATTCCACAACACACTTATACAAATGGAAATTAAATCTCTGTACATATAAATATCAACAAAAAATTACATGATGAGGCTCTCTGTCTCTCCTTGGCCTCATCTTCTAATGAATGGCCTCTCATCATCATCTGCACGTAGGCTTACAAACACAACTAGATATCTAACTCTCCCTATCTAACCTCTGTAACACCTGTCTATGCCTTTTAGGCTTACATTTATACAAAGAGATTCTAAAACTAATTTCTCGTTTAGATCCATAAACTCCTCAACAAAATTCCTAATCTCTTCCTCATTCCTAAGGATTTTCTTTAATCCAGAAAATGAGGAACTCACTCCTAATCTAAGATTTACAATCAATTCTCAATCCT
Organism: Pinus tabuliformis; assembly: GCA_031772625.1. NCBI lineage: Eukaryota > Viridiplantae > Streptophyta > Pinopsida > Pinales > Pinaceae > Pinus > Pinus tabuliformis. Next base: position 842,625,290 of record CM062811.1, read on the forward strand.
CTCATCATTCAACTATCCTAAATTTCTCATGTTCTCCTACATTCTAGAACATTTACAATTATGCCTCACAATATTCAATTAATTCATATTCTCATTAAAATCACTCAAAACATTAAATAATTACATTTATTCAATACTTAGGAAACCAACTTCCTTGAAACACAAGACCCTCTATATCTACTAAAATACAATGATAATGTTGAGATGAATGCTCGTGCATCATTAATTTACTAAATGTAAACAATTTATATTTTATAATTTTGACATATAAATTGATCTTTTTTTTTTTAATATTAAAGCAATTCTGTAATAAACTAATATTTTAATTATATTTTACTATTCATTCATATACCTTTTCTAGTTTTAGTTTTATATTTTCTTACTATTCTCATATCTTTTAGTATTAGTTGTAAGTTTGTTTCAGGTTTAGGTTTTAGTTTTCTCTTTTCCTTTTAGCTTTAAGTTTCAGTTTTAGATTTTATTTTTTGTTTTAAAGTTCTAGTTCTTAGTTGCATATGTTTTAGGTATTAGTTTTTGGGGTATAAACTAGGACAACCATTTTGCCTACAACCAAGAAATGAAAGGTAATTGAGAGAGGTAAGTACAGTAATGGAAAGAATTTCAATTAGGATAAATACATGAGAAATAAATATTAGGATAAATACATGAGAAATAAATAATAGATAAACCGTAGTTAACAATGATGTCTATCAACTTATATCAATAATCTACACCACAAAATAAATTAATAATTAATTTAATAACTTTCTATCTTACACATTAAATATCCCTTTATTATCTACTTACTGAAGAGTAAACCAATTACAAAATTAACATTACATTAGTTGCATTAAACATAATACTATATAAGGCAACAAAAGAATCAAACCCAATATCCATCTTAATAAAAGATGTGTTCATTTGGAAGCAACTCAGCGCATAGAAAGGACTCCAATGCAACCTACTTTACCTAGCTCACAACACCTTTATAAAATGGCAGTGAGAAACCTCTAAATTATGTTTAAGAGAACCAAAAAACAATTATAACATAATAAGGTGTGGACAAATCAAAATCGTATCCATTCAAGTCCTTCCACAATGATAGGCACTATTGAATCTCAGAGTATAACCTTCGGAATAAGGGAATATAATTATAACCTAAGTATATAATCTAAGTTAATTCCTTTACAGTAAATATATACAATCATATGTCAAATAAGAAATAAATTCAATTTGCACTTATTGCAGTTGTTGGGTTTTAGGCTAATTCTTTTTAGTCTAGATGTTCATTTTATAGCCAGTATGATGTGCAAGGGTGTGTGTCTAATTTGTAATTTTCCATATGTATGTTTAAATAAAATTTTTGAAATAAAAAATAAAAAATTAAATAACTATAGAAAACCTCTAAATAATGTGGTTTCATAAAAGTCCATTTTATAGCCAATATGATGTGCAAGGGTGTGTCCAATTTGTAATTTTCCATATGTATGTTTAAATAAAATTTTTGAAATAAAAAATAAAAAATTAAATAACTATAGAAAACCTCTAAATAATGTGGTTTCATAAAAGTCCAATACTATGTGTAAGGGTGTCTATCCAAGTTGAATTTTTTCACATGTATTTCCGAGTAAAAATTTTAAAAAATATAAAAAAAAAGAAGTAAATAAGTATACAAAACATTTAAATACTATTGGATCTCTGGGATCATGCTAAATCTCTATTTAAAATCAATCTATGCTCGCAAATAACTTAATCAAATGTTCATTTCAGAAAGTGATCTTGCATAATTTGGGATGCCATAAATTTATATCTAATACACATTGTAATTCCTTCTCACTATTTTTGCCACGAAGTTTTCAACAATCTATAGGCATCAAGAGTGTGATATATGATAGACCCACAATAGAGCAATTGCATGGATTTTAATTCAAATTCTCCTTTATTTTCCATGATAACTTATGGATTCAAGGTGCTCCAATTACCATGGAAAATAAGACAGAATTTGAGTTCGATGCAAATCCATCCAATTGCACTATTATGGGAATGTAATACATGACATTGCTCAATGCCTACAGATTGTTGACATATATGCTCAAGAAATAGCCATAATGAATTATGGTGTATGAGATACAAATTTATGACATTATTGTATGCAAGATCACTTTTTGAACCTAACATTTAATTCCATTTTAAATAAGGATATGCTAGAGAGGTATCTAATTTCTTGGCCTACAATAAATGGAAATCAAATTTCTTTCTTATTCCATAGATTCCAAATGGGAGATAAGAATAAATACATCACTTTAAGCCAACACGCTAACACTTAGAAAGCCCCAACTATATAATATAAGAAAGTTGTAGATATCCCAAAGGCATGAAGGGGATCTAATGGAAATAAGTGTCCGTAGTGGGAAGCCTTCCAATAAATATATAAATATATAAATGTAGATTTATTATAATTTCTAATTGGAATTTTCTATTAAATAATAAAATTTAAGTATATCTCTCCCAATCTAAATTGGTTATTAGCATAATTCACTACCATCATACATCTTGCATTCTTTAACTCCCACAGAAAATGAAAGGTGGTACAAACCATATTTTTCAAACAACTAATCCAACATCATTACCTTGTAACTTTTTCATGAACATATCATATTTAGAAACATTTGAAAAATGGTTTTCATATCTAGTGACTCTCATGGGAAATCTAGGGAGCCAGGTTCTCCACTATGGAGTGTGCCAAGGAAAGAGTGAGAGGATTTCATTGTTTTGATTCCTTTCTTCTGTGTTAACTGAGAAAAACCAATATTAATGGAGATATTGATATTTTTACTAAATTTTATGAAGTGATTAAAATTAGCTTTAACCATTTTTACAATATAATTTCCTAAGTCTACTTAATATCTTCATTATCATAAACACCAACCTATATACATGTTAACTCCACATCTAGCAAGCTCGTAGAAGGATCAAGTCTATTTATCACTCTCACCACTTGGTTGATTCGTAGTTAAATGATGTATGCTCACATGAATACCATGGTATTTCCATGGGTCAATACCATGAGTTATCATAATCATGGAGCTTAAAAACTAATACTAGTATTTTATAAAAATTAATAAAATTGATAATTGATTTTTATTTTTTATTTTTTTTAAACTGAGTTAAAATGTTTACTTGACATTAAGTTACAAGATCCATCTTTACTCTTGATCTACCAAGCTCCAAAAGTGATCACATATTTTTTTACTCTATGCTAGTTTCCAAATCATGATATTTGATCCTTCTTGGCCCTAAGTAGATCCAGAGTAAAGATGGTTCTATTATGATTTCATTGCCCCCTTTAAAAAAGTTACATTCCACTTGAATACCATGGGTCAATATGGTTGTTTCTCAATACCATGGGTCAACACCATGTTCCATATTTATTTTTATTAATACTAATATTAGAGTTAACAATGTTTTCTTTGCATGGTATTAATAATAATTTGGCCCATGGAATTTAAGCCATAAGTTTCACCTAAGTGAAACCGCTTTTTTGAGTGTAGTTAAATATAAGGTGACTTATGAAGTAAATATAAACAAATGTTCTATTTATTATCTCATTTATTTATATTTTTATTAATTTATTATACCTCTTTTATAAATATGGTATTTGGCCCATCAACTTCACCTAAATAAATCTTTTTTTTGAGCCTTCCTAAATAGAAAGAGGTTTCTTGACTAAATATAAAAGGAGATTTTATTTATTTATAGTACCTCTAGTTTATTTATATTTATATTTTTTTTACTTACTTCTAGTTTATTTATATTTTTATTTATTTACCATACATCCACTTTAATTATATTTTTATTTGTTTACCATACATATTTTTTGGGTGTTCGTAAACCTCTTTATACTTTAAATTTATATTATGTTTATATATAGTAATAATTAGATTGATTTTAAAATAGGTACATGCCAACATTATATTATAAATGTTAAATTTTAAGAATTACCTTTATATGTTTAGGGTTTTATGTGAGATTTACCCCCACACTAGGTTGTTTACATTAAGTTTACATTTATGTTTACCTTTACATCTAGACATTTTTATGTGATATCTACCCCCATATATAACATCTCTACCATATTTTTCTGTATAGAAGATCTAGTGGCAAACCCATGAGCCACTAAACCATCAATGTTGATGTAAATTATAATATAAAAATAATATTATTATTTTATACATGTGATATTCAAACATTAAAATGGAAAAAGATCATTAATTGTATATTAACATTTTTGAGTGAAGTGACATATGATCATTGACCACTCACTTCAATGTTTTTTTTTATAATGTCGTATACCAAACATATTAAAATCGCCAACTCATGAAAAACTAGTGTCTCCATATAAATTAAATAATTGTGTAGATAGGCATGTATCGATGATAATCATCAAAATACTCATCCCATGATATATCTCACATTATTACCATGAATATTCTTAACTTATAAAATGTTTTTGTTATAATATCATGAGCCAATACCATGGGTTATGAATAATGCATGCCCAATATGACATGTGATATAACTTTTCCTTCAAATAATTAATTTGAGATAAACTAATGAAATCACCATAATTCAACGCTTGAGTTGTGAATATTACTATAAATATTTTGTTTTGTAGTTCTTGGAAGAAACAATGTTGACCATAATACAATGATTAATTTACATATTCAAATTTAATGTAACTTTATGATATTTAAATGTGATTTAGAGTAAATATTAGTCTTACTAGCTCAAAAATTTAGTCATTAACTTATTATTATTATTATTATTAAATAAAAAAATAATATTTATATTAGCTCAATAGATATACATTTAAAAACTCCTGTAATAATATTCTTAACCATGGATATGTTTGAAACTTGCATCATCATTAATATTAAATTTTCACTTATTGTCAATTTATAATTTTACTTCACTTGGAAACCATTTATGTAAACAACCAACAACATGTCATCTAAGAAACAATGTAAATGGACATGCATTGTACACAAAATCATTCCACAATAAAAACAAAAGAAATTTGGTTATATGATCATGTACATATAGTGTAGCTACTCTAGTTGCATCAAGTTGCATCAAATTTAGTTAATACCCAATCACAAGAAGCACTAACTACTTGCATTGCTTTTCTAGCACCAATAAAAAAGAAGCACCAATTCCCTTATGTGTTTTGTTAGAACTCACTATTAAGAAACATCAACTCCCTTTTTGAAGACACCTAATCAAATTATAGGAAGCATCAAGTCAACAACAACTCCTTTTTTTAAAACAACTAAACAACTTATAACAAGCACTCACTCCTTGAGCAAGCACCATAAGAAGAAACAACTCCTTGAGCAAGCACCCAATTATATGAGGCACCCACTTCCAAATTTTACATCATACACTCACTATGATGGAATAAATGACTTCCTATTATGAAAGAAAAATCCTATTGTCCTTAAGGAACTTGTTGTTTTTTGTTATGGATATCACTCATTGCGATGCACAACTCTAATCAGTTCACAAATTAATTTTCATCTCAATAATCTTTCCTCGACATAGCCCATGAAACTCTTCTACTTTCAACTTTCTTCAAAAATCTTACACAAATAAGCTTGGTGTGCTTTTGTAACCTACCGATTAGCAGCATGTAATGGTTACTAACCATAAAAAAATTATTTCATATACACACCTAATTAATTTATTGCAATGAATACTTTATCATTATAACATAGAATTCTTGTTTAGATTACCTAGGCTAATATTCATATTGTTTGACATTATTTCAAAACTATTACACATTTTGAACCTGCCAACCTTTAATTCCTTTTTCAGAAATATGATTGTGGCTAGGTTATCATTTGATCCCATGTATGTTTATCCTCACCCAAGGAGCCCCACACTTCGTCATCCAAATTATATTTAATTCAGTGCTATTATACAGGGTCTTTTATAACAAAAGATTACAGAGAAGTGCAATTACCTGATATATTATGATTTCTTTTATCCACACATGGTTTTGTATTTTTCCTCTCATGTACCTTAGTCTTATCAACATTGATTATATCCCATTCTTGAATCTCAACGATGCATATCTGGAAACAACTGGCCTCATGAGCATCGTGCAATCTCTTACCCAAGATCTAATGTCTTGGATGAAAGTGGGAGTTGCGTAACTAGTCCTCCTACCTTGAAATCACAAATGGTTTCATTCTGTCGATGGTTTTTTCTCTTTGGTTTCTCTTCAACTCTCATGGTGGACTCAAGAATTCAACCTACATGAAGGGTGTTCCTTTAGCTATTTAACCAATAGTTACCTAATTAAGCTCTTACACCATACGTAATAGGTTAAATATGGACTAAATTTATCAAGTTTTCCTCTTGTTGATACAAGTGGCCTTCAACACTATGGAGAATACAACCATTCATCAAGTTTGGAAGGTGTTGAGCCTTGATAAACCTCTCTTCTCATAATCACTAGAAAATAAATCTGAGAGAGGTTATATCTTGAACTTGGTTTTCACGACAAGGGTATCAGATGTCCCATCTTTATTTCAAGGCTTCTTTTCCATGCTTTCTAGGCAGTATTTTTCTGTTGGTAAACTGCTACGGTAAGAATGAAGGTTGTATTATAATTCTTCTCTATTACCCCTTTACTATTTCATACAAGTATGACCATCTTTTGTGATGTTTATTACATGTTTTCTTCATTTGGTTGAAACAAAGTTCTTCCTAGAAATCTCATGTAACCATTAAAACTTTAATCCTATTTTGGTTGAATAGTTTTCTTGAGGTATGCCAGTGTTAATTGTGTAGTCACTTATTACTTCCATAATGGTAAATTATCCATTACTTGTTCTGATTAGGCTAAATTTATAATCATGCAATCCTCAACTATCCAAATACACAATTATATCCTTTGATTTCATAATTGAATCTCATGCTCATCACTTCATCGAAATCTTTCCCTGATTTGTACTACATTTTCTTTCAAACTATAGTTTCAGTTCTCTAATATGATTTTACCAATCTTGGCTATGCTACCAATGTTAGCCCCTTTTCACTAAATTACATTAAACCTCCTTTTTGTTGATATATTTATAAGCCTACCTTTCATTTCTTCACTCTTTATGCCATTTTCATATTCTTATAGGTTAATGTAATTCACCCCTAGCACAAATCTGGAGGATGACCCATCACTTAGTCTGATTCATTCAATCAATCGTTCTCTTTCCCATGCCAAGCTCTCATTCCCTTAAGTCTTAGCATCATATTCCTCAGGGGCCAAGATGAAGGACTTATCACATTCCAATTTATCACACCTTCCTTTACAAATGAGATTACTTCAAGGTGCTACTTTGTTGTTAACATACAATGTTGGAACAATTCACATTCCCCAGCTCCATCATGTGGGACCTCAACTACACTACACCCTTTCCCAATAGCTTGGGGTTCAAAATTCTAGTCTATTGTTGGTGCCAAGAAATTTTTTTACCTCCTAGCTCCTATCAACAAAGGGACCACACTAGCCAAACATTTTCTCCAAACATTGTTCCTAGGGTTTGATGAATTAGCACTATTGCATATGCCCCTACATGTTGGCTCCAATAATTATGGAACCACCAATGACACCTTCTCTTTTGAGCTTTTCCATTTTTAGTGGTTTCTCCAATAGTTTGGGAATTCTGATAAAACTAGAAGAAATTGCCAAACATGAACCCCTTTTCCTAAAATTCAAGGACTCCCACATCAGCCTAGTGATGTCACCATCACCACATGATCATTTCTGAGTGGTGGCATGTGCAAGCTTTACTTGACCATGTAAAAACTCCAAATCAATATGTCACATGTCACTTGCCTACAGGCCACATCATCACTATATCGATGTCAAGACCATGGTAGCTACCACATCATTTCACTAGGATAATGCCATTTGTCTTCCTATCATTGGTCCACACTACTAATGTGTGGCTAATAAGAGAATTCCATGCTATGAACTTTTTCACTGACTTTGTATAGGAGAGGGATCCCAAGAACTTGTTTTCTATGACAATTTCCTTTGTTAATTTAAAATATCTAAGATTCCTAGGAACACAGATGTCAATATCAAGATATTTCTAACTAATAAGATGTAGTATATAAAAAGTTGTACATTTATATTCATTAATTGGTTATATATATATATATATATATATATAGATAGATAGATATATATGTTGCTAATTTGAAATGATTAATAGCATTGGTATTATTGTATCCTATTGAATGCACCTCTTTGCAAAATACTTAATCCATCTCTTAATGGCTTTCAAAGTTTATTTGTTATTTTCCCTCTTTTATTCATATGTTGGATATATAGGAAAAATGAATTGTCAATAAAATACAATTTATATTTAGAAGATAGTCTCAATGATAACAATGGATAAAGTTCTTTATTCATGTGTTGGATATATAGGAAAAATCAATTGCCAAGAAAATATAATTTATGTTTCTAAACTCTAACAATTGATAATATTAAAATAAGCTAGAACTATGTATTCAAATCCTGTAACACAACTTAGTACAAGATGATTGGATATGCAATATTGCATAAGATTAAATTTATGTTTCTAAACTATAACAGTTGATAAACTTCTTGATTTGATAATTTTGAGACACCTTAATTATAATTTGGGAAGCTTAGGAAAATATCTTTTGAAATTAACTCTTGGGTCATATTAAAATAAACTAGAAGTATGTATTCAAATCCTATAACACAACTTAGTACAAGATGATTGGATATGCAATATTGCATAAGATTAAGAAATATGAAACCACTAAAAAATAAGGATGCATAAGTACAAAATAAGGATGCTCCAAGTCTCAATTCCAACAAAAATTGCACATATGGAAATCTATGATAGATCTCCTACCACACATTAAGCTTGGACTCATGAAAAATAGCTACTAAGGCTATGGGCACTCTTTTAGATTTTTATTAAAATAATAATTTTTCACTTGAGCCATCTTCTTTTTATTTTATTTTTCAATTAACTTTATAATACCTAAAATTTTCATTCTATTTTACCTCTTAATTTACTAAATGTAAAACAATTTATATTTTATAATTTTGACATATAAATCTATTTTTTATTATATTAAAGCAATTTTATAATCTACAAATATTTTAATTATATTTTACTATTCATTCATAGACTTTTGCTAGCTTTAGTTTTATATTTTCTTACTATTGTCATATCTTTCACTATTAGTTGTAAGATTTGTTTCATGTTTAGGGTTTATTTTTGAGGTTTACTTCTAGGTTTGGGTTTTAGTTTTAGATTTTATATTTTTCTTTAAGGTTTTAGCTCTTGGTTGCACATGTTTTAGGTTTTAGTTTTTAGTGTATCAACTAGGACAACCATTTTTCCTACAACCTAGAAATGAAATGTAATTTAGAGAGATAAGGAGAGTCAAAGTGAGAATCTCAATTAGGAAGGTTTACTTCTAGGTTTAGGTTTTAGTTTTAGATTTTATATTTTTCTTTAATGTTTTAGTTCTTGGTTGCACATGTTTTAGGTTTTAGTTTTTGGTGTATAAACTAGGACAACCATTTTTCCTACAACTAAGAAATGAAATGTAATTGAGAGAGATAAGGAGAGTCAAAGTGAACATCTCAACTAGGACATACCTCATAAATAAAAAAAAAGTAAACCGTAGTTGGCACTAATATCTATCAGTTTAAATAAATAATCTACACCATAGAATAAATAATAATTAATTTAATAGTTTTCTATCTTACACATTAAATGTCTTTAGTCCCTACCTTTTATTACCAATTACACAATTAACATTACATTGGTTACAAACATAATACTATTTAATCTTTATTATAAGCAAACACAAGAATAAAACACAATAGGTGTCTTACACAATTAACATTACATTATTTACTAACCTAATATTATTTAATCTTTATTATAAGAAACACAAGAATCAAATCCAATACCCATCTTAATAGAAGATCTGTTGGCATTTGGACATAGCTCATCACATGGAAGGGACTCTATCATAACCTCCTTTACCCACACCTTTATAAAATGGTAATGGGAAAATTATAAAAAAGCCTCCTTTACCCACACCTTTATAAAATGGTAATGGGAAAATTATAAAAAAAGTTAGGGGGACCAAAAAAATGTAACATAATAAGTGTGGTATGACATATGAGTTGTGGAGAAATCAAAATCATATCCATTCAGAACCCTTCTTCATCCGTCGTTCCACACCAATAGGCACTACTGAATATCAGAGTATAACCTTCCTAATAGAAATAGAATTATGAGGCAACTATATAATCTAGGTTAATTCCTTTATAGTAAATATATACAACCATATGTGAAATAAGAAAGAAATTTGATTTGCATATTGTCACCCTAAGTTTTTTTAGTATAGATGTTCATTTTATAGCCTAGTATGATGTGCAACGGTGTCTCTCCAAGTTGTAATTTTCCTTTTGTATGTTTAAATATTTTTTTTGAAAAAAAAAAATATTAAATAACTATACAAAACCTTTAAATAATGTGGTTTCATAAAAGTCTAGTAGGATGTGTAAGGGTGTCTGTCCAAGTTGAAATTTTTCTCATGTCTTTCCTATCAAGTGAAGAAATTGGATCTCTCTAATCATGCTAAATCTATATTCAAAATGGATTTATGCTGGTAAATAACTTAATCCAATGTTCATTTCATGAAGTGATCTTGCATACATTGGGATGCCATAAATTTACATCTAATACACATTGTAATTCACTCCGACTACATTGGATCTCTTTGATCATGCTGAATCTATATTTGAAATGGATTTATGCTGGTAAATAACTTAATCCAATGTTCATTTCAAAAAGTGACCTTGCATACATTGGGATGCCATAAATTTACATCTAATACACATTGTAATTCACTGTTTTTCAACAATATGTAGGTATGAGCAATGCGAGCTATGTGATATATTACAGGCCCAGAATAGTGCAATTGGCTAGATTTTCATGAAATTCAACTTCTCTCTTATTTCTCATGATAACTTATAGATTCAACTTGCTCCAATTATCATGGAAAATAAGACAGAATTTGAGTTCCATGCAAATCCACAATTGCACTATTATGGGAATGTAATACATGACACTACTCAATGCCTATAGATTGTTGACATATCTACTGAAGAAATAGCCATAATGAATTATCATGTGTATGAGATACAAATTTATGCCATTATTTTATGCAAGATCATTTTTTGAACAGAACATTGAATTATGATATTTACAAGCATAGATCCATTTTAAATAAGTATATGCTAGAGAGGTAGCTTACAATAAATGCAAATCAAATTTCTTTCTTATCACTTTATACCAACATGCTAACACTCAACAATCCCCAACTATATAATATAAGAAAGTTGCAGGTATCCAAAAGGCCTGAAGGGGATCTAATGGAAAGAAGTGTCCATAGTCAGAAGCCTTCCAATCTATATATAAATATATAAATGTAGATTTATGTTTCCATAGTCAGAAGCCTTTCAATCTATATATAAATATATAAATGTAGATTTATTATAATTTTTAATTGGAAATCTTCAATTAAATAGTAAAATTTAAGTACATCTCTCCCAATCTAAATTGCTTATTAGCATAATTCACTACCATCATATATCTTGCATTCTTTAACCAAGAATACTAGAGAAGATGAAAGGTGCTAGAAACCACCATATTTTTCAAACAAATAATCCAACATCAGTACATTATAAATTTTTCATGAACATATCATATTTAGAAACATTTGAAAAATGGTTTACAATATCATTAAGAAAATATATATACATACTTGTAACACCCCTTGTTGCTCTATATTTACTTTTGTTTTTAACAAGTTTTACAAAACTTTAGAAACTTTTAATTTTCCTTAACATAGTTGTTAAGAAACTAAGTGAGAACATCATGATATTTTGTTTAAAATAAATTGCTTAATGTGTGATTAAGAAAATTGAATAGAAATAGTCACAATAACTCCTTGACCAGTTAAGAAACAAGTGCCAACCACATTCCCCAAAGGGGGAGGGGAAGAGAAGCAGATGGGGTGTTGGAATTTTCCTAGAGCTAGGTAGGAAGGCCCAGTGGGAACATTACAATGGAAAATAGGAAAACTGGTGCCTGACTTGAGGCTGAACGATAGTCGCCCAATATATCAGGGTGTATATTAGGGTGTGGATGTCTAGAGACTGTGAGGAGAAGTAAGGACATAATTTCTAGGTCCATGTCTGGGTGGTGAGACTTTCCAAGAAAACAAATAATATTTTATGCAATTCTAAAATCAATTAGATACAGATAAGTAACTATTTTAGATTTAGTACTTATTTATGAGAAAACATTGTTATAAGTTAAATGTTTAAACATGCTCTCAAAATGGAAACCAGAAAATATCTGTTATCATTTAACAAAAGTTATGGTATTTTGATTGAGAGAATAATTGATATTATTTGTTTCCTAAGATACATGATTTTGTAACTTTACTTTATGCATGAACTATGTTTTCCTAGAATTATAGAATATTTAGTACCTTACTGTTTAAATATTTATACAGAGAATATATTGACAATTGTCTGTAGGCCACTTTTATTCTGAGATTCTTCAAAATAAGCAAAGATAGAAACCTCTGGAGAACGACAGCTAAGTGGTAAATATATTCAATTGCATAAGCCAGTGAGATATTTCATTCTTTGCCATCTAAACTTAGCAATCGAATTTCGGTGGTATTCCATGAACACAGAAAATGATTTTTAAAACGTTATCAATAAACTGAATACAAATATGTTGTCCATAAGGAATTCAAATCCTAATTAAAAGACAACCTTGAACTCAATTAAATATCAGCGAAATTCTGAAACATGAATTCAAAATGGACAGAGCAGTTAAAGGAGAAAAACTCTGAAAACATATATATGTATATGAAATTATGAATAGATAGGACACAAAACCAAATCTCCATCGAATTCCTAAGGAACAGACCAAGACTGAACTGGTTTAGTGTAATAAAATTCCAAACGAAATGTTAGGCCATGACTGCTTCTAAGCCAGAAGGAAAACTAAGTATTCATAAACTTTCAATGTACAATTGTTATATAATTACACGGTGCATGCATGGTAAATCGGAAATTAACCAGACTCATTTAATCATAGATATACTAAATTGTAAATTACAGTAGCATGATTTGTAAAGGTTAACTGATACTTTCGGCGATGGTTGGCCGAGCTTTGCTCAAGGCGAGAAAAACCCTTAATAATTTAAGAGAAAACCCGAACTTTCTTCTTGGATGAAAAAAATGATAAATTCTTCCATTCTTATCAATCATGATAAGGAATCAAGACACTGGCTACCAAAAATAACCTAGAAAGTAAGAAAATATAATGGGAAAAACTATTATGCCATCACCTGTAAATCCAAATCATGAGTTTAGAGACTCGGCTACCAAAAATAACCTAGAAAGTAAGAAAATATAATGGGAAAAACTATTATGCCATCACCTCTTACCTGAAGAAGAACCCTTCCAATTGAGCAAGAGACGAGAGCCTAAAATGCCAAGAGGTAGGTAATATTTCTTACAAACAAGGTCGCACGTAGTCGAATGTTCAAGTTCCAAGACTGAACCCTTACCTCGGGAGGGAGATACTCCTGGCGCGCTTGCGGTCCAGCTGAAAGGAGTGGCAACAACAATAGCAGACCTGCAATCGATAATGTCAGCAACCATTAACACCAAAAATTGTTGAAAGACTGTAAAATTTATAGGGCATGAGCAGAGAAGAGTTAAGGAATTACCTGTGCGCTTGCCCAACAAAGACTAGATGAAGACTTTCGATGCCACCACAAAAATACCCCATGAATCGGAACTGTTCACAGAATCTCCATAGCTCGAGTACTGAGTTCAACATGGTTGCAGAGCACAACACACACACAGAAAGACTAACGCAAATGAGAAAAGAACATAGCTGATAGGTGAAGGAGGGGTTAGGGTTATCAACCCTTAGTTGGACCATCAGATTAACCCTCTACAGATCCCATGGTGGAGCGACCTCCCACATTAATTCCCTAGTCCTCTGGCAGATTACCAGACTATCAAAATTAATGTTACAGACCAGATGGCTCGATATCGGTTCAACATGCGTACAGGTGATGTTTCTAAGTCAACGTGTGACGAGGAGGAATCATCAACTCCATAGATCCGCTGGAGAGAGCTTCCATATTGCTTTCAAATCATGTTAACCCCTCTACTTAATGTTGGACCTTACAATAATCAAATGTGCCAAGTTTGGTATAGTCTCGTGGTATTGTGAAGTGTAGGAATAGATAATTAAAAATGTAATTTTTTTTATTACGTGCATGTTAGTCTTAGTGTTTATTTATATTTTTATTAATTTTCATTATTATTTTATAAATATGGTATTTGGGTTATATGAAATCTTTTTTTTGAGGTTATTAAATAGAAAGAGGTTTCTAGACTAAATATAAAAAGAGATTTTATTTATTTACACACTTTTAATTTATTCATATTTTTATTTTTTTATCATACCTCTAGTTTATTTATATTATTATTTATTTACCATACCTTTGAAGTACATATAAAAAATGTTTTATTTATTTACCATACATCCACTTTAATTATATTTTTATTTATTTACAATACATACTTTTTGGGTGTTCATAAACTTCTTTATATTTTAAATTTATATTATGTTTATACATACTAATACTTAGTTTGGTTTTTAAATAGGGCCCACATGCTAACATTAGATTACAGATGTTAAATTTTAACCATGACAATGTAAATGTTTAGGTTTTTATGTGAGATCTACCCCCACATACAACATCTCTACCATATTTTCCTATATAACACGTCTAGTGGCAAACCCATCAGCCACTATACCATCAATGTTGATCTAAATTATAATATAAAAATATTATGATTATTTTATACATGTGATATCCAAACATTAAAAATATGATTATTTTATACATGTGATATCCAAACATTAAAATGGAAAAGGATCGTTAATTGTATATTAACATTTTTTACTCAGTTTTGTGAAGCCAATTAAGTGACATATGATCATTAACCACTCACTTCAAAGTTGTTTTTTATAATGTTGTATATCAAACATATTAAATTCCCTCATCTCATCAAGAAATAGTGTCTCCATATAAATTAAATGGTTGGAAAGATAGGCATGTATCCATGATAATCATCAAAATACTCACCCCATGATATATCTCACATTCTTACCATGAAGTTTCTTAACTTCTAAAATGTTTTTGTTATAATATCACCGGTCAATACCATGGATTATTAATACCACATGGCTAATATGACATGTGTTATAACTTTTCCTTCAATTAATTAATTTGTGATAAACTAATGAAATCACCATAACTAAATTGGAGATAAAATTCAACCCTTGAGTTGTGAATACTACTATAAATATTCTAGAGTTCATGGAACCAACAATGTTGACCATAATACAATGATTAATTTATGTATTCAAATTTAATGTAGCTTTATAATGTTTAATATGATTTGGATTAAATATTAGTCTTACTCACCTCAAAATTTTAGTCATTAACTTATTATTATTATTATTATTAAATAAAAAATAATTAATATATTAGTTCAATAGATATACATTTAAAAAACCATGTAATAAGATTCTTAACCATGGATATGTTTTAAACTTGAATCATCATTAATATTAAATTTGTAGTTATTGCCAATTTATAATTTACTTTTACTTGGAAACAATTTATGTAAACAACCAACAACATGTCATCTAAGCAACAACCTAAATCAACACACATTGTACATGAAATCATTCCAGGTGAAAAACAAAAAAAATTTGGTTATATGATCATGTACATATAATGTCTTAACTCTAATTGCATCATGTTACATCAATTTTAGTTAATACCCACTCACAAGAATCACCAAGTCCTTGCATTTTTTTCTAGCACCAATAAGAAAGAAGCACCAACTGCCTTATGTGTTTTGCTAGAACTCACTAGTAAGAAACATCAACTCCCTTTTTGAAGACACCTAAACAAATTATAAGAAGAACCAACTCAACATCAACTCCCTTTTTGAAAACACCTAAAAAACTTATGAGAATCACTAACTCCTTGAGCAAACACCATAAGAAGCACCAACTCCTTGAGCAAGCACCCAATTACATGAGGCACCCACTTCCAAATTTTACATCATACACTCACTATGATGGAACCAATGACTTCCTATTATGCAAGAACTTGTTTCTTTTTGCTATAGATGTCATTCATCCCAATGAACAACTCTAATCAGCTCACAAATTAATTTTTGTCTCAACAACCTTTCCTCTACATAGCCCATGCAACTCTTGTAATTTCAACCTTCTTCCTGAATCTTACACAAATAAACTTGGTGTGCTCCTATAACCTACAGATTAGTAGCATGTAATGTTTACTAACCATAAAAAAATTATTTCATACAAAATACTTTATCAATATAACATAAAATTCTTCTTTAGATTACCTATGCTAATATGCATATTGTTTGATATTATTTCAAAATATTACACTTTTTGAACCTACCAATCTTTAATTCTTTTCATGAAAATATGATTATGGCTAGGTTATCATTTGATCCCACGTATGGTTATCCTTACCCTAGGTTCCCCCACTCTTCGTCGTCAAAATTATATTTAATTCAATGCTATTATACACAGTCTTTTATAACCAAAGATTACAGAGAAGTGAAATTATTAAATATATTACGATTTCTTTTCTCCACCCATGGTTTCATATTTGTCCTCTCGTGTACCTTAGTCTTATTAACATTTATTATTTCCCATTCCTAAATCTCAATGCTGCGTATCTGGAAACAACTTGCTTCATGAGCACCGTGCAGTCTCTTCCCCAAGATCTAACGGTCTTGGATGAAAGTGGCAGTTGTGTAACTACTCCTCCTACCTCGAAATTGTAAAAGGTTTCATTCTGTCGATGGTTTTTTCTCTCTAGTTTCTCTGCAACTCTCATGGTGGACTCAGGAATTCAACTTACATGAAGGGTGTTCCTTTACGTGTTTAACCGATAGTTACCTACTTAAGCTCTTACATTCAGCATAATAGGTTAACGATGGACTAAATTTATCAAGGTTGCCTCATGTTGATACATTTGACCTCCAACACTGGAGAATATGACCATTCATCAAGTTTAGAAGGTGTTGAGCCTCGATAAACCTTTCTTCTCATACTCATGACACGATAAATATGAGAGAGGTTATAACTTGAACTTGGTTTTCACGACAAGGGTATTGTATGTCCCATCTTTATTTCCAAGCTTTTTTTCCATTCTTTTTGGGCAACTTTTTTCTGTCGGTACACAACTAGGGTAAGAATGAGGGTTGTATTATAGTTCTGATCTCTTACCACGTTACTTTTTCATACAAGTATGACCATATTTTGTGATGTTTATTACATTTTTTTTCTTCATTTGGTTTGAACCGAAGTTCTTCCTACAAAGCTCATGTAACCATTCAAACTTTAATCCTCTTTTGGCTGAATAGTTTTTTTGAGGTATGCCACTATTAATTGTGTAGTCACTTATTACTTTCTGATGGGGACCCAGCCCACCTGTCCCGCACTAACCCAGTCCTATGTGGACCTGCACTGTTATTTGATTTAAGATATGGTGTGATTGCAATTTATGAGGTAGGTGATTGTTAATCAACCCACGATACTCACTCTTCCTCCTCTAGTGACACGTGTCCGTCTCGAAGTTTACCAAACCCTAACTTTACGCTTTTGCCTTTTCAGTGCCGGTTCGCGCCCATTTGGTCATTTTTACTCTGTCGCTCTGCTCTCTGTGGTTCTCTCTGGTGTTCGGCTCCGTCTCAGTGGTTTTCTCAGGTGTTCGGCTCCGTCTCTGGTTCTAGTCCAACATTCAGCACACGTGAGGGTTTGTTCTTTGCTATATGTCTTTAATCTCTGCTCGAAATGATGCTCACCCTCGCAGCCCCTCTGTGGTCAGGGTGTCCCTTTGTTTCTGCAACTTATGGGTCGGTTCACTACAGGTATGGCTTTGCCCCTTCAGCCATACAAGGGTTTTACTCTCTGTTATCTCCTTTACAGCTTCTTGGTATTGTTTCTGTTGTGTGGGTTTGGATTTGATTATGACCCTAACGTGGCTCTGCTGTGGTGGTTGCAGGTGACCGGTTCCGTGGTTTTACAGGGATTTCGACTGTCTATCCTCCGGGTAGCCCTGTTCTTAACTTAATCTCTTCTGTGCTTCTTCGTCTTTGCTGTATTTGCTTGCTTCGGTGGTCTGTATTTGATATAGAGTCTTGCCTTTGTAATGTTTCAACCCGTAGCCGTAGCTTGAAGGGTTTCTATGAATACTTTCGTTTAATGGCTCGGTCCAATGTATCTTCGTTGCTCGGTCGTTCTGTAGCTGTGGATAGGAGGGTTTTTGTGTATTCGTTTATTTGGTGGTTGGGACCAATGAGTCCTCGTTGCACAGTACTTTCAGGTCATGGGAATTTTATAACCCTGCAAGATATTTACACAATGGTATGTAATAAATATGAAACTCGGTGTTGTTGCTTACGAGTTTGACTGTGGACCGTCGTATCTTGCGTTTTTTCCTTGACTCTCTTCGCTTTATACTTGCTCTCGGCCTCGGCTGGTCATGAGACTTTTGGAGTTGTGATACTCTATTACTGTGTCGACCTGCAATGTATGGAATGAACAGAAATATATGTATGTGTGCTTTCTTTTGGAGTAATGAAACTTGGTTACTGTATTTGCCTGCAATGTATGGAATGAACAGAAATATTTATGTATGTGAATTCGTAGGGTCGTGAAACCCTGTCACTGCATTTGTCTGTAACGAATGGAATGAACAGGACTGTATATGCATGCGTATTCTATCTTAGAGGACATAAATCTTGCAATCTTGAATTTAATTGTGCACTTGAACAATTTATGAAGGAAATAAAATGTATTTTGCTTATTCTCTTTTCAATGCTTCGCTCCGGAACCCGTCTGGGTTATTTCATCTGTCTTTTTATACAATAGTCCAGCAGTTAGATAACTGCTTGGTAGTTACTACATTACAGTTGCTTGGCAGTTACTATCAGTTTATGTGACTTGACTATTTGTTTGTTTATCTGTTTCCCCTGTTCCATAAGGGTTTACGGCTTACATTGATTATTGTCATTTATCTAATTCTTAACAACTCTAGTTTAAGACCTGTTACTACAGTCCCCTAACAACTCTAATTAAGACCTGTTACCACAATTTAAAAACAGAACAGATTACATAGAAACTTAAGCTATTAGAAACAAATGCTGTAGTTGACCTTGGAAGAACAAAATAAAAAAAAACAATAAGAACTCTGACAGTCTTGCTGTCCATTTGTCGAAATATTCATCTTTCCCAATCTTCTTCAGAAACTTTGTCTGCCCCTTCTCGGTCTTCGCCCTGTCGACGAGATGCTCCTGCATCAGGCTGCCGGGGTAAAAGAGAGATCTCATGGCTCCGTTCCATGAGTTCTTCCACCGAGTAGCCTGCCTTCCGAATCTGTATCTCGTCGAGCCAAGAACTGTCCTCCATTAGACGGTCCTTCCACTTAACGAGATAACGCAGATACTCCTTTCTGCGTGTCTTCTTGGCCACCTGTGTGCTGATGATTCCTTCTATCTCATGGGTCTTGACCGACGGTAACTGTTTCTTCCAAAGACTGTCCTCGAACTGGGTGTCCCGTTGTGGCTGTACCATTCTTCCATCTTCTGTCTGGGCATGATATGGAAACAGGTCTGCCACGTTGAATATGGGTGATATACCTATATCAGGTGGCAGCTGAATTTCATATGCATTTGCTGAAAATTTGCGCAGAATTTTGCATGGGCCGATTTTTTTGAACTTCAGTTTGTTATACGTACCCTTAGGAAACCGTTCCCGGCGCAAATGTGCAAGGACTTCGTCTCCAATCTGAAAATGTACCTCACGCCGTCTTATGTCTGCATGCTGCTTATACTTCTGCGTGCTGTCCTGTAACCTCAGTTTGACTTTCTCATGCAGTTCGCTCATCGCTTCAGCAAAATCTTCCCCGTCTGCACTTCTCCTCTCTAGCTGTCCCAAATCCCGTAACTCATGTACTCCTCTCGGATGCATACCATACAAGATTTGGAATGGGCTAAGACCGGTGCTCCGGTTAGGCGAATCGTTATAAGCGAATTATGCCTGGGCAAGAGCTCGATCCCACAAGCGCGAGTTTTCTCCTGTTAAGCTTCGTAACAAGTTGCCCAAACTCCTGTTCACTACCTCTGTCTGCCCATCGGTCTGCGGGTGATATGCAGAACTGAAATTTAACTGTGTGCCCAGCTTTTTCCACAGGGTGCGCCAAAAATGCCCCGTAAACTTCACATCCCTGTCTGAAACTATAGTCTTTGGTAAGCCATGTAATCGAACTACTTCTGTGAAGAAGAGATGTGCCACGTTTGTGGCGTCGCTAGTCTTCCGGCACGGAATGAAATGAGCCATCTTTGAAAACCGATCCACCACCACCATCACTGAATCATATCCTCGCTGCGTTCTAGGCAGTCCTAGGAAAAAGTTAATGCTGACTGAATCCCATGGTCTACTTGGAACTGGTAAGGGTGTGTATAATCCAGTATTCTGGCTGTGTCCTTTCGCCAGTTGGCAGATTTTACACCTGGTTATATATCTCTGTACGTCCCGACTCATTTTCGGCCAGTAATAAAAATGTCTTAGCTGTTCCAATGTTTTATCAACGCCAAAATGTCCTGCTAAACCGCCACTATGTTTCTCTTTCACTAAATTTTCTCTCATTGAACAATCCGGAATACATAGCTATCCACCTCGGAATAATAATCCTTCCTGTAAATTAAAATCTAGCCATGGGCTTGTATTCCTTAAGACAGGATTTTGGCATGCCTCAAAGGCTTCTTTGAAATCCACGTCCATCTGGTATAAATCCTTCAAATACTCGAATCCCATCACCTGTATACCACTTTCCTGTAAGAGCAAGGCTCTTCTGCTCAAAGCATCCGCCACTTTGTTGGCTTGCCCACTTATGTGTTTCAACACAAAAGTGAAACTTTGCAGGTACTCCACCCACTTGGCATGTTTATGGTTCAGTTTATGTTGCTGAGTTATGTACTGTAACGCAGAATTATCAGAGAACAAAATGAACTCATTACCTAGTAAATAGTGCCTCCAATGCTTTAAGGCCTCAACCACTGCATAGAATTCTTTGTCGTATGACGAATACTTCTGCCGACTTTCGTTTAGCTTTTCACTAAAGAATGCTACTGGTCTGTCCTCTTGACTGAGTACAGCGCCAATAGCTGTCCCGCTGGCATCACACCGAACCTGAAAAGGTTTGCTAAAATCGGGCAGTCTCAAGATTGGCCTCTCCGTTATTTTCCGCTTCAGAAGTTGGAAACTGTCTTCTGCTGCCTTAGTCCAGCAAAAAGGTTGGCTGGCCTTTTTGATGGTTTCTAGCATGGGCGCGCAGATTTCACTAAAATTCTTAATGAACTTTCTGTAAAAACTCGCTAAACCGTGAAAGCTACGTACCTCGAATAAACTCTTAGGTGACGGCCAACTCATGATCGCCTCAATCTTCTCCGGGTCCATCTTTAGCTCATTCTCTGCCACTACAAATCCCAGATAAATCAACTCCTTCTGCAAGAAAGTGCATTTCTTCAAATTTATCAGCAGTTTGTTCTGCTGCAGCTTCTCGAATACTCTTCGAATATGTTGAAGGTGCTCTCTTTTCGTCCTGCTAAAAATTAGAATATCGTCCAGATAGACTATCACGAATTTTCCAATAAATTCCTTTAACATTTCGTTCATGAGTCTCATAAAAGTACTCGGAGCGTTACTCAACCCAAATGGCATAACCAGCCATTCGTACAGCCCTTCGTTGGTCTTGAAGGCTGTCTTCCATTCGTCCCCTTCCCTGATTCTGATCTGATGATACCCACTTTTCAGATCTATTTTTGTAAAATATGCTGCCCCACTAAGACAGTCCATCATGTCATCCATCCTAGGCAAGGGAAACCTGTATCGAATGGTGATCTTGTTTATAGCCCGCGAATCTGTGCACATTCGCCATTCTCCTCCCTTCTTGGGCGCAAGGACTGTAGGTACTGCACAAGGGCTCAAACTCTCTCTGATCAGTCCCTTATCTAACAGCTCCTGCACTTGTTTGCGTACTTCTTCATTGTCCTTTGGACTCATTCTGTACGCTACCTTGTTCGGTAAACTTGATCCTGGTATAAAATCAATATGGTGGCTGATGCTCCTCTTGGGAGGCAACTTATCAGGTAGTTCATCAGCCGCAATATCTGGAAATTCTTCTAACAGCTCTTGTACCTCTTCAGGCAATTCTGATTTCTCCAAGCGCAGTAATATTGGCTTCATCCTTCTCACCACTGCAAAATTAATCTCATCTTCTTCAAACTGCTTTATGAACTGTTTTCCTCCAAGTAGTAGCGCCTTTGTTTTGCTTGACTCTGTCGAATCTTCCTCTTTGATGGGTACAAGTGTGTGTTTGACCCCATCCTTCACGAACTTATCGTGTGTCACCTTCCTGTCATACTGCCATGGTCTTCCGAGCAGTATGTGGCACACGTCCATGGGCATAATATCGCAGACCACTGTATCGTGGTACTTGCCAATGCGAAACTCTACTTCACATTGTTCATCAACCAACAGCTGGTGGCCTTTCTGTAGCCACGACACCTTGTAAGGTGTGGGGTGCTTCAGTTGCTTCAACCCCAGTTTTTCCACCATCTCTGTGGCAACCAAGTTATCTGTATTCCCGCTGTCTATTATCACCTTACAACACTTTCCATGCGATTTACAGACTGTCCGGAACAGTGCCTTCCGCTGTGTTGTTTCAACCACTTCCTTGGTTGGCTTTAACAATACTTTGTTCAAAATCAAAGCTTCCCCCGTCTCCGCCATGTCTTCCACCTCCCGGGGTTGTGCTTCAGCTTCTTCAGGCTGTGCCATCAGCGTTCCCCTCTGACCGGCCTGTTCAACTTCTGGACACTCAAAGGCTCTGTGCCCCCATTTTTGGCACCTGTAGCACTGGACATTAGTCCCTCTTCCGCGGCCATTCCCTCGTCCTCTTTGGTATGACCGACCTCCTCTGGTGCTATCCCCTTTTTCTGTTGTCCCTGAAGTTTTTGAACTGCCGCCTTCTTCGCTGTTCGCAGCACTCCTTCCTCTACCGTAGGATTGTCCCCGTCCTCTGCTATTTCCTCTCCCTCTTCTGCTGTTTTGTTTTCTGTTAATCTTTTCCTCAGCCTTTACAGCACTCTGAAAGGCTTCTTCAATATTTCGGGGAGAAAGGATGCTAATTTCATCCAGAATTTCCATCCTCAAGCCATTGACATATCTCGTTGTTTTTTCTGGAGTTTCATCTGTATAACCAGCACGTAGATTTACCCGGTAGAAATCTTCCGTATACTCTTTGACAATCATACCTCTCTGTTTCAAATTCTGTACTCGCCGACATAGTTCAACCTGGTAATCTTTCGGCAGAAATCTGCCCTTCAATTTTGCTACCATTCTTGACCAACTCCGTATAGGTAATTTGTTCAGTCTTTTTCTGTCTGCTTGGACATTATCCCACCACAAGAGGGCATGTCCCTTCAACTTAGTAGCAGCAAACTTGACTCTCTTATCCTCCTTAACTTCCTCATTTTTGAAATACTTATCCAGTTCGCTTATCCAATCCAATAGGATATCAGCAGACAGACTGCCATCGTAATTTGAAATCTCTGTTTTTGGTTTGCTGCTGGCCAATAAAATTGAACGCAGCAGTCTCAATTCTGGAGCTTCTTCATCAGAACCAGCTGTAGCAGCTACCGCTTCGTCCTCACTATCATCTCCCAGTTCCGGGTCTCTTCGTCTACCCGCTTCCACTGCTTCCAAGCGAGCTGTCAAAATTCTAATCTGTTCTCTCAATCCTTAATTTGCTCCTCTGCGTGCAACTCTTCCACGTCCTAGTCTTGGCACTTGCCCTTCTGCCATGTTCCTCTATATATATACAAAAAAACTGCTCTGATACCAATTGATGGGGACCCAGCCCACGTGTCCCGCACTAACCCAGTCCTATGTGGACCTGCACTGTTATTTGATTTAAGATATGGTGTGATTGCAATTTATGAGGTAGGTGATTGTTAATCAACCCACTGTACTCACTCTTCCTCCTCTAGTGACACCTGTCCGTCTCGAAGTTTACCAAACCCTAACTTTACGCTTTTACCTTTTCACTGCCGGTTCGCGCCCATTTGGTCATTTTTACTCTGTCGCTCTGCTCTCTGTGGTTCTCTCTGGTGTTCGGCTCCGTCTCAGTGGTTTTCTCAGGTGTTCGGCTCCGTCTCTGGTTCTAGTCCAACATTCGGCACTGTATATCCAGGTGAGGGTTTGTTCTTTGCTATATGTCTTTAATCTCTGCTCGAAATGATGCTAACCCTCGCAGCCCCTCTGTGGTCAGGGTGTCCCTTTGTTTCTGCAACTTATGGGTCGGTTCACTACAGGTATGGCTTTGCCCCTTCAGCCATACAAGGGTTTTACTCTCTGTTATCTCCTTTACAGCTTCTTGGTATTGTTTCTGTTGCGTGATGACCCTAACCTGGCTCTGCTGTGGTGGTTGCAGGTGACCGGTCCCGTGGTTTTGCAGGGATTTCGACTGTCTATCCTCCGGGTAGCCCTGTTCTTAACTTAATCTCTTCTGTGGTTCTTCGTCTTTGTTGTATTTGCTTGCTTCGGTGGTCTGTATTTGATATAGAGTCTGGCCTTTGTAATGTTTCAACCCGTAGCCATAGCTTGAAGGGTTTCTATGAATACTTTCGTTTAATGGCTCGGTCCAATGTATCTTCGTTGCTCGGTCGTTCTGTAGCTGTGGATAGGAGGGTTTTTGTGTATTTGTTTATTTGGTGGTTGGGACCAACGAGTCCTCATTGCACAGTACTTTCAGGTCATGGGAATTTTATAACCCTGCAAGATATTTACACAGTGGTATGTAATAAATATGAAACTCGGTGCTGTTGCTTACCAGTTTGACTGTGGACCGTCGTATCTTGCGTTTTTTTCTTGACTCTCTTCGCTTTATACTCGCTCTCGGCCTCGGCTGGTCATGAGACTTTTGGAGTTGTGATACTCTGTTACTGTGTCGACCTGCAATGTATGGAATGAACAGAAATATATGTATGTGTGCTTTCTTTTGGAGTAATGAAACTTGGTTACTGTATTTGCCTGCAATGTATGGAATGAACAGAAATATTTATGTATGTGAATTCGTAGGGTCGTGAAACCCTGTCACTGCATTTGTCTGTAACGAATGGAATGAACAGGACTGTATATGCATGCGTATTCTATCTTAGAGGACATAAATCTTGCAATCTTGAATTTAATTGTGCACTTGAACAATTTATGAAGGAAATAAAATGTATTTTGCTTATTCTCTTTTCAATGCTTCGCTCCGGAACCCGTCTGGGTTATTTCATCTGTCTTTTTATACAATAGTCCAGCAGTTAGATAACTTCTTGGTAGTTACTACATTACAGTTGCTTGGCAGTTACTATCAGTTTATGCGACTTGACTATTTGTTTGTTTATCTGTTTCCCCTGTTCCATAAGGGTTTACGGCTTACATTGATTATTGTCATTTATCTAATTCTTAACAACTCTAGTTTAAGACCTGTTACTACAGTCCCCTAACAACTCTAATTAAGACCTGTTACCACAATTTAAAAATAGAACAGATTACATAGAAACTTAAGCTATTAGAAACAAATGCTGTAGTTGACCTTGGAAGAACAAAATAAAAAAAAACAATAAGAACTCTCACAGTCTTGCTGTCCATTTGTCGAAATATTCATCTTTCCCAATCTTCTTCAGAAACTTTGTCTGCCCCTTCTCGGTCTTCGCCCTGTCGACCAGATGCTCCTGCATCATCATGGGAAGTTATCCATTACTTGTTATGATTAGGCTAAATTAATAATCATGCAATTCTCAAATATCCAACTACACAATTATATCCTTTGATTTCATAACTGAATTTGGTGCTCATCACTTCATCTAAATCTTTTGCTAATTTGTACTACATTTTCTTTCAGACTATAGTTTTGGTGCTCTAATATGATTTTACCAATCTTGGCTATGCTACCAATGTCAACCCCTTCTTACAAAATTACATTAAACCTCCTTTTCCTTGATACATTTATAAGCCTACCTTTCATGTGCTTCACTCTTTATAGCATTTTCATATGCTAGTAGGTTTAACCTAATGCACCCCTAGCACAAATCTAGAGGATGACCCATCACTTCATTTGAGCCATTCAATCAATCTTTCTCTTTCCCATGCCAAGATCTCATTCCCTTAAGTATTAGCATCATATGCCTGAGGGGCCAAGATGAAGGACTTGTCACATCCCAATTTATCACACATTCCTTTACAAATAAAATTACATCGAGGTGCTAATTTATTGTTCATATACAATGTTGGAACAATTCTCATTCCCCACCTCCATCTTGTGGGACCTCAACTACACTCCACCCTTTTGCAACAGCTTGGGGTTCAAACTTCTAGTCTATCATTGGTGTCATGAAAATTATTTACCTCATATAGCCAAACACTTTCTCCAAACATTGCTTCTAAGGTTTGATGAATTAGCACTATTCCATATGCCCCCCCATGTTGGCTCCAATATTTGTGGCACTATTCCATATGCCCCAGCATGTTGGCTCCAATATTTGTCCAAGGGTGTGTGTCCAAGTAGTAATTTTCTTTATGTATGTTTAAATACAAATTTTGGAAAAATAAAATAAAATTAAATAACTATAATTTTTTTTTAAATAATGTGGTTTCATAAAAGCCCAAGTGGATGTGTAAGGGTGTCTATCCAAGTTGAAAATTTGCTCATGTCTCTCCAAGTAAAAATTTTAAAAAATCTAAAAAAAAAGGTAAATAAGTATACAAAACATTTAAATAATATTGGATCATAAAAAAAATTGCAAGTGTAGAAATTGGATGTCTCTGATCATGCTAAATCTCTATTTAAAATAAATCTATGCTGGTAAATAACTTAATCCAATGCTCATTTCAGAAAATGATCTTGCATAATTTGGGATGCCATAAATTTATATCTAATATACATTGTAATTCATTTAGACTATTTCTTTAGTAGATTTTTCAACAATATGTAGGCATCAGTAGTGTGATATATTACAGGCCCAAAATAGTGCAATTGGATGAATTTTCATGGAATTCAACTTCTAGGTTATTTTCCATGATAACTTATAGATTTAACTTGCTCCAATTATCATGGAAAATAAGATAGAAGTTGAGTTCCATGCAAATCTAGCCAATTTCACTATTATGGGAATGTAATACATGAGAGTGCTCAAAGCCTATAGATTGTTGACATATCTACTCAAGAGATAGCCATAATAAATTATCATGCGTATGAGATACAAATTTATGGCATTATTGTATGCAAGATCACTTTTTGAACTGAACATTGAATTAATATATTTAAGAGCACAAATCCATTTTAAATAAGGATATGTGAGAGAGGTATCTAATTTCTTGGCTTACAATAAATGCAAATCAAATTTCTTTCTCATTTCATGACTCCAAGATCCATTTTAAATAAGGATATACGAGAGAGGTATCTAATTTCTGGAATTAGAATAAATCAAAATCAAATTTATTTCTTATTTCATAGACTCCAATTGCGAGATTAGAAAAAATACATCACTTTAGGCTAACGCTAACACTTAGCAAGTCCCAACTATATAATATAAGAAAGTCATAGGTATCCCAAAGGCTTGAAGGGGATCTAATGGAAAGAAGTTTTTGTAGTGAGAAGCCTTCAAATAAATTTATAAATATATAAATGTAGATTTATTATAGTTTTTAATTGAAAATCTTCAATTAAATAATAAAATTTAAGTACATCTCTCCCAATCTAAATTGATTATTAACATAATTCACTACCATCATAAGTCTTGCATTCTTTAAGTAAGAGCATTCTTTAAGTAAGAATACTAGAAAAGATGAAAGGTAGTGCAAACCAACATATTTTTGAAACAACTAATCCAACATCAGTACCTTATAACTTTTTCATGAACATATCATTTTTAGAAACCTTTAAAAAACGGTTTGCAAGATTAGTAGGAAAATTTATATCCAACAATGTAGATCTCATGAGAAATATGGGTACCCACAACTAATCCAACACCACTACCTTATAACTTTTTCATGAACATATCATTTTTACAAACATTTGAAAAATGGTTTGCAAGATTAATAGGAAAATTTGTATCCAACAATGCAGTATATGATGGGAAATCTAGGCAGTGAAGATGTCCACTATGGGAGTGTGTTGCTCAAAGAGTGACTAGATTTCACTTTTTTTTTGTTTTAAATTAGAAAAGCCAATATTAATAAATATATTCATATTTTTACTAAATTTTGTGAAGTGAGTAAAAGTAGCTTTAACCATTCACATGTTTTTTACTATATAATTTCATAATTCTATTTAATATCTTCATTATCATAAACACCAACCTATATCCATACTAACTCCACATCTACCAAGCTCTTAGAGGGATCAAGTCTATTTATCACTCTAAGCACTTATAGTTAAGATGAATCTAATCTAATAGAATTTCCCCCTTTAAATATTCTATGCTCACATGAATACCTTGTTATTACCATGGGTCAATACCATAAGTTATCATAATACTCGAGGTTAAAAACTACTAGTAGTAATTTATAAAAATTAATGAAATGAAATGATATATATATATGAACCTAGTTAAATTTTTTACATGACATTAAACATTAAATTACAAGATCCATATTTACTTTTGATCTACTAAGCACCCAAAGGATCAAATATTTTTTTTCTCTATGTTAGTTTCCATATCACCATATTTGATGCCTCTTGGGGCTAA
Source organism: Pinus tabuliformis (assembly GCA_031772625.1). Taxonomy (NCBI): domain Eukaryota; kingdom Viridiplantae; phylum Streptophyta; class Pinopsida; order Pinales; family Pinaceae; genus Pinus; species Pinus tabuliformis. Next base: position 842,654,379 of record CM062811.1, read on the forward strand.
GTAGATCCAGAGTAAACATGAATCTATTGGTTTAGTTCCCCCCTTAAAATAGGCTACATTCCACGTGAATACCATGTTCCATATTTATATTTATTAATATTAATATTAAAGTTAATAATGATTTTTTGCATGGTATTAATAATAATTTGTTCCATAAGCTTCACCTAAATAAAACCTCTTTTTTGAGTGTACTTAAATATAATGTGACTTCTGGAGTAAATATAAAAAAGTGTTTTATTTATTTACCATATCTCTCATGTATTTATATTTTTATTAATTTATCACACCTCTTTCATAAATATGGTATTTGGCCCATCCACTTCACCTAAATAAATAAATTTTTTGAACCTTTCTAAATAGAAACAGGTTTGACTAAATATAAAAAAACATTTTATTTACATACCATACCTTTGCAATACATATAAAAAAGGTTTTATTTATTTACCATAAATCCACTTTATTTATATTTTTATTTTTTTACCATACATATTTTTTGAGTGTTCATAAACCTATATTTTAAATTTATATTATGTTTATACATAATGATAATTAGATTGATTTTTAAATGAGGCAAACATGCCAACATTAGATTAGAAATGTTAAATTTTAAGAAGGTGAGATCTACCCCCATATACAACATCTCTACCATATTTTCCAGTATAACACATTAGTAACAAACCCATGACTAAACCATCAATGTTGATCTAAATTATAATATAAAAATAAAATTATTATTTTATAGATGTGATATCCAAACATTAAAATGGAAAAAAGATCATTAATTGTATATTAACATTTTTGACTCAATTTTGTGAAACTAATAAAGTGACCTATGATCATTGACCACTCCATTTTTTTATTTTCTTTTTTAATATAATGTGGTATACCAAACATACTAAATTCCTTATCTCATTAAAAACTAGTGTCTCCATATAAATTAAATGGTTGGGAAGATAGGCATGTATCCATGATAATCATCAAAATACTCACCCCATGATATATCTCACATTCTTACCATGAAGATTCTTAACTTCTAAAATGTTTTTGTTATAATATCACACGTGAGTACCGTGAATTATGAATACCACATGCCCAATATGACATGTGATATAACTTTTCCTTCAATTAATTAATTTGAGATAAACTAATGAAATCACCATAACTAAATTGGAGATAAAATTCAACCCTTGAGTTGTGAATATTACTATAAATATTCTTTCCTACAACCAATGTTGACCATAATACAATGACTAATTTACCTATATAAAGTTAATGTAACTTTAACATATTTAAATGTGACTTGGAGTAAATATTGCTCCTACTCACTCAAAATTTTAGTCATTAACTTGTTATTATTATTATTATTATTATTATTAAATAAAAAGGAGAGTCTTAGAAGAGTCTAAGGGAGTTATTGGTATGTTTTGAGTCATTGATCAATGTAATGGGTCTGTGAGAGCTAAGAGTGAAGGGTCTTAGCATAGGAAAGAGGTTATGGAGCTGTGTGCGTAGAGGCATAGGGTATGATCTATTATGGAATTATGGAATTATTATGGAATTATGGAATTATGGAATTATCTGTGTATGATGTATTTTAGTTCTATTATAAATGCATGTGATTATGTTATGATGAATACTGGGTTTATGTCTTAATGTTGTATTGATTGGTGAATCCATATGTTTTACTTTATTATCTAAACCCTAGTAAGAATATGTGTTTACACAAAGATCAACTTAATGCATGGTGAAGTTATCAGATACTTAAGCTAATATGGGTAGAGACAGAAGAAAGAGTAATTACAAAGGCACGTATGTTTTTGATTTTCCTATTTAGGGTATGCAAGGGACAATCTTAGACATTCGTGAAGGTCTAGAGGGCGACAAGGATAAGTATATGGATAAGCCCTAAAAGACTTATTGACCTGTGTGAAGGAAGGTTTAACATATAAAAAAACATCACTACCATCCCTGGTTGTTGAAACTTGGTTCTTGCATCCCCCCATACTGCTTCGGGTAGAGACTTTAGTCAACGTTGCGCGGATTGATGTCAAAAAGGCCAGTAGTGTAGGGATTTTCTTGGCTAATTAACAGTAAACCTAGGTCAGGGCCCATCAAGGCAACACATGCAACCTCCAGTTGTTAAAAGTAGATCCCTGAATCAAGGGATGCCTTGGGAGAAGCAGCCCATGCATGCAAATCAATTTTTCTCGGTCTCGGAGGGAAATGGTCAACTCAAATACACATGCAAGAGGCTGCTCAACTACTGGGAGAAAATGTAAACTTCTGGAATGGAGCTAGGCTAGTTGTCCACGATATTTGCGCAATTTCTGGGTAGAGCAGCTAACTACTACCGAGAGTTGTGAAATTCCTGGGCTGAGTAGCCTTGATGGGAGGAATTGCACAATTTTTTGGATGAAACCTGATTGACGGAATTGCTCAATTCTGGAGCCCAGCAGGTTCGTAGATAGAATTGTGAAATTTCTGGAGGGAAGGTTGGTTTCCCTCCATAATTTCAAAATTTATTGAGGAGATGATGAGCCTGCAGCTAGACCAAGTCCGGAGGAACAACCTACAAGGGGAATGCAACAAGGTTTGATGGACATGCTATTAGTTTGCAAGAAAATCACTGAAGCTTGTGTACTTGACGAAGACATGCTGTTGTGAAAGGTTGGTAAAGAGGCTCCAAAATGAAGCTAAGGAAAAATTTTGGAGGGTGGTTGTAGCGCTACAACACTTGGCAACCTAGTGGTAGAAATCTAGCTCTTTGAATCGACCATGCTCACGAAAGGAAAGTCTAACACCTCTAGAAGTATTTTTCATTTCTCAGTTCATCTTGGTTTCAACACTTGCTTGATTGTAAGATGTAACATTTGCCAAGCTCTTAGTTGATTGACATGCATTCTAAGCCAAGTCAACATAGTTGTTTCAATTAGGGTTGAAGGGTATATTACTGAAGTATAGTTGTCAGAGTTCTTAGTTTCATCTCTGGTTGCTTCATTGCGAGCAAGCCTCGACAGTACCCCATTGGAGTCACATATGAACGCAAGCATGGCTCCTCTGCCAGTGAACCTAGTTAGTACTATGACGGAGTTACTTGTATCACCTTTCTACATAGGAAGCCTTTCTCATTTTTCGCCTTATTCATGTCATTTTGTTTCAAACTTTTTTCACTTTTCATTTTTCATTTTTTCATATCTGTGCATAACACTTATTCATTTTAGAGGCGGAAGAGGGATCCTAACTTATTGAGAGCAGAAGAGGTTGTTCCTATAGAGAGGTAGTTTATTATACCTTTGACGTGCCTATTAAGGTTTTCCCCCTTACCTAACTCTACCTGAATCGGCTAACAAGAGTTAACCCAAAAACAACTGACTAGAGTAGGTGATACTAGTTAGTGTGCAAGCATTGTGTTTTCACCAAAGTTTAATTCGAACAGTACATATTTTCTATTTATGTATCATGGACTGAAGACAACAAGTTCTTACATAAGAGAGCAGGAAAGAAATAACCAACTGTTGATAGTTGTAGAAGTCCTCTTGTACTTTACCCAGCTTGTTTCAAGAATCATACATGGTTTCATGCGAAACTAACCTTCGAACAAAACAAGCAAACAAATCACAAAGCAAAGCAGAAGCAGAAGCAAAAGCGAAAGAAAAGCGAGTAAAAAAACAAGCAAGCACACAAACAAACCAAAAAAGCAAGTAACTAAACAAGCATGCAAGTAAACAGACTGAAAGAAAACACTACTCCTACTCCGAAGCTAATGGTGTACAAGCCATCTCATGTGAAGCGACACTTCCAATGCATCCACAGGTGCATTGGTTGACCCATGTTAGTGAAGGCTTGGTTCAGGAACAAGACAGTTGTGCAAACTGACAAACAAGAAAAATGTAACAGTGAAACAAACACACTCTGAGTTTAAAAGCGTCCACAGAAAAAAATGAGTGAAAGCACAGGACATGAACTCTATGGGCTTGCCATGGCATTGTACTATACCGCATGTAGATGTTGAGTTTATGCATTCTCTTGGCTGTGACATGCAAGAAAATGTGAGAGAGGTAGACCACTTACATTGTGCATGTGTGCTTGTTATGTAAGATTCCTCCAATGCATGAGCGATGGGGTCGTTTAGTTCGAGTGGAGGAAGCGAAATCTGGGTATTTGGCTGATCTTCAATGCAAAGTAGAGAGTTATGAGGAGCCTTGGGTGTTTCAACAATTTCCTAACTAGAAGTGAAAACAACCTGAGGACAACGAGGACCTGACATAACCATCAGCTTGGGCTGAAGTGCCTCGACAGTTTGTGGGGTTTAGACTTTGTTGACAGATAGATCATTGTAAACCAGTGCCTTGGATAGATTAACAACGATTGAATCAACATCATGATCAGATGAGGAAGTGGATAGATCACGAAAACCAAGATCAGAGAATTTAGGATGTTTGTCAACATCCTCATGATTTGATGAATCAGGCAGAGGGGTGGATGGGAAGCCATTATTCTCACCCTTTGTGTTTTCACGAAAGATAGATGATAGACTGGACGGATTTTTCAAGGAAGATGTGTCCTCTCCACACTGTAATGATAGACTGGCATCTGACGTGTCCTCTGAATGACCAGAAGTAGAAACATCAGGAAATGAGTTTTCATAGGGGAAATCAACAATGACAAAATCAAAAGGGATGTCACGATAAAGAGGATGAGGCGCGACTTGAAGGGAGTCGTCCTTCATCGTCGATTCTTCTTTAGATTCCTGAACACACTCATTGTGAATGATGGTGTAGGTTGGCTACACAACACCAACTCTGTCTGTAGCTTTATCTTCATTCACAACAACTGAGGAGTCTAGAATGGAAGAGAACAAGATAGTACAATCCAGAGGATCAACAGAACACGGGGATGGAGGTTGAGGGAATGAATCCAAGTGACAACCAACAATATTTCAAGCCAAATCTGCACATATATCAAGAGTAGGTGGGGTGGGAGGATGTGAGAGTTCAACAAATGTGTGCGCATGATCTCCCACACCACTCCACGATGGTGGAGTTGTTTGATGAGGTGAAGGTGGATAGTTGCTTGTGACAACAACTGTGCCTACCTATGATTGTGTAGCTCCATCATCAAAGTGTGTTGAGCGGGGTTTGGATATGTGAAGAACATACTCAAATCTTCCATTGAGAATTCCCAATCAATATCATCTTCATGGAATTAGTATGAAAGATTACAAAAGTGTGTGTAAAACTAATCAATGAATTCATCGGGTGATTTTTGTAATTTTATAATTTCTTTGTTGAGTGCTTTACGATCAAAGTGATTGAAAGCATGGTCTATCTCTACGACCAGATGAGCAAGAGAATGAATAGATTTTTCGGGTAGCGTGGCACACCATTGCATTGGGTGCCTTTAGAGCATGTAGATGAACAATGCACAACTCATGTATTCTTCAAAGAATCCATGTCTTTCGAATGAGCCTACAAAGCTGACCATGTTCCTAACCAAGGCTAAGTGGTCCCCCCATCATATGTTTTATATGACAAGTTATCTGACAGATTTCCCGAGATAATGAAGATGTTTTCATAAGACATACATTCTAGAAGAGCAACTCTATAGTTGGTCGTGATAGATGTGTAGAGACTCAAAATAGATGTGAGGACTCAGCTTGTCATCTGGCCCTCCTTCTAGCACCAAAATGTTGATGATGCCGGACCCGTCAACCTGTAAGGGGATCTCCCTGGTAAGAAGTCCTAATTAGACCTTAGACCATTTGGTGTAGGAGTCCCAACAGTGGGTCATATGGTAATTGCTTGACTACGATTTCGTACAAAGGCAAGTAAGATGTCTCTATTAATGAGCTTCATCATTGGGTAACTATATGGACCTTAATACACCTCCAATCTTATTAAAATCAACTCTTCTCATAATTCCTTACATGTTTTAATTATATTTTTCTTAATGAGATGAGTAAAAGTAAGATGTATGTCTATTGGTCTAATGTGCATTGATTGTAGGTCCTTGAGAGAAAATCATGGAAATTTTGTCAAATTAAGGGCAGAAACTCAAATGAGACAAGGAGGAGAGATTATAGGAGATATATCCTCCTAATTAAAATCCTCACTCATTTGAATATTCCTTAATCAAATCACACTATGTTGGAGTTGCAAGTAGCCGAGTCATGGAGATCATGGGCAACCGAGTCAGTGACAGTTAAGAGCCAGTTCATATTGAGTTTAGGAGCCAAGCCTCCCTAGATTTAAGGAAGTTGTTAGAGACTTCAGTTGTATAAATAAGGAGGCCTCGAGCCTCATTAGGATTCATATTGTTTATGTAAGAGAACTAAGCATTTTCGAGTTCAAGCTTTGTGGCAAAACATGATTATGTAATTTTTCTGCTAAGATAATAAGAATGATCATTTCCTTGATCCAGTACTAAGTTGACTCAGGGGGCTGAAGATCTTGGGTTAGGACCCAACCCTAGCAACAAAGGCTCCTCTTCTTGTACTTGTATGTTTAGGTTATTTCATAGATTAAGTGTTGAATTTATTTTAGTATTGTTTCATTGCAAGTAGTGGTGAATTTGATTAATTTGCTTCCCTTTGTGCATTACTTTAGCAGTGGCTTTAGGGAGATAAAGGAATACCAAAAAGGTTAATAGTAGGTGGATTTGGCCTCACTCATCCCTTTAGGGACCATGGTTTGAGGAAAAACTCCTATTCAGCCCCAAATAGACAGAATTTTGATTTGTTATGGAATTTAGGGTTTTCTGCTACTTTGGCCAGCATCCTTTCAGTTTTCAAAGATAGGTTTCAATTGACATTTCTGATATCTTCAGCTTTGTATTAGATCTCATGGTGTTTCACAATCCTTTTCAAGTATTTCCGTTCATGAATTAGGCAACTAAATAATGAAATATTTTTTTCTTAAGTTGATTAGAAATCTTCCTTGTTCGATATGATTTGTGGATAAACGCTAATAATGTATGTATTGTAGGAGTTTCAATAGTGTAGGAAGATGTCATGCCAACACCCCTAGCCTAACCTCATCCATCCATGATCACTGAAAGCCACCAAGTCCCTCAACCAATTCATCATTCCATAAGAACAACTTTCTAGGTTTGTTGAGCAAATCCAACCATCTTACAAACTTTGGTTTGAGCTCTCAGGATGTCCTAGCCACCCCCTTGCATTGTTTCCTCCATCATTCACCTTCCCTAAGCCCTATACCACCTTCCAAATCACCTCTATTTTCTTGGATGGATCCTGTAGGAATACATGGGATCCTATAGGAGCATTAGGACATCCTATATGAAGAATTAGGACATCCTATAGGATGACCTGTAGTGGCCTGTTTTGAGTCCGATTTGTGGAAAAAGCATCCAAGAAGATAGGAGAAGAACCCTATCTTCCTCCCAAGCCATCTGACCTTCCATCACCATCTCTAACCCACCTTCCACATCACCAAGAATATTTAGCATTCACATTTTCATAGAAAAGGACAAAAAGGAAAAAATAGTTATTGTGTTCATTCATATGCACAATAGTAGAATGTTTGGTTATTTCAAATTGCATGCCTAGGATAGTTAGGATTACACACATGTTAGCTTAGAATTCTTCTGAAGTAAGATCTCTTAGAAATTAGTTAGATGAGTGGTGTGTTTAAAGCATTGATTTCAGTCTTGCCTTACTGCAGTAGACAATATTTCAATTCTCCCAATTGGTGCAAAATTTCCTTTTCTTTAATGGTAATCTAACTCCTTGTGAATAAATAGAAGGTTGGTTTGAGAAACCATAGTGGCCTGTGGCCAGCTTATCAGTGATAAAGAGTGGACCCATTGCATCCACTTGTGTATAAATCACTGTTACCTCAAATTTTGTATGAACCCTGGGTTGATAAAGTTAAGTTGGTAGCCCCAAGAGTTGCAGCATTCTTGCTACAATAATGGTGCTCATCATCTGGTGGTAGCAAGGGTGTGATAGTTGCAACAAGGCAAGGAAGGTGCATGAGAGGTTCAAATACATGGGGTTGAGATGAGTGTGCCCCTTCGAAATCTGTGATAGCATAGAGTTAAGAAGGGAACGCACGAGCAAAGATGCATCACAACATGGAAGGCAAGTTAACTAGCAATCCAAACTGACGGTTAAACCAACATCACTTTTCAGAAAGGTTCATACATACATACTGTAGAATTTTTCTACAAATCAGCTAGCTCTAATACCATGTAGAACTTTTTTTCTACAAATCAGCTAGCTTTGATATCATGAAGAAATTTTCCACCTGTAGATCAACCTGGTAATGCAATGTACTAAAGCAAAACACTTAATCTACTTCTACAAACAATTTAGTGGAAGCTTAATCAACCATGAGCAACATCAGTAAGAAAACATATAACTTATATGGAGAAATGAAACACACATAACACATAAGAATTTACCCAGGGAAAGAACCTGCCTAAAACCCCATCTCTGTATTATGATACAAGTGGAAATATAGTTCGGATTACACAAAGCCTTAGCTTGGAAGCTATCCAACTCTTAGTACAATCCCTCTGTTGCTCATAGACAGCCAAAGGCTTCTCACAAACCTTCTCCTCTGCCCTCCAAGCCTCCTATTTCTATGCACATTTTTTCCTGGGTCCTCTAGCTGCAACCTGTGTGATTCTCACCTCACACACAACATTGACCTTTGAAATAACTACACAAACCTGAAGGAGATAAATCCTAATCATGGATTAGATTCCTTTATAGGAAAAATATTCATCCAACTGATAGTACACTGTCCCTTCTCCGATCTCAACTAGTTCTTTTTCTGAACTGACATGCATGAGTTATTTAAGCTATAACATTCAGTTATCTGAAAATACCAGTTGTTACATGCATGCAAGAATTAAGAAACTGAATCTCATTAATTTAACAACTTGTTAAATTAATCTAACTGGACTTGACTCAGTTAATTGAGCCAACTAATTACAACTCATCCTTATCTCTTTAATTGATGGATAAATTCACCAATTAATAGATAAATTGTTGCATGTCCTCACATAGACTTCAAGTTTGTTTTTCCTTAATTAATTAACTCATGGAGATTAACTAGTTAATATTTTAAACTGATATTAAGACTAAATTCGTTTTTACTTCCTATAGATACAACAGGGATTGCTATAAATAGGAAGGGGCCCAGAAATGCTATTTTTAGAACTTTCTATTTTTAGTAGTTTCACCTCTCACCCAAGGTGGCCAATGACCTCATTGGTCAAACTGCTATTTTTAGGAGTCCTATTTTTAGCACATTCTAAATTTAACATTTCTTGTTGCACATTTTTCAACACATACATACATAGAAAAGTCCATACATTCATTCATAAGCAAGCAAATACATATATCATTTTGAGTAAATTAAATAGCATAGAATACAATACAACATATGCATGAAACATGTTGGCTCTAGTATATTAATAAGTGTAGGTTCCAGTCATACAATACATCCATGTCCAACCACTAGTTCCAATAGGGAAACGTTACATACACAATCGCCTGCTCCTCCAAAGAGATATACTAGTTATGCACAGTGGAGAAGCCAAGGCTCGTTACAATATTGTCCAAGCTCTCTCTAATGTAGTCCTATCAGAAGCTTAGCTGACCAGAAACCTTTACAATGAGTTATGAGGTACTATTTATAGCAAAGGGTGGGGTGACCCTTGATATTCTCCTTTGTGACAATTCATCTACCCTCATGACTCTTCATCTACTCTATGATTGTTACATCCAACTATCGAAACTTGAACTTCCACTTGACAAGATGTTACATGACAATGCACATGTGCCCATGTGAGACAAAATGGCTTGTGCAAACCATGCAAGACATCACTGACACTCAGTCTGTTGTGGTGAGACCAACTCTTTGGCATGCTTGTGATGGTGAAGGTGGTGAGCTGATGCCAAGCTTGGTCATTTGTGATGGTGTGCATGTGCTGCAAGGTGACATCTTGCTCAAGCCAACTCTTACGTCTGTTGCATCTAGGTGTATTGGTATGGCACCTCCATCCAACTCATCTTCTAACGTGCGCATGGTCTTCTTGGGTGTGGCTGAATTGGCAACACACTGATGCATAGTATCTATGCTGATCTTCTAGTGTGTGCTGGTGCTCATGCACATCAACTTTCAACTACATGTTTAGCTCAAGTTGGACTTGCTTCATGTCTTTGCCTCGGTGAGTGTGATCAATGGGTTGATCGTATGTGTGTGCACAATGACATACATACTGCTGAATTCCCTTGCATGCGATTAACAACACTCCTCACCATGTCTACTCTATGCTAGCTATTGGCATGGATCTTTAACCTGTATGACTACACTTTCATCAGTGAGTGAATGTTGTGCTCGCTATTGTAGCTATTCCTGCTGTAACTCTTTCTCTCATCTATGCATCTCATGTTCTTCCTTGAGTAGCTGCTTCTGCACATGCAACTCCTTCTTTGTTCCATTCTTTGTCTTTGCACGATCTTCATGTCGCGCCATCACCTCATAACCTGAGTTTTCAAAGTTGCTTTCATCATAAGTGGATATGCTTGAGCTTGCAACTTTGTTCTGCATCTGTGTTGTCAACAACCCTTCTCTTGCATTTGTTGCATTCGGTATGTTTCCTTCAGTTTCTGTTCTTGGTGGTGCTTGTTGTGATGTTGTTGTTATCATATCTTGATGTCCTTTTCTACGAACAACTTGTTGTCTTCATGGGTACGCAAGTCCATAGACACTTGATCGAATGCATCCCCAAGTGTGCTCTGAATGGTGTCTTCATCTCTGCTCTCCTGGAAACCATTCTACCTATGTTATTGTTATGAAACCAACTCACAAAAAGATAGAAAAGATAGATCAATGCCTTAGAATTCAGCCTCTTCAAGCAGGTAACCTCCTTTGCATTACACAAATGAACAATTCTTGGATGATACAAATGAAAAGACCTTGTTTCTATATATAGGAGTCTAAGGGGTCATAATATAATCAAAGCCGGCATAACTATAATAATGTAAGGGCACAATAATAACAATAGTGGGCTTCTATGGGGCACAATAGTAACACTATGGGCACTAAATGGGTACATCAATATAATAAGGGGGTTGTACTAATAACAATAAGGGGTTACACTAGTAGTATAGGGGCCTAACACGCCCCTCTCCTTCAAAAAGTGTTGTCCTCAATGCTTGAGTAGTTGTTGATGCTTCTGTATAAAATTATTGTCCTCCCATGTGGAATCTTTAGTGGGTAAGTTCTTCCACTTGATGAGATACTCTGAAATTGATCGATTTCATAGCTGTCGAGTTCTTGTTTTTGTGATTGCTCCAAGTTCCAATATGATTTTTCCTTCCTCTTCAATTTCTGGCAATATTGTTTGAATTGGGATCTTTTGCAACTTTAGAATAAGTGGCCATACTTCTTCATCCTTCTTCCATTCATCCCTTGCTTCGTTTATCCAATCTGGTTGGATAATAGAAATAGAACAAAACAATTCTTCCACATCCTCATCCTTTCTTAAGAGTGCATCTGCAACAAAATTTTGCTTCCATTTTCTATAGATGATGTCAAAGTCATAACCCAACATATTTGTGACACAATTTTTTTGTTCTTCTAAAGATAACAGTTGTTCTAAAAAGTATTTAAGACTATCATGATCCATTTTTACCTTGAAGTGTCTTCCCACTCAGTAAGGTCGCCATTTTTTAAGTGCATGTAGTATTGCCAACATTTCCTTCTCATAAATAGCTTGCTTGAGATGTAGCAGTAAAAATACCCAATCACCTACATCAAAACATTTTTCACTACGATGTTGATCTACCTATTGTTTCATTCGATTTTTCACCAAAGTGGCGTTATCCTTTAAAAGTTGGAGAACTTGTTGTTGATGCTCGATGTGATCTTTCACTGCTTGAACCTTTTTCTTCTTGATATGTCCTTCTATCTTTAGAGTTTGAGGAGTGCTAATTGTTGTGGGGAAAAATGCCTATGCAGGACGATCCTATCCACCTAAGGTGTGACAGTGCCTTAGCAACAAACGAATACAGCTACACTGGTTTCTTCCTTTATGAAATGTAAAAGAGGGGAGATCGATAGACTTACCGTTGTCTTCCATTTGTCCCTCGATCTAGATCCTCTTCTCTTTGGATGTTCACGGCTACTCGCCTCCTCGCGTGCTCAAGAGAACAGCTACTTGATTCCCACGAGATCACAAGAGAACAACTACCTGTGACAAGAGAACAAATACTTGCGACGAGAGAAGAACACAACACAAAGGCAAATATACATATTCATAAATGATTCAGGATTAGAAGTAAATCAAATACACTAATGAAATCATACAAATACACCAGCATATAGGAGCAAACCAAGATAGCTTTATTAATAAGTAACAGGGTTCAGGAAGAGATACAACCCATAGGGCTCCAATCCAGCATCTCCTTCCCAGCAGAATGGAAATCCTTCTTCAGCTCCCTTCAAAGCATTAAGCACCCAATGATCCAGTCTCAAACCAACAACAATTCTTTGCATTCACCAAATTCCAGCCTCTAGATCTCATGGAGGAGAGATCTATATATAGATATTTGGAGAGAGGATGAGTCAGCTTGGGATCTGACTAGTGTCCTCTCCCTCTGTCAGTTCTTGAGTCCACTTGGAGGTTCTTGCTTCCACTTGGAGATTTGGAACCTCTTACTCATCACCAGTCGAATTCCTTGATGCAAGTGTCATTTTGGAAGCTTCCTGGGCATTGACACATTAAGGAATGAGCCTGCCACTTGTCCAATTACACTCAGCGCAGGTAGCCTTTGTTGAAGTTGACATTCAACGTAGGTAGACAGTGGAGCAGTTGACATTCAGCGCAGATGCTCAGTGGAGTAGTTGACATGATCCAGAATTGGCTTGTTTTTGAGTGTTTTCAGGTGGAGAACTTCTGTGAATTGCTGTGGTTAGTTGGCCTTGTTCCTCTAGGGGTAGGAACAACATGTTTAGGGACTTTGGATACCTTGATTATGGACATTTCATGCTCAATGATGTAAGGCACAAAAATGTCTATAACAGTTGCCCCCTAAAGTATGATGCCGTTTATCGGGTGAAATGCTTTATCCAGGAGGGTTCGAAGTTCATCTATCTGCTGGGAGGAGACCTGTAATAAAATACAATACAATACATTATGATTCATACTGCTTTCATGATCTAGCTGAGGCGGGCATTCCCATGCTCAGCTTTATAAATTCATTTTTGTACATAGAACAGATGATCGTCTGATGGTAGACTGATAATTTTGGCGAAATTGTCATCCTTTGAGTAGGATGATCATCTGCTGCAATGATGTACATGTCAAATGTCTTTATTTTTCCTGAATATATATCGCAGCCCGGATGGATGAAACTAGATCCAGGGTCTTCAAACTCATTCGATCTTCACTCTAAGTACAAGTCGATCCATGTGAGAATTGCGCTGAAGTCAAACATGGAAAGACATCGCTTGATTACCGGTCAATGATGTAAACCGTTAACAAGCGCGAGAGAAATCACTGATAATGATAATGACCCTCAAGGTACTGCAGTACAATTCACGTGGTGTGAATAAAGGACTTGGCGTCGAACACCACGCAAAATCTTCTGGTCGAAGGTCATTGATGTATACCTGTCGCCGGAAGTGAGAAACTTGCCATTGAGGCATGCAAGCTTCAAAGTACTGAACGGGTTGTTCCTAGATCAACTTCTTGGATAAATAGCTGATGTCGACAAGAAGCGATCCGTCAAAGGAGGGCCTTGATGAATCCCACATCAGTGACACGGAACGAAGCTAATGATTTTAACGGAGGTGAAAACGATCTGTGACATATGATTCAGGGTGGCGGTCATGGATGGATGAAGGATAATGTATGGCAGTGGATGGGACCCGGTTGACTCTTTCTGAACGACTTCTCTTGAACACATGGCGACACTGATGTGATGGATCAGTAGCATTACCCCAAATATGGATGGTATGGCGAGACCATGTTGATGTGACCGGTGAATGAGACAACCCAACCCGATTGTGATACGGAGGAAAAGTGTCATGTTCAAGAGCGACCTGCTACCATCAAAGTTTTCTTTAGTTTTCTCCCAATTTTTCCCCAGTCATTGCTGACCAGTACCTCTTTATTTTTGTCAAGCTTGAGGAGGATAACATATGCTTGTTATATAACCTGCCCTTCGGGCAAGCCCATCGCTATGTTTTAACGAGCCTAGCGATAGGGAAACTCGTTCTTGTCTAAAGAAAAGTTTGTCGCTATTTAATAATTTTAGCGAGTCTAACGACAAGGATAACTCGATTCTTTTCATTTTTAGAGAGTCTGAAAAGACACATAAAGTCAACTCCAAAATTCCTTTTTCGTCATCTAATCCCTTAAGTCTGAAAAAGTATAAAACAATACAGAAGGGATGAGTTTTCGAAAATTTTAACGAGCCGAATAAAACAAGCGCTCGACCTTTTTGTGCAATAATCCCTCAGGTCCAAAAAGATTAAAATCTAGAGGAGGGATAGCTCTTCCTGTCCTTTAACGAGCTGGAAGGCCAAAACTCAGCAATCTTTTCATATTTTATGAGTCAGTTGAAAAGAGCTTAAAGAAGACTCGTCTTTTGAGGAATGAGTGATAAACAGGGATAGCAGCTGATTCCAGGTACAGGTTTGAATTTTCCAATCACGGCAGTGTCACAAGGATGGCTAGGTGAAATCACTCTTCGCAGCTGTTCCTCAAAATGGGTAAACAATCATATGGGGGTGAACGATCGGCCAAATGAAAAGTGGAGGTGGCAGGTGCAAACACGACCAAGGTTTTTATGGCTGATAAATTTACGATCACAGTGGTTATTTACCGGGATAGGTTCATTTTTTATTTAAAAATGAGCTTAAACACTGGAGGAAACTTTTGCTCACTGCTTTTATTTATTTTTTAACGAGCATGAAGACCGCGTTAAAACTGCTCGGTGATAAGTTTGCATGCCCCCAGCATAATAACGCAAATCGAGGTGCATGCCCCCCAAGATTCATTGCATTCAACTCGGTGGTTGGAATGAAGGTTTACCTTTGAGATTTGGAAAGGGGATTTGTTTCATTTTTTAGTGAGGTTGACACAGTAAAAGAACTATCCTCATGACTCCTTGTTTCATTTTTTAACGAGGTTGACACAAGATAAGAACCGTCCTCGGAGTCCAAATCCATTAGATGTAGAAGGTTTCATACTCCACTGTTGCAACTTCCGCCAGATTACTTGGAGGCGGTAGGGAAAAAGTACCCATTAAAGCAGGGTCTTTTAGGAGACCTACTCCGATATTTTGGAGCGAATGATTCCTTCCATGGATCATTGGAATGCTTCCCGTAACTTGTGAACTATTGGGGAGAAATGTTTGTTGGTCGACGATTGTAATTCCTCCTTGGAAGGGAAATGCAATCTTCCTGAAGTAGGTCAACACAACTGCGGCCATGGCATATATCCAGGGCCTTCCCAGTAGGATGTTGTAATCAAGTTTTTCGTCGATTACTTCAACATCAATTTCTACTGTTTTGCCCCCCAGTTCAATTTTCAAGTTATTTAGAATACCATATGGGGTATATGTCCGTCCATCAAATGCTTTTAATGTCGTCGAAGATTGTGACAAGGTTGGAGATCCTAAAGTTTTCCAACAACTCATTGACATAATGCATGTAGATGCCCCCTCATCAATAATTGTTCGATGAACAGTTTTGTTGAGGGCTTTCACTTGAATAAGGAAAGCTAGTTGAGTTGGTAACTGAGGGTCATATCCTTTATGATTAAAGGCCACAAGATTGGAATCCATTGGGTCAATCCCACCTATTTCTGATAATAAAGCTTGCTCTTGGGAGAGGCAATTTTGCGGTACCTCAAGTGTCGACATAGCGGACGGCGATCGGGCCAGGTCCTCTATCTGTGCTATTTTCGCACAAGGATTAAATGTTGATTTGTGTACTGCTCCCTTTTGTGACTTTATCATTGGCTCAGGAACGATGGGTGGCGCAACTTCGGTCAAAGTTGTTGTCGAACTACTAGGTTGTTCATTAGCCTTGTTGTTCGACAGCTTTGGATTCCTGTAATCTCTATTCCTCGTCAAAGCATCATTTTGCTGCTTTGATACAAACAACATAAGCACTTGGGATCGAGAAGCATTTTGATTAGCAACTAGTTCGGTTCCCGGGCTTGGAAACGGCTCAGTCAACACAACTGAGGTTTTCGAACTCTTAAAGAATCTTTTAAGCTCAGCTTTGTATGGACAATCTGCTGTCCAATGATCCTCATCGCATATATGACACCTCGTAGGGGGTTTCCTTTTTCTCCCTTTCTTTTTCTTCTTGCCCCCTGGCTGCTTCAGTTGTTTGCCCTTGTCGTCCGACACGGCACTTACTTCCGAGGCAAGAAGTTCCTCATTTGCATTTTGATCGGAAATCTTACGAGCCTTTTTAGATATAGCCTTTGTCGATTTCATGTCTGTTGCGCCAATCACGCCATCGCCGGCATGTGAGTCATTGTTTGATTTAGGAGGAGGAGGAATTGAGAATTCCGGTCTAGGGGCATCAGGTATTTTGTCGTAGAGCGTGCTGGACTGAGTGTAAACCAAGTCCAGATATTGCGCACGAGTGATGACT
Source organism: Pinus tabuliformis (assembly GCA_031772625.1). Classification (NCBI taxonomy): domain Eukaryota; kingdom Viridiplantae; phylum Streptophyta; class Pinopsida; order Pinales; family Pinaceae; genus Pinus; species Pinus tabuliformis. The sequence goes on from CM062811.1 coordinate 842,671,031, forward strand.
TGCTCTTCCGTTACAACTCCCCCCTTTGCCACATCTTCCGTGATGGCAGGAAGTAATGACTTGATAAACCATTCAGCTAATAGCTGATCGGGAACATACGTTTTTACCATCCTACGACGACGTCGCCATTCATGTATATGATCAGATATGTGAGTGGCCGTTGTCTGTTTGAAGTTGGTTAAGAGTTCCGTTCCCGTTTCATACCTTATCGGTAATTGAAAATGGGTTAAGAAAGTCATGGATAAGGTACTAAAATTGTCAAACGAAGCTCTAGGTAATTCAATATACCATTTTGCCGCTGGACCCGTTAACGTCCTTTGAAAAAGGCGAAGTCTTATCCAATCATCATTCAGGGTGTTTGATGAACACCACAGATGAAATGTCATCACATGATTCGATGGATCTTCACCAGGATTTCCATTAAATTTAGGAATATCTGATGGAAGTTTATGCGGAATCGCTGGCTACCAAGGGGCATAAGCAATTGGATCATTCGTCAGCCGGTTTAGATCTGGTAATTCTAGAGTTTCTACAAAGGGCAACTGTTGATTCAGGTTAGGAGAAGCATATCCAGGATAAGATGGAATCGCCTGAGCAGTGGGTCTTTGCACACCAGCATAATGTATTTGATGCTGGCAACTTTGACAAGGTTGATGGGCATAACCATTATAATATGGTTGTTGATTGCCTCTTTGGAAATGCGATTGCCCATTACTTACAGACTTTTTGCTCAGGTCCTTGATATGATTGCTGGAATGGGGGTTGATGAGTTTGAACCAGCTCTGGTTGTTGGACCAGTTGCTGTTGTCCAATATTAGATGATTGACCAAGATGAGGAGTCATAGTACTTGTTTGAGCCTGAGTCGCTCCAGATAAGGAGGCACTAACTGGAGGTTGTGATTGAGTTGTCGAGACAAGAGGCTGTTGTATGGCAACCTGAAAAACTTCGGGTTGACATACGACAGGTAGCGCTTGTACTTGCGACGCAATCACCATACCAGGTATAGTGGCAACATTCGACACAGGGTGGACTGGTTGCATTGAATATGCAACCCTTGGTTGCTGAGGCAGTATCGGTACCCATCCGCTGGATGTAATTCCAGTTTGACCTGAACTTTGTTGTAAACTCCCATATGGTTGTTCTCCGGGGGGGAACAATGAAAAGGCATACTGCCCTCCATATGGTGGCAATCCAGTACTTAAAGGGTAGATTGGCCTTTGAAGACACATTGGATCAATTTGTTGAGTTTCAACATAAGAAATACCAGATGATAATCCGGATGAAGAAATAGGAACTAACCATGTCGTCGAAACAGTCTCTGATTGGACTGCAGCTTGTTGTTGACAATTTGCCAGGACAGATGGTATACCAGCGAACATCGTTGGAGTAGCGGCAGGAGGCTCTGCCGCTGCTGTGTTGGATGACACAGTCCTGGATGTCGACGGTTGATCAGACATATCTAGTCTATCCAAAATATTTTCTAGCGATTCTATAAGAACTTACGGTGAAAAGAGACTAACTTCGAAGATCAACAAGGGAATGGTGATGATTATTCCGTTTAAAATAAATTTTAACGACGCTTGGACACAACTTGCTTTTTTAATTTTAAAGAGTCGAGAAAAAGCTAAAGATGACTCTAGTCTCCTTCGATGTTTTAACGAGCCCGAAGTGACAAATGCTTGGATGGACTTTTTCCATTATAGAGTCTGAAAAAGGCCAAAAGGAACTGCTCTGGAGTTCTAGGCAGCGGGTGTGCCAAACTTTTCGCAAAACCGCAGAATACTTTTTAGGGTACCGGCGGTCGATCTTCCTGAATGCTGTGTTCAGTGCATTGCGATCAGTAGGGCGGCCGACACATCTTCCTAAGGATAAAGGTTTTATGCCTATAGGGGTCTCCCAATATATACGTGACGGTACGTGGGAGCACAATCCGTACTAGCGCTATCGTCCCTCAGGAGGAATCACCCACCTTCCACGAGATCGATAGTCACTAGGCTTAACGACGCCGGAACACGTCTCTAGCCTAGACCTCTATGTTGTGCGTTATGTTACAAAGCGTTGTTAGGTTCATTCAGTTTATTTTAGGCTGATCTTTTTAAAGTTTGCCTTTCAAGGTTCACCACGAGATGTATGATACAAATTCCTAAATGCAGTCTAAAGATGATAAGCAAGCTTTATATCTTTTCAACTTTGAAAATCCTAGCTACTAAGGGAAAAGAAAGACACCATCTTTTCTCAAAGAGCAATCAGCACACTCTAATGCACTTTTCCTAAATCCAACATGCAAACTATCAAATGCAAAATGCACAATGCAGGTGTTTGTTTTCCGCTTTCTTAGTATTGATGCCTACAAAGAAAGCTTTTTGTACAACTTTGAATTTGCTTTTAAACGATCAATACAAACAAGTTCACTTTTTCGAAATCAGAGAGGGTAGAAGAGATTACACTACTTAACGATTTTCGAAATAAAGACTTGTTTTGACACTTAAAAGAGACAAATTCAAACCAATAAGCAAAAGTAAATCTATAATCAATCTGCAAACAGCCAATGAACTCTCTTCTAAGATCACAATCAATCAGATCTGAATCAAAGGCTGCAAGATGACTACTTTACTCATGCAAAGAAAAACTGTAAATGACGCCACAAACACATAAAAACACTCACAGTCTTTTTGTACAAAAGGAGGTGGAATTCAAGCAAAGAAAAGGAGTTATCAGACTGGTACCTATGCTGGTTAAAGGCTGCAAAAAACAGAGATCAAAACAGGGCAACAGACAGTAGAGAACCCCAGCTGCACAAGGCTAAACTGGTTCAACGCAAGTCCAACACTGTGGGTTTGGCATTCAGCGCAGGTAGCCTTCACGGGACCTACGTTGAAATGCAAACTGCCTTCACAGTGTCTGCGCTGAAGGAGAAACTCTCGTTTCCACTGGGTTCTGGGTCATAAAATGCTCAAAAATAAACTATTTCAGGCCAAATCAGAAACACAAGCAAGGTATAATCAAAGGGATGCTTTGAGAGGGTACTAAAGACTATCACAAAGGATCATCAAGTCATTTGTGAGTCCATTGTTCAGATCATAGACAAAATCCAGTGAAGGATCAAGGCAGCAACAGTCTACTTTGCAGAAGCAGTTCGATTGTTGCTGTCGAGTCTATGAAGAAAACAATGATGTAAACACAAATAAAATGACTAAAGCAATTTCCCCAGCGGAGTCGCCAATTTGTTGTGGGGAAAAATGCCTATGCAGGATGATCCTATCCACCTAAGGTGTGACAGTGCCTTAGCAACAAACGAATACAGCTACACTGGTTTCTTCCTTTATGAAATGTAAAAGAGGGGAGATGGATAGACCTACCATTGTCTTCCGTTTGTCCCTCGATCTAGATCCTCTTCTCTTTGGATGTTCACAGCTACTCGCCTCCTCGCTTGCTAAAGAGAATATCTACTTGATTCCCACGAGATCACAAGAGAACAGCTACCTGTGACAAGAGAACAGCTACTTGCGACGAGAGAAGAACACAACACAAAGGCAAATATACATATTCATAAATGATTCAAGATTAGAAGTAAATCAAATACACTAATGCAATCATACAAATACACCAGCATATAGGAGCAAACCAAGATAGCTTTATTAATAAGTAATAGGGTTCAGGAAGAGATACAACCCATAGGGCTCCAATCCAACATCTCCTTCCCAGCAGAATGGAATTCCTTCTTCAGCTCCCTTCAAAGCATTAAGCACCAAATTCCAGCCTCTAGATCTCATGGAGGAGAGATCTATATATAGATATTTGGAGAGAGGATGAGTCAGCTTGGGATCTGACTAGTGTCCTCTCCCTCTATCAGTTCTTGAGTCCACTTGGAGGTTCTTGCTTCCACTTGGAGATTTGGAACCTCTTACTCATCACCAGTCAAATTCATTGATGCAAGTGTCATTTTGGAAGCTTCCTGGGCATTGACACATTGAGGAATGAGCCTGCCACTTGTCCAATTACGCTCAGCGCAGGTAGACTTTGTTGAAGTTGACATTCAACGCAGGTAGACAGTGGAGCAGTTGACATTCAGCGCAGATGCTCAGTGGAGCAGTTGACATGATCCAGAATTGGCTTGTTTTTGAGTGTTTTTAGGTGGAGAACTTCTATGAATTGCTGTCGTTAGTTGGCCTTGTTCCTCTAGGTGTAGGAACAACATGTTTAGGGACTTTGGATCCCTTGATTATGGACATTTCATGCTCAATGCTGTAAGGCACAAAAATGTCTATAACAGTTGCCCCCTAAAGTATGAGGCCATTTATCGGGTGAAATGCTTTATCGAGGAGGGTCCGAAGTTCATCTATCTGCTGGGAGGAGACCTGTAATAAAATACAATACAATACATTATGATTCATACTGCTTTCATGATCTAGCTGAGGCGGGCATTTCCATGCTTAGCTTTATAAATTCATTTTTGTACATAGAACAGACGATCGTCTGATGGTAGACTGATAATTTTGGCGAAATTATCAGCCTTTGAGTAGGATGATCATCTGCTGCAATGATGTACATGTCAAATGTCTTTATTTTTCCTGAATATATATCGCAGCCCGGATGGATGAAACTAGATCCAGGGTCTTCAAACTCGTTCAATCTTCACTCTAAGTACAAGTCGATCCATGTGAGAATTGCGCTGAAGTCGAACATGGAAAGACATCGCTTGATTACCGGTCAATGATGTAAACCGTTAACAAGCGTGAGAGGAATCACCGATAATGATAATCACCCTCAAGGTACTGCAGTACAATTCACGTGGTGTGAATAAAGGACTTGGCGTCGAACACCACGCAAAATCTTCTGGTCGACGGTCATTGATGTATACCTGTCGCCAGAAGTGAGAAACTTGCCATTGAGGCATGCAAGCTTCAAAGTACTGAAGGGGTTGTTCCTAGATCAAATTCTTGGATAATGAGCTGATGTCGACAAGAAGCGATCCGTCAAAGGAGGGCCTTGATGAATCCCACATCAGTGACACGGAACGGAGCTAATGATTTTAATGGAGGTGAAAACGATCTGTGACATATGATTCAGGGTGGTGGTCATGGATGGATGAAGGATAATGTATGGCAGTGGATGGGACCCGGTTGACTCTTTCTGAACGACTTCTCTTGAACACATGGCGACACTGATGTGATGGATCGGTAGCATTACCCCAAATATGGATGGTATGGCGAGACCGTGGTGATGTGACTGGTTAATGAGACAACCCAACCCGATTGTGATACAAAGGAAAAGTGTCATGTTCAAGAGCGACCTGCTACCATCAAAGTTTTCTTTATTTTTCTCCCAATTTTTCCCCAGTCATTGCTGACCAGTACCTCTTTATTTTTGTCAAGCTTGAGGAGGATAACATATGCTTGTTCTATAACCTGCCCTTCGGGCAAGCCCATCGCTATGTTTTAACGAGCTTAGCGATAGGGAAACTCGTTCTCGTCTAAAGACAAGTTTGTCGCTATTTAATAATTTTAACGAGTCTAACGACAAGGATAACTCGGTTCTTTTCATTTTTAGAGAGTCTGAAAAGACACATAAAGTCAACTCCAAAATTCCTTTTTCGTCATCTAATCCCTTAAGTCCGAAAAAGTATAAAACAATACAGAAGGGATGAGTTTTCGATAATTTTAACGATCCGAATAAAACAAGCGCTCGACCTTTTTGTGCAATAATCCCTCAAGTCCAAAAAGATTAAAATCTAGAGGAAGGATAGCTCTTCCTGTCCTTTAACGAGCTGGAAGGCCAAAACTCGGCAATATTTTCATATTTTACGAGTCAGTTGAAAAGAGCTTAAAGAAGACTCATCTTTTGAGGAACGAGTGATAAACAGGGATAGCAGCTGATTCCAGGTACAGGTTGGAATTTTCCAATCACGGCAGTGTCACAAGGATGGCTAGGTGAAATCACTCTTCGCAACTGTTCCTCAAAATGGGTAAACAATCATATGGGGGTGAACGATCGGCCAAATGAAAAGTGGAGGTGGCAGGTGCAAACACGACCAAGGCTTTTATGGCTGATAAATTTACGATCACAATGGTTATTTACCGAGATAGGTTCATTTTTTATTTAAAATGAGCTTAAACACTGGAGGAAACTTTTGCTCACTGCTTTTATTTATTTTTTAACGAGCATGAAGACCGCGTTAAAACTGTTCGGTGATAATTTTGCATGCCCCCAGCATAATAACGCAAATCGAGGTGCATACTCTCGTTTCCCTTGGGTTCTGGGTCATAAAATGCTCAAAAATCAACTGTTTCAGGCCAAATCAGAAACACAAGCAAGGTATAAATAGAGGGATGCTTTGAGAGGGTACTAAAGACTATCACAAGGATCATCAAATCATCTGTGGATTTAGTTTAGATCATAGACAAGTCCAGCAACTGGATCAAAACAACAACTTTCTACTTTGCATCCGGGAAAGATGCAGTTCAATAGTTGCTGTCAAGTCTATGAAGTAAACAAATGACGGAAACACAAATGAAATGAATAAATGAATTCTCCCCAGTGAGAGTTTCTCCTTCAGCGCAGACAATGTGAAGGCAGTTTGCATTTCAACACAGGTCCCGTGAAGGCTACCTGCGCTGAATGTCAAACCCACAGTGTTGAAATTGCGCTGAACCAGTTTAGCCTTGTGCAACTGGGGTTCTCTGCTGTCTGTTGCCCTGTTTTGATCTCTGTTTTTTGCAGCCTTTAACCAGCATAGGTACCAGTCTGATAACTCCTTTTCTTTGCTTGAATTCCGCCTCCTTTTGTACAAAAAGACTGTGAGTGTTTTTATGTGTTTGTGGCGTCATTTACAGTTTTTCTTTGCATGAGTAAAGTAGTCATCCTGTAGCCTTTGATTCAGATCTGATTGATTATGATTTTAGAAGAGAGTTCATTGGCTGTTTGCAGATTGATTATAGATTTACTTTTGCTTATTGGTTTGAATTTGTCTCTTTTAAGTGTCAAAACAAGTCTTTATTTCGAAAATCGTTAAGTAGTGTAATCTCTTCTACCCTCTCTGATTTCGAAAAAGTGAACTTGTTTGTATTGATCGTTTAAAAGCAAATTCAAAGTTGTACAAAAAGCTTTCTTTGTAGGCATCAATACTAAGAATGCGGAAAACAAACACCTGCATTGTGCATTTTGCATTTGATAGTTTGCATGTTGGATTTAGGAAAAGTGCATTAGAGTGTGCTGATTGCTCTTTGAGAAAAGATGGTGTCTTTCTTTTCCCTTAGTAGCTAGGATTTTCAAAGTTGAAAAGATATAAAGCTTGCTTATCATATTTAGACTGCATTTAGGAATTTGTATCATACATCTCGTGGTGAACCTTGAAAGGCAAACTTTAAAAAGATCAACCTAAAATAAATTGAATGAACCTAACAACGCTTTGTAACATAACGCACAACATAGAGGTCTAGGCTAGAGACGTGTTCCGGCGTCGTTAAGCCTAGTGACTGTCGATCTCGTGGAAGGTGGGTGATTCCTCCTGAGGGACGATAGCGCTAGTACGGATTGTGCTCCCACGTACCGTCGCATATATATTGGGAGACCCCTATAGGCATAAAACCTTTATCCTTAGGAAGCCGTGTCGGCCGCCCTACTGATCGAAATGCACCGAACACAGCATTCAGGAAGATCGACCCCCCCGTACCCTAAAAAGTATTCTGCGGTTTTGCGAAAAGTTTGGCACACCCTCTGCCTAGAACTCCAGAGCAGTTCCTTTTGGCCTTTTTCAGACTCTATAACGGAAAAAGTCCATCCGAGCATTTGTCACTTCGGGCTCGCTAAAACATCGAAGGAGACTAGAGTCATCTTTAGCTTTTTCTCGACTCTTTAAAATTGAAAAAGCAAGTTGTGTCCAAGCATCGTTAAAATTTATTTTAAACGGAATAATCATCACCATTACCTTGTTGATCTTTGAAGTTAGTCTCTTTTCACCGTAAGTTCTTGTAGAATCGCTAGAAAATCTTTTGGATAGACTAGATATGTCTGAACAACCGTCGACATCCAGGACTGTGTCATCCGACATAGCAGCGACAGAGCCTCCTGCCGCTACTCCAACGATGTTCGCTGGTATACCATCTGTCCCGGCAAATTGTCAACAATAAGCTGGAGTCCAATCAGAGACTGTTTCAATGACATGGTTAGTTCCTATTTCTTCATCCGGATTATCATCTGGTATTTCTTATGTTGAAACTCAATAAATTGATCCAATGTGTCTTCAAAGGCCAATCTACCCTTTAAGTACTGGATTGCCACCATATGGAGGGCAGTATGCCTTTTCATTGTTCCCCCCCGGAGAAAAACCATATGGGAGTTTACAACAAAGTTCAGGTCAAACTGGAATTACATCCAGCGGATGGGTACCGATACTGCCTCAGCAACCAAGGGTTGCATATTCAATGCAACCAGTCCACCCTGTGTCGAATGTTGCCACTATACCTGGTATGGTGATTGCGTCGCAAGTACAAGCGCTACCTGTCGTATGTCAACCCCAAGTTTCTCAGGTTGCCATACAACAGCCTCTTGTCTCGACAACTCAATCACAACCTCCAGTTAGTGCCTCCTTATCTAGAGCGACTCAGGCTCAAACAAGTACTATGACTCCTCATCTTGGTCAATCATCCAATATTGGACAACAGCAACTGGTCCAACAACCAGAGCTGGTTCAAACTCATCAACCCCCATTCCAGCAATCATATCAAGGACCTGAGCAACAAGTCTTTGTAAGTAATGGGCAATCGCATTTCCAAAGTGGTAATCAACAACCATATTATAATGGTTATGCCCATCAACCTTGTCAAAGTTGCCAGCATCAAATACATTATGCTGGTGTGCAAAGACCCACTGCTCAGGTGATTCCATCTTATCCTGGATATGCTTCGCCTAACCTGAATCAACAGTTTCCCTTTGTAGCAACTCTAGAATTACCAGATCTAAAACGGCTGACGAATGATCCAATTGCTTATGCCCCTTGGTGGCCAGCGATTCTGCATAAACTTCCATCAGATATTCCTAAATTTAATGGAAATCCGGGTGAAGATCCGTCGAATCATGTGATGACATTTCATCTGTGGTGTTCATCAAACACCCTGAATGATGATTCGATAAGACTTCGCCTTTTTCAGAGGACGTTAACGGGTCCAGCGGAAAAATGGTATATTGAATTGCCTAGAGCTTCGTTCGACAATTTCAGTACCTTAGCCACGACTTTCTTAACCCATTTTCAATTACCGATAAGGTATGAAACGGGAACAGAACTCCTAACCAACTTCAAACAGACAACGACCACTCACATATCTGATCATATACATGAATGGCGACATCGTCGTAGGATGGTAAAAACGTACATTCCCGATCAGCTATTAGCTGAATGGTTTATCAAGTCATTACTTCCTGCCATCACGGAAGATGTGGCAAAGGGGGGAGTTGTAACGGAAGAGCAAGTCGTCACTCGTGCGCAATATCTGGACTTGGTTTACACTCAGTCCAGCACGCTCTACGACAAAATACCTGATGCCCCTAGACCGGAATTCTCAATTCCTCCTCCTCCTAAATCAAACAATGACTCTCATGCCGGTGATGGCGTGATTGGCGCAACAGACATGAAACCGACAAAGGCTATATCTAAAAAGGCTCGTAAGATTTCCGGTCAAAATGCAAATGAGGAACTTCTTGCCTCGGAAGTAAGTGCCGTGTCGGACGACAAGGGCAAACAACTGAAGCAACCAGGGGGAAAGAAGAAAAAGAAAGGGAGAAAAAGGAAACCCCCTACGAGGTGTCATATATGCGATGAGGATCATTGGACAACAGATTGTCCATACAAAGCTGAGCTTAAAAGATTCTTTAAGAGTTCGAAAACCTCAGCTGTGTTGACTGATCCGTTTCCAAGCCCGGGAACCGAACTAGTTGCTGATCAAAATGCTTCCCGATCCCAAGTGCTTATGTTGTCTGTATGAAAGCAGCAAAATGATGCTTTGATGAGGAATAGAGATTACATGAATCCAAAGTTGTCAAACAACAAGGCTAATGAACAACCTAGTAGTTTGACAACAACTTTGACCGAAGTTGCGCCACCCATCGTTCCTGAGCCAATGATAAAGTCACAAAAGGGAGCAGTACACAAATTGACATTTAATCCTTGTGCAAAAATAGCACAGATAGAGGACCTGGCCCGATCGCCGTCCGCTATGTCGACACTTGAGGTACCGCAAAATTGCCTCTCCCAAGAGCAAGCTTTATTATCAGAAATAGGTGGGATTGACCCAATGGATTCCAATCTTGTGGCCTTTAATCATAAAGGATATGACCCTCAGTTACCAGCTCAACTAGCTTTCCTTATTCAAGTGAAAGCCCTCAACAAAACTGTTCATCGAACAATTATTGATGAGGGGGCATCTACATGCATTATGTCAATGAGTTGCTGGAAAACTTTAGGATCTCCAACCTTGTCACAATCTTCAACGACATTAAAAGCATTTGATGGACGGACATATACCCCATATGGTATTCTAAATAACTTGAAAATTGAACTGGGGGGCAAAACAGTAGAAATTGATGTCGAAGTAATCGACGAAAAACTTGATTACAACATCGTACTAGGAAGGCCCTGGATATATGCCATGGCCGCAGTTGTGTCGACCTACTTCAAGAAGATTGCATTTCCCTTCCAAGGAGGAATTACAATCATCGACCAACAAACATTTCTCCCCAACAGTTCACAAGTTACGGGAAGCATTCCAATGATCCATGGAAGGAATCATTCGCTCCAAAATATCGGAGTAGGTCTCCTAAAAGACCCTGCTTTAATGGGTACTTTTGCCCTACTGCCTCCAAGTAATCTGGCGGAAGTGGCCACAGTGGAGTATGAAACCTTCTACATCTAATGGATTTGGACTCCGAGGACGGTTCTTATCTCATGTCAACCTCGTTAAAAAATGAAACAAGGAGTCATGAGGATAGTTCTTTTACTGTGTCAACCTCACTAAAAAATGAAACAAATCCCCTTTCCAAATCTCAAAGGTAAACCTTCATTCCAACCACCGAGTTGAATGCAATGAAGCTTGGGGGGCATGCACCTCGATTTGCGTTATTATGCTGGGGGCATGCAAACTTATCACCGAGCAGTTTTAACGCGGTCTTCATGCTCGTTAAAAAATAAATAAAAGCAGTGAGAAAAAGTTTCCTCCAGTGTTTAAGCTCATTTTTAAATAAAAAATGAACCTATCCCGGTAAATAACCACTGTGATCATAAATTTATCAGTCATAAAAGCCTTGGTCGTGTTTGCACCTGCCACCTCCACTTTTCATTTGGCCGATCGTTCACCCCCATATGATTGTTTACCCATTTTGAGGAACAGCTGCGAAGAGTGATTTCACCTAGCCATCCTTGTGACACTGCCGTGATTGGAAAATTCCAACCTGTACCTGGAATCAGCTGCTATCCCTGTTTATCACTCGTTCCTCAAAAGACGAGTCTTCTTTAATCTCTTTTCAATTGACTCGTAAAATATGAAAAGATTGCCGAGTTTTGGCCTTCCAGCTCGTTAAAGGACAGGAAGAGCTATCCCTCCTCTAGATTTTAATCTTTTTGGACCTGAGGGATTATTGCACAAAAAGGTCGAGTGCTTGTTTTATTCGGCTCGTTAAAATTATCGAAAAATCATCCCTTCTGTATTGTTTTATACTTTTTCGCACTTAAGGGATTAGATGACGAAAAAAGAATTTTGGAGTTGACTTTATGTGTCTTTTCAGACTCTCTAAAAATGAAAAGAACCGAGCTATCCTTGTCGTTAGACTCGTTAAAATTATTAAATAGCGACAAACTTGTCTTTAGACGAGAACGAGTTTCCCTATCAGTAGGCTCGTTAAAACATAGCGATGGGCTTGCCCGAAGGGCAGGTTATAGAACAAGCATATGTTATCCTCCTCAAGCTTGACAAAAATAAAGAGGTACTAGTTAGCAATGACTGGGGAAAAATTGGGAGAAAACTAAAGAAAACTTTGATGGTAGCAGGTCTCTCTTGAACATGACACTATTCCTCCGTATCACAATCGGGTTGGGTTGTCTCATTCACTGGTCACATCACCATGGTCTCGCCATACCATCCATATTAGGGGTAATGCTACCGATCCATCACATCAGTGTTGCCATGTGTTCAAGAGAAGTCGTTCAGAAAGAGTCAACTGTGTCCCATCCACTGCCATACATTATCCTTCATCCATCAATGACCGCCACCCTGAATGATATGTCATAGATCGTTTTCACCTCCATTAAAATCATTAGCTCCGTTTTGTGTCACTGATGTGGGATTCATCAAGGCCCTCCTTTGACGGATCGCTTCTTGTCGACATCAGCTCATTATCCAAGAAGTTGATCTAGGAACAACCCCTTCAGTAATTTGAAGCTTGCATGCCTCAATGGCAAGTATCTCACTTCCAGCGACAGGTATACGTCAATGACCTTCGACCAGAAGATTTTGCGTAGTGTTCGACGCCAAGTCCTTTATTCACACCACGTGAATTGTACTGCAGTACCTTGAGGGTCATTATCATTATCGGTGATTCCTCTCGCGCTTGTTAACGGTTTACATCATTGACCGGTAATCAAACAATGTCTTTCCATGTTCGACTTCAACGCAATTCTCACATGGATCGACTTGTACTTAGAGTGAATATTGAACGAGTTTGAAGACCCCGGATCTAGTTTCATCCATCCGGGCTGCGATATATATTCAGGAAAAATAAAGACATTTGACATGTACATCATTGCAGCAGATGATCATCCTACTCAAAGGATGATAATTTCGCCAAAATTATCAGTATACCATCAGACGATCGTCTGTTCTATGTACAAAAATGAATTTATAAAGCTGAGCATGGGAATGCCCGCCTCAGCTAGATCATGAAACCAGTATGAATCATAATGTATTGTATTGTATTTTATTACAGGTCTCCTCCCAGCAGATAGATGAACTTCGGACCCTCCTGGATAAAGCATTTCACCCGATAAACGACCTCATACTTTAGGGGGCAACTGTTATAGAAATTTTTGTGCCTTACAACATTGAGCATGAAATGTCCATAATCAAGGTATCCAAAGTCCCTAAACATGTTGTTCCTACCCCTAGAGGAACAAGGCCAACTAACCACAACAATTCACAGAAGTTCTCCACCTGAAAACACTCAAAAACAAGCCAATTCTGGATCATGTCAACTACTCCACTGAGCATCTGCGCTGAATGTCAACTGCTCCACTGTCTACCTGCGTTGAATGTCAACACCAATAAAGGCTACTTGCGCTGAGCGTAATTGGACAAGTGGCAGGCTCATTCCTCAATGTGTCAATGCCCAGGAAGCTTCCAAAATGACACTTGCATCAAGGAATTCGACTGGTGATGAGTAAGAGGTTCCAAATCTCCAAGTGGAAGCAAGAACCTCCAAGTGGACTCAAGAACTGACAGAGGGAGAGGACACTAGTCAGATCCAAAGCTAACTCATCCTCTCTCCAAATATCTATATATAGATCTCTCCTCCATGAGATCTAGAGGCTGGAATTTGGTGAATGCAAAGAATTGTTGTTGGTTTGAGACTGGATCATTGGGTGCTTAATGCTTTGAAGGGAGCTAAAGAAGTAATTCCATTCTGCTGGGAAGGAGATGCTGGATTGGAGCCCTATGGGTTGTATCTCTTCCTGAACCCTGTTACTTATCAATAAAGCTATCTTGGTTTGCTCCTATATGCTGGTGTATTTGTATGATTGCATTAGTGTATTTGATTTACTTCTAATCCTGAACCATTTATGAATATGTATATTTGCCTTTGTGTTGTGTTCTTCTCTCGTCGCAAGTAGCTGATCTCTTGTCACAGGTAGCTGTTCTCTTGTGATCTTGTGGGAATCAAGTAGCTGTTCCCTTGAGCAAGTGAGGAGGCGAGTAGCTGTGAACATCCAAAGAGAAGAGGATCTAGATCGAGGGACAAACGGAAGACAATGGTAAGTCTATCGATCTCCCCTCTTTTACATTTCATAAAGGAAGAAACCAGTGTAGCTATATTCGTTTGTTGCTAAGGCAATGTCACACCTTAGGTGGATAGGATCGTTATGTAGGATGTTCACATCTACTCGCCTCCTCGCTTGCTCAAGAGAACAGCTACTTGATTCCCACGAAATCACAAGAGAAAAACTACCTGTGACAAGAGAACAGCTACTTGCGATGAGAGAAGAACACAACACAAAGGAAAATATACATATTCATAAATGATTCAGGATTAAAAGTAAATCAAATACACTAATGCAATCATACAAATACACCAGCATATAGGAGCAAACCAAGATAGCTTTATTGATAAGTAACAGGGTTCAGGAAGAGATACAACCCATAGGGCTCCAATCCAGCATCTCCTTCCCAGCAGAATGGAATTCCTTCTTCAGATCCCTTCTTCAGCGGAGTTGCCAATTTGTTGTGGGGAAAAATGCCTATGCAGGACGATCCTATCCACCTAAGGTGTGACAGTGCCTTAGCAACAAATGAATACAGCTACACTGGTTTCTTCCTTTATGAAATGTAAAAGAGGGGAGATCGATAGACTTACCATTGTCTTCCGTTTGTCCCTCGATCTAGATCCTCTTCTCTTTGGATGTTCATAGCTACTCACCTCCTCGCTTGCTCAAGAGAACAGCTACTTGATTCCCACGAGATCACAAGAGAACAGCTACCTGTGACAAGAGAACAGCTACTTGCGACGAGAGAAGAACACAACACAAAGGCAAATATACATATTCATAAATGATTCAAGATTAGAAGTAAATCAAATACACTAATGCAATCATACAAATACACCAACATATAGGAGAAAACCAAGATAGCTTTATTAATAAGTAACAGGGTTCAGGAAGAGATACAACCCATAGGGCTCCAATCCAGCATCTCCTTCCCAGCAGAATGGAATTCCTTCTTTAGCTCCCTTCAAAGCATTAAGCACCCAATGATCAAGTCTCGAACCAACAACAATTCTTTGCATTCACCAAATTCGAGCCTCTAGATCTCATGGAGGAGAGATCTATATATAGATATTTGGAGAGAGGATGAGTCAGCTTGGGATCTGACTAGTGTCCTCTCCCTCTGTCAGTTCTTGAGTCCACTTGGAGGTTCTTGCTTCCACTTGGAGATTTGGAACCTCTTACTCATCACCAGTCGAATTCCTTGATGCAAGTGTCATTTTGGAAGCTTCCTGGGCATTGACACATTGAGGAATGAGCCTGCCACTTGTCCAATTACGCTCAGCGCAGGTAGCCTTTGTTGAAGTTGACATTCAACGCAGGTAGACAGTGGAGCAGTTGACATTCAGCGCAGATGCTCAGTGGAGCAGTTGACATGATCCAGAATTGGCATGTTTTTGAGTGTTTTCAGGTGGAGAACTTCTGTGAATTTCTGTGGTTAGTTGGCCTTGTTCCTCTAGGGGTAGGAACAACATGTTTAGGGACTTTGGATCCCTTGATTATGGACATTTCATGCTCAATGCTGTAAGGCACAAAAATGTCTATAACACTAATGTCTTCCAATCCTTTACAAGATATGGTTGGATTCATTTCTTGGTGCTTGATGTGATCTTTCACTTTTGAACATTTTTTTTCTAGATAGGTCCTTCTATATTGGTAGTTTGAAGAGTGGTAATTCCAGCCAATGCATTACAAGATATGGTTGGATTAATTTCTTCTTTCTCTATATGATCTTTCACTTATTGAACCTTTTTCTTCTTGATATATCCTTCTATCTTAAGAGTTTGAGGAGTAGTAATTCTAGCAAATGCATTACAAGATATGGTTGGATTCATTTCTTCTTTCTCGATGTGATCTTTCACTTCTTGAACCTTTTTCTTCTTGATATGTCCTTCTATCTTGAGAGTTGGAGTGGCAATTCTTGCCAATGATTTACAAGATATGGTCAGATTCATTTCTTCTTTCTCGGGGGTTGGGTCTTGGCATATATCCTCTTCTTTTGATGTTTCTTTATTCTTTTCTTCCTTCTCTTCATACTCTATGTAAAATAATTTCTTCTCAGCACACTTATGACCTTTAGTACATTTTCTATCACAATTGTAACAAAGCCCTTTTTCTCTTTTTTCTTTCAATTGTTGTGGTGTAAGCCTTGTAGGTTGTGGAAGGCTAGGAGAAGAAACACTTCCATAATTATAGTGATAAGTGGTGGGATTCGTTATTTCCATGATTTGGCTTTCAATTTTTCTTGCCAACTCGAATGCCTCCTCCAATGAATCAGGTTCCCAAAAATGAACCTCATGTTGAACATTATCCTTTAAAGTCCCTATGAAGACATCAATCCTTTGCTTCTTTGGAATATAATTTACCATTCTATTCAATTTTTGAAAGTCCTCAATGTGCTCTTCCATTGAATCCTTTTGTTTGAGATTTATCAATTGGCTAAAGAAGGAGTTTCTTTTTGTATCCTCATAATGTGCTATCATTTCCTCCATGAAAATTGACCACATGAAAAGTGGTTTACGAGAACAAAGCCCTTTATACCATAAAAATTGGTTCAGTTCTAAATAATTAGATGCAATACATACCTTTTGTAACAGTGGTACACCATGTAGATCAAAATATTGCTCCATCCAAAGTATCCAATTTACCGGATCCTTTCCATCAAACTTCCTCATATCGCCTTTTCTTGATTTTAGGAGCTCGATCTTGAAATGACTATAACTCTGTAATTTCAGTTCTTCCAGTTTTGAAATTGTGATCTATTGTAGCCCTCTGTGTCCTCTTTCTATTTCCACCAGTCTGATCAAAGTTAGATTCCCCAAGAAATAATTATGCACAATCTCCCAAGATAACCTGATTATATACCTTTTCAGAAGAGAGAACTTGTATGAAGTGCCACGTGTCACTATTTTGATCTTCGAGTCTAAAAAATATACACATGAAAATATAGTCCCTCTTATTTTTGTAAATTCTTACGAAATTGCAATTTGATGCTCAAAACAAAAGTTATGACGATTTTCCCAAGGTCACCTGTTTGGAATGTAATTCAGGAGTCTGCAAAAAGACCAACTTCGTCAGATCATATCTCCGCAAAAATAGTGCGAAAAGCTCTGAAATTCAGAACCAAGGTTCAACGTGATTTTGTCTCAAATGGGTTTTTCTGTTCTCTTTTGAAATGTCATATAAAAAGAGTTAGAGCGAAAATGCCACAATGACCTATTTGGAGTAGCAAAACCCTAGAATCCAAAGCTTTGATACCAAATGTTATGAAACCAGCTCACAAAAAGATAGAAAAGATAGATCAATGCCTTAGAATTCAGCCTCTTCAAGGGGGTAACCTCCTTTACATTACACAAATGAACAATTCTTGGTTGATACAAATTAAAAGACCTCCTTTCTATATATAGGAGTCTAAGGGGTCATAATATAATCAAAGCCGACATAACAATAATAATGTAAGGTCACAATAATAACAATAGTGGGCTTCTATGGGGCATAATAGTAACAATATGGGCACTACATGGGTATATCAATATAATAAGGGGGTTGTACTAATAACAATAAGGGGTTACACTAGTAGTATAGGGGCCTAACACTTATTGAGAGGGAGATAAACACCTGCAATACTTGGAGACATGGCAAAAAATCTGTTAGTTGAAAACTAGAATGAACTTTAGAAGTGACTTGGAACATACTTGTGTGACTGATCATGAAGGTTACACAATTTCCATTGGGAGGTCAGGATTGATTGCCAATACTATGTAAGGCACAACTTGAGCTACTGGGAGGCTAACTAACTACTAGAACTGTGCACTGACATTCCAGTTTCGAAACTGATTGTTGGAATTGCATAATGTGCAATCTCAGCTGGTAATGGTTGCAGGCTTAGTGGCTGCATTGTGCAATTTTCTGGGCCAATAGTCACTGTCCCTCAGAATTAAGCAATGCAAGACTCGAGGACATTCACTGGGTAGAAATGCAAATTTCTTGAGAGGAAGATAGAGCCCACCCTTTCAGGATTGTGCAATGCTGTCTTGGTAAGAGAGAGACTGGGCGAAGGTTGTCGAGACTCGCCGATGGGCAACAAAAAGTGAATGTGAATGCAAATGCACGGCGATACTAAGTGTAAGCATAAGTGAATGATTATACATGCAACTGGTGTATGACAGATTCAGAAAATGGAACAACATGCATGTGGGTGAGGCAAGTTGCCGAATCGGCCACTATTCGTGAAAAAAAGTTTCATGCATGTGACAATAGTGAGATGTTAATAAAAACTAAAATGATGCTAGTACAAGCTAGTATGTACCAAAATGACAACAAGCACTCACTAAAATCAAGTAAACACCATTCATACGAAGATAAACACAAAAAGTGCCAGAAAAGTAACACAAGACATAGAAAGCGGGCTTACCCCAAAACAGTTGAGATGATTATGCCGATGACTCCTAGATGCGATGTGGGATGTTAGAGCTGCAAGGTTGATGTTAGGAATGAGCTCTACAACATCCAGTTCATGAGTTTTGATAAAATTGAAGATGTGAGTTGCATGCCACAAATCTAGGAAGAGTGACACTTGGTGGGATATTTCCGAGATCATCCTTGCATGCAACCTACAACTGTTAAAAGTAGATCCTTGAATCAGGGGATGCCTTTGCATGCTGCCTTCGGAGAAGTAACCCATGCATGCAAATTGGTTTTGCTCAGTCTCGGGGGGAACCAATCGACTCAACTGCACATGAAAGAGGTTTCTCAACTCCACATTCCAGAGGCTACTCAACTAATGGGAGAAAATCTACATTTCTGGAAGGGAGTTGGGCTAGTTGTCCAAGAGATTTGCACAATTTGTGGGAAGAGTAGATGGTTGCTACCTTGGATTATGCAAATCCTGGGCTGAGCAGCCATACTAGGAGGAATTGTACAATTTTCTAGATGAATCCTAACTAGAAGAATTGCATAATTCTGGAGCCCAGCGGGATGCCAGACAAAATTACACAATTTCAGGATGGAAGGTTGGTTGCCCTTCAAAATTGTTCAAATTCTTAAGAGAGATACTCACCCTATAGCCGAACCAAGTTTAGAGGAATAACCTATGAGGGGAATCCAACAAGCTCTGATGGACATGTTGTCATTCTGCAAGAAAATCGTTGAAGCTTATGTACTTGATGGAGTAAGACATGATGCTATAAAAGGTTGGTAGGGATGCTCCAAAACGAAGCTAAGGAAAAATTTTGGAGGGTGGTTGTAGCTGCTATAACAACTGCATATGCTTATTTGTCAGTGGAGAGGTAGTTAAGTTTTTGTCCTTGCATTCTTTCACTCATGAAGGAGACGGGACGTTCATCATTTAGCTCATCCTTCTGAGTGAGTACTACACAAAGCAAGTTGTCAGAGACAAAGGTGTATAGCAATAAATCTTGGTTGAAATTTGGGTTGTAAAGTGTAGACACTTCTGCTATAGCCTACTTGATATGAGTGAATGAATTATTTTCCCTCTTGCCCTAGTTGTAGACTAAATCCTTCTTGATCATGTCTTGCATTAGTTTTGCTATCTACACATAGTCCGAGATGAACTTTAGAAGGAAATTTATCTTTCCTAAGAAGGTTTGCATTGCTTTCTTGATGGATGGGTGAGGGATTTGTGTGATGGTCCGGACCCAGTCCGAATCAACCTTGATCCTACTTCTAGGAATGATGTGCCCAAGGAGGTTCCCTTCAGACACTACAAATATGCTTTTTTGGGATCAAGGAAACCTTGTATTTCTCGCATCACTCAAATATTTTATTCAAGTGGCATATGTGGTTTGATGATTTTATGGAAAACATGGTCACATCATCGAGGTATACCACTATGCTCTATCTAATAAGTCCATTGTGTTTTCTACTTTTGGGCGGCTAGTGGATCAACCTTCCTCAGCAAATCAAGCCTTTTTTGCATTTCCCCAACTGTAGGGGGAGCCCTTGACTTTTGAGATTATATCGACCATTTTTCTTTTGGGGCTAATTCTTGTCGTTTGCTTCTGCACTTCTCACTAGCACTTATACATGTTTATCATTAGCCTAGTGACTGATGTGTCATTAGGTGAAACATCTTCGTCATCATCTGTGTCTCCTGGCTGGCCCTGGGAACTGCTCACTATATTTGGCATATGGTTGCATACTAAGCCTGCAACTCGTTTCGAGTCCGAGAAAGACCCTTCCGGGTGCTAATCTACATGAAAAGATCAAAATTCCCTATCTTTGCTTGGGCATTTGACTACTTACAGATGTGGTGATTGTCCATTGTTTGAGATCAGATACTTCTGTTCTTAAGTTGTTGACAAGACAAGTAAGGGTTTCGATATCATTTGCTTCCTTGTCTTTAACCTTGCTCGTCGTGTCATGGGGCTTCCTTCTCATGTATTCGAATTCCTTCATTGGTTCATAAACCTTGATGACTCCAATCACGTGTGGGTCATTTTTAACAATGATTGCCTCTTCACAATTTTCCAAAAGTGTTGGTTTCATAGCTCGCTTGACGAACTGTGCAATGCTAGTTGGCAATGCAGATGTGTAGTAATCGACAATGATGGATTCATGAGGTTTCGTGTCTGCTGCAAACTTAGTCAATATGTGTATAAACCTCTTATTGAAGTCCTTTACCTTTTCTTTTACCTCCATCTTCAGGCTGCCCAGCTCTTTGAGTAACATGGCTAGGGTCTTGTCGTCGAAAAATTTCTCCAGGAACATGCATTTGAACATACCCCAGTTCTGGATGGAGTTGACTGGAAGGCTTACTGTTGCACGAAGATCCAAGGTACATGGGAATAGTTTGCATGCAATGTCGTCGTACCCTACCTAGAGCATCTGTAGCTATAGGTAGAAGTTGTCAAAAGTGATCTTTTGCCTTCACTCCTCTGTCAGGGTCATACTTTGTGAGAATTCTTTGAAAACGCTTTGGCATCTTGTGCAAAGCACTCGAGAGAGCCAATTGTCCCTGAGTGACCCATTCCAAGTTTTGGTTATCCATGTATTCTTCTTCTTCTTCATCCTCATCCTCTTCAGAATATGACGATTTCGGCTCTGAGTCTGTTGGTTCATCTCTACCTCCACCTCCTCCAATCCCTTCCTCTCCACCTCCTGTACTAGAATATGAGCCTAAGATCATGAGGGTGTCTCATTATCCCTATTGGAAGATTAGAGGCTCCTCTCCATTTTTAAAAGCTTCTGCCAGACCTTCAAGTGTGGAAATAATTGATTCTTCCTCTAATGATACAACAACCCATGTGGGAGTGCTTTTTTGCTTCCTTGACACATATGGAGGATTTTGTATTCCTGGGATCAGTCTGAATTCTTTCACAAACTGACAGGTGATGGGACTGATGGAGTGGAGGTGCTGATATGAAATTTGACGTTCACGTATTGGAGGTGAGGAGTAACCAACTTTAGAGTCATGCGTACGTGAGAGGGAGTGGCAGTTACTAGATTCACTAGATGATTGATGGGTGGGGGTTAGAGGACATTGTTATGAAGCCAACTCACAAAATATAGAAAAGATAGATGAATGCCTTAGAACTTAGCCTCTTCAAGGGGGCAACCTCCTTTACATTACGCAAATGAACAATTCTTCGATGATACAAATGACAAGACCTCCTTTCTATATATAGGAGTCTAAGGGGTCATAATATAATCAGAGCCAACATAACAAAAATAACGTAAGGGCACAATAATAATAATAGTGGGCTTCTATGGGGCACAATAATAACAATATGCAGAATAGGTACAACAATATAATAAGGGGGTTGTACTAATAAAAATAAGGGGTTACACTAGCAGTATAGGGGCCTAACATGCCCCTCCCCTTCAAAAAGTGTTGTCCTCAACGCTTGAGTAGTTGTTGATGCTTCTGTATAAAATTCTTGTCCTCCCATGTGAATATTCAGTGGGCATGTTCTTCCACTTGATGAGATACTCTGAAATTGATCGATTTCCTAGCTGTTGGGTTCTTGTTTCTGTGACTGCTCTAGGTTCCAATATGGTTTTTCCTTCCTCTTCAAGTTATGACAATATTGTTTGAATTGGGATATTCTGCAACTTTTGAATGAGTGGCCACACTTCTTTGTCCTTCTTCCATTCATCCCTTGCTTCGTTTATCCAATATGGTTGGATAATAGAAATAGCACAAAACAATGCTTCCACATCCTCATCCTTTCTTGAGAGTGCATCTGCAACAAAAAATTTCTTCCCTTTTCTGTAGATGATGTCAAAGTCATAACCCAACATATTTGTGACCCGTTTTTTATGTTCTTCTAAAGATAATATTTGTTCTAAGACATATTTAAGACTATCATAATCCATTTTTACCTTGAAGTGTCTTCCCATTGGGTAAGGTCGCCATTTCTTAAGTGCATGTAGTATTGCCAACATTTCCTTCTCATAAATAGCTTGCTTGAGATGTAACTGTAAAAATACCCAATCACCTACATCAAAACTTTTTTCACTATGATGTTGATATACTTGTTGTTTCATTCGATTATGCACCAAAGTGGCGTTATCCTTTAAAAGTTGGAGAACTTATTGTTGATGATTGATGTGATCTTTCTCTACTTGAACCCTTTTCTTCTTGATATTTCCTTCTATCTTGAGAGTTTCCGGAGTGGTAATTTCTTCCAATGCTTTACAATATATGGTCAGATTCATTTGTTAATGCTCGATGTGATCTTTCACTTCCTAAACATTTTTCTTCTTGATATATCCTTCTATCTTGATAGTTTGAGGAGTAGTAATGCTGGCCAATGCATTACAAGATATGGTTGTATTCATTTCTTCTTTCTCGATGTGATCTTTCACTTCTTGAACCTTTTTCTTCTTGATATGCCCTTCTATCTTGAGAATTTGAGTGGTAATTCTTTCCAATGCTTTACAAGATATGGTTGGATTCATTTTTTCTTTCTCTGGTGTTGGGTCCTGGCGTATATCCTCTTCTTTTGATGTTTCTTGATCCTTTTCTTCCTCCTCTTCATACTCTACGTAAAATAATTTTTTCTCATCATACTTATGACCTTTAGTGCATTTTCTATCACAGTTGTAACAAAGCCCTTTTTCTCTTATTTCTTCCAATTGTTTTGGTGTAAGCCTTGTAGGTTGCAGAAGGCTAGGAGAAGAAACACTTCCATAATTATAGTAATGAGTGGTGGGATTCCTTGTTTCCATAATTTCACTTTCAATTTTTCTTGCCAACTCGAATGCCTCCTCCAATGAATCAGGTTCCCAAAAACGAACCTCATGTTGAACGTTATCCTTTAAAGTTCCTATGAAGACATTAATTCTTTGCGTCTCTGGAATATAATTTACCCTTCTATTCAATTTTTGAAAGTCCTCAATGTTCTCTTCCATTGAACCCTTTTGTTTGAGATTTATAAATTGGTTAAAGAAGGAGTTTCTCTTTGTATCCTCATAATGTTCTATCATTTCCTTTGTGAAAATTGACCACGTAACAAGTGGTTTATGAGAACAAAGCCCTTTACACCATAAAAATTGATCTGGTTATAAATATGAAGATGTAATTCATACATTTTGTAATAGTTGCACCTCATGTAGATCAAAATATTTCTCCATATGTAGTATCCAATTTACTGGATCCTTGCCATCAAAATTCCTCATATCACCTATTCTCGATTTTAGGAGCTGGATCTTGAAACAATTATAACTCTATAATTTCAGCTCTTCCAGATCTAAAATTGTGACCTACAGTAGCCCTCTGTGTCCTCTTACCTATGCCACTAGTCTGATCAAAATTGGATTCTACAAGAAAGTCTTATGCACAATCTCCCAAGATGACCTCATTATATACCTTTTAAGAAGAGCGAACTTGTATGAAGTGCCACATGCCTGTTTTGACCTATGGATATGAAAAATATGTAAAAGAAATTACAGTCTATCCTCTTTTTGTAACCTCTTACGAAATTTCAATATGATGCTTAGAGAGACAGTTATGATGATTTTCCCAAGGTGGCCTGTTTGGAATGTAATTTGGGGGTTTGCAAAAACCCTAACTTCCTTAGACTATATCTCTGAAAATATAGTGAGACATAATTTGAAATTCGTAGCAAAGGTCCAGACCGATTTCTTCTCAAATGGGTTTTTTTCTTAGCTTCTGAAACTTCATAGTGAAATAGTTATAGAGAAAATCCCACGATGACTTGTTTTAGCTTAAATTCTGGAGTTTGCAAAAACCCTAACTTCCTCAGATCATATCTCTGAAAATATAATGATGCAAGCTCTAAAATTCAGATCTGAGGTTCAGCATGATTTCTTCTCAAATGAGTTTTTTTTAGCATCTGAAATGTCGCAGAAAAAGAGTTATAGCAAAAACGCCACGATGACCTATTTGGAGCAGTGAAACCCTAGAATCCAAAGCTCTGATACCAAATGTTGTGAAACCAACTCACAAAAGATGGAAAAGATAGATGAACTTCTTAGAATTCAGCCTCTTCGAGGGGGAAACCTCCTTTACATTACACAAATGAAGAATTCTTTGCTGATACAAATGACAAGACCTCCTTTCTGTATATAGGAGTCTAAGGGGTCATAATATAATCAGAGCTGACATAATAATAATAATGTAAGGGAACAATAATAACAATAGTGGGCTTCTATGGGGCACAATAATAACAATATGGGGACTACATGGGTACAAAAATATAATAAGGGGGTTGTACTAATAATAATAAGGGGTTACACTAGTAGTGTAGGGGCCTAATAGACATTCAACCATAAACAACTAGCATCCCTCCTTCTCGCACTAGAAATGTTGATGGTGTTGGACCCACTAACATTATGGGGATCTCCCAACTATGAAGTCCCAACTAGACCTCACACAATTTGGTGTAGGAGTCCCATCTAGTATGATGGCATGGTTTCCATTAGCTTAAAGGTTTGCCTTAACTCTTGCTTGTTAGCACATGGGAGTGGTCTAATTTGTCTTGGAATAGCGAGGTTCACGTGCCTTGTGAGTGTTCAATGTTACTTGAGTCAAGGTTCTTTCACTGCAGGGGGAGAGGGTGGAAGTGAGTCTCAAATCGAAAGGGAATATTCCCAAGTCTTTCAGAGACACACTTCCGATGGAGTAGACCACACAGATTGGCAGTCACAAACACACAGTGAATGGGTAGCATGTACAACACCCAACGGAGTATTCCACACTAGTGCGATGGTCGTTATAAGAAGTTTTCAGAATGGTTTTGTCAAGTGTCCAATGGGATAGCCCACACGGGCAAGATAGTGTTAACAATTTATACAACACATTTTCATATGCATATGTATCGAAACAACCATAATAGTTCAAATGTTTTAACATGTGTTAAGGCAACATCCATTACAATTGTCCAAAGAATAGTCTTACAAACAAATACAATACATGTGTGAAAACGCGCTGGCATGTTATCTGCCTTCTAAGTTAAGAAAAATTTCCAAGACACATCAGTACACCATACATCACTAACCCCAATAGTGAGGCGTTGGAGCCACTGCTTGCTCTTCAAAGGAAAGGCTATAGATTCTCAAGGTTATGTTGGAGGAGCCAAGGTGAAAATTATTTTGCATGTACAAATGAGGGATATTTATAGCCAAGAGTAGAACTGGCCCTTGTAATAGTTCGACTTTCCTCTTGACTATTTGACTTACATGACTCTTCAGATTTACATGTGGGTCTTTTGTACTTCGACATTACGTTACATTGATTACAACAGTGTGGCTCACTGTAGTGATGTGGCCGAGATGACTCATGACATGACTTGACACAACAAAGTTTATGTGTTCATACTGCTGGTGGTGTGCATGTTGAGCTGCAGCATTGCTGAGCGATGGATGTCCTCTTTGTGTATCATAGCTTCACCTTCGCATGGAAAGGTGTGTAGAGTCTTCGATGGTCTTGGTGTTCGCTTGACGTTGCATGTGCACAATGCTCCCTCTCTTGTACTTTGGCATGTTTCACGTGTTCGTTCAATCACATGAAAATCTCCTCGCATCCATTCCTTGTTCGTCCATTTGAAAAACAATCTCCTCACATGCACTCTGTGTTAATCCTGTTCATCGTCGTGTCATGTTTGTAGTGTCCTATTTTTCTATTATATTTTTGTCACTCCTATCAAGGGTTACATATATATGATAGGTTGATCACTTGATGGAGGAATAATGTTTTACATACATAGTTATATTTCTCTTTATGCTTATGTTTGACAGATTGATCATTGGATTGGGGAACAATGTTTTATATAGTTATATTTCCTCTTATATGTGGCATCATTGATTATCTGTATTAGATGGTTTTGATTAAGTAAAATGTTATACATATGTTTTTCTGTTTGTATCTGATTTATGAAGCAAATGTATGACATGGATGGTGATCCAATATTGAGACACATATAACCATGGATTCTCATGATTATGCAAAATAGATGGTTAATTATGATTTATGGATGATACATGATTTGTGTGATCATATATGTCTAATATTGTACTAAGAAGGATGTGGTAGAGTACCCGGTCATTTTCCAACAAGGATGTTCAATTATGAATGACTGTGGAAGTCATTTCTTCAAACTGGCTATGGAAGTCATGCATCATTCTCAGTAAAATGTGATTAAGTTAATTTCATTATGAAATTAATTTGATTCCTTTGATCTATGAGATTGTAATGTGTGCAGGTCTTTGAACAAGGCCTTACCAAGGAACCATCAAATGGGTAAAAGCTCACAATTAGTACCATAAGGAGAAACGCAAAGTTTCAAAGAACAGTAGATGAGAGGGCATGGAAATTAGGGCATGGAGCCCTAAATCCAAGAAAGATAAAGACATGGAGTCTTGTATATTTAGGGCGTGGAGTCATGAATATTTAAAAATATCAAGTTGTGGAATCTTAAATCTTTGGAGTAGATCACAACACGAAATCCTCAATCTACTAAGGCAGGGGGATGCATGAAATAGGGGTGCGAAATCCCTATTCTCCAAAATGAAAATACCACTCATGGATGAATTTCCTTAAATAAAATTTCATTCTCACAATTCTGGAATGACTTTCTAAAAATAGAAAGTCATGTCCAGCGTCTCAAGCATGACTTTCCAAAAATAGTAAATTACTTTACATAAATTGGTAATCAAGTGGAGTTGAAGGAAAACCAATTAACTTATCATTAATCAATCCTAATAGTTCAATCTTGATTGAATCCTCAATATTATTAATATTATTGTTATCTTAATATTAAAAAGGAATTACAAGTCAATTTGATCTCCTCAATTAATTCACACCTCTCCTTCATGACTCTCATGGCTCTATGTAACTCTCTCTCTCTCTCTCTTTTAAATAATTCATTATACTCTATTTTATGCACTCATCGAAGAATGGAATATTCCTTTTCACTCATTAAAAATATGTCATAAAATATTCCTCTTACACTCTCTTTAATGCATACCTCTCTTTAATGGCATAAGTTACCCTCCTCTAAATGGAATCCAATGCATTAACATTACTCCTCCTTTATGACAAGAATTGGTTGCTCCTCCTATATATGAGTCTCATGTATTTTCACTTGGGGTAGGAGGAGGCCAAGAGTGGAAGAGACTTGAGGAAAATAGTGAGACGGAGAGGTATGAAGAGTAGCCATTTGCTTCATTAATAAATCTGAAATTATTGTTAAAATCCTAAGATCTCTAGCTATTAAGGTTGGCCATGAGTGGTATTGAGAGGAAGTGAAAATTTGCTTCCTTAGTTTGCCTTGCAAATCTCTCTACTGTTTTCTTTTGGTACTGTTTGTGAGCTTTCGCAACTCGGGGGTTCTAGGGTGGGAATTTCTTCCTAGATATGGTTGGGAGGAAAACCGGGTGGTTCACAATGAGTTGGTAAGGCTATTGGAGCTATAGCATACTCTCATTGGAGCTGGAGCATACTCCTATTTTTTTGAGTTATATAAATTCACTACCATGTATGTTGACAACATTATATTATGTTTCTTTTTGTAGTTCATTATATGGTTTTGCTTATTTGATTATTGATTGAAACTTAGATATATATCAAATGTTGCAACTAAATGTTGAAGGAATTTTGCAATCACTGTAGTTTGTTTTATGTAAGTTTTTTTTTTTTTACAGTTTCATTGCAAGTTGATTTACATCATGTCTTAATGGCTGAAGCATTTAGGCTACCATGATTTTTATGAAAACATGTTAATAGCATAAATTTGGTCTTTCCTTTTTTTTTTATGGCTATAGATAAATTTGCACAGTATA
Source organism: Pinus tabuliformis (assembly GCA_031772625.1). Taxonomy (NCBI): domain Eukaryota; kingdom Viridiplantae; phylum Streptophyta; class Pinopsida; order Pinales; family Pinaceae; genus Pinus; species Pinus tabuliformis. The sequence continues at coordinate 842,699,317 of CM062811.1, forward strand.
TGTTTAACAAAAGGGATAAATGATATAGTATGAATTTGTTTTGGGTTGTGGTTTTACATAATCGCATTTTTGGGCGTTTCTGTTTCAATTTATTTCAACTTTAGGGGGTATCTGTATCTAACGGCCATGTCACCCCAAATTTGATTTCAAAAGACAAAGTTTTAGAACGCAGTTCTGTAAACTTCTATATTTTACAAATTTGTTGTTGGTGCCTGGTGGTTTGTCTTGCTGTTTTCTTTTGTAGCTGTCATTTGCCTGGTAATCTCTTTTTATGAAACCAGTCTCTTGTATAAACTTGGAATTATTATTTTAAGGTATCAATGGTTAATACTTTGATAGTTTAATAAACTTGTGGCTACTTGTTTGATAGTTTAATAGCTAGCATCTTGTTTCATGACTCTTAACCATTGTTCAAAATTCCTAATAGCTATAGCTACATCGTTGCGAGCTATTTGTAAAAATTATTAAATATTTATAGCCATTATGTGCCTAATTTTTGTATATGCGACAATCTAGATGGATGACAATTCTACTTATGTATTAGGTTCACTTCTTGGCATTACTAACAAAGAAAAAGAAATTATGTAATATTAGATTCATGTTAGTTAATTTTGGTGAAATCGCCTTAAGGGTTATGGTTGTAAGTGTTTAACAAAATTCCTCAACGGTTGTACATTTCATTCTTGTCAACTGTTTGACATAATGCTTCAATGGTTGTAGCTAATTACATCTACGAATTGTCTATAAAAATGACTTAGTAAATTTAGGATTTGCAACCAAGATGTTTCTGGAAATATCTCAAAGAATAAGCATGATGATTCCATTGAATTAAAAATCCATCAAAGGAAAATTGGTTAGGTGAAACGTTATAATTGTTAGCTCACATGTGAATTCATAATAATTGGAAACCACTCCTTTAGAAGTTGAATTATCTTGTTTTTTCTTCCCTTGTATTACCAAATAATTCATATGCATATTATCTAGAACAAAATCAAAATAGTCACTCTTAAACACTCTTAATTGCAATAAAATGATCAATTAGCTTATTGGAAATTGTGGTTTGTAAATATTGATATTATTTATCCCACTAGAGACTCTATCATTTAAATGTGATTTTAAGAATTATGGTTGTATGTTTTGGATCTTGAGGAACCATGACCTAGTAGCCTTAATGAGAAGTTTAATATTACCATGGGTTAGTTAGTTAGTAGAAATTAGTATGTAGTGTAAAGAATACCAATAAAAACAAAAAAATAAAAATATAGATATATAACCTTGCATTAAATTTTTCAACTTAAATCAAATCTTGAGTCAGCTTTAGTATAATACTGATGGTGGGTAAGGTGGGACCTTACATATGGTATCAGGGCCAGGTTAAAACTCTAGGACCTAGGGCTTGCCTACTAATATTTATTTACTTACCTAAATTTTTTCTTGGCCAGGTTAAGTAATCATGGAGAGAACATCAAGGAGGACGAAGGAAGTCTCATCTCCACCTACCCAAGATAAATAATCTAACAAAATATCCATCAGGGAAGTAAGGGATATGATGTTATCTTTCCAAAAGATGACTGAAGTCTTGATTACTAGGGTTGGGGGAAATCCTTTAGTGCCTGGTTCTTCATCTCAATTAGAGAGGCAAGAAATACCACCTGATGGAGATGTACATAGAGAGTTGGAAAAAGTTAAGCTTCCTATATTTAAGGGTACCACAAAAGGAGAGGTAGCAGAAGCTTAGTTGGAAAACATGCGCCTATGTTTTTAGTTGCAGAATTTTTCTAACAACCAAAAGGCAAAGTTGGGTATATACCAACTTAAGGAGAGTGCACTATTATGGTGGAGGAACTTAGAATCCCAATTGGGATACTCCATTTCTACCTTGACATGGGAACGATATGAAGAGGAATTTCAAGAAAAGTACCTTTCTGTTGAATACTTGGAGAGGAAATTGAATGAGTTCCATGATCTTAAGCAAGGAACTAAGAGAATCCTTGAATATGAAGCACAATTCATGGAGTTGCTTCGATATGCTACCCATCTAAATACTGAAGTCCTCAAGGTAAACAAGCTTTTGTATGGATTGAATCCTATTATAAAGGAAAAGGTGTGTATTTTGAGGCCTACTATGTTGCATGAGGTAGTGGAACAAGCAATTATAGCCGAGGAAGAATTATTGGGGAACAAAGAGGGGATAAAACCCCAAATATATCATTCCATGGAAAACCTCCTCGAAGGGGAGGACAATATGTAAGACATAAGTCAGGTGGTTCACATCATCAAGGATTTCAAAAGAATCATACTTTTAAGAACCAAAGAAATAACCCAAGGTAACATCTTCAATAAAGTAATCCTCACACTCAAGAATCACCTAATAAAAGGGTCAAATTTATGAAAATTGCTCCCACTAATGGATGTTGCTCTTGTGGAGGACCTCATTATGAGCGAGATTGCCCTGAAAAGAAGACTAAAGCACAATCAGAATAGGAACAAGCCACTCTTAGAGATATGGGCAGAGCCCATAGGATTCATACAGTTGTGCAAAATCGCCAGGTTGAGCATCAGTCTACAGTGCTTGAAGCATCAAGTTGTTTCTATTTTGATTGATCTCGATGCAACTAAAAGTTTTATTTCTCCTAATGATTTATTGAAATGTAAATTGGTGGTGACAGAGCAAAATGATTTTGATCAGGTTCAGATGGCCTCAAGGCAATCTCAAAGGTTGAATGCTTAGTGCAAGAGTGCTATTTATACTTGGGAGTGCGTGTCCCAAATGTGAATCTTTATGTGACGCCACTTGGTCACTATGATGTGATAATTGGGATGGACTGGCTTGAAGCCCACTGGGTTGTGCTTAGTTGTCGAAGCAAAACACTTCATTTTTTGAGTGATGAGGGCCAATCTATGGTTATCCATGGGGAAAGGAGACATGTTTCTTTAAGACTTATCTGATTCTTGTAGATGAAGAGAAGTATTAGGAAACGATGTCAAATGTATGTTGTAATGACTTTAAATGAGGGAGATCTTTCATCCTTTGAACAATATATTTTCCTTTCAGAATTCTCTGATGTATTTCTAGAGGAGTCGCCTGGTTTGCCTCCAAAGTGGGAGATTGACTTCTACATAGAGCTAAATCCTAGTACCAAACCTATATCCAAAGCTCCCTACCGAATGTCTATTGTTGAACTTCATGAGTTGCAAGTGCAACTTCAAGAGTTATTGGACAAGGTATGATGAGACCTAGTGTTTCACCTTGGGGAGGTCTAGTGATATTTGTAAAGAAGAAGGATGGATCCCTTCGGCTCTGTGTTGACTACAGGTAATTGAATCAAGTAACTATTAGAAATCAATATCCTTTGCCTCACAATGACGATCTATTTCATAAAATGAAGGGAGCCACCATATTCTCTGAGATCGATCTTCAATTTGGATATCATCAGCTCAGAGTTAAAGAAGAGGATATTTCCAAAACTGCTTTTCAAACTCATTTTGGTCATTATGAGTTCGTGGTTGTTCCTTTTGGGTTATCTAATTCCCCAGGAGTGTTTATGAGTCTCATGAATGGTGTATTTAGGAATTACTTAGATGAATTTGTACAAGTGTTCCTTGATGACATCCTAATATATTCAAAGTCCCCAGAAGAGCATGAGCAACACTTGAGATTGGTGTTACAATGATTAAGAGAAAATAAAATTTATGCAAAAATGTCCAAATGTTCTTTTTTCCAATAAAAAATCCATTATCTTGGACACATTATCTTCAGTGAAGGCATTGTTGTTGACTCAACAAAGATCAATGCAATTTCAGAATGGCCAACACCCTCTAATGTGCATGAAGTGCATAGGTTCATGGGTATGGCAGGATACTATCAGAGATTTGTGGAGGGGTTTTTAAAAATAGCCAACCATATCACTTCATTGCTTAGGAAGGGAGTGTGATTTAATTGGACAAATGAGTGTGAGCAAGCATTTTCCAAGCTCAAACAATGTTTGACTACAACTCCGATACTTAAGGTTCCAAATATGGATAGACCATTCATAGTATGTACCGATGCATAAAAAGATGGATTGGGTGCAGTATTATCAAAAGATGGTAGGGCGATTGCATATGCCTCTAGGAAGTTAAGGATGCATGAAGAAAACTATGCAACCCACAATCTAGAACTAGCAGCTATAGTTCATGCCTTACGACTTTGGCAACATTATCTGGTGGGAAAGAAATTTGAATTGAAAACTAATCACAGAGGTTTGCAACATATATTTAATGAATGTGATCTAAATGCTAGGCAAAGAAGGTGGTCAGAACTCCTAAGTGAATATGATTCTGACATAACTTACATCAAGGGTACATTGAACAAAGTAGTTGATGCACTCAGTCGAAGACCATGAATATTTTCAGTAATTCCATTGAAGATTGATTTACAGGAGTGAATCTTGAGGGCACAAGATATAAATGAATGGTGCAAGGAAGTTAAAGTTTCTCTTTCTGGGGAGGGGGCTAAGAAAAACAAGATAGAAGGATAATATTGTGACGATGACGGTATGTTGAGATTCATGCAAAAGATTGTAGTTCTAGATCAAGATGGGCTTCGTGAGTTCATTTCGAAAGAATCTCACTCTACAACATATATGGCTCACCTGGGAGACCAGAAGATGTATGCTAATTTAAAGAAAATTTTCTTTTGGACAGGCATGAAGAAGGATGTAGAAAATTTTGTGGCAAAATGTTTGGAATGTCAGCTAGTTAAAGAAGAACATGGTCATCCAACAGGATTATTGCAGCCGCATAACATTCCTGAGTCCAGATGGGAAGAAATATCTATGGACTTTATTGTTGAATTACTTGAAACAACCAAAATGCATAACTCCATTTTGGTGGTGGTAGATAAACTTACTAAGAGTGCCCATTTTATACCTGTGAGGGATACTTACAAAGCATCTGAAATAGTGCAAGTATTTATCAAGGACATGGTTAGACTTCATGGTTTTCCTAAGAAAATCATATCAGATAGGGCCTTTGTATTTACAGGAAGATTTTGGACTAGTTTTTAGGGAGCCCTTTAGACACAACTTAATTTTAGTACAACTTATCATCTAGAGACTGATTGAAAGATTGAAAGATTAAATCAAGTGTTAGAGGACATGCTTAGAATGTACGTATTGGATTAACAATCTAAGTGGGAAGATTATCTTCCTCTAGTGGAGTTTGCTTACAATAACAGTTATCACTGCTCCCTTGGTATGGCACCTTATGAGTTATTGTATGGAAGACCATGCAGAACACCTTTAAGTTGGGATAGATTAGAGGACAGAATCTCGGTAGGTCCTGAAATGCTTCAAGAAATGGAAGAAAAAGTGTGTCGTATAAGGCAAAGATTAAAGGAGGCACAAGATAGACAGAAGAGCTATGCTGATATGCATAGAGTGGATCATAGTTTTAAAGAAGGTGAATTTGTTTTTCTTCGAGTAAAACCTCAGAAAAGCTCTATTAGGTTTGGGAAAGGATCTAAGCTCTCTCCTTGATTTGTTGGGCCTTTTGAGATCATTGAAAGGGTTGGACCTATGGAATATCATCTTGATTTACCACCAGTTTTTCATCATATGCATGATGTATTTCATATTTTGGTACTATGTAAGTATGTTCATGATCCTTCTTACATTTTAGATTGGCATCAATTATAGGTAATAAATGAAGGGAATCTGAAGGCAGAGCCAGTTTTAATTTTGTACCATCTCACTTGACAGCTCAGACGTTGCATGGTGGACCAAGTGAAGGTCCAATGAGACCTGTATAGTCCTAGTTCCACCACTTGGGAACATGCATCTTGAGTTTCCTTTTTTATCTAGTTAAACTTCGGGCCAAGTTTACTCCAAGAGGGGGAGTATGTAGTGTCATATTTTTCTATTATGGTTTTGTCACTCCTATGAAGGGTTATATATATATGATAAGTTGATCACTTGATTGAGGAATAATGTTTTATATACATAGTTATATTTCCTTTTACGTTTATGTATGACAAATTGATCGCTTGATTGGGGAACAATGTTTTATATAGTTATATTTCCTCTTATACGTGGCATCATTGATTATCTGTATTAGATGGTTTTGATTAAGTAAAATGTTATACATATGTTATTCTGTTTGTATCTGATTTATGAAGCAGGTGTAGAACATGGATGTTGATCCAAGATTGAGACACATATACCCATGGATTCTCATGGTTATGCGGAATAGATGGTTAATTACGATTTATGGATGATACATGATTTGTGTGATTATATATGTCTAATATTGTACTAAGAATGATGTGGTAGAATACCTAGTCATTTTCCAACAAGAATGTTCAATTATGAATGACTGTGGAAGTCATGCATCATTCTTAGTAAAATGTGATTAAGTTAATTTCATTAAGAAATTCATTTGATTCCTTTGATCTATGAGATTTTAATGTGTGTAGGTCTTTGAACAAGGCCTTACCAAGGAACCATCAGATGGGTAAAAGCTCACAATTAGTACCATAAGGAGAAACGCAAAGTTTCAAAGCATAGTAGATCAGAGGGCATGGAAATTAGGGCGTGGAGTCCTAAATCCAAGAAAGATAAAGACATGGAGTCTTGTATATTTAGGGTGTGGAGTCTTGAATATTTTAAAAGATCAAGTTGTGGAATCTTAGATCTTTGGAGTAGATCACGACACAGAGTCCTCAATCTACTGAGGCATGGAGACACATGGAATAGGGGTGCAGAATCCCTATTCTTCAAAATGAAAATGCCACTCATGGATGAATTTCCTTAAATAAAATTTCATTCTCACAATTTTGGAATGACTTTATAAAAATAGAAAGTCATGTCTAGCATCTCGAGCATGACTTTCCAAAAATAGTTAATCACTTTACATAAATTTGTAATCAAGTGGAGTTGAAGAAAAACGAATTAACTTATCATTAATCAATCCTAATAGTTCAATCTTGATTGAATCCTAAATATTATTAATATTATTATTATCTTATTATTAGAAAGGAATTACAAGTCAATTTGATCTCCTCAATTAATTCACACATCTCCTTCATGACTCTCATGGCTCTATGTTACTCTCTCTTTCTTTCTCTTTTAAATATTTCATTATACTCTATTTTATGTAGTCATCGAAGAATGGCATATTCCTTTACACTCATTAAAAATATGTCATAAAATATTCCTCTTATGCTCTCTTTAATGCATACCTCTCCTTAATGGCATAAGTTACACTCCTCTAAGTGGAATCCAATGCATACACATTACTCCTTCTTTATGACAAGAGCTGGTTGCTCCTCCTATATATGAGTCTTTTGTATTCTCACTTGGGGGAGGAGGAGGACAAGAGTGGAATGCATTCACATTACTCCTCCTTTATTACAAGAACTGGTTGCTCAACCTATATATGAGTCTCATGTATTCTCACTTGGGGGAGGAGGAGGCCAAGAGTGGAAGATACTTGAGGAAAATAGCGAGAGGGAGAGATATGGAGAGTAGCCATTTGCTTCATTAATAAATTTGAAATTATTGTTAAAATCCTAAGATCTCTAGCTATTAAGGTTGGCCATGAGTGGTATTGAGAGGAAGTGAAAATTTGCTTCCTTAGTTTGCCTTGCAAATCTCTGTACTATTGTCTTTTGGTATTGTTTGTGAGCTTTTGCAGCTTGGGGGTTATAGGGGGAGAAGTTCTTCCTAGATATGGTTGGGAGGAAAACCGGGTGGTTCACAATGAATTGGTAAGGATATTTGAGCTGGAGCATACTCTCATTGGAGTTGGAGCATACTCCCATTTTTTTGAGTTGTATAAATTCATTGCCAAGTATGATGATAACATTATATTGTGTTTCTTTTTGCAGTCCATTATATGGTTTTTCTTATTTTATTATTGACTAAAACTTAGATGTATATCAAATGATGCACACTAAATGTTGAAGGAATTTTGCAATAACTGTAGTTTGTTTTATGTAAGTTTTTTTTTTTTTTTTTTGTACAGTTTCATTGCAAGTTGATTTACATCATAAATTAATGGCTAGAGCATTCAGGCTGCCATGATTTTTATGAAAACATGTGAATAGCATAAATTTGGTCTTTCGAGCTGTAGATAAGTTTTCACATTATATGTTTGACAAAAGGGATAAATGAGATAGTATGAATTTGTTTTGGGTTGTGGTTTTAAATAATCACATTTCTAGGTGTTTCTGTTTCTATTTGTTTCAACTTCAGGGGGTATCTCTACCTTTAGGCCATGTCACCCCAAATTTGATTTCAAAAAACAAAGTTTTAGAACCGGGTTATGTAAACTTCTATATTTTACAGATTTGTTGTTGCTACCTCGTGGTTTGTCTTGCTACTTTTTTTTTGTAGCTGTGATTTACCTGGTAATCTATTTTTATGAAACTAGTATGTTGTATAAACTTGGAATTATTATTTTAAAGTATCAGTGGTTAATACCTTGATAGTTTAATAAAATTGTGACTGTTTGTTTGATAGTTTAGTAGCTAACAGCTTGTTTTGTGACTCTTAACCATAGTTCAAATTTCCCAATGGTTGTATCTACATCGCTGCGAGCTATTTGTAAAAATTATTAAATATTTATAGTCATTATGTGCCTAATTTTTGTATATGCAACAATCTAGATGGATGACAGTTCTACTTATGTATTAGGTTCTATTCTGAGAATTACTGACAAAGAAAAAGAAATTATGTAATATTATATTCATGTTAGTTAATTTTGGTGAAATCTCCTTAAGGGTTATGGTTGTAAGTGTTTGACAAAATGCCTCAATGGCTGTACATTTCATTCTTGCAAACTGTTTGACATAATGCTTCAATGGTTGTAGCTAATTACATCTATGAATTGTCTATAAAAATGACTAAGTAAATTTAGGATTTGCAACCAAGGTGTTTCTTGAAATATCTCAAAGAATAAGCATGATGATTCCATTGAATTAAAAATCCATGGAAGGCAAATTGGTTAGATGAAATGTTGTAATTGTTAGCTCACATATGAATTCATAATAATTGGAAACCACTACTTTAGAAGTTGAATTATCTTCTTTTTCTTCCCTTGTTTTATCAAAGAATTCATAGGCATATTATCTAGAACACAATCAAATTAGTCACTCTTAAACACTCTTAATTGCAATAAAATGAACAATTAGATTATTGGAAATTGTGGTTTGTAAATATTGATATTATTTATCCCACTAGAGAATCTATCATTTAAATGTGATTTTAAGACTTATGGTTGTAAGTTTTGGATCTTGAGGAACCATGACCTGGTAGCCTTAATGAGAAGTTTAATATTACCACGGGTTAGTTAGTTAGTAGAAATTAGTATGTAGTGTAAATAATACCAATAAAAAAAAATAAATATATATAGATATATATCCTTGCATTAACGTTTTAAACTTAAATTGCATTTTGAGTCAGCCTTAGTATAATACTAATGGTGGGTAAGGTGGGACCTTACAATGTCTCATAGATGTGCCTGTATCTACAACCCTCATGAGGAGATGACAAAAAATCCATAAATCTCCTAGTCCACCATGATACCTTGTCATTTTCTTCTGATGCAGGTGACTAGGAGAGAGGACAAGGCTTTGAAATTGTGCCAGGCAATTTTAAGCTAGGATGCAAGCTCTGGGCACTGTTCATGAAAACTGCATAGATGTCACAGGGAGACTGAGATGGGCAATCCAGATCAGGAATGACTGTCCACAGGACCTAGGTCAGCTGGAGTGTGGATCTGCAATTTTTTTTGAGGGAGACAGTGGAGGCAGCAGAGAGAGACTCACATTGAAATTTCTCTAGGGAGCTCACAGTGAACTGTGGGAGGTTGCTTGGAAAAATTACGTAGTTTGTCTCGGGAGTTGGCAGTAGGTTGCGGGAGGCTGCTCGAAAAAACTGTGCAATCTTGGGAGGCTGGCTTGTTGTACATCTTTGCTGAGTTTCAGAGCTGACTGGGATGCTGGGAAACTGGGGTATTGCTCATGAAAATTGTGCAGTTTTCTGAGTGTGTAGCAGGCAGGTTGACTGGCTAGAAAAACCACACAATTTTTTGAGGGAAGCAGTGATGGACATATGGTGTCTGTTCCGCATGTCTGCATAGTTTCTTCAGTAAGCAGAGCAAAAATGCTTTTCAACTTTTGAAATTTTTTGGCGCAGTGAGGCCCAGGGTCACTAGTCGATCAAACTCTCTGGTTGACCACCCGAAGGCTCGGTTGACATGCTTAAGGTATGTGAAAATTGAAATGACATGCTGGGAAACTTATACATTTTTTTGGGTGCCTATCGGTTGAGTTGATTCTAGGATTACATAATGTAGATTCCTTGGGAGGCAGTCTCAAACTCTGTGCAATTCTAGGCAACAATACATAATCACTGAGAGCTGAAACTACATAATGTAGCTCAGTGGATGTCCATCTGTTGGAGGTTGTTCTGGTCGATAGAGTTTCAACAAAATTACCAAGTGTGTGAATGAGTGACTTCGTACATGTTTGAATTTTCGAAGACACACTCAACATGACTTGATGACAAGATGCCTTGAACCATCAAGACAACATACAATCAGTGTGACTAACCAATGGTGCAAGCAACAAGCACGACACTTGTGATAGATCATTGAATGACTGTGATGACACTTACACGACAATGAATACAACTTCATGTATGAGTATGAAAGATGTTTACATAATCGAAACAACTTGTACATATGAAGGCAGACCTTGTGCATGGCCAAAACATGACTGCAAGCATGACATTGTGACCAACATGCGAAAAGATGTTCAATGAACGGTCAAGCAAGGAGGGTGAAAAGACTGGACATGAGCTCATATGATGAGCCAAAGTGCTTACAAATATCAAGTAAAAACCTAAGGAAGGCTCCAAAATGGAATGCAAGCCAAAATTTTGGAGGGTGTTGCCGTTGTTACAACAGGGTAACAGGTACAAACTCTAGAGAACCTAAAGCTTGCCAAGTAGTTGAGGACGTAATACTAACAAATGTACTTCATCTATGATTGTGCCATGTATGGGTATATTATAAGCCTGTACTATCATCTGAAATGCCACATAGGAAGGAAGACGATATTTATCCTGTCAACTCCAACCAAGGGGAGTGACTAAATTAATTTGGAGATGGTGCCATTAGAATCGAAGAACTACCCTCTTGTGTTACTGGAATGGGAGGATCGCCACTGTACCATGGGAATATAAGGAATGCCCCCTCGTAATGTGGGAACACAAGGATTCCCCCCTAATTGTTTAGAATCTGAGGAAACAAGGACAATGCGAGCGGTGTGAATTTCACTCTCTATAGGATCGATACGGTCAACTGAAAGCATAATCAACTCAACCATTTTCTCAACCAATGGTTGGTAGGGAACAAAATTATGGGATTCGCTTTTAGAGAGAGTGGGATTGACTAGATATGGGTTTTGATAAATCACTTGATCAACTAGTGGATGATCAAGGCAAAGCTTTCGATAACCAATCAACAGATGAGGTTGAGAAGTGGTAAGGTTATCCAACACTTTAGAGGTTGATGACAAAGGTTCATGAACATATCATATTGAGAATGTTTGAAAAATTGTTTGCAAGATTAATAAGAAAATCTATATCGAACAGTACAGTATCTCATGGGAAATCTTGGCAGTAATGATCTTTCTTTTGCGAGTGTGCTGTTGAAAGAGTGATAAGATTTCATTGTTTTGATTATTTTTTTTTGTGTTAAATTAGAAAAACCAATATTAATGGAGATATTGGTATTTTTTACTAAATTTTGTGAAGTGAGTAAAAGTAGCTTTGAACATTCACCTCAAGATGTTTTATACAATATAATTTCCTAAGTCTATCTAATATATTCATTATCATAAACACCAACCCATGTCAATCTTAACTCCACTCCTACCAAGCTCTGAGAGGGATCAAATCTATTTATCACTCTCATCACTTGGTAGACCCAGAATTAAGATGGATCTAAACTAATAGAATTCCCCCCTTTAAATAGTCTATGCTCACATGAATACCATGGTATTACCATGGGTAAATACCATGGGTTATCATAATCCCAGAGCTTAAAAAATACTATTAGTAATTTATAAGAATTAATAAAATTAATAATTTATTTTTATTTTATTTTTTATTTTAACCAAGTTTAAATGTTTACATGACATTAAATTACAAGATCCATCTTTACTCTCGATCTAGGAAGCTTCCAGAGAGATCAACTATTTTTTCACTCAATGCTAGTTTGCATATTACCATATTTGATCCATGTATGCACTTAGAAGGATACACAGTAAATATGGATCTATGCCGGTTTAATCCCCCCCCTTTAAATAGGATACATTCCAAGCTAATACCATGGATCAATACCATTGATTCACAATACCATGGGTCAATGCCATGTGTCATATTTATTTTGTTAATACTAATATTAGGGTTAATAATGTATTTTTGCATGGTATTAATAATAATTTTGCCGATGGTATTTGGCCCAATGTATATGGCCCATAGGCTTCACCTAAATAAAACCTATTTTTTGAGCCTTCGTAAATAGAAAGAGGTTTATGGGCTAAATATAAAAAGAGGTTTTATTTATTTACCATACCTCTAATTTATTTATATTTTTATTTATTTACCATACCTCCACTTTATTTATATTTCAATTTATTTACCATAATATTTTTTGAGTGTTCTTAAACCTCTTTATATTTTAAATTTATATTGTGTTTATACATACTAATAATTAGATTGATTTTTAAATAGGGCGGACGTGTGGTCATTAGATTGGAAATGTTAAATGTTAAGAATTACCTTTACATTTACATTTATGTGAGATCTACCCCCATACTAGGTTGTATACATTTATGTTTACGCTTACATTTACGTTTATGTTGACATCTATACATTTTTATGTGAGATCTACACCATATATAAGATCTCTACCATATTTTTCTGTAAAGCACCTCTAGTCACAAACCCATGAGCCACTAAACCATCAAAGTTCATCTTAATTATAATCTAAAAGTAATATTATTATTTTATACATTTGATATCCAAACATTAAAATGGAAAAAAGATCGTTAGTTGTATATTAACATTTTTGACTAAATTCTGTGAATCCAATAAAGTGACATATGATCATTGACCACTCACTTCAAAGTTTTTTTAATAATGTGGTATACCAAACATATTAAATTTCTTCATCTCATCAAAAACTAGTGTCTCCATATAAATTAAAAGGTTGGGTAGATAGGCATGTATCCATGATAATCATCAAAACACTGACCCCATGATATATCTCACATTCTTACCATGAAGATTCTTAACTTCTAAAATGTTTTTGTTACAATATAACGAGCCAACACCATGGCTTATGAGTAGCACATGCCCAAGATGACATGTGTTGATATAACATTTCATTCAATTAATTAATTTGAGATAAACTAATGAAATAACCATAACTAAATTGGAGATAAAATTCAACCCTTGAGTTGTGCATACTATTATAAATATTTTGTGGTCTATGGAACCAACAATGTTGACCATAATACAATGAGTAATATAGCTATTCAAAGTTAATGTAACTTATTCATATTTAAATGTGATTTGGAGTAAATATTAATCCTATCCGCTCAAAATTTTAGCCATTAAATTAGTTCAATATATATACATTTAAAAACCATGTAATAAGATTCTTAACCATGGAGATGTTTGAAACTTGAATCAACATTAATATTAAATTTGTAGTTATTGCCAATTTATAATTTTACTTTTACTTGGAAATCATTTATGAAAACAACCAACAACATGTCATGTAAGAAACAATGTAAATCAACACACGTTTTATACGAAATCATTCCAGGAGAAAAACCAAATGATCATGTACATCAAATGTTGCTACTCTAGTTGCATTAAGTTACATCAAGTTTGGTTAATACCCACTCACAAGAAGCACCAAATCCTTACATTGTTTTGATAATGCCAATAACAAAGAAGCACCAACTACCTTACGTGTTTTGCTATAACTCACTTGTAAGAAGCACCAAATCCCTTTTTGAAGACACCTAAACAACTTATAAGAAGCACCAACTCAACATCAACTCCCTTTTTGAAGACACCTAAACAACTTATAAGAATCCCAAACTCCTTGAGCAAGCACCATAAGAAGCACCAACTCCTTGAGCAAGAACCCAATTACATGAAGCACCCACTTCCAAATTTTACATCATACACTCACCATGATGTAATCAATGACTTCCTATTATGCAAGAATGAACCTATTGTCCATTAGGAACTTGTTGTTTCTCATTATGGATGTCACTCATCGTGATGCACAACTCGAATCAACTCACCAATTAATTTTCTTCTCAACAACCTTTCCTCTACATAGCCCATGCAACTCTTCTACTTTCATCCTTCTTCATGAATCTTACACAAATAAGCTTGGTGTGCTCTTATAACCTATAGATTAGCAGCATGTAACATTTACTAACCATAAAAAATTCACTTCATACACACGCCTAATTAATTTATTTCAATGAATAATTTATCATTATAACATAGAATTCTTCTTTAGGTTACCTATTATAATATGCATATTGTTTGACATTATTTCAAAACTATTACGGTTTTTGAACTTGCCAATATTTAATTATTTTCTCGGAAATGTGATTATGGCTGGGTTATAGATCGATCCCATGTATGGTTAGCCTCACCCTAGGTTCCCCCACACTTCATCGTCCAAATTCTATTTAATTCATTGCTATTATACAAGGTCTTTTATAATAGAAGATTACAGAGAAGTGAAATTATCAGATATTAGGATTTATTTTCTCCGCCCATGGTTTTGTATCTGTCCTCTCTTGTACCTTAGTCTAATCAACATTGGTCATTTGCCATTCTTGAATATCAAGGTTGTGTATCTAGAAATAACTAGATTCATGAGCACCATGTGATCTCTTATGCTAGATCTGATGGTCTTGTCTAGAAGTGGCAGTTGTGTAACTACTCCTCCTACCTCGAACTCGCAAAGGGTTTCATTATGTCGATGGTTTTTTTCTCTTTGGTTGCTCTGCAACTCTCATGGTGGACTCAGGAATTCAACTTACACGAAGGGCATTCCTTTAGGTATTTAACTGATACTTACCTAATTAATCTCTTACATTCACTGTAATAGGTTAAAGATGGACAAAATTTATCACAGTTACCTCTTGTTGATACAGGTAACCTCCAACACTGTGGAGAATAAGGCCATTCATCAAGTTTGAAAGGTGTTGATCCTCGATAAACCTGTCTTCTCATACTCGCGTGTAACACCCCTTCCTTGTGTGCTAAATTATTATAAACCTAAGCTTAGTTAAAGCTAGGTGTGATATCCTCCCTTGCGTGTTAAATGATTGTAAGCCTAAGCCGAGGAAATATAGGTGTGATACCCTCATTTGTAGGTTAAACTATTTTAAACCTAAGCTGAGGAAAGCTAGGTGATATGTAATATGAAAAGAAAAAGTGTTATTAATTAAATTAATAAAATAAATCACTTGGAGGGTGGAGCACCAAAAGAGAGGAGATTCTTTCCAAATCCCATTGAGGAATGGGATAGAGATGAATATTTCATGATAAAGCTTCTATATGTGATTCTATATAAGCTTGGATGGATTGGTGATCCATCGGATGGATGTGAGAAAAATATTGATCGGACATAAAAGCTTTATTAGAGATAAATGCAAAATTTTATGAGGAAAAGGCTCATGGGAGATAAATATGAGTTTTTCGATCAATTGAGGACAGTTGATCCTGGGCAAGAGCTTTGACTCAGAGGTGATTCATGGTTGGGTGGTGGTGCTTCTCCATCCAGGTGATTGTTTTAGATGGAATCACATGTGTGGAATGTTTTTTATGTTGTTTCTTACTCTCTCTCTCTGTCTCTTTTATAGTTCCAGTTTGTTCATGAAAATATTTCTTAAGTTTATTCGCCATGAGAATGTTGACTGAATTGCATATGCTTATGTATTAATAGATTTAATTGTGTTTCCCTCTATTCTAATGAGATTCACTTGCATGGTATGGGTTTTATGTTAATATTTACTTGTTATTGGGTTAAATCATTTAGCTTATATATGATGATGGTTGAATTTATCTCTATTATGGGAATGACGGATTTTCTTATGCATTTTGCATTTCAATGTGAAGTTAAATATAGAAGCACATTCAGTGAGTAACAATTCTGGTACCCATTTATGGTAGAGTTTGCATGTGACAAATTATTCATAAATAGATTACGTGCGTTAATGCTTTTGTCTAACTTTTTTTATGAGGAGAGCATATATATAATATACCTAATCATCTTGCATTTAATAAAATATAGTATGCTAATAATTTCCTCAATTGGTAATTACTTATGGAAGAAAAACAGTTGCAGAAATAATGCTTCTCACTGTATGACCAATGGTTCAAATATCCGTGTTTGCATGTCAATAAGATTGTCTCCACTTAGGCTAATTCTAGCTAGTTATGCATGTGCATGAAAGGTTGGCCAATAACATGTTGACTAGGTGTACATGACTATGATCATGATGTACGGCCATGATAGCTACCATAAACTTAAATTAATATCCATAATGCTTGCAAGATTTATTTCAGTTTTGATGGTTGCATGTCATGATTCGTCTCCATTTTTCTAACTTGAGATTAAGCTTAAGGGTAAATCTAAAGAGTGTGAAATATGGTTCATTATCTTGCTAGTATTCAGTAGCTAAGATTTTGAGTATAGTTGCCTCGATGATTACTGTGGATGAAATGATAGGTTAACTCCAACTGTGAGTCCACTTTATAGTAATTTAACTATAAATATAAGAAAATTTAAATTAATGGAGCTTATTAGCTATTTTTCTAGGGTAGGCCCAAAGGGGTGCGTTACAAATGGTATTGGAGCTTCAAGTTCAAACCTTTTAGCCTTTGGGTGATCCATCTTTGCAGAACATGATAAAGCATGAGAATTAAATAAGAAACTAATAATAGGGTTGCTTTGACAGTAATATTGGGTAAACTCTAGAAAGAAAGACCAACCAATCCTACCTCAAATTACTAACAAAATAGGGTTCCGTCTCTATAAATACCTACCTATAAAGACTTCACTTTCAGAGATAGTCATTTATGTGAGCGTGGAGAGTGATTTTTCTAGGAAGCATGCAAGAACTCCATGCGCTATTTTAACTCTGAATGCTTATGATATAGGTTCATAATTTATGGATATGTGACTCATATAAAAGAACTAACTACAAATATATGCTATACCTTAAATGATAGGAAGGTACGAAGTATATGTTATTATATCAACTTAAAGTATCATGGCGAAACACCGAGATAAAAATCTGGTTGTGCAATATACACGCTGAGTAGGGGTTCAATGGGTCAATTTTTAAGAGTGGCGAAGAAATTCGACCAACTCTACCTAAAATTAATGGCAAGATAAATAGTATAGGGTGAATGGTCGCATGGGGTGACAACTATTCTAACTAAAGAAAGTGATCTGTATTAACACATTGTGAGCATGCAAATCGTTATATCTTCAATAGTGTTTGGAAGAGGTATAACGCAGTGATCTGTATTGATAGAATGTAATTTTTTTTTTAAGAATTCAATAGATACAAGATTCGAACCACCACAAGTTAGCGATCTGAATAACAGACTGCAGACAAATGATAGAAAGTTATACAGAATACGTGGATGAAATCAGCAGGGCTTGAAAGCTAGGTTTTCCTTTTTTTATCGACATTATTG